>PVHT020000022.1:3469644-3554220 GCA_004024745.2 Catagonus wagneri
CATGGATGGACTTAGAAATTATCATGCAAAGTGAAACCAGTCAGACAATTAGACAGCAACACCCAATGATACCGCTTACATGTGGAAACTAAAAGACACAATGAACCTTCTTACAGAACAGACAATGACTCACAGACTTTGGAAAACCTTGGTTTTTCAAATAAGACAATCTGGGGGGTGGGGGGATGCACTGGGGGTTAGGGATACAAAATCTGTAAAATTGACTTGTGATGATTTATGCACACCTATAAGTGAAATAGAATCCATTAAGAGAAAAAAAAAATAAAAAAAATAAAATCAGGACAAGACAAGGCTGCCCATAATCACTACTTCTATTCATCAGTGTGCCAGAAGTCCTAGTCAGCAAATAAGAAAGAAAGAAAGAAAAGAAAAAAAAAGATGCAAGGCCTATGCAGTAACAACAATCAGCCAGAAAAACCAAATCTTAAAAAAATATACTATTTGAGAAGTTCCTGCCATAGTGCAGTGAGTTAAGGATCTAGCATTGCTACAGCTGTGCTATAGGTCGCAGTCAGATTAGATCCTTGGCTTGGGAACTCCCATATGCTGTGAGTGTGGTTAAAAAAGAAAAAAAACACTATTTGAAAAGACATAAAGTATATATCTGTGTCTTTATCTCTATATCCATCTGAGGAATAAATCTAACAAAAGGTAGGAATATATGATATGCCAGGAAAAAATTTTTTATTAAACTTATTAAACTAAACCTTTATTAAACTCACTAAAGAGGACCTAAATAAATTCATAATTCACTCTTACACTGTGTATGTATGAATATATGTATATAATATATATGTGTGTTTCAAAAATATATAGATACAAGCACAGAATAAGGTGTAATAGTAAGAATACCAAAAACCTTCAGATTTGTTATCTTCAAGCCATGGGATTATATTTGTTTTTGAATATTTTAGCACATTCTAATTTTTTACCATAAACCATATACAGTATTACTTATGTGTTTTAAAATTTTTACCTTAACTGTGTTATCCTGTAAATATCTATTTAAAAATGAGTTTGGATACTTTGTCTCTTAAAGCAAATATTTTCTAATTTTTCCACCGTGGGTTTACATTTCTGGTATAAATAAAATTAGAACTTTTTCTGTCTTTTTTTAAGTTCCATGTCTCTACCTTCTTCATCAAGGCTGCTAAAACTTTGCCCTTCGGTCAGCATGTCACGCTTCTCATCCTTCCACTCCTGGCTGATTGAGGACACGATCTCCTGTGAGGTCGCCTTCAGGGCGGCGATGGAATTGCACCGTTTTTTAGAAGGCGAGGCCTTCAAAGCTAAACAAGAAGAAAAAGGACAGACAATTACAGTTATCGTAAAACTAGATTAATATTTCATTCATTACATTAAAATTTTATTTATGATTTATTAACATTTTAGCCATTACTGGAGTAGGATGCAAGAAGCTCTGTTTTATATACAGGAGGAAAGGGAGATTATGTTATGCTTTGGCATTTTTATTTTATTTCATTTTAATTTTTTATTATAGTTGATTTACAATGTTCTGTTAATTTCTGCTTGTTTTGGCAATTTTACTTGTCCAAAATGACTTGACTTAAAGTATCTTAGAATAAATTTGGGGTGAGATATCTCTCCATATTTTGAAATGCAGTCTTATCTGAGGTGGAATTCCAATGTTTCTTGCTAAAGAATTACTTTTCCTCCTCTGAGCAATGTTTTTCTAGTGTTGGGAGGAGGCTGGGTGGGTTGATAAACGCAGATGTAAAGTAAGGAGAATTCTCACGACCCCAGTTTTATTAACTTGGGACTGGGAATTTCTAAACATGCCAGCGTTTAATCTTATACTCATGTTGCCCAATTTAGCTAAGTTACTTCTGGTTGCTTTTTCTTTCAGTGACTTTCCACTGAGATTCCTGCCCTCTGGGTTTTTTCTAGGTCATGGTTACATCAGATGTATAATTCACTCCTGATCTTTGTCCAAACAGCATTCCACAACTTCTGAGGTGTGCTGGAAACCTGAACCAAAAAGTAAGTGTACGTCATCAGCCATCATGCTCCTTTATGTCTGATACATCAGTGGGAGCTGCTTGAGCTACAGACTGTCCCCATTTATATTTACTCTTTGCTGCAATAATTCTTCCTGGCCTATCACTGTTAGAGAATTTCCTTGGAGGACAGAGGGAGAGGGAAGTTGAGGCCTGTTTATGCTTTCCCCTGAATTTGGTTTTGGTGATGTCTGTTCGCCTTCGGGGTTTGGCATTAAGGGGTAACCTGACAGCAGATGCATTAGAGTGAGTGTATTTGGCCTTGGGAATCTCAGAGCTTAGATTATACTGCTCATCAGGGGCCTTGCATCGGCAGCGTGCAAGAACTTAATTGGAAAAGGACTTTGGGACACACAAATGAGGAAAAAATAGAGGGCAATCTCCCCACTTAGAGAGGAGGGACGGTTTGTGCATCCCGTGAGCACCTTATAGTAACATAGGCATCATAATTAATAACATCTGTAAGAGGGCTTTAGAGTTTGGAAGCCAACATCCACATTCTGTATCTCAGATTATCCAGATGGTCATCTGAGAGAGGTAAGCCCTTTTATATATAGGTCTAGAAACTGAGAACTGAAAAGTTGTGATCTGCTCAAGGTCACAGAGCTAGAAGGCATGAAATTCCAGGTCTCTTTCTTCAAAGCTGTCTAATTGGCGGCTTATTTCCTAGTTTTCTGACATTCAATTTTTTCCTTAAATTAAGGGGGGAAAAGGGTAAAACAAGAGTTTTTTTTTTCTTTCTTTCTTTGAGGGGGAGGAGATTTTGAATGTTTAAAAACTGATCAAAATGGATTTTTTTTTTGTCTTTTGTCATTTTAGGGCTGCACCCGCAGCATGTGGAGGTTCCCAGGCTAGGGGTCTAACAGGAGCTGTAGCTGCCGGCCCTACGCCATGGCCACAGCAATGCGGGATCCGAGCCGTGTCTGCAACCTATACCACAGCTCACGGAAATGTCGGGTCCTCAACCCACTGAGCAAGGCCAGGGATCGAACCCGCATCCTCATGGTTCCTAGTCGGATTCATTTCCACTGTGCCACTATAGGAACTCCCAAAATGGATTTTAATGGTAAATAAGTGGACCAAATAAGTCACTTTTTAGAAAGTTTTATTGGAGTATAGTTGACTTACAATGTTGTGTTAATTTCAAGTGTACAGCAACATGAGTCAGTTATATATATGTGTGTGTATATATGTATATGTATGTGTGTGTACAGATAGGTACAAGGCACCTAAATACAGACAGGTCCATTAATTTTCAGATTCTTTTCCCATATAGGCTATCACAGAGTACTGAGCAGATTTCCCTGTGCTATACAGCAGGTCCTTTTTACTTACCAATTTTGAATAAAATAGTACCATATATGCCAATTCCAACCCCTCCAAATGTACCCCTCCCCCCAACGTCTCCCCTTTGGCAACCACAAGTTTGGTTTCAAAATCTTTGCATCTGTTTCTGATTTGTGAATAAGCCCCATTTTTTTAAACCCCTCATCCCATCGAAACAGTAGGCACACTTGCTTTACGGGTGTGAAGGAATTATCCACACACTCACTTTGGCTTTAATAGTCTATCAGCTAACTTCTATACATGCTCAGCTCTCACCTTTTAGTACAGTACAGTTGACCCCTGAACAACACGGGTTTGAACAATGTGCGTCCACGTGTATAAGGATTGTTTTCCACAGTGAACACTACGGTACTGCAGGATCTGGGTTGGGGTGAGTCCTTGCCGAGGAACCAGACACGAAGGGTCTACTCTCAGTCACATGTCAATTTTCTTTTTTTTTTTTTGTCCTTTTGCCTTATCTAGGGCCGCACCTGCGGCATATGGAGGTTCCCAGGCTAGGGGTCTAACAGGAGCTGTAGCTGCGGATCTTCGCCACAGCCACAGCAACGTGGGATCCGAGCCGCGTCTGCAACCTACACCACAGCTCACGGCAACGCCGGATCCTTAACCCACTGAGCAAGGCCAGGGATCCAACCCGCAACCTCATGGTTCCTAGTCGGATTCGTTAGCCACTGAACCATGACGGGAACTCCAGTCACATGTCAATTTTCAACTGTACATGGGGGTGGGGGAGTTGGCACCACTTAACCCCCCATAATGTTCAAGGGTCAACTGTATTTTAAAATTTCCAAGTCAGAGTATCTGAAACATCATTCATGGACTGTTAGGAACCCCTGAGACCCTTTCAGAAGGTCTGTGATATTAGGACTATTTTCCTAACAATATTAAAAAGTTATTTTTCTTTCTCAGTCCCATTGTCTCCTGAGTTTTCTAGAGGCTATTTGACCTGTCGTATCACCATAGACTGAATTTTTCAGAAGCAGACATGAGAATCTAGATGTCTTCTATTAAGTCAGAATTAGGGACTTGAAAAAATACAAAAATACCACTTTGGGGAGTTCCCACGGTAGCTCAGCAGTTAATGAACCCAACTAGTAACCATGAGGTTGTGGGTTGGATCCCTGGCCTTGCTCAGTGGGTTAAGGACCCGGTGTTGCCATGAGCTGTGGTGTAGGTCACAGACGCAGCTCAGATCTGGCATCACTGCGGCTGTGGCTGGCAGCTGTAGCTCCGATTAGACCCCTAGCCCGGAAACCTCCATATGCAGCAGGTGGGGCCCTAAAAAGCCAAAAAAAAAAAAAAAAAAAAACCCCTCACTCTTCTCATTCACCTACTTGCTTTAGAAATGATAATTATTTTCACACTTTGTTAGAAATTTTTTTACTTTTTTGTTACAATTGACTTATGCAGTTTTAACATGCAATTTTTTATTGTTACCTTCTAAGAATTAATGAATACTTCACATTTCCCTCAATTTTAAATCCTAATTGGTTAACTACAGATAGGTACATGGCACATAAATAAAAGCTCTTTGGGGTCCTCGATCATTTTTAAGAATGTAAAGTGGCCCTGAGACCAAAAGGTTTGAGAATCACATAGTTCTTAGGTCAATGCTAATTCTCTGACCTGAGGAGGAGCCAGGATCAGAAGAATGCTGACAGTATCACAGAAATGTGAGTGAGGGGAACACACTCAGAGAACTGTGTGTACTTGTAATTTATAATGGACTGAAGGTCAAAGGGCCTCCAAAAGAAATAGCTCTTGGTTCATTATCAGCATCACGTACAATGAGGAGCAGAGAAGACCCCAAATCAAACTCCTGCCGGGACCACACAGCACCTAAAGAACGCACTTAACTTTCTGTCTTAAATAGTGACTCTTCCCGAAAGGAATTACCTGAGCTTCACTCAGTGAATAAGGACTTCAATAAATCTTGCAGAAACTGCATGCCTCAGGGACTTCTTTTGACTGTATAATTTCAAAGGATGGTTTGGGTTGTTGGTTATTCTCTTTTTTCTTTTCTTTTTTCCTTTGGCCACACCGTAGCATGTGGAAGTTCCCCCCAGGTGAGGGATCAAACCTTTACCATAGCAGTGACAACATAGGATCCTTAACCACTAGGCCACGAGGGAACTTCTGCTGGTTGCTTCTGTGCCACAGAAATTCCTGGATTTGTCTTTGACTAAACAACGACGATAGGTATCCTGTGTCCATTCCTAGCCCTCTGTCCTGCTACTTCACTGCTCTAGCCCAGCTCACCCATCTGCCATTTCCTGACCCTACCATGTTATTCCTACCCCTGGGCCTTTGCACATGCTGCTCCTTCTATTTGAGATGCCCTCCTTGCCCCTAATAAATGCTGGCTTACGTTTTCAGGACTTAGTCTAAATATTCTTTTCTCTGTGAAGCTCCCTTTGGGCAAATTGGTCTTATTTCTCTCTGCTCACCTACAGTAGCATATTCAGAAACTCTATTAACAGTTGTTTTATGACATTATAAATCTGTTACAGCTTCCAATCCCTGACCCAAAACAGACTATAAAATTACTGAGGGAGGAACTAATTAAAAAAAAATTTTAAAAAAAAGCTTTCTATATTATTAATGCTTAGCATAGTGTGGGGTACATAATAGGTACTCAAAAGTTGGTTGAATGAACTGATTATTGTTTTGAAATTTTAGGACAATTGATTTTTAACTAATTAACGTACTATTCTGTTTCGTTCAGGAAACTAATTTTTAGCACTTCAGATGCATTACCTGGGTAGAGAATTTCAGTGAGGTTTCAACATTACAGTGACTAATATTTACAGAAAGAATTAAAGGACTTTGCAAACATTATGACATTGACAGTATGACCCATTCTGGGGTGGGATAAATGGATTTAGGAAAGTTAAAAACATTGATTAAAAAAAAAGAAACTGGAAGATCAGGCGGTATTTTCCTGGGGTTAGGTGTGGGGAGGGGAAGTTTTCACCTACAAAGAATGTATACTTGTTGCCAAATGGCTGAGTAGAGCAGAGCCTCTGACAACCTGTGTTGCAAAAGTATGAACGAGGAATAATCTTTTATTAAGCCACAGAGAATCCAGAGTTAATTTACTGCTGCAGTAAAACTTAGCCAACATAAGTAATACGCTGTTTTTTTAAAATAAAATCACAACAAAAGGGGTATGTGAATGTGTGTACGCGCTTAGTGAAATATTTGGAAATTTATATTCCAAAGTTTAAACTGTGACTTTCTCTGGGTGATGTATTTTCATCATTGTAATTTAATCTGTATTTTCCCCCTGAACTTTCTACAATAAATATGTATCACTTTCACAGTCAGAAAAAAAAAAAAGTATGCCTGTAGGAATCAAGGGCTTTAACTTAATCACAGTTGATAAAGTATCTTGAGGTTGTATTTTAAAGTGTCAACTTTACTAATTAAATTGCCACTCTTTGAAAAGCTGGTAGTAGATGAAAAGTCCATCCATTCATTCAATTATTCACCAAATAATGACTGAGTACCTACAATGTGCCAGGAAATGTGCTAGGTTTTAGGAATATATATAAGAACCAAACACAATCCCTACTTTACAGGAACTTGGAGTCAAGTGTGGGACATTGAACAGCAGCTCATGATGGCAGAGAATGGCGAGTGCTCTGAAAGAAGCATCATCTGAGTTGAGAGGGGAAGGAAGACCAGGTGGAGGATGGAGACTATTACAGGTAAAGGGATGAGAAAATGTATGGATATGGAGGCAGCTTGGACAGTTGGTGGTAACTGTAGGGAGCTCAGAGCTGCTGTAGCCTAGAAGATAAGGTACAGATGAAACGGAGTGTGAGAGTTATCACAGGGGAGAGAAATGGCACATCACAAAGGGACTCAGAAGTGAATTTAAGGATTTTTGTATACTAGTGAATTCACTGAAGTTATTTTTTTTAAAGTATGTAAGAGTTTTAACAGGAATTTAGCAAGAGGATGTGTGTGTGTGCCTGTGTGTGTGTGTATACAGCAGCAATCCAGGCTGTTGCAATGACAATGCCAGATCCTTAACACACTTCACCACAAGGGAACTCCCAAGGAGGAGATTTATAGTTTAAAGTGATCTCTCGGACTATAATGGGGAGAGGATGGATTGGATAGGGATATGACTGGAGGTAAGAAACCAATGTGGGAGCTGCTACTTTATGCAAAAAAAAAAAAAAAAAAGCAGAATCATAAAAAACACAGTAGTTGAATTAGGAGAGTGAGGCACTGTGACAGAGGGGCTAAGAGTGAGAATAGGTGTCAGTGAGTGACTACACGTGGGTAATAAGCAAAAGGGAGTCAAAGACTGATGTCAGCGTGTCTGGTTTGGGTAACTGAGTATGCTGGGGTGGCTTTCAGTGAGGCATGAAGGCAGGTTCTTGAGCAACCTGGGGGAGACCCAGAAATTCATCCTAATATTTGTGGACAACTGATTTTCAACAAGGGAGCCAAGATAATTCAATGGGGGAAAGAATACGCTGTTCAACAAATGATGCTGGGACATTTGGATATCCAGATGCAAAAATGAAGCTGGACCCTAACTCACACCATATACTACAGATTAAATCAATATTTGTAAATCATATATGTGATAGCAGAAACTTCTGTCGAGAATACATATAATGCGCTCTCACAACTCAATAGTTCAAAACAATAACCAAACTAAAAATGGGCAAAGGATTTGAATAGACATTTCTCCAAGGAAGATATAAACGGTAAAAAGAGCACTTGACAATATCTCCAACATCATTTGTTATTAGATAAATGCAAATCAAAACCACACTAAGATATCACTTTATACTCACTAGGATGTCTAAATTAAGAAAGACAGAGAGCAACATACACTGCTGAGGATTTGGATAAATTGGATCCCTCATACATTGCTGGTGGGATTGCAAAATTGTGTGGCTGCTTTGGAAAAGAATCTCGCAGTTCCTCAAAATGTTAAACAGAGTTACCATCTGATCTAGCAATTCCACTCCTAGGTATATACCCAAGAGAAATCAAAACATATGTTCACAAAAACCTTGTGTGTGAATGTTCATAGCAGCACTATTCATAGTAGCCAAAAAATGTAAACAACCCAAACATCCATCAATTTAATTAGTGAATGTGTTATATCCATATAATGGAATATTATTAAACAATAAAAAAGAATAAGGTACTACAAGATGGCTTAAACATCAAGTGAAAAAAAAGTCAAACACAAAAGGCCACATACTGTATGATTCTACTGATGTGAAATATCCAGGACAGGCAAATCCAGTGACAGAAAATAAGTGAGTAGTTGCCAGGGAGAGGAGGGAATGGGGAGACTGCTAAGGGGTGTGCTGTTTCTTTTTGAGATAATGAAAGTGTTCTAAAATTAGATAGTGGTGATAGATGTATTCCTTTGTGAAGATACTAAGAATCTCAGAATTTCACACTTTAAAAAGAGTGAATTTCACGGTATGTGAATCACTTATGAATAAAGATATCATTAAAATCACACTAAAATATCAAAATGGGAAAAACAGATTTGACCACTTGAGAAGTAAAAGACTTGTCGCATTAAAAATATGGTCAATTATATAAACTGAAAGACTTACAAAACACACTATATTTCCTGGAACCGAGGATACCATTGATCGTATCTTTAAATTATACACTACTAAGAAAGCAAAAACTCCCAAGAAGGTGGAGGATTTCATGGAGGAACCTCACTAAAGCTGGAATCCCAAAGGCTACACCTTTCATAGACCTATCAGGGGCCACAAGGAAGCTCATGTTTCTCAACCATAGCAAAGGGCTAAGGGAGGTAGAAAATCTTCCTTGAAAATTTAAACCAGAAGCTGGTATTCACATAGGATTACAGGCTCAATAAAGAGTATCTTATAGTCCATCTTAGGCAAAAAAAAAAAAAAAAAGAGACCATAATCAGAAAATTTAACTTACGGTATTCTCAATTTGAGACCAGTTTAAGATATACCACTGAGATACTCAAATATAAAACAAAACGTTTTCTTAGAATTAAATAAAGTTAAAAAGGAAATGATTCCTTAATATGTGGAATTCATATAAATCATTTGGAAAAATAATAAACATCTAATACACACAAGCAAAGAGCACAAAGCTCAAATCTCAGAGGAATTACAAATGGCTAATAAACATGAATAATGGTTGAACTTCACCAGTACTTAAGAAATGCAAAACACTAAGTGAAATAAGTCTGAAAGAGAAAGACAAATACCATATGATGTCACTTATATCTGGAATCTAATATAAGGCACAAATGAACCTTTCCACAGAAAAGAAAATCATGGACTTGGAGAACGGACTTGTGATTGCCAAGGGAGGGGGAGAGGGGAAGGGGTAGGATGGACTGGGAACTTGGGGCTAATAGGTGCAAACTATTGCCTTTGGAATGGATAAGCAATGAGGTCCTGCTGTACACACTGGGAACTATATCTAGTCACTTACGATGGGGCATGATGGAGGATAATGTGAGAAAAAGAATGTATATATGTATGTGTAACTGGGTCACCTTGCTGTACAGTAAAAAATTGACAGAACACTGTAAACCAGCTACAATGGAAAAATATAAAAATCATTAAAAAAAACGAAATGCAAACTAAAACAACCAGATAAAATTTTTTACTAAGATTAACATAATTTATAAAGAGTAATTCTGGCTAAGGGCTAAAATAATACAGACTCTTGCTGAAGTCTAGAGTGGCATAGTCTTTCTGTGCAGTTATGTGCATTTTAACTCCCTAGCACTTCTTAAAATCTATCCATAAATAATCAGTCATAAGCTTGGGCACAACATTTATCTTAAATGATGTTCATAAAAGTACTATTTTGTTAGAAATACAAAAAAAGGAGAAAAAATGTAAGTACCCAATAATGAAGGAATGGTTAAATACACTACAGCATATTTAAATAATTTTAACATTGTAATGCAATTTTAAATAGTGTCTTTGTAGGCCATACAATGATATGGGAAACTATTTATATAATACATGAAAAATAGAGGACATATACATAAACTTATACACTATTATGTTACCGCTTTTATATAAAACACAAAGCATAGAAATAAAGATGGGTAGAAAGTATATCAAAATATTAGTAGATATTTTTCCAAAGAAGACACGGAGATGGGCAACAGGAATGGCCATTATCAAAAGACAACAGAATAACAAGGGTTGGCTAGGATGTGAAAAAAAGGAAACATTCGTGGGAATGTGAGTTGGCACAGCCACTGTGGAAAACAGTAGGAAAGTTTCTAAAAAATTAAAAATAGAACTACCATATGATTCAGCAGTCCCACTGCCGGGTGTATATCTGAAGGGAATGAAATGAAATCACTGTCTCAAAGAGATATTTACGCTCCCATGTTCACAGAGGCATTATTCACAATAGCCAAGACATGGAAGCAACCTGTCTACTGATGGATGAATGGATAAAGAAAATGTGAGATATATATATATATAAACCCTATATCTATAGACATACATGAATATTATTCACCCACTAAAAATGAGGAAAGCTTGTCATTTGTCACAACATAGATGGACATGATGGCACTACGCTAAGTGAAATAAACCAGATACAAATACTGTCTGATCTCACTTACATGTACTAAAAATGTCGAATTCATTGAAAAAGAGTAGGAGAATGTTTACTGGGGGCTGATGGGGGGTGAAATGGGGAGATATTGGTCAAAGGGTATTAACTTCCAGTTAAAAGGTGAGTGAGTTCTGGGAATCTAATATACAGCATAGTGATACATGAATCCCTATGTTTGTAGCAGCATTGTTTGCAATAGCCAAGACATGGAAGCAACTTAAATGTCCATCAATAGAGGAATGGATAAAAAAGAAGTTGTACATATATACAATGGAATATTACTCAGCCATAAAAAGAACAAAATAATGCCATTTGCAGCAACATGGATGGGCCTAGAGATTATCATACTAAGTGAAGAAATCAGACAAAGACATATCATATGATATATCTCATATGTGGATTCTAAATGTACCTTTAACACGTCATTTTTTATTTGATGCATATTACTCCATTATTTAATCGTATAGGAGTTCCTGTCATGGCACAGTGGAAACAAATCCGACTAGGAACCATGAGGTTGTGGGTTTGATTCCTGGCCTCGCTCAGTGGGTTAAGGATCTGGCATTGCTGTGAGCTGTGGTGTAGGTCGCAGACACGGCTCAGACCCTGCGCTGCTATGGCTGTGGCGAAGGCCGGTGGTTACAGTTCCGATTTGACCTCTAGCCCGGGAACCTCTATATGCCACGGGTGCGGCCCTAAATAGACAAAAGACAAATAATAATAATAATAATAATTGTATCATAATATAGTTAACCAGTATATTATAGGGTTGGACATTTAGGCAGTTTGTAATTGTTTCCAGCACAAAATTGGACTCTAATGATTACGGCACCATCAATAAATACCTGACCAAGGCTACTTAACCATAATTACTAAGTGATTAATGCTTTGGGGAGATAAATATTCCAAACTCTTCCAATAAAGATCTTGCAAAGATACACATAGTGAAGTCGGCCAGAAAATGCTAGAAGTTAAAAAAAAGTCATAAAAATCTTACCTTGAATTTTCTTGAACACTCTGGAATTCATAAACTTTAGAAATCTGTCTGCATAAAAGCTTGGTCTATGAACCGAAACGGTGTCCTGAAAAGACAAATCAGGTGGCACAGGTTTACCTCTCAGGCGATTTGTTTCAAACTAGAAAAAGCTCTACGCAACTGATTCTCTATTGGCCAATGTCTATAACCAGAAGGCATGGATGTCAGGAGCCAGGAAAGAGTGATGCCCTCCCTGTGTGCTCTGTGCCCAGGAGCATGGCTCGGGGAGAGGGCACAAGGCTCAATCTAAGCGAAGACTCCTGATACTCATGGCGAAACAGAACATTAAGGGGGCAGGGAAGAGAGAGCAAAAGACACTGATTTATTTATTTATTTAAAAAAAATTTTTTTTTTTTTTTTGGTCTTTCTGCCTTATCTAGGGCCACACCCGCAGCATATGGAGGTTCCCAGGCTAGGGGTCTAACAGGAGCTGTAGCCGCTGGCCTTCAGCACAGCAATGCAGGATCCGAGCCGCGTCTGCAACCTACACCACAGCTCACGGCAACGCCGGATCCTTAACCCACTGAGCGAGGCCAGGAATCGAACCCGCAACCTTATGGTTCCCAGTTGGATTCATTAACCACTGAGACACGACGGGAACTCTGAAAGACACTGATTTAAAAAACAAAACAGCTGATCCCTGTTCCACTGTGTGCCATAGGGGACTTTTAAAATCCCTTTTTTTTTTCTTTCTTAAACATACAGGTAACCAGTGCAAGTGTCCTCTAGAATAAGACATAATACTTTCAATCCTGAACAAAAAATGGAGACATAGGAGCTCCCTGGTGGCTCAGGAGGTTAAGGATCCAATGTTGTCACTGCTGAGGCTCTGGTTACAGCTGAGGCACAGGTTCGACCACTGGCCCGGGACCTTCCACATGCTGAGCGCATGGCCAAAAGAAAAACAAAATTGGGGTACATAAACAAGCAAAGCCATCCTAGCGAAAGAGTGAGATCAAAGGCGAAAAAAAAAAAAAGAGTTTGCTGGTTTCCACTTTCCAATAATAAGGAAGAACAGAGCTGAGTTGAATTAACTCAATTCTCTCATGCTTGGTGGGAGTCTTTAGGACTGAAGCGGCATTACAAAGCCAGGAAGGGAAATGGATGAAGAGGCAAATTTTATGTATATATTCTCTAGTCATATATGTATATACTATCCAAGACAGATATCCTTAAAAATAGTATACCTGCTTATTTAGTGCTCTAGTTTGATTCTAGGTTTATGGATTCCAACAGGGAAACTTCCAAAAACTTATGTTTAGATACTATGAAGTGACTACAGTGGGTCTGGAAGAAAAAACACACATTAAACTAGAATCTGGAGACCTGGTTCTGGTGCTAGCTCTGACTTTAAAAAGCTGTGTGACCGTGGGTAAAGACAGAATCTCAATGCCTAAGTTTTTTCACCTGTAAAATTGAGGCATGAGGTAACTCTGTAATCAGCATGTCATGGAGGGCACAGTACAGAGGAGCCCTCTTTGGGGTCAGTTATAATGAATGGTCCTCCAGACTGGCAGTGGTGCTGTAGATGTGGCAGAAAATGTCCCACTGCTTTGACATGCACTCTGCAGTATTCTGGCAGCTCCTGTCAGAAGTGGACACAAACTGGCAACAAATAAGGTTATTTAGAAATATGGGAGTTCCCCTCCTGGCTCAGTGGAAAGGAATCTGACTAGGAACCATGGGGTTTCAGGTTCGATTCCTGGCCTCGTTCAGGAGGTTAAGGATCCGGCGTTGCCGTGAGCTGTGGTGTAGGTCGCAGACGTGGCTCGGATCCCGCGTTGCTGTGGCTGTGGTGAAGGCCGGCAGCTACAGCTCCCATTAGACCCCTAGCCTGGGAACCTCTATTTGCCTTGGGTACAGCCCTAAGAGGACAAAAAAAAAAAAAAGAAAGAAAGAAAGAAGTAGGATGAAAGATGATTAAGACTCAGCCCTTGTCTTCCAAGAGAAGTGAGACTGTGGCTCTCTTTTGATATGAAGAAGCATAGTTTAAAAAAACGGCACATTTGTAAACAGACAAAGGTAAGTTTAAATAACTGCTTACAATTACACAAATATATAATCAACACAGAGACTTTCTTAGAAAAGATAACCCAGGAGTTCCGGTCATGGCTCAGTGGTAATGAACCCAACTAGTATCCATGAGGATGCAGTTTTGATCCCTGGCCTCGCTCAGTGGGTTAAGGACCGGCGTTGCCATGAGCTGTGGTGTAGGTCACAGACAAGGTTAGGATCTGGCGTTGCTGTAGCTGTGGTGTAGGCAGCAGGTGTAGCTCCAAATTGACCCCTAGCCTGGGAACCTCCACATGCCTCAGGTGCAGCCCTCAAAAGAAAAAAGGAAGAAAGAAAGAAAAGAAAGACACTCCCAAATAGACAGTATGGCCAAAAAGACAAGGATAGGGCTCCTTAGAAGCATCTGACCAATAGAGGACTAGGTCTTTTTTTTCTTTTTATTAGACTTTATTTTTTAGAGCAGTTTTATGCTCACAGCAAAACTGAGCAGAAATTACAGAGCCATCCCACATACCTCCTGCCTCCACACAGGCACGGCTCTCCCCAGTACCAACGTGCTGCACCAGAGCAGCATACTTACAATCAATGAACCTGCACTGACATATCGTTATGGCCCAAAGTCCACAGTTTACCTTAGGGCTCACCGTTGGTGCTGTACATTCTATGGGTTTGGATAAATATGTAACATGTAGCCACCATTACAGAATCATACAGAATAATGTCATTGCCACCCAAATCCTCTGTGCTCCACATGTTCTTTTTTTTTTTTTTTTTTTTTTTTTTGCCTTTTGTCATTTTAGGGCTGCACCCGCGGCATGTGGAGTTTCCCAGGCTAGGGGTCTAATAGGAGCTGTAGCCGCTGGCCTACACCACAGCCACAGCAACACGGGATCCGAGCCGCGTCTGCAACCTACACCACAGCTCAAGGCAACACCAGATCCTTAACTCACTGAGCAAGGCCAGGGATCGAACCCGCAGCCTCATGGTTCCTAGTCGGATTCGTGAACCACTGAGCCATGACGGGAACTCCTGTGCTCCACATGTTCTTATCGCCCCCTTTCCTCCTCGGGACTAGGCCATTTGGATCAGAAATCTCATCTGGTAACAGGGAACTGAAATCGTCTCAGAAAACAGGAGAAAGCAATAGCAGGTGTTTACGCTCTCTCCCTTTCACATCACGGCATTATGTAGTCGCTACTTTTCTCAGCTAGAAGGGAAAAAAAAATAACCTACCATCTTGGCCTTTTCAAAGAAAGAATCTTTGATTTGAATACTAAGCCTACGGTTTGATTCTCAGAAACCAGCTTGTGACCCTGTTGTTTAAAAGTGGATTCTGACAAAGGTCACTCCTTAGCCTGTGGACAAAACGCAGATCTTGCATGCTGAAAGGTCATTTTACCAGTCTTCCAGAGAACTGAGAAAGTGGATGTGCTTTTCTAAGAAAGAAGAAGAGCAACAATAATTCATCTGTTTTCAAAGGAAGGTGTCTGCTGACATCTTAAAAAAAATGTGTGAGCAAATATTTGACCAGTATATTCTTTGGAAGTGTCACTTCAAGTTATTAATTGAGGGGGGCTGAGGCCATAAATATTCTGTCAGCAGCAGGAAGTTCAAATCTAACATCTAGATAGGAAGTCATATGTATGTGATACTGTGTGTGTGCAAAGAGTGCGTGAGACAGAAAGAGAGGCTGCTCTTTTTTTTGTTTTCCTTAGGGCCACACCTGCAGCACATGGAGGTTCCCAGGCTAGCGGACTAATTGGAGCTAAAGCTGCCAGCCTATACCACAGCCACAGCCATGCCAGATCCGAGCCATGTCTGTGACCTATACCACAGTTCATGCAACACTGGATCTTTAACTCAAGGCCAGGGATCGAACCCGTGACCTCATGGTTCCTAGTTGGATTCGTTTCCACTGTGTCATCATGGACACTCCGAGGCTGCTCTCTTTATTTTTTTTCATTTAGATACAGATTTTTCTCATACCTCAAGTCTTGAGCATACGTGAAAAGAAAAATGGGAGAGAAATAAAATAGCTAAAATGGCTTCCTAAAACATCTTCATATTTAGTGTCTAATTCTCTGAATCACCTTTATTTTATTTATTTTATTTTATTGTATTTTTGTCTTTTTGCCTTTTCTAGGGCCATACCTGCGGCATATGGAGGTTCCCAGGCTAGGGGTCTAACAGGAGCTGTAGCTGCCGGCCTTCGCCACAGCCACAGCAACGTGGGATCCGAGCCACGTCTGCAACCTACACCACAGCTCACGGCAACGCCGGATCCTTAACCCACTGAGCGAGGCCAGGGACTGAACCCGCAACCTCATGGTTCCTAGTCGGACTCGTTTCCACTGCGCCACGATGGGAACTCCCTCTGAATCACTTTTAGACTCAGAGGCTGTTCTTTTGTTTTCTTCGGTCAAGCCAATTCTGGGTCCAAAAGACATTTTTCTGTCAGTCATCCTTTGTCATATATAAACCCAACTGAACTTAGGAAGAACAGAACATAGGAAGTTTGCCCTTCCTATGTCGTTATTATGTGTTAGACATTGAGTTTAATACTAAAGCACGTTATTTAATTGAACCCTCACGTCAATGAGGCAAGTTCTAGGTACTATTACTAGGCTCCTGCTACGAATGGGGAGCCAGGCTCAGAGAGGCCAAATGTGCAATGTGTCTGGGTCAAGTGGCCAGCAAAGCAGTCTGAACAAAGGGTTCAAGCCCAGGGCCGCTAACCAACAAAGTCAGGTTCAAACCCCTCTGAAGCCTGGTCTTGGGAGAATTTCAATTCAACAACCGTCCTACTGGTCTTCCCAGGGCCTGTGAAAGTTTCTTGCTTTTTCTCATCACCTTATAATTGGGCCCTTCGGATTGCACATAAAAACAAGACATCCTTTTGTTTTCCTGGCCTCTGCCTACTCACCTGGCTGGATGGCCTCTGTCTGAAGAGCTACTCACATTTCTGTTGTCTTTGTTCTTAGGTCTGAACTAATCTGCTGGCCTAAGATTCTGAGTTTATTAAAGATTTTTGTTTCCTCTCTTTATGTGACACAGCTTTTTAGAGACACTTTGAAGTCTCTGAGAGACCAGAAAAATATCCAGTTTACTAAGCAGCTCGATAAATCACTTACCCCATCATAAACAAGAGCTTTCCAGGAATGTTCCAACTTTTTCATTAACCTAAACGTAAACAGACAGAAAAAATAAAAATAAGCACGTAAAATCACTCCTATCTGGGGAACTTTCAGACTGTTTCACTGATTTATTTTGAAATTTATAAAAGGCTATTTCCCTAGATTTCTTACCTATATGACTGCAGAATGTCAATAATGCCCATGAATAAAAGCAGTTTTTCTCCCTTATGGCTTTTAGCTGGAATGCCTCCCATTCTGTGGATAGAGCAAAACAGAAAACATTCTATATGAACAGGAAGTTAAAAATCATTTCTAATAAACAGACTACAAATGAAAATGAGCAATCCTCATGAATTCTTGACTATCTCTCCCTGCATCATTTTTTGGGCTATAGCTAAAGTCTTCCTGGGGAATCCAGAATGATATTTTTCCCTATGGAGGAGAATAATACTATAGCTATCAATTCTGAAGAGTTGGATGGGAAAAACCTAATTAAAAAATTCTTCCTATTTTATAACTATAAGCAAGAATTTTAAAAGTACTTAAAAATATTGATTATTAAAATTGAAACAGTTTTACATAGTCACTGTGAGATTTTAAAATAAAATATAGGAATTCCCATCGTGGCACAGCAGAAACGAATCCAACTAGGAATCATGAGGTTGCAGTTTCGATCCCTGGCCTCACTCAGTGGGTTAAGGATCTGGCATTGCTGTAGCTATGATGTAGGCCGGCAGCTGTGGCTCTGATTCCACCCCTAGCCTGGGAACCTCCATATGCTGTGGGTGTGGCCCTAAAAAGCAATAAATAAATAAGTAAATAAATAAAATAAAATAAAATAAAATAAAATATAGAAAGGCACAAAGGAAAACAAAGAAAGAATCCATTCCTATGATGTGGAGATAACCACCATTATTAACGTTTGGTACACCTTTCCTGTGTGTTTGTGTGTATGTATGTGTTTATTAATCCAAAAAAAAAAGCTAATTTAATTTATCATATTTTATAACCTGATTTTTTTCACTGCTTGCTAAAGTATTCAACATTTCTTCATATTCAATGCTAATGTGTTTTTTAATGACTTTGCGGTACTTCACTGGTACCAATATAAAATAATTTAATCACTGGATCTTTAGATGGATTTACAGGAAGGATTTTAAAAAATCCTTTGTATCTATGGATTTCCTTTATAAAGTGAAATATGCCTGCACTTCGTCATTGTTGGAGAATCTTACAAGGCAGGCGCTTACAGTCTTGGAGAATGATTTCTTCTAGGCTTCATGTTCAGCACACACGTGATACACGCAACCACTTCAATAATTTTCTCTGGTTGTTGTTGCTGTTAGTCAATACACACTTTCTACACGCAAACTAATCCTGCAGTTACTATCACACCTGGTTGAAGCAAAAGACCACCTCTACCAGCGTGCAGGACTAGGATAACAGAATCCTCTTATGCAGATAAAATGCTCTGAATTGCAGACATAATTTCTAGCACGTCTTTGCTTTAATACATGTTTATTCGAATTCAAAGTATATTCCTCCATTGGGGTAGATATTCTGAATATGTAGTAAGTGGATAAAAATATTTTTAGCCTTTGTTTAAAATGAAGCCATTTTTTTTTGCCTTTTTCTAGGGCCGCACATACGGCATATGGAGGTTCCCGGGCGAAGGGTCTAATCAGAGCAGTAGGCGCTGGCCTACACCACAGCCACAGCAACACCAGATCTGAGCTGCATCTGCGACCTACACCACAGCTCACGGCAATGCCGAATCCTTAACACACTGAGTGAGGCCAGGGATCGAACCCGCAACCTCATGGTTCCTAGTCGGATTCGTTAACCACTGACCCATGAAGGGAACTCCTAAAATGAAGCCATTTGAAAACAGCAAACATGTGGATGAAAGAACTGTAACTCAAAAAACTGCCACTCATGTAGTTATCCACAGAGGAATGCAACGAGGTCTGGCTTCATTCATTTTAGCTCCAGGTAGGAACCTATTCCTAAAGAGCCACCCTGAAGGGAACATGATAGCATCTAACTCCCAATGACGTCGGCTGCCACGGTCAAGGGAATGTGTGGGCAGATGGCTGCACTTACGTATCTGGGTTCTCTGTGATGATCCCATCTCCAGATTTCCCTGGCCCCTGGATGGATTCCATCGCTGTGGAGTAGAGAACCTTCTGCATCCCAGGACGCTTAGCATCAGGCACATTTTGGGAAGTTTCCTCTTCTTTCTCTTTGAGGGAATGGTCCAGGATGTGGATTCCCAGCAAAAGGCTATAGTCCATGATCTTGAAGCTTTCTAGCACCTGATTGAGAAAAAGAACCAGGAGACCAGTCACTCCATTGGCTTGTAAGTCTCACCTGCACAGAATCAGAGGGCTCTAGATAGGCAGACGTGCAGTTCCCGTTTCCCTCCCCGGGGGTGGGGTGGGGATGGCTGATAGAGGAAAAATTGAAATAAAAACATTTGAGGTTATTATAGGTCATGTGCAGTAAGGATTATCACCACGGCTCCAAGCTGATATTTCTGTGCAAATATAGAGTACGCACATCTTTCCTTAGAACTCTCTAGATGTTTCCCTAAGAGCATTTATTGAACACATTCCATGTACCAGGTGCTAAGTGGTTCATTAAGAGTCAATCCTTAAAACTCTTCGAGCTAGGTGCTATTATTGTCTCTATTTTGCAGATGACAAAAACTGAAACAGAGAGAGACTATGTAATTTGCTCAATATCACACAGCTTGTAAGTGGCACTGCTGGGTTTTAAACTCAGGAAGTCAACTCCAGCATCCATTCTTAAGCACTAGAGGTGAGAAACCAACAAGGCATGGTCTCTACAAGCTCAACCCTGCTCAGCACAAAAACTCAGCTGGAAAGAGTTTTTGTCTGGATTCTGTTCTCAAAATCTTCATCTTGCTAGAGTTCAGTGGTCTCCTTTTCAAAGCTTGTTTTCCGAAGTTACCATAGGTTCCCCGTAGCAAGTCTTTTAAATGTATGGTCTCAACAAAGAACAGACTTACTGCTCGATTATCCGGTCAGCAAACAGTGGGGAAGGGAAGGAATTAAAAGTACGTGGCTCAGTGGTTAACGAATCTGACTAAGAACCATGAAGTTGCAGGTTCAATCCCTGGCCTTGCTCAGTGGGTTAAGGATCCGGCGTTGCCGTGAGCTGTGGTGAAGGTTGCAGACGCGGCTCGGATTCCGCGTTGCTGTGGCTGTGGCGAAGGTCGGCAGCTACAGCTCCTGTTAGACCCCTAGCCTGGAAACCTCCATATGCTGCGGGTGCGGCCCTACATAAGGCAAAATGACAAAAAAAAAAAAAAAAAAAGCTGGATGAAGGAGTTCCCTTGTGCCATAGTGGGTTAGGGATCCGGTGTTGTCATAGCAGTGGCTTGAGTTGCTGCTGTGGCCACAGGTTCGATCCCCAGCCTGAGAAATTCCAAATGCTGTGGATGTGGTCCCCCCGAAAATAAAAAGTAGGTGGATGCAGCCAGACAAAGCAATAGAAATGCTCTGACAGGAAAATGATGGGGACAAGATTGAGATAAGAGGCAGGCAGTCAACAGGACTCTCGAGTGTGGGTGGGTCTTTGACTCTCAGGACCCTTCTTCACCTAGGGAAGAGTATTCACGAGGAAAGATTTCCTCGAGGATAAATTTCTTTTCTTTAATAGGGTGTCTAGGATTCTCCTCTGCAGCAGATTTTTTTAATGCCTGGCATTTCTCACACAAAGCTGCTCAGGAAATCAAAACAGCCCAGAAAGTAAGACAAGCTTAGATGGCAGAATAACTATCTCTGAATCAACATGATAATGTCTCTGTACTCAAGTCAGGAGATGCCCTTGGGGATCAGAGTCTGTAGACTATTGTTTAACCAGGGGTGGAAAATGTACCTGGAATTTTTTTTTTTTTGGTCTTTTTAGGGCCGCACCCACGGCATATAAAGGTTCCCAGGCTAGGGGTCGAACTGGAGTATAGCTGCCAGCCTACACCACAACCACAGCTATGCCAGATCAGAGCCGCGCCTGTGACCTACACCATAGCTCATGGCACTGCCGGATCCTTAACCTACTGAGTGGGGCCAGGGATCGAACACGCAACCTCATGGTTCCTGGCCGGATTCGTTTCTGCTGTGCCACAATGGGAACTCCATGTACCTGGAATTTTTTATGTTTCTCATTCTCCCTCAGCCCAAGTGCATTTCATCTGACTTTTTTTTTTTCCTTTTTAGGGTCACACCCTTGGCATATGGAAGTTCCCAGGCTAGGGGTTGAACTGGAGCTGTAGACCCCAGCCTATGCCACAACCCCAGATCCAAGCCGAAGCTGTGACCTACGCCACAGCTCCCGGTAACGCAGTATACTTAATCCACAGAGCAAGGTCAGGGATTGAATCTTTGTCCTCATGGATACCAGTTAGATTCGTTTCTGCTGCACCCAGTGGGAACTCCCATCATCGGACATTTTTTTTTTTTTAACTTTTTGGCTGCACTTGTGGCATATGAAAATTCCCAGGCCAGGAACTGAATCTGAGCCACAGTGCCAACCATGCCAGATCCTTAACCCACTATGCCACAGTGGGAACTCTCTTCATCAGACATTTATGGCATAGTAAAGAGGGGTCAGGCCTGAAGATTCAAATATCTGTGCCTGCCACTTTCTGGATGCCATTTAACAGCAGGCTTTGTGAACCACGGCATATACGCCTTCAAAAAACATGGTTATTCCTGGGTCTTATGCATCTTTGCCAGCAGTGAGGGTAATTTAAATGGGTAGGAACTGAGTTTCAACAGTTCCAGGGTGCTCAGCCTTCAGCTTTCAGTATACTACTTTCAGTAAGGGGGCAGGCACGAGATGAGAGAAGAATCTTAAGTGGTTTAGGCCCTGCACTTTCTAACCTGTGAGATCAGAGGGTGGCCTGACCAGTTTCCCCAACCTGAGAAAGAGTGACGACATCAAGACTGGAGGGGGGGAGTTCTCGTCGTGGCTCAGTGCTTAACAAATCCAACTAGGAACCATGAGGTTGCGGGTTCGATCCCTGGCCTCACTCAGTGGGTTAAGGATCTGGTGTTGCCATGAGCTGTGGTGTAGGTTGTAGATGTGGCTCAGATCCCGCGTTGATGTCATTGTGGTGTAGGCTGGTGGCTATAGCTCTGATTAGAACCCTAGCCTGGGAACCTCTGTATGCCGCAGGTGAGGCCCTGAAAACACAAAAAGACAAAAAAAAAAAAAAAAAAAAAGACTGGAGGGGGAAGGAAGGGAGACAAGAAAAGCTCCTCACTGCTGACCCAGTGCTGGGCATCCGCGCCACTGGCTGGTCCCCATAAGAGGCACATAGAGGCCTCACCCCTCCAGAAAGCAGCATGGAGCCAGGTGGGTAATGAGACAGGTTTGCATCAGGGCTGCCAAGGACAGCCTCTTTAAAGAAAACACTAACGGGAGTTCCCTTCGTGGCTCAGTGGTTAACAAATCCGACCAAGAACCATGAGGTTGCGGGTTTGATCCCTGGCCTTGCTCAGTGGGTTAAGGATCCAGCGTTGCCGTGAGCTGTGGTGTAGGTTGCAGACGTGGCTCGGATCCCGCGTTGCTGTGGCTGTGGCGAAGGCCGGCGGCTACAGCTCCAATTAGACCCCTAGCCTGGGAACCTCCATATGCCGCAGGTGCGGCTCTACGTTAAAAAAAAAAAAAAAAATGCAAAAAGACAAAAAAAAAAAAAAGAACACTAAGGAACATTGGGTGCTTTCTTCAAGCAGGAAAAAGCAGACAAGGATCTTAGCCTTTCTAACCTTTCACCATCCTAAAAGCGCGGCTTCGGGATCACCCCCCTGCCCCCTCAAGACAATGACAACCCTGTACAATGGTCACCATCTGCAGATGCCAGGTTTCCAGCTCTCATTCATCAGTGCTGGCATGTCCCTGCTTAGAGAGACTGCCGGAGAGAGACACGCAGATTACAGAGCACAAACTCCGTGACCCCACGTGTTATACCCGCTCCTCAGGTTCCCCCTTAGGAAAATGGTGAGAGTAACATTAACTACTGTACAGGATGCTTAGGAAAACTCAATACAGTAAAGCAGATGAAGTCCTTAAAAAAATTCTTGGTACGAAGAAAGTGCTCAATTAACTGCTAGTTATTACCAATGTGATTCTAATGTACGGCGACTCACTGCTCACAGTTGAGGTATCAGCTTGAAGATGACATCCTTAGGGTTATAGTACTGAAAACAGAACTTCATAAAAAGCCAACAAAAATATGACTGCACTTCTAGCCTGCCCCCCAGTGCCCTTTTGGCACGTCTGGATGCCTTTAAAAGTTCTAGGTTGGAGGTACCCAGGAACACTGCTTGCATGTTCAGCAGGAAAAGTTTGGCTGATTTCGCAATTCTGGTCAATGAGCTATAAAACAATAGCCTCATGATTTGCCTGAGGGAACAGTCCTGTGTTCGATGGGTAAAAATCACAGCCTTGTGTGCTGCAGAGCGCAAAGTGCCCACTGGTAAACATTCCAAAAGCAGTGAACTAGCCTCAAGAGCAAATTCTAATCAGTCCCTGTGACAACATTGTAAGTGTTCCTAAAAGGCATCCAGAGTGGTAGAAACTGAAAGGCAGTCCTGGACACCATCATATTTGTTTCATTTTTCTCTGCAAAGCATACAGATATGAATTCCACTTGTTAATAACCTTTCTTTATACAATAATTTTTATTAAAGTTTCTTATAATAATTTTTAATGCATTATTACACCTGAACTGGTTTTTGTTATTGTTGTTTGCTTTTTAGGGCTGCACCCATGGCATATGGAAGTTTCCAGGGTAGGGGTCGAATCAGAGCTACAGCTGCCAGCCTATACCACAACCTGAGCAAGGCAGGATCTGAGCTTCGTCTGTGACCTACACCACAGCTCATGGCAATGCTGGATCCTTAACCCACTGAGCAAGACCAGGAATTGAATCCACATCCTGATGGATACTAGTAGGGTTCATTACCACTAGCCACAATGAGAACTCCCCACCGGAACCGTTTCATTTGCATTTGCAGTCTCCTTTCTTGCCCAAGGACAGTCCAAAGAGAACATGTGCATTTTATAAGTGATATGAAGTCAGGCTCTGGTCCAACTTTAACTAGTGGACAGAGCAAGAGACGATCTCAGTACTTTAAGTGGTCAAATATTAGTTTGGGTTTATTTAAAAAACACCCAAACCAAAACTTTGAGAGAGAATAAATTAAGAAAAAGCTACAAATAAAATTTAAAGAGATTCATTTTCTCTGTACTTTAAAATTGGACTGCCAGCATCCTTGAAGGGGGCTGGTTGTACTCAGGAGGCCAAGCTTCTACTTTCTAAGTGAAAGCCTTAAAAAAAAAAAAGATAAATTCCATTCCTATTTGTGTGTGAGGGTTGAGCGTGGTCGTTGGAATTTAGGTTCGAGAAAGTCACCATCCATAAAATAAATGTTAAGGAAGAAAAAGACAGCTATACGGATATATATTTTAAATGAAATTCCCAAACCTGTGTAAAAGGAAAAAATTCTGGGAACAGATTTTAGTCACATGCATTGCAGATCTGTATCCATTAGGAACAAAATAGTTTTGTTTTTCATATCCTCTCAGATCTTTAATTAAAGGAATCGATAAATCTGCCAAAATTTTAATGTGTGAGCATTAAAAGGGTGCAATATTCTGTGACAACAAGACAGACTGGTGTCTAGTCTGTCACTCAGGAACGTATTTTTCCCCAGGATGTCTTTCTGACCTCACTGCTGCTGGTGGATTTCGCACCTATGCATTTGCTATGCAGATCTCGCTTGCAATGCAAATACAGGTGATTTTCCACCCAGCTTGGATAAGACTTTACTCCCTCACCTGTGAAAAAGCAAAAACAGGAAGGATTCCCAGGTGTATGTAAAACTGAAAGCAAGGTGAAATACCCCAATGCTTTTCACTGTCAGAGTCAGCTTTTTTTTTTGCTCTTCTTCCTCAACTATTGTTAAGTCAGTAATAACACTGGAATGTGGTTAAAAAGTCAATGTCAAAGCAGCTGGTATAATATCCTGAAGATGAGATTAAAACTATCTGTTCTTGAACAAGTTTTTTTTTTGCCTTATCTAGGGCCGCACCCATGGCATATGGAGGTTCCCAGGCTAGGGGTCTAACGGGAGCTGTAGCTGCCGGCCTTCGCCACAGCCACAGCAACGCGGGATCCGAGCCGCGTCTGCAACCTACACCACAGCTCACGGCAACTTCTGGATCCTTAACCCACTGAGCGAGGCCAGGGATTGAACCTGCAACCTCATGGTTCCTGGTTGGAGTCGTTAACCACTGAGCCACGACAGGAACTCCAAAACTATCTGTTCTTGAAATGAAGCATATCCTCTAGGCTTGTCACGGCTGGCTGGCGATGCATCAGGTGTCCTCATTCACATGCAGATTCTGTAGCATTAGGGACCTAATGTAGGAGCTGTCCTGCCATCTTAGAAAGACAGGCACTGCTATCTTCTTTTCACAGCCAAAGATCACAACGACTGGCTGGTCTTTTTCCTTTTTCATCTTCTGTGCCATAGTCCTTAGCCTGCTGCACACTGCTTTCTGTCCCTCTGTTAGAAGGAGTTCAAAAGTGGCTGGCTGGTAAGATAGATTCCATGCTCTGGGGCCAGCTGCTCCATCGTGACTACTCATGGTCCCCCACTGCTTTGTCCTTGAGCAGAGTATATAACCTTTCCAGGCTTGGTAGCCTCATCTGTAAAACAGAGATCATGGGGACACCTGCCTCACAGAGCTGGGATGAAGATTAGTCTAACCACATCAAGTCTTAGGACAGTCATGGCATACAGAAAGTACTCAATAAATGCTAGCTCTTCTTACAGCCCTCGTTCTCCTCCACCTGTGGAATCCATCACTGCTGACCATACCCACTGGAATCTCCACTCACCCTCAGCTGTGGGGGACTACCTTCTCCTGGTACCTCCCAGGCACCATGGAAGTTGCCAGATCTTTGGGGGAAGTAAAACAGATAACTAAACCATACTGAAAACGGCACAAGCCCGCTTGGAATAAAGCCTGGAAGAAAAAATATGGGTGCTGTGGAGATACCCTCCCCCCCCCACACACAAGGGGGACCTGCCTTTGACTTGGGGATATCAACAGTGCAGGTAGGAGATGACGGTACTCGAATGCGGGGGCAACTCGGGAGCTTCAGGGAGACATGGACAGAGTTAAGACTCTTTCAGGGGGGGAGATTCCAACTATCATCTCTCTACAGACAATTCCTAAAATGCTATCTTTAGGAGGAACTCACTCCTAAGCTCCAGTCCTGTATCTCTCCCACAGCCTTCTTGACACTTCTAAACTTCTTCTTCTTTTTTTTTTTTTGTCTTTTTGCCTTTTATCTAGAGCCGCACCTGTGGCATGTGGAGGTTCCCAGGCTAGGGGTCTAATTGGAGCTACAGCTGCCGGCCTACGCCAAAGCCACAGCCACGCGGGATCCAAACCGCGTCTGCAACCTACATCACAGCTCACGGCAACGCCGGATCCTTAACCCACTGAGCAAGGCCAGAGATCGAACCCGCAACCTCATGGTTCCTAGTCGGATTCGTTAACCACTGAGCCACGAAGGGAACTTCGACACTTCTAAACTTCTGTACGCGGTCTTGCTGCAACCCCAAACTCATTTTCCCCAAAGCAGTTCCTTCTCATTTTTCTCTTTTCTCTGAAATTGTTTTAATGTGGATTTCAGACTCTATGACTCCTTTTCCTTTCATTAAGTTGCCCAATTCTGTAGCATCTATAATCAAAATGATCCTCCTTGCTAATGCTTTGATTTCAACTCCCCCCTTTCCCTTTCTGATCCATTCCCAACACCGTTGCTTGACTAGGTGACATCAACCCCTCCTCAAAGCCTGCTGCACACTGCTTTCTGTTCTTCTGCTAGAAGGAGCCTATGGCTTAGGTGACACTGAAGGTCCTTGCTACAGTGGCCCCAGCCAACATCTCTGCTACATAATACCTATCTAGAGACATCTCCCAGCCTAGTCAAATGAGATCCCTTAATCACCCCTAAATGTGCCCAGAAGAGGTAAGACTAACAGCTCATGCTGTTTCTTCCAGAAGGTCCTTCAAATGATTTTTTTCAAAGCCTATTTCAATTCTTAACTCCATGAAAACTATACTCATGATGTTCATATATTAGGAGCACATCTCCCCTCTGAAAACCCAAGCACATTATCAGTGTCCTTCTATGGAATAAAATACGACTCTAGGTTTATTTACATTTTTCCTATCATACACACATGATAGGAAAAGGCTTGTTTTACTTTGCACTCCGATCATAGCAGAAACGTGCATTTATTTTATTGCTTTCCATGTGAACAAGCAAGTGAAAACCAAACTCTTCAGCAGCAAAGAATGTATAGCACTACATCTTATATCTCAAATATAAGAACTTAGATATTCTGCTTCTAAGTCTATGATTACAATACTTATGTAAAATCTTTAGCACTGAAAGCATTTGCTGTGATTCTGTGCTCTACATTGTCAGAAAAAATATAGATAATAGCCTACAGTATTTTCAAACCTTCCCACACCAGAGGTATTTATATGCACCGTGTCAAGGACAAAAATCAAGCTGTTATTTAGAGACTCTTAATTTACTGCTTAGTAGGCACACAACTAAATGCCAGATAAAAGGCAAGCTTGTTCGCTAAAACTAGGCTGAGCTTGGAATCTGGTAAGAATATCACATTTCTTTTTAGGAAGCCTTTGCAAAGCAATTCACAGGCTGGGTCAGGAGTGCCTGGGGCTGAGTTTAAAATGGAGGCTCTGTTCTGAAACACATTTCAGGGCTTCCTTAGTGTTCCTGCCCTCTGTTTCTCTGTTTTTTCCAATGTGCAAGGAATAAAGTTAAATTGGCCTAAGACTGAGAAAGAAAAAATCATCAGATGAGTTCAAACAACCAATGAAAAACAGGTGCCTTTACTAAGGCAATAGAAGTACAAAAAACAAATCAATGGGATCTAATCAAACTTATAAGTTTTTGCACAGCAAAGGAAACCATAAAAAAAACACAAAGACAGCCTACAGAATTGCAAATGGTACAACCAACAAGGGCTTCATCTCCAAAATACACAAACTCATACAACTCAACAGCTAAAAAACAAACAGCCCAAATGAAAAATGGGCAGAAGACCTAAACAGACATTTCTCCAAAGAAGACATATGGCTGCACAATGGGCACATGAAAAATGCTCAACATCATTAATTATGAGAGAAATACAAATCAAAACTATAATGAGGTACTACCTCATACTGGTCAGAATGGCTATCATTAATAATTGTACAAAAACAAGTGATGGAGAGCATGTGGGAAAAAGGGAACCCACCTGCACTATTGGTGGGAAGGTAAATTGATAAAACTACTATGGAAAATGGTATGGAGGTTCCTCAGAAAACTAAATATATGTAACTACCATATGATATGCAGTCCCACTCCTGGGTATATATCCAGACAAAACTTTCATTCAAAAAGATACATGCACCCCTATGTCCACCGAAACCCTATTCACAATAGCCAAGACACGGAAACAACCTAAACATTCATCAACAGATGAATGGATTAATAAGAAGTGGTACATACACATAAAGGAATACTATTCAGCCATAAAAAAGAACAAAATAATGCCATTTGCAGCAACATGGATAGAACTAGAGATTCTCATACTAAGTGAAGTAAGTCAAAAAGAGAAATATACCATATGAAATCACATATATGGAATCTAAAATATGGCACAGATGAACCTACCTACAGAACAGAAAGACTCACAGATCTGGACAGCAGACTTGTGGTTGCCAAAGGGGAGGGGAAGGAAGTGGGATGGATCGAGAGTTTGGGGTTAATAGATGCAAACTGCTACATTAAGAATGGATAGACAATGTAGTCCTGCCGTATGGCACAGGAAGCTGTATCTATCACTTGTGATGGAACATGATGAAAGATAATACGAGAAACAGAATGTATACGTATGTATGACTAGGTCATTTTGCTGTAGAGCAGAAATTGACAAAACAATGTAAATCAACTGTGATGAAAAAACTGAAAAAAAGAAAAACAGGTGCATTTAAAAACTGGTGCCCAGCACCAGAACACGATAAAAGTAGCAAAGATAATGCAATTCAAGTAATCTGTAAATCATGCCTTATGCAAAGTGGATAAGGATGGTGTTCCTAGGAGGGAAGAGATGCTCTTTGATTAGATCTTAGGCAAGCAAGGTTTCTAATAATTTCCCATGTCACAGGGGCTCTTATGGAAATTAATCCACTCATGAAATATTTTATTGAGCATCTATTATGTGCTCGGCACTCTCTTATTTAGAAATATTTTCAGCATTCTAGTTCAAGTGTGATAAAACAAGACCATCACCGTTTTAAAACCCTTAAAGGATTAATAGATCCATCCCATGGTCATCGATGCTGTTAACATCACAGAAAGAAAGGCATTCTGACAACTCTGTGCCTCTGGATGGGAGGAGAAAACACCAAAAATAAAGTCAAACCTAAATTCGACCAAACTTCTAGATCCAACACCCAATCTACATAAAAAACCATGGGAGAGGGCATAAAAAGAAATTGTGGGGATGTAATTAGTAAAGTATAGACAATGGAATAAAAAAACCAATTTCTTTAATAAATATCCACGATGAAAAAAACAGGTGACCAAGGTGAAGGAGGGTGGTTAACAAACAGACCCTTTTAAAATCCTGATCCAAACTATATAAAAAAGGTTTTTTTCCCCCCGTGAAACAACTAGAAATGTGAACACTTAGGAGTAAGAATCATTAATTTTGTAAAGGCATGATAAAGGGGTTACGGTCACTTTTTTTTTTTAAAAAAAAGGAGTCCTTAATTTTTAGGAATTCTAACTAAAATATGTTTGGAAAAAATGATGTGAGGCTTGAGATGTGCTTCAAATTCTATGGGGGGGTCAGTGGGGTGAAACAAGATTGGCTATAAGCATTGAAGCTGGTACAGAGTACATGGGGGTTCATAATAATACTGTCTACTTTTGCATACATTTGGATTTAAAAAAGTTTCATGTACGGCTTTGAAATGCTTAGATGAAATGCATTTATATATCTGTTTAGAGTTAATTTACCACCATCTCTGCTGATGACAGGCAAGAGATGGCACAGATAAAAATAAAAGTTATTTGGGTATCTCAACTAAGATGGTTAAAGCAGAAAAGTTGCTATGTTCTATGCTCATCTCACATGATCATTCTTTGAGGGAAGATGTAAGGAAACTTAACAAAATGTGGGGGTGACCAGAGGATGTATCAAAGGCCCAGAGTTATTTTTTCACCTGGCCTAGTCTAGTGCCTGAATAAAAGGGTAAATGATCGGCAGAAATATTTGTGTTAATTCAACAATACAAGACAATTCAAAACAGTATCCTGAAGATTTTATGCCAAGAGACATTCCTGGATCCATTGGTTTAGGGTAAAATGAATCCAAGGGTTTGCCATCGCTCCCGAAGTTGGCTCCCCGGAGCAGGGCTCCAGAATTTCTCGCATGTTCAAGTCCACTTAAAAAGGCATGCTGTCTTTTAAATTTAATTTCCTCAGTGACGCTCAGAATGTTCTTTGCTAATATAATAAAGGGAAAAACAGGCTGTGAGACAAGCCATACAATTTTTGCTGCTAAAGCCGACTGAAATAAATATTCAATCTTTAGCCTAGTGATGGCAATAATGTGTTTTTCACTGTGTCTAATGCAGTGATTTAGAATTCTGGGCTGCGCTTGATTAACTTACACCAAGGCTTTTTTGGCTCACTTAAAAAGCTTAAAGTAATAGAAGCATACCTAATAGGCATGAGGACTAGTCATCTATTATTTTAAACGCTCTATCTATCTATCTATCTATGAACATACAGATGAATAAACTATATATATACACACACACACACATATATATTTATCAGAAACTATATTAGAGGGGTTATAGATCTTTTTCTTTATAGAAACCTTTTTTCTACACATAAATACATCTTAATAAATTAGCTTGTAAACACCTTTAAAAGTAACATAATGGAGTACATGTCATGGCTCAGCGGAAACGAATCTGACTAGGAACCATGAGGTTGTGGGTTTGACCCCTGGCCTCGATCAGTGGTTAAGGATCTGGCGTTGCTATGAGTTGTGGTGTAGGTTGCAGACACTGCTCAGATCCCAATTTCTGTGGTTGTGGCGTAGGCCAGCTGCTGTAGCTCCGACTAGACCCCTAGCCTGGGAACCTCCACATGCCAACGGGTGTGGCCCTAAAAACAACAAAAGACAAAAGACAAAAGAAAAAAGTAACATAATAAAAATTCAAGTACTTCCCATTCCATCCTTTTTTTTTTTGGCTTTCCTAGGGCGGTCCCCACAGCATATGGAGCTTCCCAGGCTAGGGGTCTAATTGGAGCTGTAGCCGCCAGCCTACACCACAGCCACAGCAATGCGGGATCCAAGCCGCATCTGCGACCTACACCACAGCTCACGGCAACGCCAGATCCTTAACCCACTGAGCGAGGTCAGGGATCGAACCCGCAACCTCATGGTTCCTAGTCAGATTTGTTAACCGCTGAGCCATGACGGGAATTCCCCATTCCATTTTCTAGTTGGCTTCACCATAAATGATTTGCTTCAATGTGGTTTTACTGGTGGGACAGTTGTGAGCCTGGAGCTGTCCACGGGTGAGCCTCAGAGGCCACCTGGGGTCCAAGTTTCCACCCACACTTCAATGCATGAGGTGAAATTCCTGAATCCTGCCCCCTGCCTACTACTCTCCATCCCCTGTGGCGGACTGACTCTCTGGGTAAAGGGGAAAAAGTCCTCCTCCCTCCCCTCTTCCCTTAAATGAATAAGCAGAGGGAAGAAGGGTGAGAGAATTTGTCCACGATAAATAAGACCTCAATGGTTTGGCCTTTAGGTTTGAACTCTAGGCTTCTTTGAGGCAAGGGCTGTATCCCACAGATTTAGCATTGAGCCTTATGCAGAACAAGAATTCAAAACTATTTGTCGAAGGACATGTAATGAGTTTGGTAGGAAGGCAGGGTACCATTTGTCAGCTGAGATACCTGTGGTGGTTTGAAGCCAGAGAAATCAAGTCAAACCATGCTCTGAGACCATTAAAGGTTCTCAGGATCGGAAGGATCTGGACAAGTCATCGTTTGTACTGAAAATCTTACAATTTCTGAAGAATATCAAGTACCTACCTATAGGATAAGTTATGAGAAGTGACAGAAGACCCAGGTTGTGGAAGCTAACACTAGTGAGGGATTCTGTAAGATCCTGAGGTAAAGAAAATACAGGAGGGTAGCTCATTTCCAGGTCCCACACAGCAAGTAGGCGATGCTTTGAGGTGGCAAGAGAATATAGTAGGAGTTCCCGTCGTGGCTCAGTGGTTAACGAATCCGACTAGGAACCATGAAGTTGCGGGTTCGATCCCTAGCATCGCTCAGTGGGTTAAGGATCCGGCGTTGCCGTGAGCTGTGGTGTAGGTTGCAGACGCGGCTCGGATCCCGCGTTGCTGTGGCTGTGGCGAAGGTTGGCGGCTACAGCTCCTGTTAGACCCTTAGCCTGGAGACCTCCATACACCGCGGGTGCGGCCCTAGAAAAGGCAAAAAGACAGAAAAAAAAAAAAAGAGAGAGAGAATATAGTAAGTGGAGACCCAGTAGTAACGTTCTGGTCTCTGTGTGTCAAGATGTGATTAATAACCTCCATTTCCAATGGTGTGTACCTAAAAAGATGGACTAATCAACCTACGCCAGTCTTGAGAGGGGGTTCAACTTTGAATAAGAAGCATAGTTAAATTGAGAGATGACTGTTTAAACCTGAAGAGTCTGAAATATTATTAACTGGTAAGTTCAAGACTGGGGAAGTGGATTGCTGTGAGCAAGAGTGGGCATGGAAAATTAAGAGACTATTTTCCCTACACAACTAAGTATAGAGAAAATAAATTCGCAACCTGGAGTCACTGCTTTCTCTGCTCCTGGAGAATTAGGTTGTTGACATATTTTCTGAAATTTGCTCATAATCTAGAAAAGGTTGTACAGCTCTTTCATAAAGAGAAAAATCAGAAGATGGTGAACCTCCCCTCCAGAGAACACCCGTTAGCCTCTGAAGCCGAACTACCAGATGCCGCTGAAAATGCAACAACCAATGAATTGGCATCTCGAAAAGTCTGTCTGTGGAACAGCTGAAATTGGCTAAACTCGGGCAAAGTTTACAAATGAGGTCTTCATGTGGGGAAATGGAGATACAGACCCAGCCAGGCTCCCTTTCAGGGTGGATGAGGATATTTTAAATCAACATTAGGTTTGAACTTCCCCGCATCCTTAACAGCTCTGGACAATGGATATAGCGTTTTAAAATACTTTTTTTTCCCCTGGTGTACATATAGAGGAGTGCACAGATGTATCCTTTTTAATAAAAAATTGAAATTTAATATATAAATTCATTAATAGCAGATTGTCCTTGGCCATTTCATTCTTATGGGGGGAGGGGCAGGGAACTTCTCCCCTGGAGATTTTCTGCCTCACAATACAGAAGTGCAGAAATTCGAGGAACAAAAGTGAGGAAGAAGGAATATGGATGGAAATATTAAATTAAAAGACATCTTTTGAAGATGGACACTGGTGAAGGACCTTCACTTGCAGGAGAGGGGAGGCATGTAACGCTGTTGACTGAGAGTGAGAGGGAAGTAGAGCCGTGCACGTGATCCTCTCAGTATGTGCTGATCTTTTTGAAAAGAATAAGAACCAGCTGTGTGGCCCAAGAAATACCTGGCCTTTCACAAGGCAGTCATATAATTCCCATCCTCCAGAACATGGCTATTCAGTAAATGTGCGCTGAATTTTTTTTTTTCTTTTTAGGGCCACAGCCACGGCATGTGGAGGTTCCCAGGCTAGGGGTTGAATTGGAGCTACAAGCTGCTGGCCTACACCACAGCCACCACAACGTGGGATCCGAGCCGTGTCTGCGACCTACACCACAGCTCATGGCAACGCTGGATCGTTAACCCACTGAGTGAGGCCAGGGATCGAACTGGCAACCTCATGGTTCCTAGTCGGATTCATTAACCACTGCGCCACAATGGGAACTCCTGAATGTTGAATGAATAATATAAAACCCTATAAAAATCAAACTGACTTCCCCCTTTAAAAAGGGGAAAGTGTTTACAGGTGTTTCCACAAGGCACATTTCTAAACCATTTTCTACATTCTGCAACATTTCCCCACACCTTGGACACTCTCAAATACGGACTGTGAATCAGTCTCTCACCAGATTCCAGAAGTTTCTCCTGGCTATGGCTCCTCATGCCCATTTTGTAAATTTCCAGGGTTTGCCACCCCTCTGTGTCCTTTGGCTCGGGTATTTCCAACCCTGTGCTGTTTCACATGGTCATCCAAGTGACAGACTGACACTGCCATCCACAATTGGACCCACCCTCACCAACCTCCAAGCCTTTCCAGGCACATCTTCAAAGCCAGGGTCGCCACCGCCATGCCCCCCGGGGCCACGTCCCCTTCCTGCTAGAGCTCTCTGCTCTGGTTTCCCAGGATCCTCTGGGGCAGGAGGAGGTGGCCCATGGGGACATGTCCTTCCCTTTGCTCCTTGCCCTCAGAGAGCCTGTGAGTCCTCCCATGTGGGGCCTACAGTGAGCTCACCTCTAGAGCTGGGGGTCCTCTGCAAAACCAAAGACAGGTAGGTTCTTCTCACACAAAAGCAGGAAACCCTCACGTACTATTTCTGTTTCATAGAGTTCAAAGACTTTAACTTCCTTTAGGTGGACTTACTATATAAGTTTATATTTATAAGGGACAAGTTACTTAAAAATGCAAGCTAGCTTGGAGTTTCCATCGTGGCTCAGTGGTTAACGAATCCCATTAAGAACCATGAGGTTGTGGGTTCGATCCCTGGCCTTGCTCAGTGGGTTAAGGATCCGGCGTTGCCATGAGCTGTGGTGTAGGCTGCAGACACGGCTTGGATCCTGCGTTGCTGTGGCTCTGGTGTAGGCTGGCGACTACAGCTCCGATTAGACCCCTAGCCTGGGAATCTCCATATGCCGCGGGGGCGGCCCTAGATAAGGCGAAAAGACAAAAAAAAAAAACAAAATGCAAGCTAGCCAGACACATCACCACCACCATACCTCAGGAAACACATGAGTTCTCTCATCTTTTTTCTTTTTTCCTTTTAGGGTTGCACCTGCGGCACATGGAGGTTCCCAGGCTGGGGGTCGAATTGGAGCTGCAGATCCCGGCCTACACCACAGCCACATAGGATCCAGGCCACGTCTGTGACCTACACCACAGCTCATGGCAAGGCCGGATCCCTGACCCGCTGAGCGAGGCCAGGGATTGAAACAGCATCCTCATGGATTCTAGTCGGGTTCATTACCGCTGAGCCACAACGGGAACTCCGAGTTTTCTCATCTTTAGGTAGTATTTCTTTTAGGAGAAAACAAAAAGGAGTTGACATCTTAGGGACAAGGAAGGTATTTTCGGTCTCCCATTTCCATTCTTTTCTGTAGATGTTTTAATAATATTCCATTTGATTGGAAGTTAGGGTTAAAAAAAATGACTATGGGGGTTTCCTTCATGGCTCAGTGGTTAAAAAATCTGACTAGGAATCATGAGATTGTGGGTTCGATCCCTGGCCTTGCTCAGTGGGTTAAGGACCCAGCGTTGCCATGAGCTGTGGTGTAGGTCGCGGATGCTGCTTGGATCTGGCGTGGCTGTGGCTGTGGCCGGCAGCTGTAGCTCTGATTAGACCCCTAGCCTGGTCACTTTCATATGCCACGGGTGCGGTCCTAAAAAGCCAAAACAAACAAAAAACAACCAGTGACTGACTGGATCATCCTTCCATTTCTGTAGTTAATGAGAATTCTCCAAAGCTGCTTACACAGGATTCAAGAGCATACATCTAGCCCCCTTCTCCCTCACCAGCAGATACGAAAAACAACCAACTCCGCTGTAACCATCACATTTCTCAGAAAAGAAGTTTGCTTTGAAGTTAATAGGATTTCAAGTGCACACATGTGGGGAACAGTTGGCAAGTGTCAATGGGCTTGATTATGCTTTTCATTAAACTTTCAAAATTAAATGTTTGGATTATTAATCTTCCTTTGTGTTCCTCCGTCACCTGGCCCTGTTTTCCTCTCTCCCTCCTCCCTCGAGGGTAGGTTATGAGATTTCGTTAACTCATTGCCTCGTCCAAACCACGCTGTCTCCTTTGTGGGAATCTTTTCTGAACTCTTACAGCACCTTCTCACCAGCTCCGTGTCAGAGCTAGAAAACCAGTCGCTGGGCACTTGCAGCCCATCCTGTCCGCATCCATCTAGTACTGAAATACTTTCATTTCCTCCAACTTTCCTCCGTTACACCTACAAGCCCCTGAAGGAGAGTGTACAGATGAGATAACCTGGGTTTTGGTGTAAAGCCTGCCTCTGGCACCATAAGCTCTGCGGACCTAGGGGAGCTTAACCTCTCCCGAGCTTCCAATTCATCCATCAGAATGGAATAACGGCACACACTCTGCAGGGCTGTCATGAGGATGAATGCGATAATCTACCTAAAATGCCAAGCACTGCCTGGCTTGGAGCAAGTCCATAATAAACGTTAACAGCACCAACCAATGGATGAACAGAGCTTTGGGATGTGTTCTTACTGTACACAAAAATCAGGTATTAGGTGCTACATTGTGCCTATGTATTTCATAATCATATATTATATATGATAAGCTTTAAATGCTAAGCTACTTTGTTATCTATAGGTTATATCTAAGATAGAACCCTCTCTCTATTCCAAACTGGAATAGCTGGTTTTGAAAGACTGAAAACTGCTTATTTGGCTCAAACTAAGGTACACTTGCTAAGTAGAAAGTCAGGCATGAAAAACACCACAGAAGAGTATCTTAATTTTTGCCACTGCCCCCAATTCTCTGGTACTGACCATCTTGTCCCTTCTGTTACTGCTGGTTGGAGCTCCTTTCCATCACCCTCCCGCATTAGAGCTCAACAGCAGCCAAAGCTGGACAAACATCAGCCCCTTTCCACGACTGATGAACAGCTGTGTTGGACAGAGAGTCTTAAATGGGAACAGCAATCACCACCTAATAACTGAGTAGACTGAGGTCAACACAGTTGCAATTTACTAATTTTCTGGTCATTAGCAGACATTGGCCAGATAAGCAGTACAAATGTACTTCAATTATCCACTCATTCACAGATTTGATACGATGATTTACGCTGGTTCTATTTCATACCAAGCCACGGGTAGGCTATTATTAAAGCTTGCTCGGATTCTGTTCACTGATTAGGGAAGATTTATCATTTCAAGAATGCTGTTGCTATTTCCTTAGCTTCAAGAAGAGACTAACACTGAAACAACTGCTATTAACTGTGAAGTGATTTGAAGGGTAAGACGATGAATTCACACAATTACTGTGCTCCTAGAGAGCAGAGTTTAGTTGGCAAAGGTAAATGCATACTCACATCATTACAATACCATGCAGAAATACCAATGGCTATAGAATAGCGGTAGGTGAGCATTTAAAGTCTTTTAGAAAGGGGAGTTTCCGTCATGGCGCAGCAGAAATGAATCTGACTATGAACCATGGGGTTGCAAGTTCTATCCCTGGCCTCGCTCAGTGGGTTGGGGATCCAGCGTTGCTGTGGTGTAGGTTGCAGACCTGGCTCAGAGCCAGTGTTACTGTTGCTGTGGCTGTGGCGTAGGCCAGCGGCTATGGCTCCGATTGGACCCCTAGCCTGGGAATCTCCATATACTGTGGTGCGGCCCTAAAAAGTAAAAAAGAAAAATAAAATAAAGTCTGTTAGAAATGCTTATTATCAGTGTTAAAGTCCTGCATCTCAGGCCTCTACTTCTCACGAATCACTAGCAATTACATTAAGACGCACAGATAAATGATCAGCCCTTAGATTTAACTGAAAGTTCTTCTGCTTCATTTTTCATCCCTCTTTCCTATATCCCCAAACAACTCTTTTATTGTATTTATTTTTTTGCTTTGCGGGTGTATACACTCAAGTGTTTTTTTAACAAGAGACTTAAATATATACCTATCAGAATGGCTAAAATAAAATGTAGTGACAAAAGCAAATGCTTGGTGAGAATGAGAAGAAACTAGATCACTCATACGTTGCTGGTGGAAATGCAAAATGGTACAGCCACTCTGGAAAAGCAGTTTCTTCCAAAGCTAAACACGTTCTGACCATATAACAAAGAAGCTGCGCACGTGCATTTATACCAGAAATGAAAACTTATGCTTATACAAAAATGTGTATGCAAATACTCATAGCAGCTTTATTTGTAACAGTCAAAAACTAGAGAAAACCCACATAATATTCAGTGGGTGAATGATTAAACTGTGGTATGTTTATACTATGAAATATTACTCAGCAATAAAAAGGGGGCAGACTATTGATATACAAATTAACTTGGATCAAAAAGGTATTATGCTGAGTGAAATAAAGCCGATCTCAGAGGTTACACACACTATACATATTTTTTTTAGGGCCACACCCACAGCATATGGAGGTTCCCGGGCTAGGGGTCCAATCGGAGCTACAGCTGCCAGCCTATGCCACAGCCACAGCAACGTGGGATCCGAGCCATGTCTGTGACCTATACCACAGCTCACAGCAACACCAGATCCTTAAGCCATTGAGTAAGGCTAGGGATCGAACTTGCAACCTCACGGTTCCTAGCCGCGTTTGTTAACCTCTGTGCCACAATGTATATGGTTCTTGAAATGACAAAATTTTAGAGATGGAAAACAGTTTCAAGGGATTGGGATGGGTGGGATGGGAGGGAGATAGCTCTGGCTACATATAAAAAAGTGGGGCAGGAAGAGTCTTTTAAAAATTTTTTTTCACACTTTTCCCCAAACTTTTATTTTGAAAAATTTGGAATCTACAGCAAAGTTGCCAGGTTCATATAAGTAACACCCATTAAAAAATTTTATAAAAAAGAATAAAATAATGCCACTTGGAGCAACATGGATGGAACAAGAGGGGTCTTTGTGAAGGAATTGTTCTATACTCGTCTGTGGTGGTTTCAAAAATTTACATAAGCATACAATTGAATAAACTATACATATCCACCCATGCAGATACACAAATGAATGCATGTAAAATTAGTGAAATCTGACAAAGGTCCCTAGATTGTCCCCATGTCAATTTCCTAGTTATACCAGTGTAACTAAGGTTATCTAAGATATTAACGCTGGGAAAACTAGGTGACAAGTATATGAGACCACTCTGTATTTTCTCGTCCAATTTCATGTGACTCTACAGTTATTTCAAAATAAATTTTTTTTTTTTATAAAAGAAGCTTTACAGGGAGAAAATTTTTCCTTCCACATATGACAACGTCTTCTATTCTCTCAAGGAAATCTCGCTTGGCTAGGCACAGACGTCTATGTCCAAGGTCATTGCCTCTCAGACCAGAGCACAGAAGGCATGGTTCCACTGTCCCCCAGGAACTTGATGATTCTTTCCAGCTCAAACAATCTTTGACTCCATTAAGATGGCTTTATTTATTTGTTCACCAACATTTAACTTTGTTTTACATGTTGGTATACCATGTTATCAAAATAACTGATAAGAGAGAACAAAAAATATGATTTAAAATAATGGAACAAATGAAATATATCATGGATTATAGTGTCTTTAAAATCTAATCTGGAAAACAGTATGTTTATCTGTATCTTCTCTGGGTAATATCTGGAACAGAGAGGCAGAGTTAGTGCTACCTCCGCCTCCTTCTCATGCATTAGCTGAAGTCAAAACAAAATCCAATCCCTTACTGATAAAGGAAATAGCTTAAATCTTAAGTGTCGTCATCAGTAAGAGATGTGTATCTTTTTTTCTCTGTTAGGTCTGCAGCATTTTTTCCCTCCTTCAAGATCACTGGAAGGCAACCAGAACATTTAAAAAGAGAAAAGAACATGTCTATGCTAAATGCAGAAATATTCATGCTGAACAAAGTTATAGCTATAAGGGTAAGCACTAGCCAGCATGCTAAATTAAGTATTACAGAAAATAACTTACACTGTAACACATACAAACATGCCCAGAGCTGAGAAGTATCTGATCTACAATTTTCGAGCTTGCCATACACAGAAAGAAACCCCACTTTGCACATCAAAAAGTCTCAGTATTCATAAGACTGGTCTCATTAATATTTCATTGATATTAATATTTATGGTGACAGACATTTGTGTGAAAAAAGAAAATTGGTTCCCCACTACATAAAAATTAATAACTTTGGTGCTTCACAAAAAATAAGAATAAATGTAAAAGAAGTCCTTTAAGTCATTAATTATCAAGACTGTGTCTGATACAACTCTCACATGACAGAGTAAGAACTATTTGAACTGCAAATACAAGTTCTCAGTTACACACTTTGTACCAATGTCATTTCCCCCGAGTTATCAATAAATATTGTAAGATGCAATAATTTATCAAATTCATTCAATGAGACTGGGTTTAGACATTTACTAAGTTATGTCAGAGAAGAAATAATTATAGTAAATTAAAAGTGAACACCAAAATAGTTCCTAACTGTTCTTCCAAAATTAACGCATACATTTCAATTCAATTTTAACTTTACCATCTTGTAATATATAGTGTATATACATAATAAGGCAGATATGCAGCCGCAGAGTAGTACAAGAAATGAGCTTTGGCCTTGAAGATACTTAGTTTAGCTAGGGAGACAGTACATGGACCTAAAAGAGGCAAGGATCAGTAGTAAATCACTAGTAAATAAAATAAAGCCTAATGACTATTTACAACATCCTTTCTATGGGAAAATAACTGAAAGATAAAAATACTTTTGTTACACAAATGACTTTTAATGTGGGGACAATCAATACAGTTCTTCAAAAAATCCCAAGTGATTCAAAACGGAGATCATCTGCCTTATGAAATTTTCAGTGCTGTATCTGGCAGGCATTGCAGTGAAACTGGATACTTCTTCCAAAATAGGCAGAACTTAAAAAACAGTCACCCAAGATATATATATACATATATATATATATATTTTTTTTGCAGGTATACCTAAACCTGTCTCCCTCTCTCATCAGAGAGTTTATTCCTTTGTTCAAATATGTATTTCAATGAACAGTTACGAAGTACCTACGAAGCACCAGGCAGTGAAGATAACAAAGACAGAATAAGGTTTGATCCTCAGGCTCAAAGATCTACATGAGAATAAATAAAATAGGGTGTTCAATCCCACAAAAGAGGTTCACCCTGGAGGCTTGGGGAACCACAGCAGGATGGTCTTAGGGAGAGACACCTAGGTAGTCCTAAAATGAATGGGGGTGGGGGGCAGGTGAAGGAGAGAAGGGAAGAGTGGTCCAGCAGAGAGAGGCATGCGTGAAAAGACCAAAACCTTTACAGAATGCATCCAGTAGATCAGAATGGCTGGAGAGTGTGCATGCTCTGGGGAGAAGGCAGAGAAAAGGATGAAGTGGGAAGCGGGGAGGGCAAGTGGCAGGGACCAGATCGGGAAGGATCTGAACGCTCCAAGCTAGGAAGTACGTATAGGCTTTGGGGGGCAGTGGGGGATCTCAGCTAGAGGATCTCAAGGAGCTGCTGGTCTTCTGACCTGAGAATCACTCCCACAGCAGCAGCGGCTATGCTGGAAGGCAATAGTAGTAAAAACTAGGGGAGAGCCTACCGCCGAACTCCAGGTGATGACCGGTCTCAGTAAAGGCAGTGGCTGTGCATCTGCATAGGAGAGGGCAGATCCAAGAGTTATTTAAGAGGCAGGTCGGGTAGCTTGATTTACTGAGTGTGGAGAAACAGAACAAGAAGGAAGGGTGAGGGTGCTGATGTGGGCAACCGGCTTCATGATGACCATATTCCCCGGGCCAGAGCAGACAGGCAGAGGAGAGGCTGGGGGAAGATGATGGATCCCCGGGAAGAACAGTTTACACACAGGACCTGCCTCTCAGCCTCTTTGTCACATGGAGACCATAGGGGATGGTTTGAAGAAATCCTCCTTCCTGTTTTTTGGTGGCAAGGGACCTATGAGGTCCTGGCAGTACTTTCTGCTACTTGACTCTTACCCTGGGCCAAGTTCCCTTGCGGGTGTAGACGGATTTTGCAGTAGGCAGAGGGTGAGGTCAAGGAACAGGAAGTGCTTCCAGAAAGGGGACCTGATTATTCACAGGTCCATTTTCCCCAGACACAGCCACTGGGGAACAGAGATGTGGGAGTCAATGAGAACCCCAGGTCTGCACTCCTGCTCCTGAGTCCTGTCTGAATCCTGTGGGGAATGGGCTCCAGAGGGTTGAAGGATAAAGTGGGTTCAGTTTTCTAGAAGAGTTCCCAATGGCCAATGTGCTACGTGAAGGAGTTGGTAGGGATGGACTTACAGGCAAGGGCCTGGGGCTGGGCTCAGGAGACTAGGGGGAGGGACTTGGAGGCTGCTCAAGGAATACAGGGGAAGGTGACATTTGTTAAGAGACTCCCAGTGCAGGTTAAGGGGTTTCAGGCTCTTTTGGATGCTGAGTCCACAAGCAGGAGCTCTGATGGCGAGTTAGGGAAGTGGTCTGTGGGGAGCAGGGTGCCATGTACACAGGTCAAGCTGGGTCAGTGAGTCAGGCAGGTGTTTTCGGGCCAGCAGTCACGTGAGGGAAGTGGAATTATGAGGTCTGAGATGTCAAACTGAAATATGAAAGAGGCGGGGGCAGGAAGCAAGAAGAGGTCAGCAAGAGGTTAGGAGGCTTATGGTTTCCATCTGGAAACAACAGACAAGCTGAGGTCCAAAAGTGTGGAATTCTTGGATTTGCCACTGTTAAGCCATTAAGAGGACTTGGCACCACCCACAACGGTCTTTGGACATTTATTTGGCTCCTGACTGCTTCTCTCTCCTACTTCCCATGTTCCTGTACTATTATCACACCACCAAACAAGTCTTGTTCTTGGAACCTGTTATGGCATGTCATGCTTAGTTTAGATTATTCTTTCTTCCTTGAAATATGCTTCTCCTTCTTTGCCTACCTGGAGAAAGGCTCCTCCTCCTTCAAAACCAAGCCATGACGATACCTACTCTGATCCCCTTAATGCTTTAGAATATGATCATTGCACTTAATACGCTGAATGGCAACTGACTGAAAATGGAGGTCATTCGCCTGATGCTGGCACACAGTAGGTCTGGAATATGTGTCTGATATGCGAGAGAAAGGACATATCCTAATATGGGTCTAGTTCACTTTCCTGTGGTTGGGCTGCTGCCACAGTAACGCAGTCCCCTGCCTGATTTGTTTCTAGAGCTTCTGCAGTACTGCCTCACTTAGAAGAATATTAACAGCCGGGATTCCTGATCATCAGGTACCAGCCTGAGAGTGACGTCACATCCTCCCTGGATCTCTGTAGCACCTCAGCTGATGCTAAAGCTCAGTTCTGCAAAATGAGGGAGATATCAAGGTAAGATACACTGTAGGTAATTCTAACCACACATCCTACTCCAGCCTTTTAGAGGACGATCTGAAGAAAGAGGGAAATGAGTCTGCCTGGCTCTGGGATGGGGGTCCTCAGCCTAGGGTACGGTGGGCTTGGGGTGGGGGGGTGATGATGGGCTACAAGGGATTCATGAACTGGTATGTGGACAGGCATTTTTCTCGGGACATGGTTCACAGCTTTCATCAGTTTTGCAAAGAGGCCCATGCAAATATTATTAAATACTAAGAGCTTCTATTCTAGAAACGCACCTTCCTCCAGACAGTTCTACTCCGAGAATCAGCTGCTGACTCCAGATCACAGAGGCCTTGGTCATAGTCAAGGCAGATCACAGAAGGGGCTGGTGTTCCCCCAAAACAGGGCTTCGACATGCTCCAATACCACCCCCAAGAAAAGCCTTTCCGAAGACGAATGTGCGCAGTTTAAGGAAGCTTCATGATCTGTGTCTTGCACAAGTTCAAATGCAATGAAAGAGAGGGAGTGAGCCTTAGGGCACCTCTGCACTGACCTTTATGCTCCTTAGAACTACAAATCTTCAAAAAATAAAAAGGCAAATCTCCAGGGCCTCATTCTCGAGGAAGAGTCATGTTTGATCTGGTTCTATCAGTACCGGGCTCAGGAAATACTAATAAACAGACAAATCCTGTGCAACGGCTTTTTACATTTGACCTTTCCTTTTTTTTCTGGCATAGGAGCCTGTGGTTTTGGAAGACAGAAAAAAGGCTTTCCATATTTAAAAGGCAAGAAATGCACATACACAAAGAGAAAGCAAATCTAAAACTGTACTAAACTCTGGGGGAACTGAGAGTCACTTTTCACCCACATCCTGTCAGGGTAGAAAAGCACAGGAAAAGGTTTCTACCAAAAAATGTGTATGCTTTGTTTCTTCTTTTTTAAAGAAAACACGAATCATTCGCATGCACCCAGATATCTGAATAGCTCAGCTGGACATTTTTTGTTGTTGTTTTCTGGGTTCCCAGTGTTCTTCCCACGACTTCTAAAGAGATAGTTTAAAAAAAATCTTGCACTGAATCTTTACATTTCAATTGCAAAAAGTACATGCTTTGTCCGCCAAACAGGTGTGGGCTCTGTCACTACATTGCTAGGTGCTGCTGGACAGGTTTCTTAACCTTTTTAAGAACCTAATTATTCTTCAATTAAAATGGAAGTCTGAATGGTACTGACTTCAAATGGTTATTGAGATAATTAAGTAAAATAATGCATCAAAAAATCTTAGGCTGTTAAGTGAAGACAAATATATGATAACATATATATGTGGAATCTAAAACAATAATACAAACAAACTTACTTACAAAACAGAAAAAGACTCTCAGACATAGAAAAAGAACTTATGGTTCCCAAAGGGGATATAGCAGGTAGAGAGAGAAGATACATTAGGAGTTTGGGATTAACAGATACACACTACTATATATACAAGAGGTAAACAACAAGGACCTACTGACAGCACAGAGAACTCTATTCAGTATCTTGTAATAACCTATACTGGAAAATAATTTTAAACAGGATATATATAGGAGCTCTTGTCGTGGCACAGCGGAAATGAATCCGACTAGGAACAAGGTTGCGGGTTTGATCCCTGCCTCGCTCAGTGGGTTAAGGATCCAGCGTTGCCGTGAGGTGTGGTGTAGGTCGCAGATGCGGCTCAGATTCTCTGTTGCTGTGGCTGTGGCACAGGCTGGCAGCTGCAGCTCTGATTCGACCCCTAGCCTAGGAAGATCCATATGCTGTGGGTGCGGCCCTAAAAAGTAAAAAAGAAAAAAAAAAGAATATATGTATATGCATGACTGAATCACTTTGCTGTACACTTACGACAAACACAGCATTATAAATTAAACCATACTTCAATTTTTAAAAAAGGAAAAAAAATCTTAGGCTAATTTGGCCCACTCATTCTTTGGCAGCTAAAGAATAGGAGCTGTGGAGTAAATCCTTTACCAATGAAATAAACAACTCCAAGGACACAGCTCTGTGTGTTATCCTACATGTTCTAATATGTAGAAAGAAAAAAACCGAGAAACAGTGGAACTGCATTTCTCGCTGAGGATTCTCCACTTCATAATTCACGTGGGGCAGTGAGCCTGCCTTTTTCACCTGCAGGTGAGCTTGCATCCGGCCAAGAAGGGACTCTCTCTCCCCTGCAACAATGTGGGTCATCTGACCAGGTCTACAGAAGACCCAAGAAGCCAAGGCACGCCCCATCCTTCCCAGTGTTCAGGCCCTATGCGTCCTGTCTACTCTCCAGAAAGCCCCGGTCAGGCCTGGACCCAACCTGCTCTGGCACATCATCGCTGTGTCCAACACATCCAACTCAGCTGAGAACCTGCATGGTTCTCCTGTGTTCATCGGAGCCAGGAAATCACATTCCCGAGAATTTGTTAGCAAATGATCATCATCCTCTAGGACTCAGCAGAGCTGTATTTTCATCTATTTCTCCTAAAGGGCTTTTACCTACTTTCTGTAACTTTTTCAAGTCAGAAAAAATTTACCTGGACTTTCGTTTCCTTTCCTTTTTTTTTTTCTTAAGCATCGTGGACTACAGGGACTTCAGACTGTGAATTCCTCCTCCTTTTGACCATTGCTCTGGCTACTTCGCATGCAATGGTGTTTGTTCTAGCGCCATTTTTTTTTTTTTTTAATGACTGTCCCCTTGGCATACAGAAGTTCCTGGGCCAGGGATTGAATCTGAGCCACAGCTGCAACCGATGCCACAGATGCAGCAACGGGACCCTTTAACCCACTGTGCTGGGTTGGGAATCAAACCCACACCTATGCAGTGACCCGAACCACTGCGGTTGGATTCTTAACCCACCATGCCATGGTGGGAACTCCTTCATTCTTGATCAAGCCTCATTCCCAGTCGCCCTTTATTCAGATCCAGATCCCATAAAACACCTTCAGCAGATAGGCCCACCCCATGGCTCTTCATCCACACGGATTTCCAGGGATCCACTTATCAATCCCACCAAGTGCATTTTCTCTAAGCCTCTCTCCCCTGTTGGAATCTTATGTCCTCCAAATATGGATTTTCTTGCTAATCATTGCCTTAGATCTACAATTCCTTTCCCTCTAGTGTCACCACTTTCCCCCCAGGAGAGGCTGAAGAGGAAAAAAAAAAATCTTGTTTCATTCGATCAAAGAAAGCGAACTTAGTAGTAAAGTGAAGAGACAAGAGACTCCAGACAATTCGCTTATCATCACAAGTTCCTTCAACCACAGGGAAGCCTGGATCGGCGCCAGGACTGGGAACCATGGGGTTTCATGTGTTGGCTTTTGGACGTTCCTTACAAAGGTCCATTACTACAGACAACGTCGGATCCTTAACCCACTGAGCGAGACCAGGGATCGAACTCGCAACCTCATGGATCCTAGTCGGGTTCGTTAACCACTGAGCCCTGAAGGGAACCCCATGACCACAGACAACTTTTCAAAGGCCTTCACAGCAAGGGCATTTCCTTACCCGGCAGTCTCTCTGAAGCGTCTTCATGAGCGCGTTGTATGTTTCTGTATCAAAATACAACCCCTCGTGCATGTCTTGCAGGAAATCGAGGTCCTTAAAGGTGGGGTTGGATTTCTCCCTTTCTTTTCGGGATGCTCTGCGCTTATAGGTGGAGCCTTTCAGGTCATAGGTGAAGTGCATTCTCATGGAGCGGGGTAAGACGTTGTTCATGACCACAATCCTGATGTTAATGCCCCCCGACTGCATGCAGTACAGTCCGTAAAACTTTGGCAAAAGAGTCCTTGGATTCTGGTTTAAATTCTAAAAAAGAGAAAAAGGGAAAAAAATGTTTAAAAGTCTACTTTTACAACATAATCCTCCACTAAGACAGGTTTTCCTTGAAAATGATCATTAACACTGGAATGGGGTTATACTTGTGAATGGTCATTGTTAAAATCCTGCTGCTCCTAATCTGGTTCTTAAATTGGCTTATGGGAACAGCAGCTTTGTCATTCTGAACTCGGCATTCAAAGTGGCTGAAGTGAGAACGGACAGAATGTCCCAAATCAGCTCCACCCGTGACCTGTGTGATTATTCTCTAAGGTTGCTCAAGAGAAAATTAATTGCCAGGGTACAAGGGATGAATGTTTCAAATTTTAATAGCTCCTGAGAAACTGTATTCTAAAAGTCTAGGCCAATTCACAACCATACTTTGTTAGATTATGTATTTTCCACCACTCTTACCAGTGCTGAATATTACCCAACTTTACATATGATCTTCGTAAGCATCCTGAAAAATGAAAACTTGTTTTTGATCCGATTTAAATGTTCTAAATGTCAATCCACGTGATAACTAAAGAACTGTAATATTTGTATGTGTTTTGAGCCACCTCAGAGATCATTTTGTATTACTCTCTGCTCATGTTTTTCTTTGGGTTTTTGTCATTGTGGATATTTATTATTTCCCCATTCTTTATTAGGTACATTTTTTTTCTTCCAGTATGGTGTCTTTTTTGTTATAAAGATACATGCCTATTTTTGTTTCAAAAGTAGGTGAGAAATTAAAAAAAAGGTGAGAAACAAAAAATGGTTTACTAAACGGTGTTTATATAATGACAAGTCTACTATCCCTAATCTTCCCCCCAACTCCCAACTTCTGTGGAAACTACTATTCCCACTTTCTTTGCATTATTTTAGAATATTCTATGTGCTTATGTAAATTTTATATTTGGTATTTTTTGTTAAACAGATGCTTTGACTTTTCATGTAGTCACATTTATGTACTTGTTTCTTATGCTTTTTTTGGTTCCTTATTTAGTGAAACTTTTTACACCCCAAAGTTAGAAATTTCTTCTATGTTCTTACAAATTTTTGATAGTTTTGGTGATTATACTGGGCTCCTAATCCATATGGAATTAGGTTTGCCTTCCAGTTTTTTTGAGATATAACTGACACACAGCACTGTATAAGTTTAAGGTGTACAGCACAATGATTCGACTTACATGTATCATGATATGAGTAACAGTAAGTTTAGTGAACATCGATCATCTCAGACGGATACAAAATTAAAGAAATAGAAAAAAAGGTTTCCCTTGTGATAAGAATGTTGAGGATTTACTCTCTTGCTTTCATATATAACATGCAGCAGTATTAATTATATTTATCAAGAACTTTGAGGATTTACTCTCAACAGTTTCCATATACAACATGCAGCAGTGTTAATTATATTTATCACGTTGTATATCACATCTAGTATTTACTTATCTTTAACGGGAAGTTTATACCTTTCGACGACTTGCATCTAATTTCCCCTCCACCTCCACCTCCTGCCTCTGGTAACCACAAATCTGATCTCCTGTTCTATGAGTTTGTTTTTATTTTTTATTTTTGAAGTATAATTGACCTATAACACTATGATAGTTCCTGTTACACAACACAGTGACTTGATATTTCCATACAAATCAAACCGATCACCACAATAAGTCTAGTTGAGATCTGTCACCATACAAAGATACGGCATAATCACTGAGTATATTCCCCACACTGTACATTTCCTGTACAATGTCCAGCTGACTCATTTACTTTGCAGCTGGACATTTATACCGCCTAATCTCCCTCACCTATTTCTCCCCTTCCCCTATTGTCTTTTCCTCGAGCAACCACCTCTTTGTTGTCTGTGTCTACGTCTGTTTCTGTTTTGTTATGTTTGATCATTTCTTTTGCTTTTCAGATTCCATGTGTAAGTAAAATCATACAGCCTTCTCTGTTCGACTTATTCCACATAGCCTAATTTCTCTAGGTCCATCTATGTTGTCCTAAATGGCAAGATTTCATTCTTTACTATGGCTGAGTAATATTTCCTTGCATATGTATACCACATCTTCTTTATCTATTCATTTATTGATGGGCATTTGAGTTGTTTCCATATCTTGGCTATTGTAAAGAAATGGGTGCAATAAACATAGGGGTACATGTATCTTTTCAAATCAATGTTTTTGCTTTTTTCAGGTAAGTCCCGGGAATGGTTTTACTGTATTATACATATTATACAGAAGTTCTATTTTTAATTTTTTTGAACAATCTCCATACTGTTTTTCATAGTGGCTGCACTAATTTACATTCCAACCAGTGGGCATGAGGGTTCTCTTTTCTCCACATCCTTGCCAACACTTATTATTTATTGTTATTTTGCTAACACCCATTCTGACAGATGTAAATGATAGCTCATTGTGGTTTTGATTTGCATCTCTTTGATGATTTGATATTAAGCATTTTTTTGTGTGCATGTTTTTGCCCATTTTTAAATCAGGTTATTATTTATTTTTGATGTTGAGTTGTATGAGCTCTTTGTATATTTTGGATACTAAATCCTTATCATATATATCATTTTCAAATATCTTTTCCCATTTAGTAGGTGACTTTTGCTCTACTGATAGTTTCCTTCATTGGGAAAAAGCTTTTTAGTCTGATGTGGTCCTATTATTTTTGCTTTTGTTTTCTTTGCTGGAAGTAAATTTTTATATGTGAAAGAACTGAAATAGGGGACTTAGTATTTTTACTAAATGGATAACCATTTATTGAACAGTCTGTCCTTTCTCAATTGAGTTTAAGGCCTTCCTATATAATACAATAAGTTGTTAAATACACAACCGTCTATTTCTGGATGTTATTTTAATTCATTGATCTTTTTGTCTAGAACTGTAATAATGCCACATTTTTTAATATTAGATTTATATATTTATAGATTTTCGGTATACATTATGTTAGCCCCACTATTTTTCTTCTTTACTAAAAATATTTTGTCCATTCCTACAACCTTTGCTTTTCACTGTTCATTTTTTAAAATGTTCTTAAAATAATACTTATTTTGGAGTTCCTGTTGTGGCACAGCGGTTAACGAATCCGACTAGGAACCATGAGGTTGCGGGTTCGATCCCTGGCCTTGCTCAGTGGGTTAACGATTCGACGTTGCCGTGAGCTGTGGTGTAGGTCGCAGACACGGCTCGGATCCTGCATTGCTGTGACTACGGTGTAGGCCAGCGGCTACGATTAGACCCCTAGCCTGGGAACCTCCATATGCCGTGACCGTGGCCCTAAAATGACAAAAGGCAAAATATATATATTATATATTATATATAATTATATATATATTATAAATAAAATCATACTTTATATATAATATATATATTATATATTATATATTATATAAATAATACTTTATATATTATACATACTTTATATATTATATATATTATATATATTACATATATTATATATAATTATATATATATTATAAATAAAATCATACTTATTTTTCACTTTCACATGAGCCAGCTTTGCCAAGTTCAGGGAAAAAAAATCCTATTGGAATTTTTGATAGGAATTAGATTGGATTTATAATTCGATTTGGGGGAAACTAAATCTTTATAATATTGAGTTTAGGACTGATACACATCTCTTCATTGTTTCAGGACTTTAAAAAAAAGATTTTTATTTTTTTTTCTATTATAGTTGACTTACAACCTTCTGTCAATTTCTGCTGTACAGAAAAGTGACCCAGTCATACATATATATACATACTGTTTCTCTCACATTATCCTCCATCACATTATATCATAAGTGACTAGATATAGTTCCCTGTGCTATACTGTAGGATCTCATTGCTTATCCACTCCAAACCACAATAGTTTGCATCTACTGACCCCAAACTCTACCCACCCCATTCCCTCCCCCCACCCTTGGAAACCACGAATCTGTATTTCCTAATTTTTTTTAATGCCCTTTAGTAAAATTTTATGGTTTCCTTCACATTGGTCTTGTACATTTTTCTTTTAAAAATGTTTTATTATAGTACATTTATTTTTATAGACAGTATTTCAAGTCTTATTACAAATTTTTTGGGATTATTGTTCATATGCTATACTTACTATATCTTGTTTTTCCAATTAGACTTATAGTATGTCTTAATTTATATTTTTATGGTCCTCTAATAATAATCATTATATATTATTGTCGCCATAAATGGGGTTCTTTTCTCCCTTATATTTTCTAACTTCATATGATCTACACCATAGAATATGATAGATGCTGTAGATTCTTCACATATCCTGCAAGTCTAATAGATTCTTATTACCTCTAGAAAGTACTAGCTTATTTTCTTGAAGCTTTCGTTTTCAGTTGTATCATTTGCAGAGAACTGTGTTTACACTTTTCTTCTGTTTCTTTTGTACTCAAAAAGTTATTGCTAGAAACTCTAGCAGATAAGTCAGAAAGGACCAGTGACAGAGGGCATCCTTATCTGTTTCTATAACATCAAGGGAAAGAGCTTTTATTCTCCCTAAGACGTTATGCAAACTCTAAGAGACTGATAAATGTATAATATATATGTGTTCATTTATTCACTTACCATGTTAAAAACTTCCAAGCCAATTTTGAGAATTTTAATTAAGTTCAGAGAATACTTACCTATGAGTGCCTTAGTTTCTCTATTTCTGTCTATATGAATAATCACATAATGTTCATATTTTGTTCTTATTCATGAGATGAAATTACACTGTTTGTTGTACTAGCTTAAAGGACCAGGATAAAATTACTTGTTCAGCTAAATTTAAAAAAAGTCACTTTAAATTTAATAGCTACATATGGCTATGGCTACCATATTGGGCAATGCAGTTCTAGAAGACGCGGGTCACCTATCTAAGCTTGGAACTGTAGGAATTTAAGATTTACTCACTTAGATGAGCAGAGGGGGCTATGTCAGTTTGATTCCAATGTTAAATTATTTAAAAATATGTATATGACAAGAATACATTTGAAAGGATATACAACAAATATATGTATCTCTGGTTTCCCACTTTTTTTCTTTTAAAATATGTATGCACTGTTCACTAACATTTTTGTTTAGATTCTTGATTCCTATATTTATATGTCTTTACTGGATTTTGGAATGAAACAATGTTTTTACATACTAATGAGTTGTGTGGCATAGCTCATCAATTTTGAAACAAAGACAACCGTTACCATCTCTCAAAGGAAATGAATGTTGGAACTGGGGTTTTTGAAATCCAAACTTCTTCTTGTAGCCATTCCAATCACAGAAAATTAATAATAACTGCCATGAAAGCACAAAGAAACCAGAGGTATGAACATGGCCAAACTATTGAGAAAAGTGATTATTTCTTAAAAATTGGGTCTACGATGGAACACGATGGAGGATAATGGGAGAAAAAGAATGTGTGTATATATATATATACACACACACACATAGGTGTGAATGGGCCACTTTGCTGTATAGTAGAAAACTGGCAGAATACTGTAAACCAACTATAATGGAAAAAATAAAAATCATTAAAAAAATTGGGTCTAAATGTCTAGCAAATCCACCGGGCTAGATTATTGTTTCTTGCCTCTAAAACAAGACATGGCAAGTGATTTTTACGTTATATTTAACCAATGGAAACTTCAATTCGGAGGGTAGTAGCTGAGGCTAGCTAATACTGAATGCATGCCAGTGTATGGTGCAGAGGTTAAAGATGCAGCCTCTGGAACCCTGCTGCTTGTGTTCAAGCCCCAGTTCTACAGCCCACTAGCTAAACAACGCTCAGCAAGTCATTTCGTTTATCTCTGTCTCTGTTACCTCATTTATAAAATGGCAATGACTGGAACATCCACAGTTCTGTGGGGACTAAATGAATCACTGCGTGCAAAGCACTTACAGCTGAATTTAAACACAAAGTTCAGCCCTCAATGAATGTAACCACTCATACGACTACTGCTGTGCACTAGGACAAAGAGCTCTGCAACGTGCTAGCTTCCTTCATCCTTTATTCCAAACGCCATGGAAGACAGGTGCTTCTCAGCCTTTCTTCAAAGGCAACCAAGGCTCAGAGGTTACCTTATTTACTCACGGTCACAGTTAATTGATGGCTGAGTGGGATTTGAGCCCAAGACTGAGTCAGTCGGCAGCTACGCTTTACTACTCAGTTCTACTTGCTTTTAAAAATCTACACAGCGAATGCCATAGTATAATCTAAATGCAAAATGAAGCATGCCAAAGAGTCACTGAAAAAAAAAAAAAAAGATAAAAAACTGTTGAGGGAAGTTATTAAACCTTAATTATGTGCAGTTGCTTACCATGTAATAGCCTGGCAGCAGCTTCTGAAGGAACTCTGCTTCTTTATGTTGAACTGTTTTGATGATAAATTCATCATCACTGGTCACAAAAAACAAGGATCCACTGGCTCCAGGGTTAGACAGCTCTATTAGAGGTTCACTGCATATGGAATACTGCAAGAGCAAATAAATACATAGTGAAAATACATTTAATGTGTATGATGCATCCAAGAAAGAAAATCAAAGCACTGCATATCTCGGCCATTTAGAAATAGGAAGTCCTCTTGCAGAGCTTTAAAAGGAGACCCCCAGGTACGCTAAAAAAGGCTCTTCTGAGATTTCTAAAAATGTAATTGATCCATTTATCTCAATTCCTTGATGGGAAAAAACATGCCCTCCTTCACCCTCAATAGGACAGAATCAGCAGTCACTGGATTTGTCTAAAGAGGTAACTCACATAGTGCTGCTGACTAACGTGCTCTGTCTCCAGTAAGTGCCCATAAAATAACAACGGAAGGTGTGTGATCCACACTGTGCGTGTGTCACTTGAATGCCAACACCTACTCTCTTTTCACTATTTATTCTCCCAAGGGAGGTCTCATCCACTCATGGTTTCAACAAGGGGATGACTTTAACCTCTCGATCTCCAGCCCAGAGCTCTCTCCAGACCTGTATGCCTGACTTTTAAACAGACATGTCTACTTGGTTATACCACAAGCACTTCATATGTAACAAGTTCAAAAGAAGTTCATCTCAGGGCTGTGGTTAGCCCATGTGACGCCTTTATAATAATTAGAAAGAGGGACTTCTTTTTCCTGGTAGATGTAGTTCTGGGCCAGACACAGGTTGATGAATAGATGAAGGGATGGGTTCTAGTCTTCACTCCTTCACCTTAGTCAGGTAGTCTTGGGCAGTGCACACCCTGCGCAACTATATGTGGTGACTAGAGACCATTTCCCCCCACCCCCCATCTCCCCACCCCATATCTTAGAGAATGGAAGCACTTTGTTCCTTAAACCAGAAACTTGATGCCTCCCATTTCTTCCCCTTCCATATCCAGGCTATTGATTCTTCTAGTCCCCAAAGTTGAGTGGTTTCATCATTTCATGCCTTGATTACTATGGTAAGCCCCACCTGTTCTCAACTATCCACTCTTGTCTCCTCCAGTCCATTCCCCACCTGGAAATCTTTCTAAAACGCACAGCCTTTCACGCCTTCACACCTTTCGACGGGTTCCACCATCTACATAGAAGACATCCAAGTTTCTTAACAAAGTATTCAAGGCCATGAGTGGCATAGCCCAGCTCTCTTGCCTCCTCTACCATCACCACCCTCCTTAAAAGAAACTCTGCCTCTGGACACAGAGAACTGGTTCTCATTTTCTCAAGTGTGCCACACACTCTTTTTCCTGGTTTTGTTTTTTAGAGCCGCACCCCTGACACACGGAGTTTCCCAGGCCAGGGGCCCAATAAGAGCTACGGCTGCCAGCCTACACCACAGCCACAGCAATGTGGGATCTAAGCTGCATCTGCGAATTATACCACAGCTCACAGCAACGCCAGATCCTTAACCCACTGAGCGAGGACAGGCATTGAACCCGCAACCTCATGGTTCCTAGTTAGATTCATTTCCTCTGCGCCACGATGGGAACTCCTTACCATACACTCCTGACTTTTGCATTTCCCTCTGTCAGAAATAACCTCCATGCTACCTTCACCTGTCTGACAAGCACTCACTCATGCATTCATTCAACACTTAAAAGGTATGTGCTGAGCATCTGTACTGCCCCAGTGACACGGGAAGCTTATATCCTAGTAGGAGGAAACAGCCAACAAGGAAAGTAATTGTATGTCAGAATGTGCTAAGTGCTATTGAGAAAAATGAAGCATAGAAAGGGGGTAGGGGGTCCCAGCAAGGAGGAGGATGGGGTGATCACCAGAAGACTCAATGGGAAGGTAGCATATGAGGAGGGGTCTAGGGATACCTGAAGAAAGGGCGTACTAGGCAAAGGGAAGGGCAAATGCAAAGGTCTTGAGACCTGGAGAGTTCACGGCTAGGCAAGGTGGCCATGGCTGAAGCAGAATGAGCAGGGAGGAGGGTTGAAAGGGAAGAAACCAGGAGCGTTGGGTGGGCCAGACCCTGTAGGGAGCCACACACCACAGTAAGGACTCTGCTCTTTTCTCTAGGGGAGCTGAAAGCCACCAGAGGGTCTGGAGCAAAGGACCACTCCATCTGCTGTGTAGAGAGCCCACTGCCGGTGGACAAAAGGAAGACACAACGAGAGGCTGTTATAGTGACTTTGGCCTTCAGTGACTGCTGTCAGCACTTGCTCTGCAAATTCTCCCTGGTTCTGTGAGTCCCAGATCAACTGCTTTCTAGCACTAGACGTGCTCATCATGGAAGTTACCACAAAATACCTTAATTGCTTGTTTATTTATTCCAAGTTCCCATTAGACTGTAAAACTTTGAGGGCAGAAACTCTGACTATCTAACACTCTGATACAGTTCAGGACCCTGTGCCTTGTACATAGGAGGCACTCAATAAGTTTTTGCCAAATAAATGACTGGAATTTATCAACACCTGAAGGGCTGTCTCACCATAAAGTGCCTAAACCCAGCAGAGCAGTAAATTTTCAGCTAATGAGCTCAGTACTTATTAACTAATAATCCACATTATTGACTAGAGAAAGGCTGGGGGCAGAGGAAAAGGCAAGGAAGCTAATGTATGGGATCATACCAGCCCTGCTGAGGGGGAAAAAATAGGGATTTCTGGAACCATATTTTGAGGATGGAGGCATCTGACAACACCAGGGCTGGAATCCTTCAAAGCCTTTTATCTGGGCTTGTGAATATTTAAGTTCCCATCACAGCAAAATCTGAGAGGAGGTGAGGAAGGTGAGAGAGTCGAGTAGGGAAGAGAAGAGGGAGAGAAATTGGGAGATAAATGATTACAAGGCAGTTTCTAGATGTCACCTTTGAAATTATCCTGCTTTGGTGGCAGTGCAGGTGAGGGAAACAAAATTTGGCAGGAAATGACAGAAGCAAGTATCTGTTGCCTTCCTAAAAGTCACTGGCAACTTCCATCTTCTTCCTCCTTTTTGCTCTAGCCTTGCTGCCTGAAGCTCTCTCATTTAGGAGCATTACAACCTAAGTCCTGTTTTATTTTCTGTCTTCTTAGGGCTGCACCTGCGGCATATGGAGGTTCCCAGGCTAGGGGTAGAATCAGAGCTACAGCTGCTGGCCTATACCAGCACCACATCCGAGCCACATCTGTGACCTACACAGCAGCTCACAGCAATGACGGATCCTTAACCCACTGAGCAAGGCCAGGGATTGAACCTGCATCCTCATAGATACTAGTCGGGTTCATTACTGCTGAGCCACAATGGGAACTCCGTGTAAGCCTTTATGAATGAGTTGAGGATTAGTATGAAAAACAAAAATAATCATCAGATTGCACACAGGATGCCGTAAAAGCCAAGAGGAAGCAGAGGGCATCTTCCCTGCTGTGTGCAGGGTCCATGTGGAAGGAAAGGCCTGGGACTTGGAATCAACTGATGTTTGTAAAATCATGGCTCTGCCAGTGCCTAGTTATGTGACCTTGAGTAAGTGACTCAGCATCTTGGAGTCGTAGGAATCTCATCTCTAAAGTAAAGATGGTAATATCTACCTGACAGCAGCTCAAAGTTTTAAAAACGAATGTTTTTTTATTTTAATTTTTCCATTGTAGCTGGTTTACAGATTTCTGTCACTTTTCCAGCTGCACAGCGTAGTGACCCAGTTACACATACATACATGGATTCATCACAAGTGATTAGACATAGTTCCTGGTGCTATACAGCCAGATCTCTTTGCTTTTCCATCCCAGAGGCACAGACTACAACTGTTAACTCCAGACTCCCATACAAAACCCTGGCGGAGAGTGACCACTTAGTCACTGCTGTTGCTGTTTTTTAGTACACAATTGTACCCACACTCCAGAGACAGATGTAGGAGAGCTGGCAGTACCCTAGGACTGAAAATTTCAGTCTAATTCCATGACAAGAGGGCTACTCAGAGGTACACGAAGATGCTCTTGGTAACGCAAGAAAAAAGATGGGTAGTGGGGGAAGATAAATTAGGAGTGTTGGATTTAACATAGACACACTACTACGTATAAAATAGATAACCAACAAGAGCCTACTGTATAGCACAGGGGACTCTACTCAGTATCTTATAATAACCTATAATGGAAAAGAATCTGAAAAAGAATGTATATATACATATATATGTATACCTGTATATATGTATCTTTATATCTATATATCTATATGTATCTATATGTGTGTATATAGAGGTTTATATATATCTATACATGTATATAGAGATATGTGTATGTATAGCTATGTATTCAGGTATATATAACTGAATCACTTTGCTGTACACTGGAAACTAACACAACATTGTATATTAAATACACTTCAAAAAATACACAAATAAATTTTTAAAAAGATGTAAAAAGGTGGGTCTTTTGTATACTCATGAATTCCAGACCCTGGAAAATAAAGGTGTGAACCCCACATTCTCATAAAAGGTGAAGGCAGACCCCAGGCTTTCTTTAGAATTCTGATTCTGTCTTCCATGAGGTTTGAACTTCTGGCACTGAACCTTCTTGTGGATAGGAGAAAATGTCGTGAAAGTACAAAAACAACGAAGAATGCAGAAATTAGGGACTGCAAATAGACAAACTAGGGGGTGATTCAGGAAGAGCTGTCTAGAGAAAACTGGATTCAGACCCAAATATCAGCTTCCAATTAAAGTCTCAAGTTCTTCTAATAAGTAGTGACACAATCTGGAGACTAGTTCATTGGTTCCTTAACTGCCAAGTACTCCTTTATTATGTAACTTGTAAATTATTATGAATGGAAAAATCAGTTCTTTTGACCTATTTTAGTTACCATCTGGGGGTCATTCTCAGCACAGTATCAGTCTGCAGTACGCTGGCATCGCGATGCTGAACTCCCAGGACTATTAGGGTTTCTCACCCTACATCCTGGTTACCATGTTCTCTTCTAAGCAATCTTCTCTGAAATGCTGTCTTTTAAGAGCAAATCAAGAGGGGCTATGGGAACATTTTAATTAGCCATGATCAACAAGCCCCTGAATGCACCCCTGGGCTTAGGCACCTTGCTGACACTCATCTGTGCAAGCTGTTCCAGTGTGTTTACTCTCTGCCTTCTATTTCCTGCAGGGCCTCCCTATTGTATGCACTGGAAAGAATGCAAAGTACAACCCAACTGGGCTCTGCCAAGGCAAATTAATGTTGCAAACTTGCACAGTGTGCTGGAGATCAGTTTTCTTGCCATCTCTTCCCTTCCACAGTGTTCAATATTCACCCTGCTCTCTTTCTCATGGGTGTCAGTGAGCCTGAAAAACACCATATAAATCACCTTAGATTTGGGAATACCCAGGCATGTGGTAAAGAAAGGAAACCAACCAAAGGCTTGCTGGCCAAGCAGAAATGGGAAAAAAATGCTCTGGGGCCTCTTGGCCTTCTCCTGGGAGGCACTGATTTCGGAACAAATAAGGAAGAAGGAGTGCTTGCACTGTTGTGTGGGACACACAGATACACCCTCACTGTGCTGTCTCACATCCAGATTATTCCATGTTTCAACATGAACTTGTAATCAGCATGCACATGGTGAAGTTTAATGGTACTGAGAATGCAATCAGAGTAATTCAGGCTGAAATCCAGATGCAACAGCACAAGACTAAGTAGAAACACACGTATCAAGGGGATCTGATATCGGATCTATCTACAGAGTTAACCAGTCATTACAAGAAGTTACCTTCTCCTTTCCCCTCCCATTTAGGTCGGTATATATTCGCAAATGTGAGATTAGGTAGCCCCAGACTGACAGATGCCAGGATGCATTTGTGACTTGTAACAGCCTTTTTTAAATTTCACACAGTTTTTTAGGAGACATCTTGTCATTTTTCTGTGCTTTGTTGGGCTTAACTCTTCCAAAATGTGCTCTGTAAGGGGATCTTTGACCTCTTTGGCTATATTCTTCAGACTGGATAACCACAGTTTACAGTTTGATGGGCTAGGGAATGGCCACATTGAGATCACATTATTTTTGTTTGTGTTTTTTAGGGCTGCGCCCCGAGGCATGTGGAAGTTCCCAGGCTAGGGGTCGAATCAGAGTTACAGCTGCCGGTCTACACCACAGCCACAGCAATGTGGGATCTGGGCTGCATCTGTGACCTACACCACAGCTCATGGCAATGCTGGATCCTTAACTCACTGAGCGAGGCCAGGGATCGAACCCCCGTCCTCATGGATACTAGTTCGGTTCATTTACTTCTGAGTCATGACAGGAACCGTAAGATCACGTTTAATGAGAGGTCTGAGACTCAGTGTTGGGAAGCATGAGGCCACCCAGTGGAGCAAATGAGCACCGGGGAGGGACGTGAGACCACTCACTCCTCTGACCTGGGCCCTGCCTTCTCTCCCCAGTGCTGGGAACCTTGGGCCCCTCCCTTCACCAGATTCAGATTCCAAATCTACAATGAAGAGTTTGGCAAAAAGTCTCTGAGGTTCTATCTGACTCTGTGAAGCACGCTGTGTCAGGTGAAAAGACCCCTTCCTCATCCACCCGCTCAAGAACACTGGGCAGGGTCCTCAGATGTAGCGCTTTGGAGGTGAGCTTCCAGAAGCTCCAAGATCAGTAAAGGGAGCTGCCTCAGTTCTAGGCTGTGGATGGCCCAGCCAGTGATGAGCAGGCGGCCATGGTTAGCTAGAAGCCCATTGCCCTTGTTCCTTTTTTTTTCTGTCTTTTTGCCTTATCTAGGGCTGCACCCGCGGCATATGGAGGTTCCCAGGCTAGGGGTCTAACAGGAGCTGTAGCCACTGGCCTTCGCCACAGCCATAGCAACGTGGGATCCCAGCCGTGTCTGCAACCTACACCACAGCTCACGGCAACGCCCGATCCTTAACCTACTGAGCAAGGCCAGGGATCGAACCCGCAACCTCATGGTTCCTAGTCGGATTCATTAACCACTGAGCCACGACGGGAACTCCCCACTGCCCTTGTTCTGCTTCTTGCAGATTCCAGCGATGGGCTTCCCAGCCTGCAGGTCAGTGGCCATAGGAGCATTAAAGGGAGACCTGCTCAGGGCAGACAGATAGCCTTCGCATCTCACTGACAGAATCTGCATTATGAAGTGCAAGTCTGTGGCATCTCCCTGGCTGGAAAGAAGTTCAAGGTAAGTTAGAGGAGAATTCGTTCATTTGCAATGTATGGCAGAAGATGAGGCATCAATCTCGTTTTCAATATTGTCCTATTGAATCTGGGGTTCCTCAGATCCTGAATGACAGTGTTTCTTGAATGATAGTGAACTTCAGTAATTACTAAACGGCTAGAAACTAAGGATTCTTTCCTAATGTATATTTCCCCCCAACTTTGCAAATGTGTTTGCCTACTTGACTGGTTGGGAGGGCAGGGTTGGTAATGTTGGGCTTAGGCACCCAAATTTTCCGGCAAAGGGTGGGGTGAGGCAGAGAGTCACATGGATATGCACACTGATGGGCAGAAGGACCTCAGGAACTTTCTACTAAGCTCTTATGCTCTGTGAAGACTTATTAATGTGTCTTGAGGAGTCAATATTCTATCATTCAATAGCAGAAGCCATGTCATTTTCTTGGGGCCCAGCTAAAGAAGAGGGTCATTCATGGGTTTTCATCAGCCCAGCACAGAACCAGCTTTGAATTCAATCATTTATAACCTTCCTCAAATTATAAGATGTGGAATTCCTGTCATGGCTCAGTGGTTAACAAAACTCACTAGAATCCACGAGGACACGGGTTCGATCCCGGGCCTCGCTCAGTGGGTTAAGGATCCGCCGTTGCTGTGAGCTGTGGTGCAGGTGGCAGACACAGCTAGGATCTGCTGTGGCTGTGGCATAGGCCGGTGGCTACAGCTCCGATTAGACCCCTAGCCTGGGAAATTCCACATGCCGCAAGTGCGGCCCTAAAAAAAAAATGACAAAAAAATTATAAGATGTCATTTAAATACTGTTAAGAAGTAACACATGTTACTGTATGTCCTCTGCAAAGGATTATTGCAGGATCTGCCTCAAATCTTACTGAGATCATTTAGAATAGGATGAACAATAAATACTTGATGGTATCCTTCCTACAGCTTCTTAAAAACCAATTTTCAAGAGCCCCAGGGTGTTAACTGTGAACACGTTATGAGATAAACTATTTTCCTCTTGAAACAGAAACTTAGTTCCTGGCTTCTTGAATAGGAATAAGGTAAGACTCTGAGGTCACATCAGACTTTCTCACAAAAAGGCTGCTGTGTTTGTAACCGCTATGTGCCAGAAGGCAGATATGGAGAAAAGACAGGCCTAATGATTGATAGGACATACCTTGATACCAAATAAAAATACCTTTGGAAAGAGCCTGCATGAAGAGCTGCTAAGAACAAAACTATCCAGCTTCTTTAAAATCATATCCAAATTGCAGGTCAAGGTGAAAGTGGCTGTGGGCCAAGGCAAGTTTGAGATGAATGGTATAAATAAGGCAATTAACACAGGAAGGCTTTCAAACAGAATCCAAAATTCACCGGAGTATTTAGAACTAACTATAATATATCTGTTAGAATAATCATCCGAAGTAGTAACCAATACCATACTTATTGAAACATCAATTACTATAGCAGATGTTGCAGCTATCAGACAAAAGCCGCAGACACAAACCACATTTCCTGAAGCTAAATTTGTAATCATCATAAAACTTGAAACTTTTACGAGGCTCCAGAGCCTGATCAAATAAGAGACAAAAGCCACTTGTCGCTGTTGCAGTGAGACGAATGTTGACATCACACATTTCTGGAGAAGGAAGGAAAATGATAGGTTCTTACCAAGTAATCATCAGGCTTGATACCAAAAAGTTCTCTGAAATATCGGAATGCTAGTGGAGCATATGTCTTAAATCTGAAGTCTGGGTAGTGATGTGCTGGGGTCAGATTGCTCCCTTCACTGCAGTTAAAACATTTAAAAAAAAGAGAGAGAAAAAAAGAAGGAACATTAGCAAAGAAAATTTTGACTTCAAATTCTGGCTCCATGCGTCCTGTACCAATTTCACCTCTAGTAAAACATTCCTTGAGAGTGGGGCTTTCTAAGCTCATGTCACAAAGGCCAATGGCTGTCAGGTAAAAACACATGCTAATGCATCAAGGGCCACTCCAAGCAGGCAGCCCCTGCCAATCACAGTGTGTCTGCAGCCTGGAAATCCTTCATCATCTCTCCTGTGCCTCCTTCCTGGGAAAATCAGTCCATTTTCCCCAATGAAACCACTGGTAATGCTGTGAATATAAGATCCAGGGCTTAGTATACACAGAAATTTCAAAAGTATATTTTTGGGGCCATGAGTTTTGGATATTGTGATACACATTTTAAATAAGAACATGTAGAATAACTATGAAAATATCTCACCAACAGAGAGAACCAACCCACTGGGAAGAGACGGGTCTTGATTGTGAATGCTTTCTTACATCCACAGTCACAGGAAAAGGTCCTTTAATATCTTAGGGATTTTAAAACCTGATTTTCATTCCGATATATATCATTATCATTTTTTTCCCTCTTCTGGGCTCATCTTTGAAAATTTCTGTGCAAAATTTATGCTATATAAAAGGTATAAAGAAATTAGTGAATACTCATGAATCTAAAATACTGCTTAAGAAATCAAACATTATTCATGAATCTCCTTCTGTACTTTTACTGATCATATACCCTTCTTTCTCCTTAGAGGCATCTGCTGTGTTTGTGATGTCTATCGTTCATTTTATTCTTTGACTACATATAATAATACATTTCACATGAAATGGCACCTAATCAGACAAGTCACCTAAACTTACACCATAAAAAAATTTCAACAACACAGGAGAACAATATGTATTTTTAAGTAGAAGTTCAGGGTCTCCTTTTACCACATTCTAGGTGGGTCATCAAAGCTCCATGTAAGTTTATCTCATTCCAATTTTCATCGACAATATACAAATCAACCGTGCAAATAAAAAGGCTCAAAGAAAGCATACAACACACACTTGGAATCTACCACAAGTCAAGTCTGCTGAGGTCACTCGGATTTATTTATCAGTACCTGACACATGGTAGTCAGTATTTTTGGAGTGAGAGAACGAGTTTTCATGATAATGCTAATACAGTTAAGTTGATTCTTAGATGAAGCTGAGGTCTAAAAGCCAACATACAAATATGAGAAAAAGAATACATATACATATATACATATGTATGACTGGGTCACTATGTTGTACAGCAGAAATTGACACAATGTAAATCAACTATCCTCTAATTAAAAAAATAAAACATGAAAAAAAATCACCACAGTCAAAAATCATTCTTGAAAACTGGGCAATTTTCTATTCAGTGTATCCAGTGTGGCCAGTTTTTTTCTCTTGTCTGGTTTCTGATGACTGTTTCTTTTGGTGAGCTCCAGAGGAAGCAGTGGGCTGCTGATGTGAGGGGCCATCATCATTGTCATTCATATTTTAGGGCCGCACCTGTGGCATATGGAAATTCCCAGGCTAGGGGTCGAATTGAAGCTTCAGCTGCCGGCCTACACCACAGCCACAGCAATGTGGGATCTGAGCTACATCTGTGACCTACACCACCGCTCACGGCAATGCCAGATCCTTAACCCGCTGAGTGGGGGCCATGGATTGACTCTGCATCCTCATGGATACTAGTCAGTTCATTACTGCTGAGCCACAATGGGAGGTCCAAGGGACCATCATCCTATGATATGTCTTATCTGGAAGAGTCCGGGATTGCACTGGGGCAGTCGCATGGTGGGCACAGCAGGGGAGTGACACAGGGATGGAAGCTGACCGGGAGATGGGCCATCACCTCCACCTCAGCTCATGGACAGAAGTCCCCAAATCTCCCACATGGTTAATGTTGCCCTGGGCAGGTACAGGTGAACATTCATAATGTATGTACGATGTCCAGGCACAGCATTCAAACATCTCCTCATTCCGTATCCTGGGATTTTTGAGGAAACATGCACTCAGTAAGGTCTCACGGGATTGCCTAAAGGCATGACTGTTGAACTTACATGATTATAACTTGAAAACACGGGCTCTGTAGAAAAAAGGATACAAGCAAAGAGGCTCAAAGTGACCTCTGACATCCTTCCACATTGTTGCAAGCAAGTAAAAATAATCACAATGCCTTGGGTTCCGAAGCAGTCTATTTTCGGTGACCTAAGAGTGTGGGCAAATTTGTCATTTCATCTATTTTCTTTTTTGCTTTCTATCTCACGCAATCTAAGTAACTCATTCCATTACAGCACCTTCATGGTATTCCATTGTGCATATGCTTGAATGCTGAAGGTAATATAAAAGAACAAAATAATGCCATTTGCAGCAACATGGATGGAACTAGAGACTCTCATACTAAGTGAAGTAAGTCAGAAAAAGAAAGATAAATACCATACGATATCACTTATATCTGGAATGTAATATATGGCACAAATGAACCTTTCCACAGAAAAGAAAATCATGGACATGGAGAACAGACTTGTGGTTGCCAAGGGGGAGGGGGAGGGAGTGGGAGGGAGTGGGAATTTGGGGTTAATAGATGCAAACTATTGCCTTTGGAACGGATAAGCAGTGAGATCCTGCTGTGTAGCACTGGCAACTGTGTCTAGTCAGCTGTGATGGAACATGATAAGGTGAGAAAAAAGAATGTACACATGTATGCGTAAGTGGGACATCTTGCTGTACAGCATAAAATTTATAGAACACTGTAAACCAGCTATAATGGAAAAAATAAAAATAATTATAAATAAAAAAACAACCCCCCCAAAACCCCAAAACATTCGAGGGTAAGTAAAACACCTGTTTCACATGTGTGGGATTACTCTGAGCTTCTTGGGTTGTTCACCTTTCCTTGAAGCTACTATTAATTACAATAGTTTCCACTGGATTCACATCTCCCTGACTACTGTGGTTCACACAGCAGTGGTGTTAAAAAGGATAGTGTTAGGTTTCCCTGGAGATGAGGCAGGCAGGCAGACAGGTATGTACATGTGCGCGTGCGCGCGCGCGCACACACACAAACACACAGAACATCTCTGGTCAGAAAAAGGGAACACTTATTTCTGTAGGTATCTAACTTGACCTGACAGTTGGTTAAAAAAAAAAAAGTCACTCCATCACTACAAATGAAAAAAAACTGTGCCTCGCTAACCTTGGGCCACATTAAAATCTAGAGAATGGTATGGGTCAGCTGTGAGACAGACTTGCCCATATGGGGTCATCGATAACTTATGTTTGTATAAATGGAGAAGATGAAAAGAGGGCAGGGGTCATACTTAACACAGGCATCATAGAAGGTGGCAATTTCTTCACGGCACAATTAGCATGTATTAATAATTAACTGCTGAGGTTGCATAACCTTAAACCTCTCCATTTGCCTAAATGGAGAAGACCATTCCCTAAAACTGGATCATAATACATGAACCACTTTTTTGTTTGCTTTTCTTAAGTATTCTGCTTTCATTTGACTAATATTAAGACCTTGCATTCTCTGAAAGCATACTGGAAATCCTGTGTGGGAGTTAAGATACTCCGAACTCCCTGTCATCTAGGCAGATGTGGGTTCAAGCTCCATCTCTGCCATTTAAAGTTGTGTTCTCAGAGGCCTGGTGCTGAGTCTCTGGCAAAGACATAGCAACGTGGATGGAAATGGGAATGGCCATGTGCTTGGCTTTGAGTTTGGATGGCTGAGGCTGCGTGATGATGGAAGACAGTCCAGGGCTGAACATGTCACATGAAGAATGGGGTGACTACTTAGTTTAAAAAGAAAAAGGAAAGGAGTTCTCTTGTGGTCTAAGAGGCTAAAGATCTGGTGTTGTCACTGCCAGCTGCTTGGGTTGCTGCTGTGGTGCAGTTTCGAGTCTTGGCCCCAGAACTTCCACATGCCACGAGTGTGACCAAAAAAGAAAGTACAGGGAAAGTGACAAAATGGAAAATATGTGCAACTCATATCACAAAGGGCTAATCTCCCAATACAAAGAGCTCCACTCTACAGTAATGAAAAAGACCAAAAAGTGAAACATTTTCCAAAAACAGCCAAGGATATGCTTAAGGCGCTTCACAGAAATGGGAGAATAAATGACTTAAACATATGAAAAGATTTTTCAACCTCATTCATCATAGAATGCAAATTAACTCTCACGGGCAGATCATTTTCTCTATCAGATGGGTACAAATTTTAAACTTTGATATAGCTCAAGGGAGACTGGCACCCTGAAACATTATTAGTGGCAAAGTAAATTGATACTTTTCCTTTGCTGGACCTTTTCACAACTTTTGTCACTAGTACAAATACACTTAACTCTTTTTTTTTTCCAAAGTGAAAGCAGGTTTCTTGAGAAAGACAGATGTTCCACAGGCAGAATGTGGCCTGTCTCACAAGGCGAGAGTGGAGCAAATGTGCCTAACTCTTGATCTGACATGTATGTGACTGTAATTTACGCTACAGATAAACTTGTGTTCACACAAAATGTTATTCACTGTATCACCATTTGTAAGGACAAAGGATTGGAAACAACTTAGATATCTCTCAGAAGGGTACTAGTCAACTTAATTATGGTTCAGCCACAAACTGAAATACCATGCAGCTGTTAAAAAAGTATAAGGAGACTTATATACTGACATAGAGAGATCTCCGAAACAAATTAAGTGAAAACAGATTGATGCAGAACACTGTATATGGCATATCACTATTTGTATACAAAAGCCAAAAAAAAAAGAGAAATCCTTGAAAGATGTACAGGCTCCTAGAAACAGTGATCACTAGAGTTAGACACTGGGTAAAAAAGGCTTAGGAAAGAAAGGGACGCTTTTCATAGTACTTCATTTAAAAGCATCATGAGGATTAAACCTTCTGTGCATTACCATTCACAACATTAAAAAAATTTATTTTTATTTTTTTATTTTTTTTATTTTTTGTCTTTTTGCCTTTATTTAGAGCCGCACCCGCAACATATGGAGGTTCCCAGGCTAGGGGTCTAACCGGAGCTGTAGCCGCCGGCCTTCGCCACAGCCACAGCAACGCGGGATCCGAGCCGCGTCTGCAACCTTCACCACAGCTCACGGCAACGCCGGATCCTTAACCCACTGAGCAAGGCCAGGGATCGAACCTGCAACCTCATGGTTCTTAGTCGGATTCATTAACCACTGAACCACAAAGGGAACTCCCCCCCCCAAATTTTTTTTAAGTGAGGGGTAAAAGCCACAACCCTCAAACAAAGCTCTGTACATTCGGTACCACAAAACAGAAGGGTTTGCTTCTGCTTATTAAGCGGCTCCAGTGAATAACAAATACCTTAACACAAATGAAGCTCTACTGAAGGAAATGGAAATTAATGGACTGTTGGCCCCAGCTGGGGTTTGTCAGGAGTTACGGGGCACAAAGAGCCACACCAAAAAGCAGGTGCAGCGAGGATCAGCCAGCAGAAACCAACCTGGGTTTTCTGAGCTTGCACACTGGCAGACCTGCTGGGTGTGGGTGTGGATGCTGGTCCATAGACGTCCAACAAAGACACTCCTCTGCATGTGCATGAAATGCTGAGCCAAGCCAGGAAGCACAACTACAATCCGCACTGGTCAACTACCTGGTGGAAGAGTTCTAGCAGATATTACTGTGGGCTTTCCTTGCCTGAGCCTGGGTGGCAGCCATCAGGAGACTGTCCAGCACCTAGACTCACTCCACAAAAACGGAGTCGGCTCTAGAGCTGAGCTCTTCACAGCTGGAGATTCATGCTATGTTTCTTCAACACATTTATGTAGGGGGGGGATAAAACCCCACTTTCCTGTCTTGGCATAAAATGGAGGTTTTGGAAATTTCAGCTGTGAGGTTCGCAGCCATGGTTTGAGATGTCTGCATCCCATGAGCCAGTAAAAGTTTCAACAATACAAATTTGGAGGCCATACATGGGATTTCCAACTTTATTTTGCTGAGCGAGAACTTAAAGTAAGCAAACACACAGTAGTATCCTGTCAAGCTGTCAAAGAAAGGGTTTGTTAAATAAATAATTCCGCAAAAGAAGGAAAAAACTTTGAATAAAAAATAGTACTTTCTCGGAGTTCCCATCGTGGCTCAGTGGAAACGAATCTGACTAGGAACCATGATGTTGTGGGTTCAATTCCTGGCGTCGCTCAGTGGGTTAACGATCTGGCATTGCCGTGAGCGGTGGCGTAGTTTGTAGATGCGGCTTGGATCTGGCGTTGCTGTGGCTCTGGCGTAGGCTGACAGCAACAGCTCTGATTAGACCCCAAACCTGGGAACCTCCATATGCTGCAGGTGCGGCCCTAAGAAACCAAAAAAAAAAAAAAAAAAAAAGTACTTTTTCTTGTCCTTTTCTCCCTTATTTCACCAAGAAGTAGTTAAAGTCTGATTGTGGATCGGCTCTGGCATTTTGATATTCACTCTTCTGAGGAGGATTAAATTTTTTTTCTTTTAGGGCCACACCTGTGGCATATGAAAGTTCCCAGGCCACAGGTGAAATCAGAGCTGCAGCTGAGGCCTACATCACAGCCACAGCAACACCAGATCTGAGCCACATCTGCAACCTATGCCACAGCTTGCAACAATGCCAGATCCTTAATCCACTGAGCAAGGTGAGGGATCAAACCTGCATCCTCACAGACACAACGTGGGGTCCTTAACCCACTGAGCCACAACAAGAACTACAGGGTTCAGTTTTAAAGGTCAAGTTAGTATTTGCCTTAAGTCCCAAAGTACATATTCTTTCTTTTTTTGGCTGCCCCCATGGCATGTGGAAGTTCCTGGGATTAAAACTGCACCAAAGCTGTAACCAGAGCCGCAGCAGTGACGATGCCAGATCTTTAACCTGCTGAGCCACCATGGAACACCCAAGAGTACGTTATTTGTTAATGGCAGTAAATGTTTAGGATTATACAGTGTTGAAGCTTGAGGAAGCATTAGCTACCATTGGAATTTCCCATTTAGCAGATAAGGAAATCGAAGTCCAGGGAGGGAAAGTAATGACCAAAGCGGCTCAGGAACAAACAAGAGGGGGAGAATAGATCCACACCAGAGCAGTGGAAAAACACAAGCAGTCAGGTTTGTCTTGACTCCATCTTTATGTTGGTTAGTCTTCTTGCCCTGAATCCAGTTATAGGTTTCAGGATACGACCTGCCCAAATATCCCAATCACTTCTCCATAAAGGCGTCACCACTTCAGTGTCAGGGGGCTGAGTTTGATCAGCCACATAGGGTTCTCAGCTGCATGGACTGTGCACACCCAGCTTTGTGTATGTGGTTTTAGAGCCTGATACCCAAGTGCTATTTTTGGTGGCACTGGGCGGAGAGATTTGGTGCTAAGCAATGGGGTGAAACTAATTTAGCATCTCCAGGGCATTTGAAGGGCCAGGCTTTGGCGCTGAGGTCCAGAGTCTTGATGTTTTAGAGGCGGTATTTTATATACAGTGACCCCCATGATTTCAAACTGTAACCAACAGTTAGTGGGTTTGGGGCCTCTTGGCAAAATAAGTGGGTCAGCAACTCCTAGGTGACAGAATTACTATGAGGGATTGGCTCATGTGATTACAGAAGCTGAGAAGTCCCATGATCTGCCTCCCGCAAGCTGGAGGCCCAAGAAAGTTGGTGGTATAATTCTCATCCAAACCTGAATGTCTGAGAACCAGGGGAGCAAATGCGCATGTCCCAGTCCAGGTCTGAAGGCCCAAGAAAGCTGATGTCTAAGGGCAGAAGATGGATATCTGGCTCAACCTTCTGCCACTGTTTTGTTCTATTCAGGCCCTCAATGAATTGAATGATGCCCACCCAAACTGGTGAGGCGACCGTCTTTCTTCTAGAAATGTCCTCACAGACACACCCCCAAATAATGTCTTGTGACCTATCTGGGCATCTCTTAGCCAGTCAAGCTGACACATAAACTTAAACATCACATCTCCCAGGAGGCAGGATAAGTGACGAGTCCTTTGTCCTAATGTACAGATGGTGATACTGAGACAAAGCAAATTTAAGTGCCATACAGTTGGACAAATGATGCCACAGTCCAATAACAAACCCGTGATGGCACCCAGTCTTCAAAGTGGACCTTTATAAGTCAGAGTGTGTAGAAGCAGCCTTATGCAGTATTAATTGCCTCTGCCATTCAGGCAAGTTGAAGATGGCTTGGTTTTCACAGATGACTCTTTAACCCATAAAATGTAAATCAGTCCTCTCTCCTGCCAAATTAGACAGTGCTCCTGAATGGAAAAACAAACATAACAAGACAAAGGGGACTCTCTGATTCCAACCTCCCTCTCCTGAGCACATCTGTTATGGGTACACCTGAGCTGCCTTGTGCAACGAGAGGCTGTACCAGCTTTTGAGGCCAAGCAGCTGACAGCCTGTCTTGAAAAGTCAATAGCTTAAGACAGCTTAAATTCCAAAACCAAAGAATGCATTATGGGATATCATTTACTGGGAACACATGGTATCACTGATTATCTGAACAATAAACTTCTCAGGTAATTATTACTACACTGGGAAATTACATCTTCAAGGCAATTTCAAATAACTTAAAATGTTATATAATATTCAGTGCATGCAATCTTTCTGATTTTTTCATTTTTGATTTAGAGATTAATAATCTCCAAAACATACCAACATCTATTGCAGCTTTATATAGAAAATGCAACCCAATCAATAAAATAGGCAGAAGATCTAACAGACATTTCTCCAAAGAAGACAGATAGGTGGCCCAAAAACATATGAAAAGATGCTGAACATCACTAGTTATTAGAGAAGGGAAGAGGTATATAAGTTTTATTGATAGAAAATCATTTTCCCCATTTCCACTGCTTAAATGTTGAACAAATACTTAGAGTTTCAACTTGAAGGGACCTCATATTATTGGCTTATCCAGTGACAACCACACCTCTCATTTAATCCTGAGAAGAATATTCTGGCAGTTTTGTGTTCGATCCATAGATACTGGTGCCATATCTATATAGATCAGGGATTGGTAATTGTTTCATTAGAGTCTTTGTTGCAACTACGCAGCTCCGTTATCGTAGTAAAAAGGTGCCATAGATAAAATGTCAGTCAATGCATGTGACTGTGTTATAAACTTTATTTACAGGAAGAGGCACAGAACTTGATTTTTCCCATGAGCTGTAATGTGCTGATCCATGTTATAGATAGATTTTCAGATGAGGTTATGTCAACAATACTTGAAATGCAGGTGGCTGGTTATATGTCAAAACCCTAACATCTAGCACTGACATCTAACAATGCTTATGCCAACTTTTGACATATATGTTTGCTTGTCATTTACGATAATGTTTTAACCTTAACAGTAGTTCTGTGGAATTCTCTTCCCTCTCTGACGGTACTCCCTGGCAATTCAAATAAACCCCCCAAAGCACATCCATGGAACATAAGGGCAGTCTGTGTTCTGCAAAGATCCTCACATCAAGCTAAACTCCATTTTGTAAGTGTGGCGATGGAAAGGCACACTTCTCCAATTAGATAATTATTCTTGAATATGGAAAGATACATAAGCTTTTATTGCCAGCTATCAAGCCATATTTTCTGTCCCAGAGAAGGCAGTAGAGATGTCTCCTGGGGGGAAGCAGAAAGATGGATTCAAGCTGGTCGTCAAGGGGCCAGACAGTAGATTTAGTTTCATAATTCTAGATGATTTTTTTTCTTTTTATGGCCACACATGCGGCATACAGAAGTTCCTGGGCGAGGGGTTGAATCTGAACTGCAGCTGTGGGCCTATGCCACAGGCACAGCAACACCAGATCTTTAACCCACCGAGCAAGGCCAGGGATCGAACCTGCCTCCTCATGGACACTATATCAGGTTCTTAACCCGCTGAGCCAGAATGGGAACTCCTATATGATTTTTTTATTCAAAAAAGCAAAAACACTGTTCCTGTGCTTTAATACCACAGTGTAAGGAAAACAAAACTTTCGAGCCAGCTACCACCAAGTTTAAATCCTGGCCTGACCATTTACTGGTTGTATCACCTTGGATTAAGTTCCTTAACATCTCAGGGCCTTAGTTACTTCATATTAAATTAATTTTGTTGGTAAAGAGGAAATGTAGTAATAATTTAATATTTGTATGTCATATAGATGTATATTAGTAAAGCTATTTTTGATTTATAGTTGGTATATAAACTTTGCCTCCTGTTCCCACTTCAGGTTCATGTTTACATGGTAGAAACACTATAAAACACCTTTCTTTCTAATCCCATATACACATGAAAATTTATCTATAATCTTGAGTTTGTGATCATGGCACAGAACTTGGGGCCAAAGATTAGGATGTGGTCATGGTTCTCTTTATCTACTTTGTGATTTTGGAAGATTAAGATAGTGTTCAAGGATTTTGTATCATCCTTCACGTCTTCAACACGTCCAGAGACTTTTCCATTTACAAAAGGAAATACCCTATAGCGCAAATACATAACACCCAGCAAGAACTTTGAGCCACTTTAAAATAATAAATTTAAAAATACACGATGTACTTTGTTGCTAAGGGCAACAGATTCTGCTGCCTCACAGCAGCAGTAAATTAAAACATCTCAAGGCACCCTAAGCAATTAGTTCTATGACCCAGATAAACGCATTGAATTTTAGAGCTGCCAGAGACTTCAGAGTGTTTCACCTGCTTGCAACAGGGCCCATCCTGCTCACCTTCCTCTACTGTCATGCGCAGGCATACGTTCAGATATAAGAGTAGAGGAAGGAAGAATTATTTGGCCACTTTACTGAGGTATAACTGACATACAATGAAGTGCACCAGTCTGTCGATCATCATATATGTATATACCATTGAAACCATCATCACAATCAATACCTTAAATTTATCCATCACTTTGTGGGGGCATTTTGATCGCTATGGTAACGATAGCCTGGCCTGGCCTGGGGATGACAAAGGTGCAGTCTTGCACAAAGATTTATCTCATCCAAAAAAAAAAAAAAAAAAAAAGCCAACAGCACCTCTGTTGAGAAATACTGGGGCCATTCCTTTTGCTAAACCGATGAGGAAACTAACCCCAGATGAGGAAACTGTTTTCATGTAAATGCATCCGAAGCACATATGGTCTTTAAACAAATGAGACAGGATTTTCTGAAAGAAATTCTTGTCTGAATCAAATGTTTAATGTCATATTGACATTTAAAAGCTATACATACTTTAAAATGATATATGTTCAATGTGACAGTGAATTCCTTTAAAGAGGGCAAGTTAGCTGGGTGCTCCCCTCCCAGAAGCTGAAAAGTGTGCCATTCAGCTGCTGCTATCTTGGCATACAGAATGAAGGTCAAAGACACAGAATCCAGGCAGATATAACTTTGGTTTCCCACTCCTGAAGAAAAAAGACCTCATTTTATCTTCATCACAGTGATGCAGCATGCCTATGATAAACTGTCCATGAACAAAAGGAATTAAGGCGCCCAGCGCCTCCAAGTGCCTGTGAGGACCTTTATGTGCTCTTTGTTGCAAAGCATCTCACACCGTGTCATGTATAATTTAGTTGTTAACTAGATATAATGTTGATATTTAAGATATTAATTTAAAAATTATTTGGGGCTTTAGGAGCTCCAAGACTCACGTAGTAACCCTGAGAAGAAAATCCAGTCTCTGCAAGAACAACTAAAATGGGAAGCAATGGGCTAGGTCAATGGTTCTCAAACTTTTATGTACTTAGAACCACCTGGAGCGGTTGTTAAAACAGAGTCCCGGGTCCCAGACCCAGAGGTTCTGCTTTTGTTGATCTGGGGTGGAGCCGAAGAATCTGCGTGTCTAACAAGTTCCAGATGCTGCTGATGTTACAGGTCTGGGAATGAAATGCTTGGGCCATGACTCCCCCGACCCAAGCCCTGGTGCCATCCATGACTGGCTCTGTTAATGGGACACTGTGAGCAGAAAAGATGAGCAAGGATGAGCCACTGTGCCCTTCACTGTGCACCTGTCTTCAGCTATAACAGCTCCCGTGCTCTGAACTCACTGCCAGCCACCCTCCCGCATACGGCCACCACTCCTCTCGAACTTTGTAGCCAAAGGAAAAAAATTACGTTGAAATGTTTGGGTAGAGCCCCTAGAAGACCATGAGAACTAGAATATTCTGGAGACACATTTACAGGAATTTAACGCTAACAGAACATGACCTCCTGACTTTAAAGAGAAAAAGAAATGGTTAATACATACTTTTTTTGGAAGGACCGACTGTTAAAAATGACTGTTAAAAACAATAGACAATTTCCAGCTAGAGAAAGAAGACTGGTGTCATGATAGGATTATATCTTAGGCCTGGGGTTGTCCATTTTCTGCATGGAAACTAGTTCTCCTGGCTGCTCAGGAAACCCAGAGAAGCAAACTTCAGAATTTCTACAGACCAACTTTGTTCTTTTTTTTTAATTACTCAGTGAATTTTATGACATTTATAGTTGTACAACAATCATCACAACCAATCTTATTCTTTAGCCAAGATCATTTAAAACCAAATGAGGCTGTAAGGGTTCATAGTTGACTTTCTTTGATCTATGGATTCTTTTGTGACTACATGTGCACACTTACCTAAAGCTTTTATTTTTTTTCCTGACTGAAAAAAAAATATAAGTAGGAGTTTCTGTTGTGGCTCAGTGGTTAATGAATCCGACTAGGAACCATGAGGTTGCAGGTTCCATTCCTGGCCTTGCTCAGTGGGTTAAGGATCCGGCGTTGCCGTGAGCTGTGGTGTAGGCTGAAGACGCGGCTCGGATCCCGCGTTGCTATGGCTGTGGCGTAGGTCGGCGACTACAGCTCCTGTTAGATCCCTTGCCTGGGAACTTCCATATGCCACAGGTGCGGCCCTAGATAAGGCAAAAAGACATAAATAAATAAATAAATAAATAAATAAATGTATCATTTCCCTGAACATTTTTTTGTTTTGCTTTTTTTTTAAATGAGGCACCGAGAACACTAAGAAGAAAAGTGTCATCTCAGCCATTCTCACTCAGGCCTAGTATTAATTGATAATCCAATTAGTTTATTTTGGAGAGAAAATTATTTTAAAACATAAATATCTGCTTAGTAAATCCTTATAACCCCAAAGATAAAATAATGACCCCAAGCCCCCAAATCAACTTTATTTTTACTTGCTAGATGATTTTCTTTGAAAAATACCGTCAGCAGTAATGACATTTCCAATTTAATGAGTACTTCTCTTCCTATACTAAGCTAGTCTTAGATTTTTGAATTTTTTATTTTTTTACTTTATTTTGGTAAAGTACACATAATAAAAGGCTCACCATTTTAATGATTTAAAAATGTACAGTTCTGTGGCATTACATACATTCACACTGTTATATAACCATCACTACCATCCATCTCAGATTTATTTGTTGCATTCATTTTTTCTCCCTGAATATGATAAAATTAGAGGTGACATATATGGGTAACTTGGGTGTTTTTGCAAATATGTTCAAAATAGGGGGATCCCCATGAGTTCTCTGGAGGAAATTTCACATAGGAGCTGCACGAGTGTACTCAGATACAAGGCCCCATTGTGGGTCCCCCCAACTCATCATTTAAATTAGGGATGGCAAAATCTTGGCACCAGCCGCTATTTCTTTTCTTTTTTTTTTGTCTTTTTGCCTTATCTAGGGCCACACCTGCGGCATATGGAGGTTCCCAGGCTAGGGGTCTAACAGGAGCTGTAGCCGCCGGCCTTCGCCACAGCCACAGCAACGCGGGATACGAGCCGCGTCTGCAACCTACACCACAGCTCATGGCAACGCCGGATCCTTAACCCACTGAGCAAGGCCAGGGATCGAACCCGCAACCTCATGGTTCCTAGTCAGATTCGTTAACCACTGAGCCATGAAGGGAACTCCAGCCGCTATTACTTGCGTACCTTCTTTTTTTTTTAAAGCTATGCAGACATTCCTCTGTGATTACTATACTCTTTCCCACTGAACCGCAAAGTCTTTCTCCATAGGGTCTTCCAGGCATTGTGACAACTAATTAATTACAACTGGCCCAGAGGATGAAACCTATTAACCATATCCATAAAAAATGCAAGCCACCCCATGCAACGGAAAGTAAGAAACACTTGGGCTGCTTCTGGGCAAGACAAAAGGCCAACATGAACATCCGGACATGATATACACGTGCGTGGGTAGAAAAGTCTTCAATATGGGGATGTCACAAGGAAGATTCCTTAGCATGGACGTCATCACAAATAACAATGTTCTTACCTGGGTAGGAACACACTTTCCACCACATAAAAATCTTGCATGAGAACGTCTCGATCTGGCTTGGAGGTGAGGTTACCCACTGTGTAGCCTATTCCCAGCTGAATAGCACCTTTGATGGCAGATGATGCAGTCTGCAGAGAAAACAAGGATTTCAGCGTCAGCCTCAGTAGTTGGGGCTCTGTTCAATGTCAAAAGCACCAAAAACAGGGCAGTGGGATTAGATTTTCTTTGTTATTCCTAAGCAATGAGGAAGCTAGGTTTGAAAAGATGATAGGTTCCTTTTTTGTTTTTCTTTTTCTTTTATGGCTGCACCTGCAGCAAAAAGAAGCTCCCAGGCTGGGGGTCGAATTGGAGCTGCAGCTGCCAGCCTACAGCATAGCCACAGCAACCCTGGATCTGGCCACATCTGCGACCTATACCACAACTTGCAGCAACACCAAATCCCTAAATGACTGAGCAAGGCCAGGTATTTAAACCACATCCTCACAGAGACACTGTTAGATCCTCAACCCACTGAGCCATAGTGGGAACTCCTAGGTTCCTTTTTATTTTTTATTTTTGATGGAGAGTCCATTCCAAATATTAAGACCCTTCTTGCCATGAAATTTTGGTGGTAATCTTTCCTTAAATGGTTCTAAAATCAAATGACAATCCCAAATCTCCATCTTTCTTTTATTAAGAACTTAAAAACTTGGTAGGACACTTTCAGTATATACAGCATTATCATATCTACCAAAAGATAACTGGTACAGTCACATCTTTTAAAAATCAGAAGTTCTGCAACATACCTATGAATCAGGAAGAGTATTCTGTCTTCATAAGAAATGAGAGAAAAAAATAATTTGAGCCTTTGGAATATACAAAATTAAATTTGGTAGTCTTGCCATGGATCCATAATCAAAGTTTCCTGCATTGATTTGTGATAAAAGGTATAGCACTGCAACACCAGCATTTCTAATTTAATATTTTCCAAATATCATTCCATAATTATACTGACATAATGTTAGCTTGAGGGAATGATGTGTGTGTATATGGGTATAAATCCTTTTAACCAACAGAATAGGAGAAACAGCAGAATAATTCAATTTGGGAAAATAAGAATGCATTCTTCTTGACAGTGAAAGCGTGGCCTTGCACTGTCTAATGCAGTGCCATGTACACAGTAGGAACTAAATAAATACTTAAATCAGTGGTCTTTAACCAGAGAATTATGACATTGCCTGAAGCCATTTGTTGGTTGTTATAACTGGTGGTGAAGGTGTTAGTGCTGGCATCTAGCAGGTTGAGGCGAGGGATGCTGCTAAACATCCTACAATGCACAGGATCGCTTCTCCTGACAAAGAATTATCAAGGCCAAATTGTTACTGGTGTTGAGGTCGAGAAACCATGATTCAAATGAACATAACCAAGATCACCAGTTTTATAGAAAAAATATTATTTTCGAGTTAACATTTTTTATTTAGCAAATCTAAGACCCATCTCCACCTTCGCACATGCTTTATTCTTTTTTCATGCCTTTAACACCTATGTATCTATCTACCTATCTGTCTACCAATCCACACATACATATACATAAATATCTTCTTGAAAAAAGGCATCATCTTGAATTCTGTGATAGAACACCGTCCTGGGCCCACTTCTACTTTTCTGACGGTCTCTCATTTCTTCACTAACTTCTCATCTTTTATTTGCTATAATCACAGTGTCCCTAAAAGTTTGATTCTCGAGCCTCATTTCTTTAATCATATGTATAATTAACCCACCCCTAATGGCTTCAAATACTGGCTCTATGCATGTGACTCTCAGATCTTTTTTTTTTTTTTCTGTCTTTTTGTCATTTTAGGACCGCACCCGCGGCATATGGAGGTTCCCAGGCTAGGGGTCTAACAGGAGCTATAGCTGCCGGCCTTCGCCACAGCCACAGCAACGTGGGATCCGAGCCGCGCCTGCAACCTACACCACAGCTCACGGCAACGCCAGATCCTTAACGCACTAAATGAGGCCAGGGATCGAACCCGCAACCTCATGGTTCCTAGTTGGATTCGTTTCCGCTGAGCCACTACGGGAACTCCGCTTCTCAGATCTTCTAAACCTATTTGCATGCTGTTTTATCATCACAAACACGGTATATAGGGCACCAAACCATTATCATACAACCAATCTACCCCTCGCCCCCAAGACTGGTCTCCCTTCCCAAGGCTGTGTAATCCTGTCACCTAAGACTGAACCCCAAACAAACCACATCTTACACGGGGCTAGGTCCCAGGAAATATTTGCTGATCTTGCATGAAACGGCCGTCATCATTCACACTGCTTGGTCACCTCCCTTATACATCCAGTAACAGACACTTTCCCATGGAGTCATCATTGAGTCGCTTTGCTCACTTCCCAGCAAATATTCCATCACCCTTAGTGTGAGGACAAGGACCCACCCCTCTCCCAACAGGACGTGGAGAAATATCTTGGAGTTTTTCCTTTTTTTTGCATGCCTTTTTACTTATAATTCCCGAGAAGCAAGATAGCAAAGGGCTGAGAGTCAAGCCCATACAGTGTAACTAGTACTTAGGAAAAAAAAAAAAAAAAGTGTTGCTATTTTAATACTCCACCAATTGGCGTCAGTAACTTTTTGCGCTGACAGCTGACTTCTGAAAGCGGAAATGAATTTTTCTCATTTTTAACCTCACATAAAAATTCAAAAGGTTTCTCTGCACTGTGAGGTGTACGGAGACCTGCTGCACAGTGCAGAGAACTGCACCCAATATTCTGTGATAATCTGCATGGGAAAAGAATCTGAAAGAAAATGGATGTGTGTACATCTGCACCTGAATCACTTTGCTGTCGAGCACAAATGATCACGACATTGTAAATCAACTATACGTCAATAAAACTTTAAAAAAAATTCAGAGTGTCTCTGCTCCGATCCGTCATTCACAGCAGGATGGCACAAGACGTGACACTGGCACTCCCTAGAGAACCCAGCCCCTCAAAAACGTGCTGTTCCAGACTGATCAACAGTCTCATGTGCCCTCAAAGTGCTTTTTTCCCCCCAGTTCCCCACCCCTGACCCTGCTGCCAGAACTACCTGTATGTCTTCTCAATTCATTTGGGGCTTCTTTGGCTACAACTCCTGTCCAACAAATGTTACTCACTTCCTTGCTGATCTCCCAAGCCCCCAGCAACAGAAGGTGGTTCAACTTGCAGGAGTCTATATGCAGCATTGTCACACTTTAAAGCAGTATGAGAATCACTGGGACACTTGTTACAACAGACTGAAGGCAAGACCACGGTGACAATAAAAAGATCAGGGGCTGCCAGGGGCTGGCGGAGGGGAGGTGGAGCGCAGAGGATCCTTCAGCGCAGGGACAATACTCTGTATTATGATGTATTATGATGGATACTCTGTATTATGATGGATACACACAATTATCATTTGTCTAAACACACAATGTAAACCATCACGAGTGAACCATAATGTAAACTGCAGGCTCTGGGTGACTATGACGTATCCATGTAGGTTTTGTTAGTTACAACAATGCACCATTCTGGTGGGGGATGCTGAAACCGGGGGAGGCTGTGCATGTGTGGGGGCAGGGGACGTTTGGGAAATCTCTACCTTCCTCTCAATTTTTCTGTTAACCTACAACTACTCTAAATAACGAGTCTTCAAAAAAAAAAGTCAATAGGCATTGAAAACACCAAACAACAAAACCAAAAACGACTGTGGGTTGCAACTCTAGAATTTCTGACTTGGAAGGTCTTAAGAATCTGCTCTTGGAGTTCCCCTCGTGGCTCAGTGGGAAAAGAATCTGACTAGCATCCAGGAGGACTCAGGTTTGATCCCTGGCCTCACTCAGCGGGTTAAGGATCTGGCGTTGCCGTGAGCTGTGGTGTAGGTTGCAGACGCAGCTCGGATCCTGCGTTGCTGTGGCTGTGGTGAAGGCCGGCGGCTACAGCTCTGATTCGACCCCTAGCCTGGGAACCTCCATATGCTGTGGGTACGGCCCTAAAAAGACAAAAAAAAAAAAAAAAAAAAGAAAAAGAATTTGCTCTTGCTCTAAGGAGTACTGAAAAAAAATCTTTCTCCTATGGTAGCAGATTTAATTTTGAGTCCCTGAAGGAATGAGATTTTGAAAAGGACCCCATTGACATCTGTTTAGTTAAATCCCCCAAACAGACTTATCATACTATTACTTTCAATTTAGGCTCCTTAAAATTCAAGTGCTCTCAAGAGAGAAATAACAGAAATTATAATAATCTTTTTTACCAACTATTTGTGCCAGGCACTTGATATATGGATAACAGCAACAATAACCATAATTTATCATAATCACAGCACACACTTAGAGTGTTTACTAAAAGGCAAACACTACTCTATGAGCTTTTGGTTATATTAACTCCTTCAACTTCACAATAACCCTGTGAGGTTGGCACTACTATTATCTCCATTTTATTGACTCGGGAATGGCTAGTAATTTAAACTAGGTCACACAACTAGTAAAGAGGCAGAGCTAGTTAAACTAGGTCACACAACTAGTAAAGAGGCAGAGCTAGGACTCAGACCTGCGGAGTTTGGCTCCGGAGTCCCAGTTATAAACAAGTGTGGTGCTGTTTCGAATGTCAGAATCTCTCACCTCATTTAACCCTTTCAAGGACACAGAAGAGTAGTGACACTGAGGAGCAGTGACAATCACAACCATTCTACAGGTGAGATTTTCTTTCTTTAAACTGAAGTATAGTTCACGTACAATGTTGTTAATTTCCATACAGCAAAGTGATTCCGTTATGCATACATATATATCTATTTTTTTCCAGATTCTTTTCCTGTATAGGTTATCACAAAATACTGAGTTCCCTGTGCTATATAGTAGGTCCTTGTTGTTTACCTACTTTATATATGGTAGTGTGTATATCTTAATCCCAAACTCCTAATTTATCCCTCCCCTCCATTTCCCATTTGGTAATAATGAGTTTGTTTTCTATGTCTGTGAGCCTGTTTTTGTTTTATATATAGAATTAATTTCATTTTTTTAGGTTCCACATATAAGAGATATCATATGGTATTTGTCTTTCATACTTCACTTAGTATGATAATTTCTAGGTCCATCCATGGTGCTGCAAATGGCATTATTGTATTCTTTTTTATGGCTGAGTAATATTCCATTGTATATGTGTATGTGTGTGTATATATTTCTTTATCCATTCCTCTGTTGATGGACATTTAGGTTGCTTCCATTCCATGCCTCGGCTATTGTAGATAGTGCTGCTATGGACACTAGGGTGCATATATCTTTTTGAATTATACAGGTGGGGATTTAAGGCTCAGCAAGGTTAAGTGGCTTGCCCCACACACATTGTTAGCGTGTGGTAGGGAGTCTGTTGTAAAGCCCATGCTGCTTTTAAGCCTTTTTTTTTTTTTTTTTTCAAAAGAAGCCTGGAATCAAAGTCAGAAGCTCTCTTTTAAGTCTGGCTGTTTGAACTCAGCAAAGGAAGCAGCTCTGGGGGAGCCATTCCTTTTAATGAAATAGGTATAAAATATTTTATTTGCCTCTAATCATACCCAACCATGAGCAAGCCTACAAAAAACTTGTAAACCACTTGGTAAACCAGCATGAACACCACTGTTAACGTCACTACTAATAACATGAAGAGGTAGAAAAGGAAGGAGATATTTTGCTGCCATGGGAGGATCATTACCTCAAGGTTTCCTCCTCTCCATCTCTGTGTAAACTTAAATGCTTTAGCCCTGGTGTATTTGGGTATAATTAAAAAGCATTTCATCTGCTTCATAGAAGTGTCTGATTGTATTCACTGGGAAGGTGGTTTCTCAAGTCACCAGCAGTAAAAGCCCCATCACCTGACATTTTCCTACTGGACACGCACAGTGGCTAGGGTGAACAAAACGATAGTACTTTCTGACTCAATCACCCTTGAGCAAGAGGTGCTTTAAAACTGCAAAAAACTTTGAAATGCTAGCTGGAGAGTCTCTGATTAGCAGACGTATAAATCATGATGGCAAAGAACCTGCTGTGTGTAATGCTGGTGTTTGATCTTCTATAACCAGCATTTCTTTCCCTGAAAACTCTGAGCCTCCAGCCCTCTCCCTTCCTCTGGGATGCCCACCGTCAGACCAGTAAGTCTGTATTGAGGTGGTGACTTCACAAGAGCGTGCACGTGCGCACGCGCGCGCGTGCATACACACACACACACACACACACACCCTTGGGCTCTCCAATTTTCTCTGCCTGGCTTTGCACATGCTCTAAATATGCTGAGACATGACCACATCCGCTTAGAACTCCAAAGGGGACCTTTGACTCCTTTAAAACATACAGGTTTAGAATTCAGAATTCAGCTAAACAGGAGCTCCCACTGTGGCTCAGTGGGTGAAGAATCTGACATAGTGTCCATGAGGATGCAGGTTCCATCCCTGGCCCCTCTCAGTAGGTTAAGGATGCAGCATTGTTGCAAGCTGTGGTATAGGTCGCAGATGCAGCTCTGGTGTTGCATAGCTGTGGCACAGGCCTGCAGCTGCAGCTCCAATTAGACCCTTAGTCTGGGAACTTCAATAAGACACAGGTGCACCCTAAGAAGACAAAAAAGAAAAGAAAAAATACAGCTCAACAGAGACTCATTATAATTCAGGCCTCTTCAAGGTTCAGGGGAGACAACATTTTGCCTGGATACTAGGAACACATTTAAAGCATCTGCTACTTGTAGAAAGAACCATGTAACATAACATCGTAAGAGCAAACCACAAGCATTTTCTTCCTTTCCTTCATCCCTTCCCTTTTTTTTTTTTTTGAGGGCTGTACCCTGGGCATATGGAAGTTCCCAGGCTATAGGGGTCAAATTGGAGCTGTAGACACCAGCCACAGCCACAGCCACAGCCACACCAGATCCACAGCTCATGGCAACACCGGATCCTTAACCCACTGAGCAAGGCCAGGAATTGGACCCGCCCCCTCATGGATACTATTCGGGTTTGTTACCATTGAGCCACAACGGGAAATCTTTTGCATTTACTTTCATAGCTCCTTTTTACTAATCCAAATCTTTTCAGGAATGATGAGAGTCCCGAGAGGAAAATTAGTGTCACCTTGCATTTGGATAATATGTAATGGCTTTCACAATACTAACTTTTAATAACTACATTTAATTGTCACAATGTTGTGTAGGTAGATAGGGTTTTAATGCCTAATTTATAGAGAAACTGGGGCTCTGAGAGGTTAACTTGCTGAGATTCCTTGGCTAGTGTGTGGCAGAGCCAGCAGAGATCTCTGGTCTGGAAGCCACCAGTTCAGTGCTCACCCTTGCTCACTGCTTCACCTGACTGCATTTTCTCTGCAAGACGTGGATCTGATTCAAGCTGAGAAGCACTTGAACAATAAGATAATAATGATGACACTATCAATGAGACAAAACATCTATGTAAGTCTGCTATCTGGAGAGCAATGATCCAGACAATACTAAGGTTTTTTTTTG
>PVHT020000022.1:3578111-3591372 GCA_004024745.2 Catagonus wagneri
AACCATGGATAAGGGTAAAATGTTTCTTAATACACAAAGAAATACAATTTATATAATATATAAATATTCTTTATATTTTGAATATCTTCTTTAAGGCTATGTTTGGGTATCCAAATTACAACGTGACCTCCGAATCAAAACACACTGCGTCTAAATTCTCAGCCACAGAATCCACAGATGTGAAGAGCAGAGGGACGCTGACTCCATTCTAGTCACTGAGAACAGAGGCCTGAGAGAGCGTGCAGAGGGCAGTTCTGGAACTGCGGGGCAAACCTACTCCTTTGCCCGACTGCACTAGGGAAATTTCCCCAAGCCATACCTTATACTGTTAGGTTTATTCCCCAACAAAGCTGTTTCTAAATTCATCAACTCTCTACATAGTCTTCTAAAGCCAGGGATCAGAGAAGTCATAGATTGATTCCCTTAGGCCAGGGTTTCTCATCCTTGGCACCACTGACATTTTATTTTTTTTCTATTTTTATTTTATAATGGTTTTTATTTTTTCCATTATAGCTGGATTACAGTGTTCTGTCAATTTTCTACTGTACAGCAAGGTGACCCAGTTATACGTACATGTGTACATTCTTTTTTTTTTTTTACTGTTGATATTTTAGATTGGCCACTTCTTTGTTGTGCATGTGGGGTCTGTCCTATGCACTGTACAATGCCCAGCAGCCTCCCTAGCCTCTCCCCACCAGATGCCAATAGCATCACTTCCTCCAAACATGACAACCAAAAATGTCTCCATATGATAGACAAAGTTTCCCTGAGGGCAGGGAGACAAAATTAGTCCTGGCTGAAAACCCCAACTTCATCTAAGTGTAAAATGCTCATAAGAGACACCAAGATAACTCACCCTCCTACCTGCAGGTGAATGTATCACAGAGATGCTTATTTAGTTGTCTGCATACATGGCGTCCACATCAACAGACTGCCTTGTATGTTACGTTTATCAAGAACAATGTCTTATTAAAGTTTAACAGCTGTTTTAACTCTTATTTTGTGGCATCAAACCAACAGCAAAACCTAACTAATGAAGTGCTTTACAAACAAAAAACCAGCGATGGAGAAGTAGAAAAGGAAAGTGCACTCTGTTTCCTTTTGTCATGATCCTGGTCCTTAAAAATGCAGGTGGCATAGCGTGTGTGCAAAAGAGCCTGTCCAGCCTCCCTGCCTTCCACGTATACTTGCACACGTACACACCAACGGGCTACGGTGGCTCACACCAGAGGACGCTCCAGTTCTCAAGGGTAAACTGCACAGGGAGCATTTTGGTCACCTGCTCAGGAGAAATGCCCATGTGGACATCCACATGAAGGGTGTCTCTGGGGCAGATGGTTTGCCGTCAAAGGCTTGCTCCGGTGACAGGTGCAGTGCGCCAAGAAAGGCTGAGGATCCAGAAACTTGCAACTTAAGCTCTAGCTCTGCTATCTGACTCAGCACATTCTTGGCCAGAGATCTAAGTATTTGGGCTTCTATTTCCTCATATGTTAGTGAGGAATTTTATTAGTGGCATTTCCAACTCTCACAGTTTAAGTATCTAAGAATATAATGCAGACAAATGTCACTTCCACCTACCCCACAATCCTTCTCCTTTCTAAATTAATCACTTCTGCTATTTCCACCTCAAGTGATGATGACTATTCTGAATTCAACAGAAACCACAAAAATGCATGTGTTATCCAACTACTTTCAAGAAAAAGGACTAATCCTGTCATCAGAAGTGATGAACTTATTCCTATTTTTTTTTTTTTTGCCCAAGATAAAATCTCTGTGGATAGCTAATATTCCATTTTCAAATAACTACTAAAATGATCCATTGACATTTACCTAAACTTTGTGCTGAAAGATGGAAAATACCAGCCCCATGGTACATATGAAGTCACCAGAGTATTTATAGTCTTTGATTCCAACCTAGGGATCACCTGACTCTATACCCCATGGCGAGATCTTCCATATATAATTTCCTTCTTCCAGACATGCTCCATAAACATGACTGGCTTCTGTAAACACCAAAGAAATCACATGGCGAATGGTACTGTGAGAGATGCATAACACTGCAGGAAATGAAGGATACCATCTGTACGGTCTCAACATTTGATTTTCAAAGCTGTGTTCAAAGATCGACTATTTCATGTCCCAGTAGTAACAGGAGCCGTATTTGCTTTCCAATCATATGGAATAACATCAGAAGTCCAGTTTCATGCTTCCACCTTGTAAAATTCATTACAGAAAGATTTAGGTCCTGGAGATGCACTTATTATGCTTACTAATTTGAAGGAGGGAATTAAATAGAAAAGATGGGGGGCGGGGAGAGAGGAAGAGAAAGAAAAACAAACAGGAGTTAGTCTCCACACCTCGGGACCTCCACCAAGGTCTACTGAGAGTCCTAGAGAGACTAACAGGATACGATAAAGGGATGACAAACAGTTCTAGGTACACCAAGGAAGACACTGTGAAATTGTATTAGGGCAGACCACAAAATATGCCCATCTTAATCCATAGAACTTCTAAAACCTGAGTATGCCACCTTGGAAGGCAAAGTGTTACCCTACAAAGTTGCAGATGCAATTAAGGATGCTAATCAGTTGAATATGAGATAGGGAGACGTCCCGTATTATCCAGATGGGCTCAATATAGTAACATGGGTCCATAAAAGTGAAAAAAGACACAAAAGAGAAAGTAGTGAGTGAGATGTGAAAAGGACTCAACTGCCATTGCTGGCTTTGACGATGGAGGAAGGGGCCACAGATCAAAAAATATAAGTGGCCTCTAGAAGCTGGAAAAGGCAAGGTAATGGATTCTCCTCTAGAGCTTCCAGAAAGGAATGTAGCCCTTTGGGACACTGTGATTTTAGCTCAAAGAGATGTGTACTAGATGTCTATCATACAGAATTAGAAGATAATAAATTTGTGTTGTTTTAAGCCACTAAGATTGTGGTAATTTACTGCAGCAGGGAAACTAATGCATATATCAATTTAAAAATATTCTCCACATGCTGCAGGTGTGGCCCTAAAAAGAAAAAGACCAAAAAATAAAACAAAAAATGAAAATATTCTCATGACTGGGTCACTTTGCTGTACAGCAGAAAACTGACAGAACATTGTAAACCAGCTATAATGGAAAAAATAAAAATCGTTATAAAATAATAAAAAAGAAGTTATTTCATATGAAAAATAAAATAAAAATATTCTCAATATTTTTGGGTCCTATCTACCTGAGGCATCCCAAACTTTTCATTCCACCAGTCCCCAAAGGATGGATCTATTAATAAACAAAGTGTTCTACTGGGACTTGTGAGGGAGTTTTTTCTTTCATTTTTTTAAAAAGTTTTATTTAAGTAGAGTTGATTTACAATGTTGTGATAATTTCTGCTGTATAGCAAAGTGATTCAGTTATATATGCACACACATCCATTCTTTTTCATATTCTTCTCCCGCATAGACCATCACAGAATACTGACTATTTGCTATACAGCAGGTCCCCACTGGCCAATCATGCCATATAGTGTGTGGAATATTTTTTGCTCTGTTTTGTTTTGTTTTTAAGGCAAAAGTCACACTTGCTGTCAGCACACAGTAAGTTTAAACACACCAAAGTCAGACCAAGGGTACTGACTGTTGGCTGAATATCTCTTTTTCTAAACTAAATACTTACAAAAAGAATTATTTCCAAGGCACCCTTCACAGCTAATTTGCATGGGGCTAAAATTAAGGAGATTGGTTTGTATCTTTGCAGCGCCAGTGTACAGCCCCAAACAGGCCCTAAATGACCATTTGTTGAATGAATGAATGAATGAATAGATGGGTGAAAGGCTTGACATGGAAGAATATCCATATGGCCTTCTGAATGGGTGATAGTCTCCACAGGACCTCTGTGGACTAGAGATGACCAAGGATGGACCAATAGGAATACAGCACCCTGGCCTTTCTCCCTTTTCTGTCCTTGAGATGAATCCTACATTTTAAGACTCTGGTTCTGTCAAGATTCTTCTAGGTTTAAAGAGCAAGTGGTGTTGGGTCAGAGTACCATGCTTTACACACACTTAAGTTTAAGTTTATACACACTTCAGTTTATTTTCTTATAGGACTGTCCTGTAAGTCTCATGACAGACTTTCAATAATTTTCTGGTTACTTATTTTCCTTTGATCATAGAAAAGGGGGAAAATCTCTGTTTTTTCCCAAAGAGGATTAATCTTTTTTAAACCGATAAGAGTCATTTAAGTTTCTAATCCACAGGGTATTTAAGAAAGGGTGGGAAAATATGCAAGGTATTATTATCTTTGCACCAAAGGAAAACCAGCACGGACTCTCTTAAAACAGATAAGGAAAATCTATAACCTCTCCCTCATCTTTTACCTCCTCCTCCTTTTCTATAGCATCTTGCATGCCCTTAATAAAGCAATTACTGAAGGGGGTGATCACAGAATCAAAACCAACCAAACAAAACAACACTAAAATAAATTGGGCATTTGGCAAACTCATGGACATGGAGAACAGACTTGTGGTTGCCAAGGGGGAGGGGGAGGGAGTGGGATATACTGGGAGTCTGGGGCTAGTAGATGCAGATTATTGCATTTGGAGTGGATAAGCAATGAGGTTCTGCTGTACAGCACAGGAAACTACATGCTATCACTTGTGATGGAACATGATGGAAGATGAGAAAAATAAGGTGTGTATATATATATATATATATATATATATATATATATATGTCACTTTGCTGTACAGCAGAAATTGATGGAACATTGTAAATCACCTATAATAAAGAATAAAACATAAGATACTATAAAAATAAATAAATTGGGGGCTTGGATTAACATATACCAACAGATAACCAACAAGAATCTACTGCATAGCACAGGGAGGTATACTCAATATCTTATAATAACAAGCAGGGGGAAAGAATCTGAAAACGATGCATATATGTATACACATAACTGATGCACTTTGCTGTACCCCTGAAATTAACACAACATTGTAAATCCACCACACTCCAACAAAATTTTCTTAAAAACCTAAGCAACTTTATTAAAGATGCTTTTATAAATCAATTCATAAATCAAGAAACAGAAGCCCAAATATAAGGTAAAATTATATTCAGAAATAAAACTGAGATGAATAAACAGAATTTCAGGCAGAAAAAAAGTCTCCCCTCCCATTTTTTTCCTCTAAAATGTAATTTCTGAGAATGATTTAAACAATTTGCCTACCCCAGAACAGCTTGGGAAGGCATTAAATCTTAGGATAATTCCCACAAAGCTTACTCAGTATGGTGGAAAGATCAGCAGGCCTATAGGAAAAAATTCTAAAATCTGTCCCAAGCAATAAAGAAATAATACACTTACCCTGCCCATCTGGACTGGCACCAAAATCTAAATTAAATAATACTTTATGAAAAACATGGCTTTAATATTTTCAAGTACTTAGAGTATCTCAAAGAGAGAAGGGTTTTTCCAGTGACTGCCTTTCCACAGTCTACTTAAATCAATTTTATAAAAAAGTCAATAACCGATTAAGGTTTGAAAAGAACTTTTAGTAAAGCCAGAATCAGGAAGAAACTTTCTTAATAAGGAAAACAATTCTTGATCTAAGTGACAACATTGTACTACTGGAAGCACTAGAGTGACACTTCCCAATCGTATCTGACCAAGGGATTTATATTTACGTATCTACTAATAATGTGTTTGGCACAGAATGCACTCCAAGAAATAGGGCAAGAACCATCTGCCCTTTAACACAATGAACAAGACAAGGTTATCCTTTTATTACAAAGGTTCTTTGATAGTTTTAAAAGATCACACAGATCAAGATCTTATATATTTTCAGCTAGAAAATGCAATGGGGAAAAAAAAGGAATCCTATTCATCACAGGAAAAAAAAATCCAAAAAGAGCAACAACAATGACAAGAATTCCACATTAAATTATTCATGAACATATTTAACCAAAATAGGTACAAAATCTTGAGGAGCCTAAAACACAATAAATATATAGATATTTCATACTTAGAAGGGAAGAATAAAGATGCTACTTCTCCCTAAATTCATTCATAAATTTAATATAATTTCAACAAAAATCACAATATAAATCTTTTCAGAGGAAGTGACCTTATAATTCAAAAGTTCAATTAAAAAATAAATACAATATTCAATATAGCTTTGGAAGTCTTAGCCACGGCAATCAGAGAAGAAAAAGAAATAAAAGGAATCCAAATTGGAAAGGAAGAAGTAAAACTATCACTATTTGCAGATGACATGATACTATACCTAGAGAATCCTAAAGACTCTACCAGAAAACTGTTAGAGCTCATCAATGTATTTGGCAAAGTCACAGAATACAAGAGTAAAACACAGAAATAGACTGCATTTCTATATACTAACAACAAAAGATCAGAAAGAGAAATTAGGGAAACAATCTTATTTACCATTGCATCAAAAAGAATAAAATACTTAGGAATAAACCAACCTAAAGAGACAAAAAAGACCTGTACTCTGAAAACTATAAGACACTGATGAAAGAAAGTGAAGATGACACAAACAGATGCAAAGACATACCATGTTTTTGGATTAGAAGACTCAATATTATCAAAATGACCATACTATCCAAGGCAATCTAAAGATTCAATGCAATCTCTATCAAATTACCAAGAACAATTTTCAAAGAACTAGAACAAAATATTTTAAAGTTTGTTTGGAAGCACAAAAGACCCAGAATAGCCAAAGACATCCTGAGAGAGAAAAATGGAGCTGGGGGAATCAGGCTCCCTGACTTCAGACCATACTACAAAGGTACAGTCATCAAAATTTCATGGTACTGGCACAAAGAAAGAAATATAGATCAGTGGAACAAGACAGAAAGCCCAAAAATAAACTCATGCACCTAGAGTCAACTAATTTATGACAAATGAGGCAAGAATATACAATGGAGAAAAGACAGCCCATTCAATAAGTGGTGCTGGAAAAACTGGACAACCACACATAAAATTATGAAATTAGATCACTTCCTAACACCATACATAAAAATAAACTCAAAATGGATTAAGGACCTAAATATAAGACCAGATACTATAAAACTCTTAGAGGAAAACATAGGCCAAACACTCTCTGATGTAAACCACAGCAACATCTTCTCAGATCCACCTCCAAGAGTAATGACAATAAAAAATAAAAATAAAGAAATGGGACTTAATTAAACTTAAAAGTTTCTGCACAGCAAAGGAAACCCTAAGCAAAATGAAAAGACAGTCCACAGAATGGGAGAAAATATTTGCAAATGAAGTAACTGGCAAGCGATTAATCTCCAAAATTTATAAACACCTTCTGCAGCTCAATACCAAAATAATGAACAATCCTATCAAAAAGACGGGCAGAAGATCTAAACAGACAATTCTCCACAGAAGACATACAGATGGCCAAAAAACACATGAGAATATGCTCAACATCACTAATTATTAGAGAAATGCAAGTAAAAACCACTATGAGGTACCATCCTATACTGGCCAGAATGGCCATCATCAAAAAGTCTACAAACAGTAAGTGCTGGAGAGGGTGTGGAGAAAAGGGAATCCTATTACGTGTTGGTGGGAATGTAAATTGGTGCAACCGCTGTGGAAAACAGTATGGAGATTCCTCAGAAAACTAAAAGCAGAATTACCATTTGATCCAGCAATCCCACTCCTGGGCATCTACCCAGAGAAAACCATGACTTGAAAAGACACATGTACTCCAGTGTTCACTGCAGCACTCTATACAATAGCCAAGACACGGAAACAACCTAAATGTCCATTGACAGAGGAATGGATAAAGAAGAAGTGGTACATATACACAATGGAATATTACTCAGCCATTAAAAGGAAAGAAATAACAGCATTTACAGCAACATGGATGGACCTAGAAGTTACCATGCTAAATGAAGTCAGTCAGATGGTGAGATACCAACATCAAATGCTATCACTTACATGTGGAATCTGAAAAAAGGACACAATGAACTTCTTTGCAGACAGATACTGACTCACAGACTGAAAAACTTATGGTTTCCAAATGAGACAGGTTGGGGGGTGTGGGATGCGCTGGGGGTTTGGGATCGAAATGCTATAAAACTGGGTTGTGATGATTGCTGTACAAGTATAAATGCAATAAAATTCATTGAATAATAAAAAATAAAATAAAAAAGAATAAATACAAATGTCAGGAAATTTTTAAAAATTAAAACAACATGGGAAGTCTTGCATTATGAATATTATAATTAAAATAAGGCATTAATGAGTTCTCACTGTGGTGCAACAGGATTGGCAGTGTCTCTGCAGTGCTGGGATGTACATTTAATTCCTAACTGCAAAGTGGGTTAAAGGATCCCCAGTTGCCACAGACACAGCATAGGTCACAACTGTGGCTTGGATCTGATTCCTGGACAGGAATCGAGTGGCCAAAAAAATAAAATAAGATAAAATAAGGCATTAACTAGCATAAAAGTAAGAAAGGAGGAATTCCTGTCATGGCTCAGTGGAAACAAATCTAACATCCATGAGGATGCGGGCTCGGTCCCTGGCCTCACTCAGTGAGTTAAGCATCTGGTGTTGCCGTGAGCTGTGGTGTAGGTCACAGATGTGGCTCAGATCTGGTGTTGCTGTGGCTGTGGCATAGGCCGGCAGCTACAGCTCTGATTTGACCCCTAGCCTGGGAACCTCCATAGGCCGCAGGTAAGGCTCTAAAAAGACAAAAGCCAAAAAAAAAAAAAAAAAAAACAAGAAGAAGATATACAAGTCAATAAAAATCACCTAAAAAAATAATGGTCAAACTTATTAGTGATAAAAATGAATGCAAATTAAAATGAAAATTATGGCATCTTCACCCATCCTGCAGGGAAAGATTTTTTTTTTTTTACAAAATTTGTAACATTATCATTAAATCCAAAGTTAATATTCCATAGGACACATGCAAAGAGGGAATAGTGGAAGAGAGTCTTCAAGTTTAAAATAATTAAGTTAAAAATAAGGAAATAATCTTGGGGGAGGACTGTGCTGATTGTACTGCTTAGTTTTTCCATGATTTTCTTGAAAATGCACGTAACACAAAGCTGGACTTTCCCTGCCCAGCCCTATCTGCCCCCTCCTGCTGTCTTCAGTGACACACGTTCACCCCATTCTACTGCACTGTGTGTTCTTGGAGAGAGTGCCATTTCATCTCCCCGGGGGAATTCCACTGGCTCAGAATGAGCAGCTAGAACACGTAAAGGCAGAGATAGATGAGGACAAAGGGCTCTTGAAACTCAATAGAGTTTTCTCAAACTAATCCAGGCACTGGGAGATGGTAACGCTACAACAGAAAACATCAAACTTTTTTTTAATATGATGGAAATCAAAGCAAACATTTTCCCTTTCTGTTCATATCTTTTTTTCCCCCAAAAGGTTTCTTTAATGGACAGAAGTTAGATTTCCTTTTGCCACAGAATTCCGCTACTTTTTGAAAATGGACTGTCAAATTAGGAACCGCCAGCAAGACAGGACAAGGTCCCAACCTATTTGAAATTCCGAATGTGAGCAGTGTCCTAGTTGGGAGAAGGTGGGAGTGATATCTGTTCCTTCACTGAGTTTGCCAAGTCATTGCTCTCACGGGGCTTAAGATCCACTGGGGGTGAGTGGGCATCCAGCAACAACAGTGGAGATTTGTTATGTGTACAGCCAACTACAATGTTCCAAGAGCTTTCTCACACATCCTCAGGTCTAACGCTCAAACTACCCTGTGGTACTGCTGGGCTCTGACATTCACTGTCTTGCACGAGGCTGAGTTCATAAATGGCAGAGCCAGCCTGACAGCCCCAGCCACGCCCCCTTTCTCACCTGCTGCTGGTGAAGAAAGAAGAGCCAGGGAGGGGGGTCTCATCACTGCCAGCCTTTGGGTCCTGAGTGCAGACTGGAAGCCTGTACCCCTCCACAATTCTGTGATGGATATGCTGCTTTAAAACTGGTTTTATTCCCTCTCTCTTCCTTTGAAATAGCAAACCTGAAAAATCATCTATCTTGTTTATGTTACAAAAGAAAAAGATAGTGTTTACTGTGCTACTGGGTGAGAAAAATAGGCTGCCAGCCAATCCTGAATCCTGATTCCCACCCCTGACAATTACTGGAATCTATCTAGGGCAGCCTTGGTTTGGTCCAACATCTGGGAAGAAAAGAACCCTTTTGTGACAGGGCTGGGAAAAGAATGTCATTTAATATTCACTGCTGAAGCTCTTCTGTAAGTGGTGGATCACAAACATTCTGCGGATTACAGACAAGGCGACCTGAATATGCCATGTCATGAAGAGCCGACTTTCAAACACCCATTCAGTGACCCATGATACAGATAATCACTATTACCTTTGAACAGAAATGGCCAAAAGAAGTGAACTGAGTTCTTTCAAAGTGTTTGTGCTACGACTTGAACATCCAAAGCCCAAATTCCATCCCCTTCTTCTCTACCTCCCTCTCCGCAAGAGATCTTACCTCTAACTGCAGATCCGGAACTGGAGGCTCAAGAACATATCTCTCTGGAAAGTCTATAACAATTTTAGAATTAAGAAGAAAAAAGTGATACATCTCTTGAATGCTATCTTCCAGGCACTCTTGTGGGGCCCTATGGATGTCAAGATGATTGGGCAAGGTCCTTGCTCTCCAGCTGCTCATGGTGTCCTTGACAGGACACAGCTGCAAACAATTATTACAAAACAAAGTCATCCGTGATATAACAGAGGTTGTATCAGCAGGGTGCCGAGGGAGGCCTGGGAAGCAGTGACTAAGAGTCACTGCCTAGGAGCATGGGGAAGAGCCATGAGAGAGCTGTTTCTGGAATAAGGACTTTCTACAGCGATCAGCATGGGCAGAGAGGAACGGGGATGGACACACTCAGGAGGGCTGGAGTCAGGTATGCACTGGTGGTTACAGTGGCGGATGGGTTAAAACACGCCCAGTGGGCGTGAACTGTAAAAGATCTGTAGGCTTGCTGTGGAGCGTGAGTTTTCTCTTTAGGTAACAGAAGGCCAATGGAAGATTATAAGGAATGATGTGGCCAGCTTTGTTTATCTCAGGAATATGACTCTCTGGAGGAGGGTTTTAGGAGGTAATACTACTCACAATAGTCAAGACATGGAAACAACCTAAATGTCCATCAATAGAGGGATGGATAAAGAAGACGTAATACACACACACAAACACATAAACAGTGGAATACTACTCAGCCATAAAAAAGAATGAAATTATGCCATTTGCAGCAACATGGATGCAACTAGAGATTCTCATATTAAGTGAAATAAGTCAGATGTATGAGTAACTGGGTCACTTTGCTGTACAGCAGAAATCAACAGAACATTGTAAATCAACTTTAATAGAAAAATAAAAATCTTTAAAAAAATTAAAAAGTGAAATCAAAAAGAGAAAGAAAAATACCATACAATATTACTTACACATGGAAGCTAAAATATGACACAAATGAACCTATCTATGAAACAAAGAAACTGATGGACATAGAGAACAGACTCTGTGGGTGTCAAGAGGGAGAGGGTTGGAGGAGGGGTGAGTGGGAGGTCGGGATTGGCAGATGGAAGCTATTATATATAGGAGAGATAAATAACAAGGTCCTACTGTATAGCACAGGGATCTATATTCAATATTCTGTGATAAGCTATTATGGAAAAAAAAAGTGTGTGTTTCTCAGTCTTGGGGCCTCTCTTTTCCCTTTCTCTCACCAGTTCCTGTGAATCTAAAGCATGATGAGCTGAAGCAGAACCCGAGACCTCTCCCCTGAGTCCCAGATCCACATTTCCAAATGTCTACTTGATTCTCCCCTTCAATGGCTCACTGACATGAGCCATACTAACATGTCCAAACCGGAGACCTTGATTTTCTCTCGCCAACCTTTCCCCACACCATTCCTTTCCATGTGGATAAACGGTCACAACAACCACCCAGGTGCTCAAGTTAGAACCCTGGGATCATCGATCACTCCTGTCACACCCTCACTCCCACGTGCAACCATGAACCGGTCCTAACTCTGAAACATACCTTGAACTTGTTTCCTTTCCCTCTTCCTCTTCCTCGACTACCACCCTAGCTTAGGCCACCGCCTATTTCTCTAACCCAGGGTTTCTCAAATTAGCACTACTGTTGTTTGGGACTGGGCAGTTGTTGGGGGGCGGGGGAATGTCCCACGCATTGCAGGACGTGTAGCGACATTCCTGGGCTCCAGCTGCTAGATGCCAGTGGCACCCTCCCCTTAGTTAAGACGGCATCATCTAATGACCCTGGGGAACAAACCAGTCCCAGTTGAAAGCCACTGCTCCCACTCCACTCGGCCTCTCTCTTCCATGCCCAGTACCCTCCCTATCACACTGGCCTCTCCATCAGCTCCTCGAACCTACCCCCACTCCTTCCTGCCTCCAGGACTCAGCAGATACTGTTCTATTAAGAATGATCTCGCTTCCACTCTTCTGTCAGCTGGTTCCCTCTCAAATTTATGACCCCAGCCCCGTGTCACCTCCCTAGGCTCTTTTGAATACCTTGTCTAAAGATGGCGGCCCTGCCTGTGCTTTTTATTCTTCATGATAGTTTTAAAGGTAGTAATAATTTTGTCATGTTTACTTCTTCTGGTCCATCACTACAACCATGAAAGTGTGTTTAGGGCCAGGATTCTAATTGTCTTGGCCTCTGTCCTGATTCCAAGGCCTAGCTTGGTGCCAAGCTAAATAAATAAATATTCATCAACTGAATAAAAGAGTGAACACATGGACACACAATCAAATGTATATCTGATAGCCCACCGACCACACTTTATTTATTTATATTGCTTTTTAGGGCCACACCCACAGCATATGGAGGTTCCCAGGCTAGGGGTGCAATCAGAGTTACAGGTGCCAGCCTACACCACAACCACAGCAATGCCAGATCCGAGCTGCATCTGTGACTTACACTACAGCTCACGACAACGCCGGATCCTTAACTCCCTGAGTGGGGCCAGGGATCGAACTCGCATCCTCATGGATCCTAGTCAGTTTTGTTAACTGCTGAGCCACGACGAGAACTCCCTGACCACACTTTACAGTGACAAAGGCCCAGTATGAAAAATTAGCTCAGGAGAATTAGAATGTTCCCTAGAAAGCCAACATTTCAGCTCTGTGCTCAGTAACCAAATGTCCCCAATCCATAATGCAAAGCTGACGATGGTACATCTTGGACAAAGAGAAAGCACCGGCATAAAAGTTCCCGTCCTGGCTCAGTGGTTAATGAAT
>PVHT020000022.1:3592372-3630229 GCA_004024745.2 Catagonus wagneri
GCTACAGCTCCTGTTAGACCCCTAGCCTGGGAACCTCCATATGCCGCGGGTGCGGCTCTAGAAAAGGCAAAAAGACAAGAAAAAAAAAAAGTATCCTAATCTGAGAGTTCAGAATATATCATCCCCTCCAAGTAGATGTCATCCCTGCTGGTCAAGGTACATTCTAGGGTCAAGGGTAATTTTTGCAGTTATGACTTTGTTTGTCATTTTCTTTCCAGGGTTCGGCACAGTGCCCAAAGGATCGACTCGATTTTCATTTCAAAATTGCTACGCGCTTTCTAGAAAAAAAGGATTCTTGAGGTTACAGTTCAGATTCTATCTTCAGAGGTGAGATGCTGCGGAGGAGGAACGTTGGCTTGTCAATCACTGAATGAGGGAAATTGTGCTTTAAAATTGTTGAGTTCTGTGCACCTGCCCTGCTGGGTTTATCTGTGCCATTGGCCCCCATTATTCTACTGGATAATTGAGAATTTTCCATTTTAATATCACAGGCACCACAGTGTTCATAGGAGAGTGTACCGGTTAGGGTCTGACAGACCTTAGAGAGAGACAGACAGGGTTCAGATCCCAGCCTCATTCTGCCACTGACTTGCTGTGTGCCCTGGGGCAGGTTACTTAACTCTCTGTGCCTCGGTTTTCTCATCTGTAAAATGGGATTAACAGTATTACCCCCCCCCACACACACACACAGGTTGCTTGAAAGTGAATGAGTTAATAATCCTAAAGTGCATAGAATGGTGGCTGGTACATGCTCAGGAATTAAAAATGTTAGCTCTTATTAGTAGCAGAGCTTTAAAATGCTTCCAATTGGTAATAAGTACACTTTAACTTGCTGAAGTAATAAGTTTCTGGCTAGAGTAGGCCCAGTGGTATTTGATAAAGAAGATTCTTCCATCAATCAATGACTCTAACTAAATAAAACATCAAAAGTCCTGAATAAGCACACAGTAAATGTCCTATAAACGTCTCCTACATAGACATAAGCCTCGAACCTAATACATTGCCTGTTGGCTTTTTCAGAATCCAGGTGCGGCCCTAAAAAGACAAAAAGACCACCACCACCACCACCACCAACAACAACAACAACAACAAATGACCAGTTCAGAGAAATACCCCAAGGGAGTGTGGAGTTGGCTTATCTACCTATTTCGAAACTGCTGGTGGTTTTTACTTAAATGACCTGCCACTTCTTGCTTAAAAGGCATCAAGGCGAATCTGAAATCACTTGCCTTAGGGCTTTTCTAGGAAGAAGACAAGCACAGGTGATTCTCTGTGGAAGCTGAGGGATTTGGAGGGAAGGTCTGTACAAAAAAGGAGGGAATAGCAATGGTATATGCTTCTACATGCCTCTAAACTGAGCGAGACTATTTAAAACTCCCCTCTCCGAATGGTGCAGCTCATCTCCTTGCTGCTTAATTTTAAAAGCACAAAGGCAGGAGTTCCCGTTGTGGCTCAGTGGTTAACCATGAGGTTGCCGGTTCAATTCCTGGCATCGCTCAGTGGGCTAAGGATCCGGCGTTGCCGTGAGCTGTGGTGTAGGTTGCAGACACGGCTCAGATCCCGTGTTGCTGTGGCTGTGGCGAAGAGCGGCAGCTACAGCTCCTGTTAGACCCCTAGCCTGGGAACCTCCATATGCCGCAAGTGCGGCCCTAGATAAGGCAAAAAGACAAAAAAAAAGGCACAAAGGCAGCTCACCATTAGAAGCACATCTTTCTCTCTTCCTTCCAAAGCCTGCAGAGAAGGAAAGAATGTCTTGTTCCAGCATCTCCATCACCCAGGCCAGGCCAGAGCTGGCTCCCGGATGCTGAGTGACCATACTCACCAGAAGCCCAGCTCTGGGACAGACAGTCACACTGGCTGCCATGCTCAGTTGTAACAAAACTAATCTAACTGGAAATCAGAGGCTGAGGGTTCCTGCTTTTGCTAATACAACAGTGCCTTCACTTACTAGTATTCTATTTATCCCAGGATGTGTTCACATCTGTTAAATCATTTGATCCTCACAGCGCGTTGTGAGCCAGTCAAGGCAGGTATTCATTATATTTCATCCATGAGAAAAATTAAGATTCAGATCCATTAGGGAAAATGCCTAAGATTGTACAACTAGTATTTAAGAGTTGGACTCATACCTACCCTCCCCTTAAAGGTTTGGCTTAGCTGAAAAGCCTTGTCACTACTAACACTTTGAGAATTCTTTGTGGAAGGCTCTGTCCTGGGCATTGAGGGGTGCAGCACTGCTGGCCTCAGCCTCCTAGCACCAGCCGCCTAACTGTGACAACCAAAAGGTCCCCTGACATTGCCAAATGCTCTCTGGTCACTGGGTGAGAATCACCGGGTTAGGGTGGTTGGGATTAAGGTAAAATAGGAATAATACCTGGAATGCCAAAGAACCACTCTGTCTGCAGACCAGTATAGCTGCTACTGATGACAAACGCTGCTCAGTGCAGTGTGTCTGTTAAGCTACAGAGTGTGGTCCCATCAGAGAAGAAAGCAAGGGTCTGATTTCTGGAAGCGGTGGCTTCCTAGAGTTTAAAGGCAAGAAAGCGCAGTCGGGGCTCGGGACACATGCCAACCCACTTCTTCCCACCTTAAGATGATATTTATTCAGTTTTTGAATAGGCACATCATTCTTATGGTTCAAAATTAAATATGCATAAAATATATATATATAAAAAAGCTTCCTTCAACTCAAGATTCCTACCACCTGGCTCTCCCCAGAGGCAGTCGATGCTGACAGCTGCCTGTGTATCTCCCCAGAGAGGTTTTATAAAAGAGCTTGCATTTAAATAAATGCTTCCTCTTAGTGCAAAGCACCTCTGAGTCATTACTTCGCTCATGTTTAAAAAAGTCATAAAGGACATCTTTCCTTGCCATGTGGTAAGCGGCAGGCTTTGTTCCTCCCACCTCATCACTGCCTCCCTCCACTGGGCAGGGACACTGGCTGAGACAATGGATTTACATGACAATCTACATCTTTTATTATTATTATTATTATTATTTTTGCTTTTTAGTGTCACACTTGAGGCATATGGAGGTTTCCAGGCTAGGGGTCAAATCGGAGCCTCAGCTGCTGGCCTACACCACAGCCACAGCAAAGCAGGATCTGAGCCTCGTCTGTGACACACACCACAGCTCACTGCAACGCCAGATCCTTAACCCACTGAGTGACGCCAGGGATTGAACCCTCAACCTCATAGTTCCTAGTCAGATTGTTTCCACTGCACTACAATGGGAACTCTGACAATCTATACCTTTTTTTACTTTTTGCTTTTTTTAGGGCCGCACCCGAGGCATATGGAGGTTCCCAGGCTAGGGGTTGAATCGGAGTTGTAGCCATAAGCATACGCCACAGCCACAGCAATGCCAGATCTGAGCTACATCTGCGACCTTCACCACAGCTCATGGCAACGCCAGATCTTTAACCCACTGAGCAAGGTCAGGGATTGAACCTGTGTCCTCATGGATAATAGCAGGGTTCGTTAATGGCTGAGCCACAACGGGAACTCCAACAATCTATATCTTAAAAACAAAACAAAATGGAAAAAAACAGGGGAACGCGGCTCAAGAACCCTGTTTGTATCCACAGTGGTCAGTTTCCTACTAGGGCGCTTGGAGTGCTGTTGTCAAGTGTGTCCACCATGGTGGAAATCGGTCAATGAGATTCAGGGCACATTTGAACTTGGGGTGTTGGTACCAAAGATAGGCCCTCCAAACCTATGGAAGCCTGTGGAACCAGAATCTTCTAAAGGGGACTTGCTGTGAGCAGGCCTAGGATAGAAGGAGTAGAGGAGAGAGAGGTGACAGGCCTGGAATGACAACTTTTGGATGGAGAGGTGAGGAGGAAGAAAAGCAAATGGCAGTATTAAAAACTTTCCATGCCAAATGGAAACTGGCACACCTGCTATGGAAAATAGAATGGAGGTTCCTCAAAAAACCAGAAAAATAGAATTGCCATATGAACCAGCAATCCCACTCTTGGGCATATATCAGGACAAAAGTATAATTCAAAAAGATCCATGCACTCCTGTGTCTGTAGCAGCACTATTCACAACAGCCAAGACATGCAAACAACCTAAATGTCCATCAACAGACATATACCACATCTTTTTCCATTCATCTATATATATGGAATATATATATATATGTATATTTAGATTGGAATATTACTCAGCCATAAAAAAGAATAAAATAATGCCATCTGCAACTCTCATACTAAGCAAGTTAAGTCAACAAGAGAGACAAATATCATGATATTACTTACATGTGGAATTTAAAATATGACACCAATGAACTTAATTATAAAACAGGAACAGACTCAGGGACATAGAGAACAGACCTGAGGTTGCCAAGGGTGGCGGGGGGGGGGGTGGATTGGGGAAATATGGATTGCCGAGTTTGGGACTAGTGGACCAGTGGATGCAAACTATTATATACAGAGTAGATAAACAACAAGGTCCTATTGTATAGCACAGAGAACTATATTCAATATCCTGAAATAAACCAGAATGGAGGAAAAAACAACAACAACTTCCTATGCCAGCTGATTGGGAAACACTGATTAAGTCTGATGGACAAGTCACAAAATTGGACATCATGTGGCTGGAGCTTTTCTTCATCTTCCTGACCTAGAACTGCTAGGTGACTTGGGATAAGCCACTGAACCATGCTGACATGTTGGTATTGGAAGGGTAGGGGAGGAGAGGTGGACAATTTCTTCACATACAAAAGAGAATCTCAGACCTCTGGCATCAACATTTTACCCAAGTCTAAACCATTCATTTTTTCTTTTTTTCTGACCTTGCCTGCAGCATGCAGAAGTTCCTGCACCAGGAATTGAACTTGTGCCACAGCAGCGACCTAAGCCACAGAAGTGACAACAATGAATCTTTAACTTGATGAGCCACAGGGAACTTTTTTTTTTCCCCCCCAAACCATTCTTAAAGTGAGTTAATGTCCTGCATTTCTCATTCCTTCCATCCTTATCACCTTAAAAACCATCCCTTCAGGGAGTTCCCGTCATGGCTCAGTGGTTAACGAATCTGACTAGGAACCATGAGGTTGCGGGTTCGATCCCCGGCCTTGCTCAAAGGGTTAAGGATCTGGCGTTGCCGTGAGCTGTGGTGTAGGTTGCAGACGCGGCTCGGATCCTGCGTTGCTGTGGCTGTGGCGAAGGCCGGCGGCTACAGCTCCTGTTAGACCCCCTAGCCTGGGAACCTCCATATGCCGCGGGTGCGGCCCTAGATAAGGCAAAAAGACAAAAAAAAAAAAAAAAAAAAAAAAAAAAAAAAAAAAAACCATCTCTTCAAACTTCTCTAGTTCCACTGATGGCAGAAAATTTCCAGTAGTTACTCTAATAGGAAACTTCCAGGTCAGCCGTGATTGTGATTTGCACTGTCATTTCATCATGTCACTCATCTCTAAATCAGTGTACCTCCCTGCCTGGAGCTGTGCTGTCCAACATGGTAGCCATTGGCCACACGTGCATATTTAAATTTAACTGTAATTAAAATTAAAAATTCTTTCCTCAGACACAGGGGCCCCAGTAGCCACGCACAGCTCATAGCTGCTGAATTAGTACAGGTAATCAAACATTTCCATTATTGCCCAACGTTCTAATGGATAGTGCTGGCTCAGAACATGAAATCCAGACTGTTCCAACCAGCACTCCACAGTAGCTGTCACTTAGAGCTGGTTCATACTTCCAAAAATGCCTTTGCTCTCCCCAAAATGTGACACTCAGCTTTGTCTAGGCCAGATTCTTCTGTCCCTCTGAGTCACTTTCATCCCTGATTCTGTGCCTGCGGCCACTGGATTCCCCGTCATTGAGACAAAGGAGTGGGTAGATCCAATGCACAGTCACTTAAGGAGTGGGATTTTCTGCCATGACAAAAAGCAATGAGACATCTCTGAAATTTTAATCCCATGAAAATGTTCTGCTAACGAATAAATCCAAGAAAAGGACCTTTCTCCAGAAGACTGTAATGAGCTTTGGGCTTGTCAGGACTTGCTAGAGGATTAAGTGAAATACCCCTTGTCTTGGCACTTAATACCAATTCGAGTCGTTATTTAACATTTTCACGTGAGCCTCTTATCTATGTTTTTCTCTTAAATAAATTGTATGGATATAGTAAGCAGGGACTAGTCCTAACATGCATTTCTTTTGCATTTTCCTCTCCTGTCTCACTTTTTTAACCCAACAGTGCAGAGGTTGCAAACTGGCCATCCCATGAGGGCCAGATGTGATCGCCATAAGTGTGTTGATTTTCCAGAGTGCTTTTTTTTTTTGCTTTGTTTTTGTTTTTTGTTTTTTTTTTCTTTTTTTTGTAGGAACAGAATTGCTTTATTCAGGAGGCCAGCACCTGGGGAGATGGCACACTCTTGTCCAAAAACCAACTCCACAATTCTGCTCCACCATGAAAGTTTTTAAAAGGAGAATCATTTGCGGAGGGGGTCAGAGTCTTGACTATCTTCCACTGTGTACAGACTTTCTTTCAGAGTATATTTTTGAAGCATTTTGAATCAGTTGCCAGTCTTTAACAACTGGGAGATTTCCCATCAGAATACATACTTTTGGTTTCTTCAAAAATCAGTTATCTTGGCAAACCCGGGTGAGCACTCACGCAGAGCTCTATTAGCCAGCACTGAGGGCCACCTGCCCATTTTTTTTTTCTTTTTTTCTTTTTTTTTTTTTGCCTTTTGTCACTTTAGGGCCGCACCCGTGGCATGTGGAGGTTCCCAGGCTAGGGGTCTAATCAGAGCTATAGCCGCCAGCCTATGCCGTAGCCACAGCAACACGGGATCCGAGCTACGTCTGAGACCTACACCACAGCTCACAGCAACGCTGGATCCTTAACCCATTGAGCAAGGCCAGGGACCAAACCCGCAATCTCATGGTTCCTAGTCGGATTCGTTAACCGCTGCGCCACGACGGGAACTCCCACCTGCCCGTTTTAAACAAGGTGTGTGCTATCCTGTTTACCACCTTCCCCCTATTTGTTTCATACCCTGGTTACCTGCCTGGCCCCTGGAGCCTTTTGCATTTATAACTTGCAGAGGACACCCAATAAATGAACCAAGAATAGAAGCCCTACACTCTATAACAAAGCCAGGCAGCCCTAATGCCTATCTTAATGGGCAACATGCTTGTTTTTAAGCAGCCAAAAATCAACATTCTTATTTCAGCCATTAGTGGAAGATATTAGCCTCCCCATCTGATTTTAGTTTTTCTTCTGGGCTTGTCAAGAACTGATTGTGGATTAGGGAAATGGTCAACCGACAGAACAAAAAGCAGCCAGCCTAAATAATCACATGCAAATAATTGAGACTCAGAGAGCATAACATTGTTCCATGAACTCTGAGTGTTCCCTAAAAACACGTGGATGTCATCGGTCATCACTCTCATGATGCTGAGTGTTGCTGGCAGATGCCCAATGAATCTTGACACAGAAAGCCTAAACCTACCCATTAACTCCAGCCCATACTGATTTCTCCTCTTCTGAACCCTGTATTCTAGACCACGGTGTTCTAAAACTATTTTCATGTCTTGGCTCTCCCAGTCAACTGGAAATTTCTTATAAACTCCTTTGACATTTTCCCACGCCTAGCACCTTAGACCAGGGTGTTCTTAATCTGGACTGCCTTCAGTCACAGGCAAAATCCAATGGGTCATCAAGTCCTTATTAAAAAGGAGCATACCCCAAGGTCAGGGCTTCAAGACTGGGATAGAGATTTAATTTTAGGCTATTTGTAAAAGGGACAATAGTTAAAGAAATTCACGGTGGCCTTGATGACACCCATCTGGTCTGTTATCTTTCCCTGTTTCCTGTCATTTGCATATTTGCAAAGTATAAATTTTACATCATCATGAAGGTCAAGGGTAAAAACCATGAGGCTACACAGGGTCAGCTCAAGCATTCTGTTAGTAGAGACCAAGTGAAAATGGAGAAAAACTTCTATTCTTTGGGAACATCAGTCCAACCAGGTACACGTCCATTAACTATAACATCTAATCTGGGAGTTCCCTTCGTGGCTTAGTGGTTAACGAATCCGACTAAGAACCATGAGGTTGCGGGTTCGATCCCTGGCCTTGCTCAGTGGGTTAAGGATCCGGCGTTGCCGTGAGCTCTGGTGTAGGTTGCAGACGCGGCTCAGATCCCGCGTTGCTGTGGCTGTGGCGAAGGCCGGCGGCTACAGCTCCTGTTAGACCCCTAGCCTGGGAACCTCCATACGCCGCGGTTGCGGCTCTACATAAAGGCAAAAAGACAAAAAAAAAAAAAATCTAATCTGTATTCTCCACCGCGTCTAAAAGGATGCCACAAGAATGTTCCAGACATCTTTAAATCAAGATTCATTTAACTTGAGAATTCTCCTTATCTGCAACTAATGGAACAAATCTTTAATCATAGGAAATGTAGTTAAGGTGACATAAACTCTCTTTATGAACCTCTGCAGGTTTGTGAAAGACACATTTCTTCTCCAAATGTATACAGTCATATATTTACTCAAATTATGTCTAGGAACTGTCTCACATCTGGTTTCCAAAATGTACCTTTCCCTCATTTTAGAAAATAGGGATGGTTTTTGCTTATCTCCTGCCTTTTATTTCAATTACAGTTGATTTACAGTGTTATGTCAATTTCTGCCGTACAGCAGAGTAACTGAGGCATACATATGTATGTGTTCTTTTTTCTTATACCATCTTCCGGTGTGTTCTGTCCCAAGAGACTGGATATAGTTCCCTGTGCTGTACAGTAGGACCTCGTTGCTCATCCATTCTAAATATAATAGTTTGCATCTACCAACCCCAAATTCCACGTCCATCCTACTCCCTTCCCACTCTTCCCTGGCTACCATGAGTCTATTCTCTGTCTGCGAGTGTGTTTCTCTTCTGTAGATAGGTTCATTTGTGCCATATTTTAGATTTCTACACAGAAGTGATACCATATGGTATTTATCTTTCTCTGACCTACTTCACTTTAACTCCTGCCTTTTAATAAGTCTTCCATTCTCCTGATTTTACAAAGCTCACACTCAGTAGGTTTCCCTACTGTAGCTGCAAGTTCTTTCATCTGGGAAATGGTTCAACTGGGCCTAGAGACAAACGCATTTGCTGTAGCTGATGTAACTCTTATCATCCCCTCTCCTGACTCCACCATTAACACCTTCAGCTTAAAGAACTGTTGCTTAGTGGAGAGGAATTACATTGAGTAGTTCAGCTGAGCAGTTACCTGTTAGCAAAGCAACACTTTCTCTAAGAGATCCCCTCTTCCTGCTTTGCATATCAACACCATATTAACTGAGGGCTAAAATTCTAGGCACTGCGCTTGCCTCTTTGGTGCTTTTCTTACAGAGAGGCTACCTCCTCTTTCACTGCTCATCTTCCTTTTATAAACAGAGATCATTAAAAAGGTTCCTATGCCATTACACATTAAAAAAAAAAAATCATTGATTTTTTTTGTCCTCTGAAGTTACTTCATCTTCTCTGATTAGAATTATTTGCTATCTTAGAATCTGACTTTTAGTTTTTATAACCTCCCCAACACTGCTGAGTCAAATATCCTCTTAGAAACAGTAATCATAGAATCATACCTATAATATTATTAAAAACCTACTTTACTAATTCTTGGGCAAGACACACTTAGCAAACTCCAAGATCCATGGTCACATTATTTTTATTACTTCTGCATCACTAAAGAGCTTCTGTAAGTCAGAACTCAGTCAAGAATTGCAGGGCTCAGGGAACTGTATTCAATACCCTGTGATAATGGAAAAGAATATGAAAAAGAATATAGATGTATAACAATCACTTTGAACAGTAGAAGTTAACAACATTACAAATCAACTATACTTCAACAAAATTTAAAAATAAAAAAGTGAAGTGGAGCAAGCAAAATTATATATACTCTTTTTTTTTTTTTGGCCACATCCATGACATGTTCCTGGGCCACGGATCAAACCCGTGCCACAGCAGCAACCTAAGCCACAGCAGAGACAACACCAGATCCTTAACTGAAGCACCACAAGGGAACTCCAATTTTAATGATATATTTAATCTCAGTATATTCAGAATATTAGCATTTCAACATGAGACCACAATAAAATTACTAATGAGAAAAAAAAATTGCAGTGCATCTTGATGCTGACTGAGAAAACGCCCTGAAACTGATTCAAAGTCATGATAGGCTGGAAGTTTGACCATCTCCCTGTTGGTCTCATGTTTGAATTTACAGAGAGTCTTGGGTAAATGAGATAGGATTTGGTGTTCCACCTGTGTCTAAAAATAATAATGCACTGTTGCCTCTGTCCATATTCCTGAGTTTTCTGAGCTCTCATAGGATGCCTGTGAGCTCTTGAATCTTTACCCAGCTCCTTGCCAACCACACCATCACTTTGGACAGCAACCTTCCTGTCTATGCTTCTAGGTTTGGCTGAGTAGAAAAGGGCATATTATTCCACATGAAAATGGAACAGGAAATACATCATGTTAGCTCCATGACCTGAATCTGTGGGTAGATCAGATGGCTCATGTACTTTATGACAAAATCTCTCACTAGTTATCCATTAACGAGTAAAAGGCAAAAGGAAATGTTAAGATATAATAAACCTTCAATACACAAACCTCCTACTCCCAAGGGAGAAGGAGGGTAAAGGCTTTTAAAAGCTAAACTGTCAAGTCAATTTAAAGTCAGGAGCAGTTGTGCCTGGGAACATATATTAACCATTAATGTTTCTGAACACCAGCTTGGTTGCTAGGAGCCAAGAATGTATCAAAGTCAAAGAGTGGTCAGCAAAGATACTGGGAAGTCTGGAAAGAGGGGTTTGCGAAGTGGGCTGAAGACACAGAGTCTGAATGGCTTAGAAAGGCGTGAGATAATATTTCCTGTTAAAATACTTTTTAAATGTCAAAAATGTTTAAAATTTTGGTGGCAAGTACTCAAGTCAATTAAAAGATTCACTTCAGTGGACATAGAACACTGCACACACATAAGGACCTTCTTCTTAGGAACAAAAAGGATTTTCAAAGAACAAACTTTAGACAATGTTTTATATCAGGGCAACTATGGTGGGAAGAAAAATGCCCCCCACCAAAGATGTATATGTCTAAATTCTTCGGATCTATGATTATGCTGTGTTACATGACAATGAGGAGCAAGAGTGGAGAGGAAATTAAGGTTGCTAATCAGATGATTTTAAAATAAAGGGATTAGGAGTTCCTGTTGTGGTGCAGTAGAAATGAATCTGACTAGTAACCATGAGGTTTGTGGGTTCAAACCCTGGCATTGCTCAGTGGGTTAAGGATCCGGCGTTGCCAGGAACTATGGTTAGGACGCAGATGTGGCTCGGATCCAGCATTGCTGTGGCTGTGGTGTAGGTGCGGGCAGCTGTAGCTCTGATTAGACCCCTAGCCTGAGAACTTCCATATGCCGTGAGTACAGCCCTAAAAAGCAATAAAATAAAATAAAATAAAATAAAATAAAATAAAATAAAGAGATTATTCTGGATTATCTGGAAGAGCCAATGTAATCACAAACATTCTTTAAAGTGTCTCAGTAATACAGCCTGATGAAGACTCAAATGGCCTTCCTTTACTGGCTTTGAAGTTGGAAGGAAATCATGATACAGGAAACACAGGAAGCCTCAAGGAAGTTGGAAAAGACAAAGAAATGGAGTCTTGCCTAGAGCTTCCAGAAAGGGAGGTGGTCCTATAAGCACCTGGACCTTGACGCGGTGAGACCCATATCAGACTTAGGGCCTACAGAACTATAAGACAGAACATTTGTGCTGTTTAAGCCATTAACTTCACGGTCATTTGTGACAGAAGTGCGAAACTAAGGCAGTAATATATACAAATGTTTGGAAGAAGAAAAGGCTTACAGCAATATCAGCATTCTAGGCAATAAAATTATTCCTCTTTCTGAACTGAAGAAAGAAAAGAACACACTTACCTTTTTATAGGTTTTTTCTTCATTTGGTTTCCCAGGTGCTGCATCTCCATTTTCAGCAGCAGACGACATCTACAAGAGAAAAATGTACCTAACTGAATTTAGAAATTCTACTTTGAAATACAATATGCTAATAACATTGTTACCTACAGAAGCTGTTTTGGTTAATTATATTTTTGTTGTTATGGCTGTTTTCTCCAAGAAAGGGAGATATTTCTCAGAATACTAAAACAAACAAAGAAAATCAGTGTTCTTCAATCTTTCCAAAAGAAAGCTTTACTTAGACATCATTTTGGTAGCATACTTTACTCTGTACGCTCTAAGAAAGAGGCTATGAAATTTCAAGCTCATACTATGCACATAAGTTTCTTTCTACAAAGCCTTAAAAAAAATCCCTTTTCTGTTTACAGACCCTTCCTATAAAAATATCTGGAAAGCACCAAAAAATATGAATCAAAACCAAAAAAAATAATAATAATCACTCAATTCTACTGCCCTCAGGCGACTCTACTATTCATATTTTGGTATATTTGTTTCCACCTTTTGTTTCATGCACTTTCATATTATTATTAATTCCCCCCCCCTTTTTTTTTTTTTTGCTTTTTAGAGCCGCACCCATGGCATATGGAAGTTCCCAGGCTAAGGGGTCGAATCATAGCTACAGCTGCCAGCCTACCTCACAGCCACAGCAACGTGGGATCCGAGCCGCGTCTGCAACCTACACCACAGCTCACTGCAATGTCGGATCCTTAACCCAAAGAGCGAGGCCAGGGACTGAACCCGCATCCTCATGGCTCACCACAGCTCATGAGCGGATCCTTAACCCAATGAGCACGGTCAGGGACTGAACCCACATCCTCATGGATACTAGTTGGCTTCGTTAACCACTGAGCCACGTAGGGAACTCCATCATATTAAAAATTTTATGATGCCATCTTGTTGCAGCACTTTTCACTGAACACTTATGTAATAAACATTTTTCCATTTGACCATAAAATTCCCATTGCAGCAAGAAATTTTTTCTAGTTGCAAGAGACACCACTGTGTGAACACAGTTGTACATTAATACTTTAGTTAACAATGCCAACATTGAAGGATAGTTGAGGTGGTTCAGGGGTTTGGCTTCTACAAATAACACAACAGGAATGATTCTGTGCTTCTTTGTCCAACTTCAACATTTTCTTGGATTAGTTTCTTAGAATCTCTAGGTCACTAAAAAAATGACAGCTCTTACCATATATTGCTTAATTTCTTTCCAAGGAGAATACACCCATTCACATTACCAACAGTGAGTGGGAGCTGGTTTCATTCATGCTTAGCAATGACTATTATCATTTTAACTACCTTTGCTAATTTAACAGGTGAAAGAAAGTACCTTCTGATTTTAATTTGCATCTTTGAAAAGTACTAGCAAAGGTTAACATTGTTTGCATATCTTTTTTTGGCTCTTCTTTCGACTTTTATTTTGTCCATTTATCTATCGGGGACTTAGTATCTTAGGATGGGGTTTTACCTATTATGAGCAGGAATATCAGTGGTTTCCTTAATGATTTTTATGTATTAAGGTTATTAATCTGTTTATGAGCACATTGTTAGTATTTTCCATTCTGCTGTCTTTTCATTTGTTTTATAATTATGACATAGAGAAGTTTCACATTTTTCATACTTAAAACCACTGACTATCTTTGCGATTTCTTAAAATGCTTTTAGATAAAATATTTTTTTTCATTGCAGGTATCAGATATTTAAACACGAGTTCCTCTCATCTCTTAATAATAATATTTTTGCATTTTACTTCTAATTCATCTGATTTTTAAAGCCAGTTTCTTACATGGTAAACAAGAATAACTACAGAATCAGGGAGCCATGATATTTAAAGGTCATATAACTGCAATGATGAGCATTCTAAATGCTGTGTGTTGGGGGGGGGAACTCCTGACTTTCTCATAAGGCTTTGAAGCACATTTTAAATCTTGTGCTTGGAGTTCCCTGATAGCTCAGTGGGTTAAAGATCTGGCACTGTTAGTGCTGTGGCTGGTGTCACTGCTGTGGTGCGGGTTTAATCCCTGACCTGGAAACTTCTGCATGCCCACAGACGTGGCCAAAACAAAATCTTTGGCTTTGACCATAAACACAGTGTATGCTAAACTTAAGAATCTGCCAGCTGTTTCTCTGCACTGGAACTAAATGACTACCATGAGCTGGATGTGAATAAAAACCATTTAAGAAAATGAAAGAAACGGAGTTCCCGTTGTGGCTCAGTGGTTAGCAAACCCACCTGGCATCCATGAGGATGCAGGTTCGATCCCTGGTCTCGTTCAGTGGGTTAAGGATCCAGTGCTGCTGTGAGCTGTGGTGGAGGTCGCAGACACGGCTCAGATCCAGCGTTGCTGTGGCTGTGGTGTAGGCTGGTGGCTACAATTCCAACTGGATCCCTAGCCTGGGAACCTCCATCCATATGCTGCGGGTGCGGCCCTAAAAAGAACCCACCCCCCAAAAAAAGGAATAGACCATCGCAAGCCAGCCTCACCAGACCTATCCTGCCCACCAACCTAAGCACCTTCTTAGATAAATTTTCAATCGTTTGTCTTCAAACTGTCCATATTAGAATATGGAATTTTCAAGGATAGATGTTTCATACACTACTGCCTCTGAGGCTGTATCTGCTTAGTTTATTTAAAGAATAATTGATTTTTCTAGGATCTTCATAACACTTTGGTGAGTTTTGAGTAACATATGAATGGAATTAGAATATACCTGTAAGATTTTATAATATCAAGCCCAGGGTCAAAACCAAACCAAACCCTCTTATCATCCCCCTTGAAAGCTCAAATTACATAATCACTTTAAGACTATATAGGGATTAATGTGATATTTGATCTCTATTTCTCTATTAGGGTGTGCTTGTGTCTCCAATTTAGTAAGTACTATTACTAATAATAAATAAGAGTAGGATTTTCCAACATTCCCATTGTGGCTCAGCAGTAATAAACCCAACTGGTATCCATGAGGATGCCGGTTTGATCCCTGGAATCCGTCATTGCCATGAGCTGTAGGGTAGGCTGCAGGTGCAGCTTGGATCCTGTGTAGCCCTGGCTATGGTGCTGGCCAGCAGCTACAACTCTGATTCGACCCCTAGCTTGGGCACTTCCACATGTTGTGGGTGTGGCCCTAAAAAGACCAAAAAAAAAAAAAAAAAACCCTCAAAAACAAAAAACACAGAGTAGGATTTTCTTTAAGCTTCAGCTGTTTAATACAGCCAACAGAAGACCTCCCTAAAGGATGCAGTAATTTCACTACTAAGCCTTTGCAGTTTTTAAAACCAAAAACCTTCAAGAGCAATGCTGAAGGTGCTTGAAAATACAGCCTTAATGAGGGGTTGACAAATTGGCATGAGTGAAGGACAAATGATCAGATGTTCTTTTTTACTACTTTGTAAATCATTCCTGACTGTTCAGTAGGAAAGAGTAGGAGAGATGTAGGTAAACAATCTAATTAAAAAAAAAAATTCCCCTTAGGCATCACAAAACAGATAAAAACGCTAAAGGGAGGCCATGAGATGTTACCTGGATTCAAGGGTATTTTTTTTCTGCAGGATGATGTTTAACAAAGGTCATACAGACCTACTGACCAAAACATCCAGGTAAGGGAGGCAAATGAGATGCTTAGGGCTGCTCTGGTAAACTGCAAATGGCTATTAAAATGGTCACAGTGCTAATTACTGTTTTTTCCCAGAATTGCTATGTTCTGCACTAGTTAAGGTGCATCAGTTATAACTATGAACATCGGTGTAAGTATGGATTAAAAACATTTTAAAAAACATTATAATCACATATATTTCTACACACACATAAAAAAGAGGAGGAGAAAATTCACAGAGGTACCAGTGATTATCTGCAGATGATGGGATTGTGAATGCTTTGGGTTTTCATGTTAATATTTTGTTACATTCTCCAAGTAATTTGCAGTGAGCACTGCTACATTTAAAAATAAGGAAAATACTTTACCCGTCCAAACTTTAACCACACACAGTAATTAAGAGCAGAGATCACATCTCCTGGGTTCTGCCCCACTCTGGCATGCCAACATCCACAAAATTTCCAGTTTCTACTTGCTTGTTGTTTGCTTTCAGTTTGATAATGTCAAAGTTGAAGGTCACAAAGTAGATATGTGATTTAGAATATTTGTAAATAAGTATAAAATAAAAGAGGTAAGGGCTTATAATGAGTCAGGTGTAGCTATTGAAAAATAGAGACTAGGGAGTTCCTGCTGTGGTGCAACGGAAACAAATCTGACTGGGAACCATGAGGTTGCGGGTTTGATCCCTGGCCTCGCTCAGTGGGTTAAGGATCCGGTGTTGCTGTGAGTTGTGATGTAGGTTGCAGATGTGTCTCGGATCCTGCATTGCAGTGACTGTGGCTGTGGCCGGCAGCTGTAGCTCCAATTAGACCCCTAGCCTGGGAACCTCCATTTGCCACGGGTACGACCCTAAAAAGCAAAAAAAAAAAAAAAAAAAAGAGAGAGAGAGAGAGACTATACTTCCTTACCTTTGTAAATGAAATGGCAAGTCATCTGCAGTTGGTTGTGATGAGTGGCTTATTCATTGTTGAGACTGTTTTCCTTTCCAGGTCCCTGTTAAAGTAGAAGAAATCACTTATGAGTAATCATTATTTACTCATATCTTTTATTTCATCTCCCAGAAAGGATCAGAGGTGGCTAGAGGGGTACATACAATGCAAAATAAAGGAAGAATGTTTGTGAAGGGAAGATCAAGGTGAAGAACAAGACGGTGCCAGCAGCACGTGCTGAGCACAGAATCGGAGCCATGTGACCCAGTACTGTCACTGAAGACCCTAGGTAGTTGCTAGTTTGACTCTGAGCGTCCTAGTGGCCACAGAAGAGGAAGAAATTATTAATCACCTAAACGCCTAATGTTCATAAGTCAGTTGTTGAAATGAACCACATCAGGGATGGTGGCTGCAGTGGAAATTCCTCCTGTGGGTCCTCATAAAATAGACCCCATGTGATGCGTAAATAGTTTTCAGTATTATCCCTGTGATAAATCAACTGTGACTTTCTTTTCTTTTTTTTTCCCCGCTTTTTAGGGCCATACCCACGGCGAATGGAGGTTCCCAGGCTAGTGTCGAATTGGAGCTACAGCCGCCGGCCTACGCCACAGCCACAGCAAAGCCAGATCCAAGCCTCGTCTGCAACCTACACCACAGGTCACAGCAACACCAGATCCTTAAACCACTGAGAGAGGCCAGGGATTGAACCTGCGTCCTCATGGTTCCTAGTCGGATTCGTTTCCACTGCACTGTGACGGGAATTCCTCAACCATGATTTTCATAAGGGTTGTTCAGATGACAAAACTTCAAAGAACAGTTCAACTAACTTTTTTTTGTCATAATTATGTTTTTATACAAAAAAACATTGGTAACCAATCTGAAAAATACAGAGTTTCCAGTAAAAATGAATAGGGTCTCACTAGACTCTCCCCCATGAGATAATTAATGGTAACCGTTAGTTGTATAGCCTTCCAGAATCTTCCCCACTTACTTTATCAGTATTTTTTAGATATTTTTTCAAGTCTATATAATATCTATCTCATGTTAAAATAACTGTGTCATATTCCACAAAACGGACAGACCGTTGTTTAAGCAACTACTTTCTTGTGGATGAACATGCAGAGTGTTTCTGGTTTGGCTACCATGAACCCAGAAGGAATAAACAGACTTAAAGATCTTTAAAGTTCTAGTACTTCTATTTCTGTGGGAAAGAAGCCTAGAAGTTGAGCGAAACTTGATTAAATGCATTACTTTTTTGAAGGACCTTTGTTACATTTCCTTCTGTAAAAAGGTTCAAGCAATCCGTCTCACAGTGCATACGGAGTACCCACTATTAATACACTAATCAGCCCTAGATGTTCACCAGCTTTAAAATGTTTGCCAACCTGATGGGCAGAAAGTGACATCACAGGTTTCGTGTTTGGGTTTTTTGGTTTTGTTTCCTTTTTTTTTTTTTTTTGCTATGCCTGGGCATGTAGAAGTTCCTGGGGCCAGGGGTCAAACCCGCACCACAACAGCGACCTGAGCTGCTGCAGTGACAACACCAGATCCTTAACCCACTGTGCCACAAGGGAACTCCGACACCACAGTTGTTTTAATTCACACTCACTTACCACTAAGGGGGCTTATCCTCGTCACAGGTTTACTGGTGATTTACGTTTCCAGTTCATGTCCTTTGCTTATTTTTATACTATTCTGTTCATCTTTTTTTCTTTTATAATCAATCTGTAAGGTCTCCTGGTTAACTAAACCTTAACTCTGTCATATGAGCTGCAAGCTATTGTTCATCTCTTGGCTCTGTTTATGATGTCTTGTCAAGTATATATTTTTAAATATTTATATAGTCAAATACACTAATTTTTCCTATTTGGGCTATGGATACTGTCTCACTTAGGAGAGCTTGCCCAAGCCTAATGCTATACTACATGCGTGCTCCTATATTTTCTACAAATACCTTTATATTTCCATTTTCAATATTAGATCTTTACTTCAAAGGGATCTAACCTCATCTTCTCCCAGATGGATAGCTAATTGCCCCAACATTGTTTACTTTATAATCTATCTTCTCCTTACTGGAAAGACATGCCTCCTTGAGCAAATATTAAATTTTCCTGTATACCTCAATATATTTCTGGACTCTCTGTTCCAAAGACTGAATTGTTGATTTCTGAGCTAAGATGTTGCTTTAAACACAGTAACATGACAATATGCTTTGATATCTTCTGCTACAGGTTTCCCATGCTATTTTTTCTAAGTTTAGCAATTTTCTCACATTTACATTATTATATAGGCTTTAAAAATGCCATTGCTTGATCTGAAAATATGGCTACCTCCTTCAGGTTTCCCATGCTATTTTTTCTAAGTTTAGCAATTTTCTCACATTTACATTATTATATGGGCTTTAAAAATGCCATCGCTTGATCTGAAAATATGGCTACCTCCGACCCGCCCACCGAGATGAGATTCTGACTGGAATTATATTAAATTAATATATCGACTTGGGAAGCATTAATATCTTTGGAATTTTAAGTTCTCTTATTCGAAAACATAGTACAGTCATCTATTTTTTCAAATGTTAACTATCTTTCACTACAACCATATTTTTTGTATATGTCTTATCTTACTAAATTCAATCCCAGATAATTTAGGTTGTCACTCTCTTAAATATGGATTTTTCTATTTGCATTTCTAGCTGGTTATTCATAGAAAAAAATGACTGGGTTTCATCTATTGTCTTTCACCCAGTCATTTACCAAATCCTTTTAGGGAATTTTAAAAGATTTGAAGTAGACTCAATCACATCACCTGCAATATTTATACATCTTATTTGTATTTCTTTTATTACATTCACTGAACTTCTAAAAGAAGACTGAATAATCACGCATAACAGTAGTATTGCTTGACATACATAATCCTACAGCAGTGACTCACCATCCTTCATAATGCTTTTGTTTGAGACCATAGTAGCTGCTGCTTCTATACTCTAACTTGCTCTACTTTTTATTATGAATATCTACTGAATTATGTCAAATACATTTTCAGCATCAATTGAGATAATCATATAACTGTTTTCCTTTATTCTGATGTACCAAATAGAACACTGAGAAATTTCACAATGGAAAATTATATATTTCTACAAAAAACCCTAACCTGGATTTGATTTGCTACCATTTTTAAAAGGATATTTTCATAAGTGGAAGCGAACAACTGTTCTTGCATCTTTTATCAGGTTTTGGTATTAAAACAATATGTTTCATAAAATTAGAAGGCTTTCTCTATATGCACTCAATTTTTGATTATTCGTTTCTTGGAATTTATAACCTCTCTTTGAATCAAATTTTAGTAATTTATATTCTGTTGGAAAACCATCAATCTCCTTTAGGTTATAAAGTTTATTGTCCTTAAGTTGCACATAATATTCTGTTATGAATCCTTTTAATTCTTTTGGGATCCAGGTAATGTCTTTTTACTTATTCCTGATGGTGTATGTATTCCTGATGTTGTATATATATAGATACACACAGATCTATATAGACTATAATATATGTATTATATACTGTATATATATATATTATGAATATGTATTTTATTAGTCAAACTTCCCCTTTCTATCATTAGTTTTTGTGGCCATTTCTATTAATTTTAGCTTTTACTATTAATAGTATTTTCTTTTAATGCTTTTTTTAATGAATGTCTTCGATGTACTACTTAGTTTATTTTCACTCTCTCTCTCTTTTTTTTTTTTCTTTTTGCCTTTTAGGGCTGCACCCACAGCATATGGAAGTTCCTGGGCTAGGGGACGAATCAAAGATGTAGCTACATCCTATACCACAATCACTGCAACATGGGATCCAAGCCACATCTGCAACCTACCCACAGTTCACAGCAATGCTGGGTCCTTAACCCACTGAGCGAGGCCAGGGACTGAACCTACATCCTCATGGTTACTAGTTGGGTTCATTACTGGTGAGCCACAATGGGAACTCCCTTCACTATTTTAAAAAGTAATATTAAAATCACTTAGGCTATAAAGTATTCCTGAATATATTAATGATTTCCCCATAAATTTTGATGTGAAGTACTCTATTAATTTCCAAATAATTTGTCATTTTGGATTTGATTTTCAATTTGATCCAGGAATCACCCACAAGAAAGTTTCTTAATGTTAAGTATTTATTTTTTAATTATTAATCTTTCATTGATTGCTACATTCTTGCTTATCTCACTGGGATCAAAATATGTGATGAGTAAAATCTTCCCCCTTCCTACCGCTGGCAAATTCATTGTTTTTTCCTATAGCCATAGAAAAATTCTTTGTAAATGTTCCATAAACCCAAGAGAAAAATCTGCCTTTTATGTATATACAGCACTATAGTATTACACCTTATAACATTGTCTTCTTTGTCAAATTATGAAAAAAACATTATAATTCTCTGATGTGGTCATAATCATATTCTCTTACATTTCTACTTTCTTCTTCGCCTTTAAATTTCCATAACTATGCTGGTCAGTGTGCAAAGGATATGTACATAATAATAGCTCTTTAAATGTTATCTTTTTTTCTTATTTAATAATTTTGGACTTGGCTTCCATCTTAGCTGATGCCAATTCCTCACTTCTGCTTTCCTTTTATTTGCACATGCTTGGCATCTCCTTCTCCATCCCTTTATCTTCAGCTTTTTTAGCTGCTGTCATTTTGTTTTAGCTATGTCCCTAACAAATACCTTAAAACTGGATTTTTCTGTTTTTTTTAGCTTATTTAAGAGTCTTTACCATTTTAAAGGGGATTTCAACAGATTCACATCTATTGCGATAAGTTTATATTTGATTTACTTCCATCATTTGTTTATTATTTCTTTTTCACTTTTTTTGGTGGGGGGCTGCACCCATGGTCATGGAGGTTCCCAGGCTAGGGGTTGAATCAGAGCTGTAGCCGCCGGCCTATACCACAGCCACAGCAGTGCGGGATTGCCACGTCTGTGACCTACAACAGCTCACTCAACATCAGATCCTTAATTCACTGAGCGAGGCCAGGGATCGAACCCGTGTCCTCATGGATGCTAGTTGGGTTTGTTAACCACTAAGCCACGATGGGAACTCCGCCATTTTCCTTTTATATGGACACCTGTCATGTTGGATCAGAGTCCAACCCAATGACCTTAGCTTAATCACCTCTGCAAAGACTCTAATTCCAAATAAGGTCATGTTCCCAGGTACTGGGGGTTAGTACTTCAACATATCCTTTTGGGGGACACATTTCAGCACCTAACACAGGTACTGACCCCTAAAAACATCTTGCACCCCAAATTCTGTCCCATTCCCTGCTTCCAGAGAGCCCAACGCAGGCCATCTCTTCCTCATCCCCAAGAGGAGACACATGGAGTATTTTTACTCTCCCACTGACTGCTGCATCTTGAACTACTAAATAGCTCCTCTTTGGTGACATGGCTCATCTTAATGACCAATTTATAGTTGATGGTCACATAACATTACTTATTTAGGCTTGACTGTAAGTATTCCAAGGTTTGTGGCTCATCATCATTTCTTTGGCTCTTCATCTCCTCCCATCTGAACACCTTTGCTCTGACTCAGTTTTCATTCGGCTGGAACCCTTCTCAAGTAGTTTCCTCAGAAGTGGCACTTGGATGGTCCACTTCACATCACTCTACGTCTGAAAATGTCTTTCCTTCGTCCTCACATGTAACTAGATCTCTCGGATTCTTGGCTCACAGCTCTTTTCTAGCATCTCTCTATTGATATGATTCTTCTGTCTTCTTGCTTCCTGGCTCACTGATGGGTTGTTTCATGCTAGTCTGATGCTCCTGTCTTGGTAAGTTCTTGGTTTTTCTCTGTCTCGAAACCGATGAGAGTTTTCTCTCAACACATAGTTCAAACATCCCATAAGGACAGATGTGTCTTTTTTTCATTAATCCTGCCCAGTGAAGGGAAACTGACAAGAAGCTATTTCAGGAGATCTGATAACTTAAGCCATGAATAACACGCAGGCTATCTAGCTGAGGAATGAACGGACTTCCTATCCTTCGGGCAGTGCCCTATGAAAATTATTCTCAAATTATTTCTCATAACCAACCTTGTGATAGGAATTGGACAGGGTAGCACATCAAATTATAGTCTCTGGCAAGAGCCTGGAATGCAGAAACTCTAATGGCCAAGTAAGGACATGATCATAAGACTCAGGTCTCCTTAGGAAACATATGTAATCTGACACCAGACTCCCAGTTAAAACGTATTCTCTTAGATTATTTCTGACATTAAACAGAGCCAATTTATGGTGGCATATGATTAGATTGTTGAGACACCAGCTTGGCTAACAAAGACGACAAGGCAAGCAATGACAATTTTTTTGACTAGTTGATTGCTTATCTCTCCTTTACGGTATTTGGTATCTGGATTCTGTTAGCCTAAGGAATAAATAATTTACACTGTTTCACAGCCTGCTGCATGTCCATGCTTTCATTCAATGTGAGGGAAGGAAAGACATTATCACTTACTGAGCAACAACTACAAGCGAGATGCTGTCACATACATGACTTCATTTCATCCTGCAGCACACCCCTTGGCGTCCTCTGACTTAGCTTGTGCTATTTTGACACTTATAACTGAATGCCTTTAACATCCTTAGGATGCAGTCATATTTAATTTCACTGGGGTCCTGCCATGAGGCTAGTTTGCAGAAACGAAGCCCTTAGTGGTGAATAAATACAGCCACCCCAAGCTCCTCTTCTCACTCTGGCTTTGCTGTTCTCTATCCCAGTGCTGAGCATCAGAACCACTGGGGAGCTTTCTGAACATTCAGGTTCTCAGACCATGCACCCAAACAACAAAATCACTGCCTCTGTGTGTTGGGTCTGGGGAATCAGTACTTTCAGTCTGCTTCAGGACTTGGGATCATTTAAGTTACTCTGAGTAGCAAAAGCAATAAAAATGTTTTCTCACTTCAAGGGAGTCGTCAGGACCCACGAGGGAACACGGAATCCATTCTGGGTATGTTAAAGACAGAGAATTTAAGACACGAAATGAGTTATAAAAGTAACAGGTGAGCTGAAAAGCTAAGCAAAAGATGCTGAGGAAATGCTGAGATCAACATCAATCAGCACACTGAGGCCTAGAGGCACAGCAAGAAAAAGGGGTGTTACCAGACTTCACGAGCTTCAGGTGTCTGCTGGGGTCAGAACGTCACGGCAATGGTTAACTGGAAGAGGCTGGAACTGCAGAAGGAGGGAGTATATTTGGAGGTATGGAGAAAAGAGTCACTGGTGGGGATGCCGCTCATGATGGGGGGTGGGGGCAGCCTAGATTCGTCCTCACTGCTTCTCCCTACCAATCCCTTCTGATGGCTTCCACGGGCCAGCCTACTGAAAGCCATGCGACACAGGGAGCCTGAGAAAGGCATCTTCTGTGAATGCTTGCCCTGTGACACACAGCAGGAGAGGAGTGAGGAATGGCTTTGAGGACAAACAGGCCAATCATGGGCCATCGTCTTTTGCCCTCCCCCCTTTCTGGGGGGCTACCAAGCAGCATATGGAGTTCCCAGGCCAAGGATCAGATCCAGTGGCAGTTTCGACCTAAGCTGAAGGGCGGCGGTTCAAACCTGCGTCTCAGTGTTCCCAAGACGCCACCGATCCCATTGTGTCACAGCAGGAACTCCGGATCTTAGGAGATATAAAAAACAAGATAAAAATATGAAAGTGGGAAAGCAGATCTGAGCTGATGGTATGCACAAGGTACATGATTCCTAAAGAAAATATGGTTGGGGAGGCAGGTTAGGAGCTGGGACAAATATTCTTATTTTTATGACTCTGGAGATTTGCCAAGAGCTTAAAAAGGTCACTGCAAAGGAGGCGGGGTCCACTCCAGCCTCTTCATTAAGTGTGGGATTGAGGCTGTGACTTGAGACGATTTGCCTGAGGTCTAAGCAAGAGGTGGTAGGGCTGAGTTTTGATCCAGAGCTGCCTGACTTCAAATCTACTGCTCTTTCCAGCACACCACACTCTCTCTCTTAGTTATTTGACAAAACATTCGGAGACTGTCCATTAAACAGTGCACTGCATTTTTCAACCTGTAAATGCAATCAAAAGGCTAGCCAACAATATTAATTGACGTACTTATTTCTTGTAAAACTTGTTCCACATCAGGGAGTCTCAACCTGGGGGCATTGCTGAATTTACAAGGTGGCAGGGGAGCCTTTATTTATTTATTTGCTGTTTAGGCCTTTACCCGCGGCGTACGGAGGTTCCCAGGCTAGGGGTCAAATCTGAGTTGCAGCAGCCGGCCTACGCTAAAGTGACAGCAACACCAGATCCGACCCGCATCTGCGACCTACACCAAAGCTCACAGCAATGTCAGATCCTTAACCCACTGAGCGAGGCCAGGGATTGAATTTGCATCCTCACAGATCCTAGTTGGGTTCATTAACCACTGAGCCACGAAGGGAACTCTGGTAGGGGAGCTTTTAAAATGCTATGGTTACCGAAAGTGGTAGATATATTATACCTGGGGGGGGTGTCATTCACCTTGCTCAACAGTAACCCTTTCAATCTCTTAACTCCCCAGGTAGGGCCGCCCAAGTCAGTATTTTTAATTGGCCACAGAAGAGTTGGCTCCTCATGTAAGACCCAACGAGGGGAAAACAACCAGTTACCTAATTACCCAACTATGGGGGCCAACCTGTAGATGCAAGAGGTTAGGGACCCTGGCCATGAGTCCTTATTGATCTTCCAAGTCACCACCTGACTTGAACACTGAAGAAGCAAAGCAACGAGGACTAACGGGAAGAACAGTGGATTGGGCCTCCGAAGGTTTGGGTTTTATGTCCATCTCTGCTATGAATCCTCAGTGACCTTGGGCTTGCATCTACTTCTTTTCAACCATGAATCCTACTGACTCCATTAGCTGATGCTTCCGGTTTGGTCCCACTGCCAAGGTTCTTGGGTAGAGGCTCACCTCAGACCCTCCCTGGAATGAGGAGGAGGGGGCTCACTAATTACTTGAACATCACGAGTGCAACCTGCCCTGATCCTCCACAAGACAGCCATGTTGGAAGGTCTTCATGCCATTCAGGCTAACCTATGGTAACATTTCCTAGATTATTTCCCAACAGAGAAAGCTATTAAAACATGACTGGGGCCTTGGGCATGCCTCCATGTTACTGGTAATCATTTTTGTGTTAATTATGCTCTTCTGACTTCATTTTATCTGCTGGAAAACTAATTCACTCTTTCGTTCATTCCACTGACATTTATCAGCAGCACATGTCAGGCTACGAGCTTGGCCCTGGAGCCGTGAAGACAAAGACAAATCTTAGTCCTCAAAGAAGTTCTGTCGACAAGAGAGACAGACATGCGGACAGGAACAATACAATTTGACATGTGCTTTCCAAGGGTTCTTGGAGGAAAAACTGCCCAAGTCAGCCTGGAGGGACCACGGGAAGCCTCATTTATTTATTTATCTATTTGTCTTTTTTAGGACTGCACCCATGGCATATGGAAGTTCCCAGGCTTGGGGTTGAATCAGAGCTCCAGCGGCTAGCCTACGTCACAGATACAGCAATGCCAGATCCAAGCCATGTCTACAATCCACACTACAACTCATGGCAATGCCTGATCCTCAACCTACTGAAGGAGGCCAGGGATCAAGCCTGAGTCCTCATGGTTATGAGTTAGGTTCATTTCTGCTGAGCCATGATGGAAACTCTGGAAGCCTGATTTCTGAGGAGTACTCAAGCTAGACTTAGAGTAGTTTGAGGGGGACACAAGGTTGACAGGAAGAGGCCAGGTGCCATGGTGGCTTAAAGAAAGAGCCGGCAACATGAAGGAGCATATATTCAACACACTTTCATGGGAGTACTCTGAGATTTTGAATCTTGCATTTTAAAAAGTTTACCCAGAAGAAATTCAAGGCTTTAGGTTGTTACTGAAAGGGTTACAGACATCCAGACTGCTTATTCCACCTGTAATTACAAGTCCCTATTCAATCCTTTGCCTGAACAAAAATACATTTGTATAACGTATATGGATTCGGAAAACCCGGAAAGTCATTCTTAGGAAAATGTCAGCCTTGTAAACAGTTTTGCTGGGGAGGCTAAGAAGTACTGCAGTCTTCCCCTGCACTTAACAAACGGTTTGATACTCTTTGAATGCTGTTGTGGCAATAAACCACAGCAATAACAGAACAGGTAAAATCCAAGGCTTAAAAATGTGATCGGTTATTTTCTAAGGTTAAAATATAAGCAATGAAAATACACCAAACCGCAAACAATTCTTGACGTATTTTCCAAAGCAGAAATGCCTATACTTTTCAGACTGGAAAAGAAAATTTTCTGTTATATTAAGGAATCATAGGCTTATATCTATTTCTTTAGAATATTTGCATAAACTCTCAAAGAAATGCAGGAGACGTGCATGTTAAGTATTTGCACAAAGGAATCTACCTATACACACATATGTTCAGACATATGGTGTGTTACACATTTGTAAGCTCAGAAGCTGTAAAAATAGAACCCTGGCGCTTTTACATTTAATGGAAGGCTCCCCTATTCCTACTGATGAAAATAATTTAAATTAGGTTTCGTTCCATGTATCTAATGTTTATATAACCAAACTGCTGCCAAAACCAATTTCAAATGATGGCACCTGCTCGCTATGAATCCAAATGGAGACCAATCAAAACAAATTGCAGGGCTTAGAGTCTCTTGTAAAACACATTCATCAACTCTCAGAATGGCTCTCACAAAGTGAATCAACAGAACAGCTATAAACGGGCCATAACAAAAGGCTCGGCATAAAATGAACCGCTCGTAATTCATTTTCCCAACAAAGGTTGTGCTAAAAGAATTCACACGTCTTTTCAAACCAGTCCTTCACTGCAAATATTGGACAGAAGAAAGTAGTCCACGCAAACAATTCTGAGGGATGTGCTGTTTCCAGACCAGGGTAACTCACAGCCTTTCAGGAAAACACCATCACATCACAATCTTCTCCTGCCCCAATTTTCACTTTAAATACACAAAGACCTATTACGTCATTGTGTGTATTGGGGGTTAGTGCTGGAGGGTGGGGGAAAATGCTGAGACTCAGGAGAGCAAATTCATATGTGGTCATGATGCCTGGGCTTCCATTTGGTACCCAGACAAGCCTCCAAGTCGACTTAACAGTGTTACCTTTTTGTCTCTTCCCAGAGACATGTGGAAAAATCACTAAGAATCTCACATGGTTGGACTTTTGGCCTCTAATATTTTTTCTTCCCCCATCTTTACTAGATATTTGCTACTGGGTAGACTTTGCAACATTATATTCTCACTACAACATAACGATTTATTTTTTAATTTACCAGGTTATGCCTTCTGTCCACATTTTATTTCTAAACTAGTTACCTCTTTTTTTCCCCCAAGAGAACATGCCTCAGCAATTATTCAATTATTACAATGATTTTTTTTTTGGTCTTTTTAGGGCTGCACCCACGGCATATGGAGGTTCCCAGGCTAGGGGTCTAATCGGAGCTGCAGCTGCAGGCCTACACCTCAGCCATAGCAACATGGGATCCAAGCCGCGTCTGCAAAGGGCAATGCTGATCTGCAAACGGCAATGCCTGATCCTTAACCCACTGAGCAAGGCCAGGGATTGAACCCAAGTCCTCATGGATGCTAGTCAGGTTCACTAACCACTGAGCCATGACGGGAACTCCCCACAGAAGCACTTTCAAACTTGGCACAAATATAAGTCTGGATGGAAGGAAAACAGTGGTGAGATGACTGAGTACAGCCCACTCCTCACCCAGAAAGCATTTACCCAAACACTGATTCCAGAACTTCTGTAGAAGGTACTTTGCGGGGAAAGGACAAGGAGTAAGATGGTTCCTATTGTCAAGGTGCTTCAAAGAGAGGCCAAAACAAAAGCACAGAAATAATGGGCAAGTCTTTAACAGGATTAGGAGCTAATACCTTTTACTTGGCTTTGCCTCCAACAAGTTTTCAATTATCACAGTCAGAGGGCTCACACGGCATGTTCTAAAAAAAAATGCAATTAAAATGAAAAACCAATCCCCTCCACAAAAACCCAAGGCCATAAGATCATCAATCAGTTCCTAATCCTTAAATATTAAATTTCCCAAGTTTTGATATGTTCTTGGCTGGATATAGGTTTCAGACACCCTGACCAAGAGGTATTTTCACCAAACCAACAATTTAAAACTGGAGAATCAAGATTAAAGGAGCAGTTCGGGGGGGCGGGGGTGATGGGGCCTGCAGGAAGCAGTCCTAAAGGATGGGAGAGCCGGCAGGGAGTGAGCGAAGCGGCAGGAGTCAAGGAAGCGCATCTGGGAAAGTGCATCTGGTGAAGGAAGATCACCCTAAGAGTGGGGAATGGGGGTTCATGTCCTGGCTCAGTGGAAACGAACCTGCTGAGAATCCATGAGGATGCAGGTTCGATCCCTGGCCTCGCTCAGTGGGTTAAGGACCTGGCGTTCAAGCAAGCTGTGGCGTATATCGCAGACATGGCTCAGATCCCACGTTGCTGTGGCTGTGGTGTAGGCCAGTGGCTACAGCTCCGATTAGACTCCTAGCCTGGGAATCTCCATATGCCGTGGGTGCGGCCCTAAAAAGACAAAAAAAAAAAAAAAAAAAAAGTGGTGAATGAAGCTGGGGACAGTGACCAGTCCCAGGCTAGATGGCCTCGGAAGCCAACCACAGATATGACCAATCAGAGAAGACCTGCTGAAGGCTTTTGAGTAGGAGGCCAAGAAGACTAAAAATAATCATGATGTTACTCAAGCAGAGACAGGGTGGGGTGGGAAAGGAGCACCAAACGGAAGGAGTGAATGCAGCTGCTGCTGTAGTCACGGAAGTGAGAACCTGGAAGCCAGGGTTGAGCTGGAGACTAAATGGGCAGAGCCCTGCCTGCTGATGACAACAAGGACACAGTCAGAACCTGGGTGCTGCCGGGGTCTGCGGGAGTGTGGGGGTCAGTCAGGGTGACTGTGTTTTCAAGCTTCACTATCTGTGGATGGTCACGGAGCTGGAAGAGCAGCTGTCTCCCTGCCAGTGGTACCCTCCCCACCTCCATCCCAGCCTCAGGATGGATCCAGGGCACACCCAGGCCCAGGCTGAACACCGGATTATTCATATTAAGAACTTTCCTACAACACAGGGTATGAATGGTCAAGCAATCTTGGACATTTTTCTTTCTTTCTTTCTTTCTCTCTCTTTCTTTCCTTCTTTCTTTCCTTCTTTCTTTCTTTCTTTTTCTTTCTTTTTTTTTTTTGGTCTTTTTAGGGCGGCACCTGTCACAGATGGAAGTTCCCAGGCTAGGGGTTGAATCCAAGCTGCCTACACCACAGCCACAGCAATGCCATATCCAAGCCTCATCTGTGATCTACGCAACGGCTCACGGCAACGCCGGATCCTTAATCCACTCAGTGAGTCCAGGCATTGAACCCGCATCCTCATGGATACTAGTTGCATTGTTACCTCTGAAGCCACGACAGGAACTCCCTGATCTTGGACTTCTCAGGTCTGGTAGAGCCAGGGCCAGCCCAAGTTTTAGGAGAATGAAACTAAGAACTTGGCAATTTAATCAATCTGCAAAAGGATGCCCAGGCAAGGGACAGTACTACCGCCTGTCAAAACCCAGCCCTGAGAATCCAGCCACACCCCCTGGTGAGCAGCTGGCTTCTGGGAGAGCCCTGGATCTTCAGAGCACACCCACCATTCCCTCATGCTCTTAGGGTTAGAACCGTTGCGACTAAACCCTCCTTGACTAAGACAGAAAATCTCCCATCACCCCACCCTCCACCTGTAACCCCTTCCTCCGAGCCCCGCCCTAATGGGAGAGGTGGTGACAACGAGGTGGTCACGGGAGCAGGGGTGGAGTCAGGCTGCCCGGTTTCACCAGCTGTGTAACCTCAAGTTATATTCTACAGTGCCTCCGCCTCTTCAGCTGAGAAACGGGGGGAAACGCCAGTATCCCCTGACCGGGCAGCTGTGAGGAGTGACCAGTACATGCATAAAGCACTCGCAGTGTCCCACACACACAGCACACATTCCATAAATGCAGCACTCTTATTATTATCATCATCCTCATCATCAGCTACTCGCACCAGCAGGAGCCTGTGAGACAGAGCAGATCCTGTCACTGCTCTGCTTCCAATGATTCTGTGGCCACAGAGCAGAACCCCCCGCCCCCCAGCATTCAAGGCCCTGCAAAGCCCAGGGCTCACCCCTCTGCTCTGGTCTAACCATTTCTCCCTCACTGGAAGCAGGAGATGTTACACACACACTTCAGTAAAACTTAAAAAAAAGTCCCCTACCCGACAACCTCTGTGTCTTGCCTCCTGCTTCACAAAGGGATGAATGGTCCCCTTGGCCTCTCTGGCTCCCTCTCAAGTCTCAAGAGAACATCTTCTTCCAAAGCCTCCTGCCTCAGCCCAGGGTTTGTTCTCCTTGAAATCAACTCTCCACGACCCTGTGGATCCATCAAGCATCTCTTATCCCTGAGGGCTTCCTTGATTTCTTCTGTCCCAGAAGAACACAGCACTTCCTTTGCTGTGCTCGCAGAATCTCCATCAACTACTCACATTTCGGCGTTTCTGGGACCCCAGGCTGCCTTTGCTCTCAGTCCCGCTCATGGTAATTAGTGTATGTATATAAAATACAGTGAGCATTTTTTTTGAGCCAGGCACTGTTATAAATACTTCACTATCAATTCGCTTAGGGAGTTCCCTTCGTGGCTCAGTGGTTAACGAATCCGACTAGGAACCCTGAGGTTGCGGGTTCGATCACTGGCCTCGCTCAGCGGGTTAAGGATCCGGCGTTGCCGTGAGCTGTGGTGAAGGTTGCAGACGCGGCTCGGATCCCGCGTTGCTGTGGCTGTGGCGAAGGCCGGCGGCTACAGCTCCTGTTAGACCCCTAGCCTGGGAACCGCCATATGCCGCGGGTGCGGCCCTAGATAAGGCAAAAAGACAAAAAAAAAATTCGTTTAATTCCCTCAACAACTCCACTAAAAGACTTCTATGATTACCCTCATTTCACAGATGAGAAAGCCGAGGCACAGAGAGGTTAAACTGCTTGTCCAAGTTCACGCAGAGAGTTAAGTGGCAGATCCAGGATGTAAGCTTACAGGTTTTCCAGTTCAAAGAAGGGCTCCTAACAACTCTGTGAATATTGCCTATTTTAAGACTTCACTTATTTTCTTAGGTCACTTACCTGACATATGGAATGACTGGCCACGGGAGGAACTGCTGAATAGCACAGGGAACTCTACCCAATACTCTGTGATAATCTATGTGGGAAAAGAATCTTAAGAAGAATGAATGTGGGAGTTCCCATCATGGTGCAGTGGAAACGAACCTGACTAGGAACCCAGGTTGTGGGTTCAATCCCTGGCCTCGCTCAGTGGATTAAGGATCCGGCATTGCTGTGAACTGAGGTGTAGGTCACAGACATGGCTCAAATCTGACATGGCTGTGGCATAGGCCATTGACTATACCTCTGATTTGACCCCTAGCCTGGGAACCTCCACATGCCGTGGGTGCAGCCTTAAAAAAGCAACACACACACACACACACACACACACACACACACAACCCAAAAAGGAATGGATATGTATATATGTATAATAAAATCACTTCGTTGTACAGCAGAAATTATCACAACATTGTAAATCAATTATACTTCAATAAAACTTAAAAAAAAAAGTCCCCTACCCGACAACCTCTGTGCCTTGCCTCCGGCTTCACAAAGGGATAAATGGTCCCGTCGCTTGTTGCCTTTCCTCCTGTGAACTCCTGGGCACTGATTCCCACCCTTCTCTATAGTCTGGGACTCTCTCCTTCTCTCCCAGGCACAGCTAAGTATGTCTTGGGTCCCCTCCCCCACACACCTGTCTGGAACCTTCTCTCCATCAGTTATCCTTTGACCTAGATCTTCAGCCTCTTTCTCTCCTCTGGCTCTTTTTCATGGCAGTCTGAGCTCATTAACTTCTTTCCCAGGACCCTTCCTCCTGACACCTTCTCTTCACCCCGACGTGCTCCTCTGGCTGCAACCTTGTCTCACTCCCCTGACGTTCAAGGTCAAATCCTCCCAAGACTTGTGTATACTCCCTGAACTGTCCAGACTTCTTTGAAGCACAGACCTGAGAGCAGCCGGCACAGAGCAGGCTCTGAAATCCTTGCTGAACTGAGGAATGACCAGCTCTCCTTCAGTTATTCTCTCTCTTCCCTTGGCTGCCTCACACAGCCAGCAGTGACCTCTGCCTACCCCAAACCCCTTTCCTCACGGTCTTTAATAACAGAGCCCTCCACTCTGTTTGGGGAGGCAATATGCCCAGTTAAACAATTGAAAAGAAACTCATATTCCAGACATTGTAGCAAAGAAAAGTCGGTAGACATTTATACCCACTTGCCATTTGCTCTTTTCTCTTTCTTCCATGGCTGGCAGACTTGAGAGTGAGCACAGACTAGGAATATATATATATATATATATATATATATATATATATATATATATATATATATATCTGGCTTTTCCTCTATGTCTCTGAACACAACTTGGTCTCCTTGGTAGGCTCTCTTTTCTTCGGCTGCCTCTTAATCATTCATGTTCATGGTCATCTTTATCCTTTTCTTCTTACTCCCTCTGCATAATCCCTTCCATTACTGAAGGGTTCAACTGCATTCTATTTATGATGAGTCCCCAGTAACTCTTGAGCCTGCATCTTTCCTGAGCTCTAGATCTCTGTTTTCAGTTGCTTTCAAGGTTCTCTCTTTTTTTTTTGTCTTTTGTCACTTTTTTAGGGCCGCACCCATGGCATATGGAGGTTCCCACGCTAGGGGTCTAATCGGAGGTACAGCTGCCAGCCTGTGTCACAGCCACAGCAATGCAGGATCCGAGCCGCGTCTGCGACCTATACCACAGCTCACGGCAACACCGGATCCTTAACTCACTGAACAAGGCCAGGGATCGAACCCACAACCTCATGGTTCCTAGTCGGATTCGTTTCCGCTGCGCCACGACGGGAACTCCCAAGGTTCTTATAAGCATCTTATGGGCACCATCAGTTCTACAGCTTCCCACGTTCCTCTCGGCTCAGAGAATGCTACCATCAGCCACGCAGCTGTCCAAGCCAGAAAGCAAGGGGCCATCCCGACTCCTCCTTGACCCCCCATCCCACAGCTCATCAATCAAATTCCTTTGAATCAATCTCCTTCATGTCCTTTGATCAATTCTTTGGCATCATGTTCCCTGTGACTTTCTTAACTGAGACTTCATCATTTCTTGCACAGAGTATTGCCACAGCTTCCTAATTAGCCGGCCTCACTGGGGCACGCCACTACAAGAATCTCTCTGCAATGCAAATCCGTCTGTGCCACTCTCCATCTTTAAAATCCTGCAGGGGCTTCCCACTGCTTCAGGGCACAACTCAAAAGACTTGAGCACAGCCCATAACCTCTCACGACCTGGCCTCTTCACCTCGTCCCTCCTGGCTCCCCACCCCCAACACGACTGCAGTCCTACGGGAAGCCTTGGGGTTCCCAGAAGCCACGGCATTTTCCCGCCTCCTTCCTTTGTCTCCGTTCCAGAGCCTGGCAGCCCACTGCTCCCCCGCTCTCTCCCCAGCCCAGGCGTTCTTTATCTTTCAAGCCGCAGCTCAGGCATCACTTCCTTCTCTGACTCCACCCCTACTCCTCCCAAGTCAGGGCTCAGAGCCTCTCTGCCCTCCCAGGGAGCCCTGGTCCTGCCCCTACTGTGACACTTTGTATATTGTAACCAGTTTCAATTTCTTTTCTTCCCACTACACTCTCAGCCCCCTCAGGGCAAAAACTTCTATGTATTTCTCTGTAAATCACAGGCCTTTGCACAGTGCCTGGCACATGGACTTAAAACTTGAAAGTTTAATGAAATGTACATATGAGAATGTCTGCCATACCTCTTAGATAAACTTTTTTATTTCATTTTTTTTTTTTTAGGGTCGCACTCAGGGCATATGGAGGTTCCCGGGCTAGGGGCTGAACGGGGGCTGTAGCTGCTGGCCTACATCACAGCCACAGAGACGCCAGATCCAAGCCGCATCTGTGACCTACACCACAGCTCATGGCAACGTCAGATCCTTAACCCACTGAGCAAAGCCAGGGATCGAACCCGCATCCTCATTGATACTAGTCGGGTTTAACTGCTGAGCCATGACAGGAATTCCAGATAAGCTATCTTGATTGCAAAAAGGAGGTCTTACTTTCAGCCCTTACTTATTTTCCGTTAGGTCAATGCTTAGTAAGTGTTTTCTTCTTCCTTCTTTTTAGCATTGGATAATTAATGGTTTTCAGAGTGAGAAAACAAGATGAAAAACCAGGACAGTGATATAAGATCCCAGATTTTTCTGTAAGAGTTCTCTTTCTTCTTCCCTTCCTTCCTCCCTCCCTCCTTTTCTTCCTTCTTGCCATCCTTCCCTGCTTTAGGTTCATTTCACACATTATTTCACTTTCCCTTTTTTTTTTAATTGAAGTATAGCTAATTTAAAATGTCATGTTAGTTTCAGATGTACAGCAAAGTGACTCAGTCACACATACTTTTTCCGGATTCTTTTCCACTTATAAGTTCTTACAAGATACCGAATAGTGTTCCCTGTGCTATATAGCAGGTCTTTTTGTTTATCTATTTTATGTATAGTAGAACATATCTGTTCATCCCAAACTCCTAATTTAGCCCTCTCCATCTCGTTTTCTTCAAATGGATCTCTTTTTGAGTATTTAAAAAATATGGGTATACATGCAACTCATATTTCTATTCTATTAGAGAAATAAAAAATCATAAAGAAAATAAAAGTGCCCAGCAATCTCACCGCCCAGAGGTGCCCACAGTTGTTCCTTTGGAGTCCGGTCTTCTAAGCTGCTTCCCATGATGCTCAGACATGCTTTGCTCTTCATCCCCTCACTGCTTCTAGGATGGCACAAGGGGCCGAACTGGGGTGTGACACCCTGGAGCAAGACTACATTATTTGTTCCATCAGAATTCAAGCCGGCGTTTGTCACGGAACAAAGTAAGAAGACCCTGTGCAGCAGCCTCTCTAAGGAGTGAACTTCAACCTGAGACTGGGCTTCTCTTGAAGCAAACTTCTTCATCTTTAAACCTACATGGGCGCATCTAAGGTGCAAAGGAACCTTAACCTTAAAGTGAGAACAGTCTGGACTTTCACTTATTTGTAGACTCAGTCTACTCTGGCACACGCATCTTGTCAAGTAGCGTATTAAGTTCATAGGAGTAACTTTTAAGCTTATGATTAAATTATTTCAGTTCCTACGGTTTTGAAAATTGAGGGGGGGGGAAGTCCCCAATCATCAGCTTTGGGATTTATTTTAAATCCCACAAACCTAGCAGGCTGCCTCAAAGCTAACCACTGCACTGGTATCTCAGTACTAAACATACCCTCTTAACGTAAAGGAAAAAGATAACTCTATGATGCTTAAATTCAGCCCAAATGAATGCAACCCAGGAAGGGGGCAAGCATTTTTGGGATTATTAGCAATCCACGGGAAAAACATGTGCACTTTCCCTAGAGTATCACCAAGTCTCTCTGGAATTCTAAGTTCTCTGCTGCCCAGGCTGATTGTTTCCCCTTGAAGAACCCTACTTGAGGAGTTTCCATCAGAATCTCAGGGCAACTGCATCTTGGCTCAAGGAAAAGCAGCCAGCTCCCCTTCCCCGGTACATACAATTTCTATTCACCTTATCAGTTGGCAGACAGAGGAGCTTGGGAACAGTGATGGCTTAAAACACCTCTGGACCATCTATTTGTGTGGCGGCAGCAGCTGCTAAGAGAGGCCTGGGAGCACTGGGAAATGGTACAGACACCAGTGACTTGGGTCAAGTTTCCCGTCTGGGATTTTGGTGGGAGGTTGAAGAAGGAGATAAGATACAGAGACAACAGCTCAAAATGTTCAAACACTTGGAGTTCCCTTCGTGGCTCAGTGGTTAATGAATCCGACTAAGAACCATAAGGTTGCGGGTTCGATCCCTGGCCTTGCTCAGCAGGTTAAGGATCCAGCGTTGCCGTGAGCTGTGGTGAAGGTTGCAGACGTGGCTCGGATCCTGCGTTGCTGTGGCTGTGGCGAAGGCCGGCGGCTACAGCTCCTGTTAGACCCCTAGCCTGGGAACCTCCATAAGCCGCAGGTGCAGCTCTAGATAAAAGGCAGAAAGACAAAAAAAAAAAAAAAGTTCAAACACTTGGAATGCTTAGGGCTTGAACACCTCAGGAACTTAACTGTAAGGGAGAATTTGGAGCCAAGGCACCCACATTTCCTACCTTGCCATGACCTTGGGAAGCTTTATTTTTTTTAATTTTTATTTAATTTTTTTTTCTTAATGAATTTTATTTCAATTATAGGTGTACAAAAATCATCACAAGTCAATTTGATAGCATTTTGGGAAGCTTTGTTTGAAAAATTCAAAAGCACCCTTCCTCTTAGCAAAAGTTCATGCCCCTGCAGAAAATGAGAATGAGCAATGTCCTCTGGGCAGATTCCACCTTCCAAAAAAAAAGGCCCACTTCTGCCAGAGGTTCAGGGCTTGGCAGGTGAGTGTGGGCTGGAAGGCAACTCTCTTTGCCCTTCGATGGTGCACCTTTGGGGAACCACATGGAGCAGCGCAGTCCCGCATCCTCAAGAAGAAGACCCCAACCCCTGAGAGCGGGATGGGTGGGTCTTCAGGGCCAGTGCTTCACCAATAAGGAGGGGGCGGTGGAGATTCAAGCCTCCCACCCCCTTCACCCATCCTGAGGCCAGAGAGTCCATGAAGGATCCAATGATCCCCTCACTTAACGCTTGAACTTGTGCAGGCCCTGGACTGGGTGCTCCGGGAAAGGCCTGGCCCCAAACGTGCACGCTGACCGTCTCAGGAAAGGCCCGTCCCCTACACGTGCAGGGTCCGGGGGAGAGAACAAACAGAGGCCCATATGCCATACGCTGCCGTGAGGTCCCTCCTCACTCACCAGCCTGGGCTGGGTACCCACTGCCCACAAGTACCTCCACCCACCTCAGCATCAATGTTTTCAGTGTCTTAAAGGAACCTGATGTGGGAAGGTTGGGATTTAGATTCGGAATACCCAGACTCCCCAGGGGAGGTGACACCTACCTGAACTGTATCTTCTTCTTTTTTTTTTGTCTTTTTGCCTTTTCTAGGGCTGCGCTCGCGGCATATGGAGGTTCCCAGGCTAGGGGTCTAATCGGAGCTGTAGCCGCCGGCCTTCACCACAGCCACAGCAACGCGGGATCCGAGCCACGTCTGCAACCTACACCACAGCTCACGGCAACACCGGATCCTTAACCCACTGAGCAAGGCCAGG
>PVHT020000022.1:3631229-3659364 GCA_004024745.2 Catagonus wagneri
TCGCGGCATATGGAGGTTCCCAGGCTAGGGGTCTAATCGGAGCTGTAGCCGCCGGCCTTCACCACAGCCACAGCAACGCGGGATCCGAGCCACGTCTGCAACCTACACCACAGCTCACGGCAACACCGGATCCTTAACCCACTGAGCAAGGCCAGGGATCGAACCTGCAACCTCATGGTTCCTGGTCGGATACATTAACCCATGAGCCACGACGGGAACTCCCGAACTGTATCTTTAATGACTCACAGATAATAAGGTAGAAAAGGCTGGAATGGGTTATTCCAGGGCATAGGAACATCATTTGCAAAGGTATGGAGGAGGGACAAAATGGTGCCTTCTGGAAATTACCAGTTATTTCTCACAGTGAAAATAAAGGAACACATATTAGGGAGGGGCCTGACATGAATCTGGAAGGTTCTGCAGGGAAGGTCTTGTATGCCATGCTAAGGTATTTGGAATAAGAGTCACCAAGGAGAAGGGCTTCATTCATTTTCACAACTGGCGTGGGCCCTAAATCGAGCCACTGATGAGCAAAGGATGTGGAGGGTTTCAGGATTATTAATTATACTCCAAATGCTTCTAAAAGCATCTATTAAAGCTAACATACTAACGGGCAGTGTGAGCATATCAAATATAATTTCAGCTAGAGCGCAGACCTTTCCTTAGTTTGGGCTTTACCTGTCCAAGTGACATCTCCCTTTGGGGGTTTCTCACAAGTATATCAGATGTAATACACCCTTAAACAGAACTCAGTCACCTCTGCTCCTGCCCCTTCCAGTCTCCCATCTCATTCAGTGTCACTCTAGTCCCCTGGGGTAATCCAGTCCGGAAACTAGGAGATCTGCTCGCTCCCTCCCTCCACCTCACCACGTCCTCCCCCAGGTCCTGCTGATGTCGCCACCGTATTCTCTCCACCCCACTGCTACCGCCTCGGCCCCATCACAGGCAGCTCTTGACTAAGTGAAAACAACAGTTTCCCAATGGGTTTCCCGCTTCCACCCTCCACGAGGCTAGAATGACCAGGAAGAGGAAATCCACTGAAATGAGTCCTTTGCATAAATGCGTTCCCACTGCATTAAGAATAAAATCCCAGCTCCTGCCCTTACTTAGCCTGTAGGCTCTGCTCCCGAAAGACAACCTCATGTCACACCACTCTTCCTCTTACTTATTAGGCTTCCACCACACTAACTCTTTTTTACAATTCTTCAAACACTCTGAGCTCTGTCTTGCTCAAAGGCTCTGCACACGCTCCTCCTGGTGTGTAATGCCTCCCCTGATCACTCCGTCCAAAGCAGGTGCTTCTCTTCCATTCAAGCTCTCAGACTCTTGTTGATTTCCTTGGTAATCATTACTTCAATCCACAGCAATTCCATTATTTGTCTCTTTCTCATCTCCCCCCCTCCTTCTCTGTCTCTCTCTCTTCTTCTTCTTTTTTTAATTTCCGCTCACTACAATACAGACTCCAGAAAACAACCGAGTTGATGTCTTTTAGAAACTAGGAATAAAACTATTAATGAAAGGTCAGTGTCTGGCCCATTGTAGTTGCCCAAGAAATATTTACCAAGTGAACAATGTTACAACCGTATTAGAAATTCACCCCAATTACCACTCTCCAAAATTTTGTTAATTAGGCTTGCTAATGCAAAAAAAATATTGCTTATAAAACAAGATGGGGAGTTCCTGTCATGGCTCAGTGGATAACGAATCCGACTAGGAACCATGAGGTTGCGGGTTCGATCCCTGTCCTTGCTCAGTGGGTTAAGGATCCGACGTTGCCGTGAGCTGTGGTGTAGGTCACAGACATGGCTCAGATCCCGCGTTGCTGTGGCTGTGGCATCAGCCGGCAGCTGCAGCTCCAATTAGACCCCTAGCCTGGGAACCTTCATATGCTGCGGGTGTGGCCCTGAAAAGACAAAAAAATAAAAATAATAACAAAAAACAAAACAAAACAAGATGAACATTTATAAAGGAATCATTATACGTTGAGGAAGCTTAATTCAAATCTGGGTCCCATGGATTATTTTCTTCAAGTATTCACATTAGTTATTTTGTGGTACTTCTTGGGGAATTAAAAAAAAAAACTATCATGGATGCAAGTTCATTTATTTTAAAAAATCATAGCAGTAACAGCAGTACTACATGCCTTATTTAATGTGGAAAGTATTTAAATAAGGTCATTATGGCTCTCTCACAACATATCTATTTAGTCTAAACCCCTGGTTCCTTTCCACTATAAATCTACTTTGTTTGAAATCTTAGAATGTTCAGCCCAAGGCTTTTCCAATGTAAGACCAACAACTGTACACAGTGATTTAGATCATACTTTGGAGTACTACTAAGAGCATGAAAAAATTCACAGATAATGTGAACTACATATTCTTTGTCAATTCTATCTTTCGATCTCCTTATGAATTTACAGCCATAATTTCTAAGCTATTAAATCCAAGGCAGGAGAAAAAGAATGTCATTGGGATGGAAGTAGTTACAAAAACACCTTGTGAAGCCGAATTCACTTCATTTACTCTTTTAGGATCAAATAATTTCACAACTTCTAAAAAAGAAATAAACAATTGGTTTTTTTTTAAACATACATACGGAAAAAGAAGAAAATGTTAAATTAGCAAAAAAAAATTTAACTTAAGAATTACTTGTTTTGACACCATCAAACTCCTGGAAGAGAACTCTCAGGCTAAATATTCTCTGATATCAGCCTTACAAACGTTTTCTCAGGTCAGTCTCCCAAAGCATCAGAAATAAAAGCAAAAATAACCAATGGGACCTAATCAAGCTGACAAGCTTTTGCACAGCAAAGGAAACCATAAAAAAAAAAAAAAGACAACTTACAGAATGGGAGAAAATAGTTTCAAAAGATGTAACTGACAAGGGCTTAATCTCTAAAATATACAAACAACTTAAACAACTCAACAGCAAAAAAGCCAACAACAAAATGGAAAAATGGGCAAAAGACCTGAATAGACATTTCTCCAAAGAAGATAGACAGATGGCCAACAAGCACATGAAAAAATGCTCAACATCATGATAATTAAAGAAATGAAAATCAAAACTACTATGAGGTACCACCTCACACCAGTCATAATGGCTATCATTAATAAGTCCACAAATAACAAATGCTGGAGAGGGTGTGGAGAAAAGGGAACCCTCCTGCACTGTTGGTGGAAATGTAAATTGGTACAACCACTGCGGAAAACAGTATGGAGGTACCTTAGAAAACTATACATAGAACTACCATACGACCCAGCAATCCCACTCCTGGGCATATACCCAGACAAAACTTTCGTTGAAAAAGACACATGCACCCATATGTTCACTGCAGCACTATTCACAATAGCCAAGACATGGAAACAACCTAAATGTCCATCGAAAGATGATTGCATTAAGAAGATATGGTATATATACACAATGGAATACTGCTCAGCTATAAAAAAAGAACAAAATACGGAGTTCCCTTCGTGGCTCAGTGGTTAACGAATCCGACTAAGAACCATGAGGTTGAGGGTTCGATCCCTGGCCTTGCTCAGCGGGTTAAGGATCCAGCGTTTCTGTGAGCTGTGGTGTAGGTTGCAGACGCGGCTCGGATCCTGCATTGCTGTGGCTGTGACGAAGGCTGGCAGCTATAGCTCCTGTTAGACCCCTAGCCTGGGAACCTCCATATGTCGCAGGTACAGCTCTAGATAAAGGCAAAAAGACAAAAAAAAAAAAAGAACAAAATAACGCCATTTGCAGCAACATGGATGGAACTAGAGACTCTCATACCAAGTGAAGTAAGTCAGAAAGACAAATACCATATGATATCACTTATATCTGGAATCTAATACAGGGCACAAATGAATATTTCCATGGAAAAGAAAATCATGGACGTGGAGAAGAGACTTGGGGTTGACAAGAGAGGGAGGGAGGGACTCCGAAGGACTGGGAATTTGGAGTTAATGGATGTAACCTATAACCTTTGCAATGGATAAGCAATGGGATCCTGCTGTATAGCTCTGGGAACTATGTCTGGTCACTTGTGACTGGAGCATGATAATGTGAGAAAAAAGAATGTATACATGTTTGTGTGGCTGGGTCACCTCGCTGTGCAGCAGAAAACTGACAGAACACTGTAAACCAGCTATAATGGGAAAAGATAAAAATCATTATAAATTAAAAAAAAAGAATTACTTGTTTTAGGAGTTCCCATTGTGGCTTGGCAGTAATGAACCTGACTAGTATCCGTGAGGATGCGTGTTCAATCCCTGGCTTTGCTCAGTGAGTTAAGGACCCGGCACTGCCATGAGCTGTGGTGTAGGTCTCAGATGCTGCTCGGGATCCTGCATTGCTGTGGCTGTGGTATAGGCTGGCAGCTACAGCTCCCTAGCCTGGGAACTTCCATATAGTATGAGTGTGGCCCTTAAAAAAAAAAAAAAAGACCAAAAAAATTATTTTAAAGTAACCCTGCAATAGTTGTTGGCCAGAAACTGCTAGAATAAGCTCTGTTCTTTGCAGATGTTACAGGACCCTCTTCATGTTCCCTTAGGAGGACACCTCTTCACTTATCAACTTACTGAAGTGTTTTCTCTTTTGTTGGGTTTGTTTGTTTGTTTGTTTGCCTTTTCAGGCACCTGCAGCATATGGAGGTTCCCGGGTTAGGGGTAGAATCCGAGCTGTAGCAGCCGGCCTACGCTACAGCCACAGCAATGCCAGATCCAAGCCATGTCTGTGACCTACACCACAGCTCATGGCAACGCCGGATCCTTAACCCACTGAATGAGGCCAGGGATCGAACCTGCAACCTCATTCATGGTTACTAGTCAGATTCATTTCTGCTGCACCATGTGGGAACTCCTACTGCAAAAATAAAAAGGTCATCTCTATTAGTCCTTTTCCTAAGACCTACAAATTTGGTGACCATATTTTATAATCCTAATATTGATAAGCGTGATATTGAAAAGGATTTTTGTGGCATTTCTAGATGCCTGAAACAGAAATATCCCAGTTTTTAATGTCCAGATTTCTGAGACATTTCAATGGGCAGCTAGAGGAAATATTTTGATATCTTGACTAACCTAGAAGCTGTGAGATCTCAAGCTGCCATAGCTACGAAAGATGAAAATGGCACGGACCCTAAGTCTGTGGGGCAGATATTTGTCTAACCCCAGCCCTCTTCTCCATCACCCCCATGCATGCAATCCATCCCTCTGCGCACACATGCTCGGGCCTTACTTCCACTGAAATGACAGAACAGTAATAATTGACCTCCTGATGACCTCACCAACCCTGAATGACAGATAGGTCTCGCTTAGGAGATAAAGACCTCAGAGCAACATTTTCCCAATGACATTATTCAAACTCTCTAGTTTGGATTCAATGAGTCAAAGGCTGTCTCAGATTTATGACAAAAATCTAGAACCAGATTATTTTCAGACAACCACAGTTTTTGTTTTTTTTCCAGTCACATAGGACCTCCAAATATGAACCATCGAATAAATCACTCAAAGCTGACTTGCAAAAGAATGTTTTGGAAGTGGACAAACTTGAACTGAAATCAATCCGCCAGCTAGTTCAAATTGGGAAGTCCATAAAATGCTGTTCTTTAAATTTTAAAAGTTGTTCAGATGTACATCAGAACATTGTAATTGAGGAAAAAAAATTGGAAATATCTGAGAGAGCCAAAAAGTAGTTGGTTACTATAATATGGTACAGACACAGAGGGCAAAATGATGCAAAAGTATATTTAAAACACTCATTGTACATTATTCGGAAAAAAGTACTTTGTGGAGCTGACTATAGAGTAGATACATTTTTGTGTAAAAATTACATGTGCTTATTTAATTACAGAAAAAGCCTGGAACAATATACAGGGGTAGGTAAACAGCAGCATCTCGCTGAAGTGCACTTATCAATAGAAAGTGTAATTTCCTTGCTTTAGCCTACTTGGATTTTTCCGTTTACTCTTTTTTCACATTATTAAAATGCATGGCTTATGAAGGTTTGCATAAATATAAATGTCATCTAAGCTCCTTTCCTAATTATACAGAATTTGATGGATTGTGTTAAAATTAAAGTAGATTTCTGAATTCTAGGCTGTGAAAACATGCATGAAAGAGAAAAAAAACCCTGCGATTTTCACAAGTGTTAGGAAAACTAAAAGGAAAGCATATTGACTTTCTACACCATCAAAATTGCAACATCACTTTCATAGCCGGTACACTGCAAGGTTTTGAGTCTGGAAGAGTTCCTAAAGCCTGAAACACTCACTCATGTGCAACAATGAAATACATTATGACATGTATATCACAGGCTTCCACAAGGAAACATTCTTCATTTCCTGAGCACCGACTATCATCTGTTGATAAAACACTGAGTTCTTTCTATAGAAAAGAACCGGTATTAGCAAAGACACACGAGCCATTGTCCCTTTCTTTCAGGAAATCTGTCATCAAGACAGGGGAGTATTTCATACACTACATATGTCCTTTAGGTTTCCATGTATTCAAATTATCTGTTTTCTGCTAAATAATCTGACCTGCCTTCTCTCTAATTCTTTTGACTTCTGGCCTAGGAACTACTCCCATTTAAAGACGAAGTAACTTGCTAAAAACGCGAAGCAGGTAAGTGGGAGGGCTAGGTCTGGAATGCAGTTCTCCCAGTCTGCAGACACAGTGCTTTCATACCCCCTCCACTCCACACACACACCCCCACCCAACGCTGTCCCCAAACAACAAAGGGCTACAGGCAGTAGGGAGGGCAATTACAGAGGAAACCAGTACTACCTAGAGGCAGGAGAAGCAGAGGACGCTCCATGGAGAGAGGGACTTGAGAGGAGTCTTGCAGGGCAGAAATAGTGTCAGGAGAGAGAAGGAATCTCAGGAGACAGTATTCTTCCCTCCCGAGAATGGCTTGGATGTCCCCGAGTCCTCTTGTAGGAAGGGTTGGGACAGACTGCCCAACCCACAAGAATGAACCTGACAGTACTTTACGATGAGAATGCAATCGTAGCAATTCACGAGAAGGAAAGCGTTCTTTCTTTCTTATCATTACTGGCACTCTCCTCTCCCGCCGTTCAGCAATAATTTCAAAAAGGAATTAGGAGACAAAAATCTGTCCCTAAATAAAACCTAAGAGGACAATGAACTACTTAAAAAAAAAAAATTCACAGCATTCACTGAAGAGGAAAATGTCTCTGGGTTAAGAAACTGGGCCAAACTTGCAGAAATAATTGTGTCATCGGTGTGGAACTTAATTTCAATTTATAAGCGGAAAAAAAGCCATTAAGAGAAATAGATGACAAGGGAATAAAATGGAACAGATGAAATTCATGAAGGAAGTGAATCAGTAAGCCCTTTGCTTGAACAGTCTACTCATATTTGGAGTAAAAGCATTTACTAATAGATTTTTTTCTCACAATGATGCCCCCCAGATGGAAAGAAACCAGTTTCATTTGGTCTTGGTCTTTTTCCCAAATTATAATCATATATCTATATCTATATCTATATCTATATATATAAAGGGATATTTCTTGTGAAATGCTTAATAACAACTTACCAAGAAGAAGGAGGGCGGACTGATCTTTCACTTTAGCTCCTCTTTATCCTCAAGGATCTAGAAAAACTCAAGCTCTTTCTTAAGCCATCTGGCTGCCTCCAGTTCTCTCATCCTATTCTCTCTTAAACCTCCTCTAATCAGGCTTCCAGCCACCACCCAATGAAATGTCTCTCACCAAGATGACCTGTAACTTACATGTCACTAAATCCAAGGCTCAATGATCAGTCCTCACTTACTTGTCAGATCAGGGGCAACTGATAACAATCACTCCATCCTCCTTCGTATGTTTTCTTCCCATAGTTTCTAGGACATCACACTCTCTTAGTTTTCTTATCTCCTAGGCTTTTCCTTCTCTGTCCTTTTCCAGACCTTCTAAGGTTACAGAGTGACCCCAAGGTTCAGTTCTGCTCTTCCATTCTTCACACACATTCACGTGACCCTCAGTGAATCTGACTTTAACTATCACAGGCAGATGGCCCCCTACTGTGTATGGCCAGCCCAGCCCTCTTTCCTGAGCTCTAGGCTCAGGTACCCAACTGCTTACTTGACATCTCCACTTGAATGTCTAATAAGGACTGTTTACTTAACATATCCAAAGTTGAACTCTCAACTCCCTCCACCCCTCTCCCCTCCTCCAACAAACACGCCAATTGACAATAGCGAAAACAAATAAAATAAACAAACCCACCCCCAAACAAAAATTCCTCCCTCCCTCACATACTTTCACATCTCAGTTGATGGCAACACCATCCTTCCAGATTCACCCTGTCTCTTTCTCTCCCCTACCCCTACCCCAACCTCACGCCTACCTTAAATCTGTCAGCAATGTCTACTGGCTCTACTTTCAAAATACGTCTAGAACTTAACCACTTCTCTCCCTGCCTCCAATGTTACCATTATCTCCATTCTCAAGCCACCCTCATCATCACTTACCTGGACTGTTGGAAAGCCTCCTAATTTTCCTCCTGTTCCCCCCTGCTCCTCATGGTCTATTATCAAGACAGTAAGAGCGTTTAAAACCTAAGACAGGTCACATCATGTCTATGCTCAAACCCCTGCAATGGCTATTTCTCAAAGTCAATGTCCTTTAATGGCACCCTAGACCCTATGCTACCTGTATTTGCAACAGTCCCCAGGTCTGCCCACCTCTCTAAGCCCCCCCTCAGCTAGCTTTTCCTTCAAAAACTCTGCTCCAGCCACCATGACGTCCCTGCTGTTCCTCACTGTACGTATTATGTAATTTACTTATTTATAATGTTTCCTGCCACTCCGCTCTCTCTCCTGTTAGAATGTAAAAAGAACGTGTGCTTCACAAGGGCAGGAGTCCATTCTGGACACTGATGTATCCTAAGAGACTCTCCAGTGTGAGGCAGGTGCTCAAATCAAAACTGCTTACTGAGGGAGTTCCTGTCGTGGCACAGCGGAATCGAATCCGACTGGGAACCACAAGGTTGTGGGTTTGATCCCTGGCCTCGCTGGGCTGGTTAAGGATCTGGGTTGCTGTGAGCTGTGGTGTAGGTCACAGATGCAGCTGGGATCTCACATTGCTGTGGCTGTGGCGTAGGCCGGCAGCTGTAGCTCCAAATGGACCCCTAGCCTGGGAACCTCCATATGCCTCGGGTACAGCCCTAAAAAGCAGAAAGAAAAAAAAAAAGCTGCTTAATGAATGATTTCTAGTCTCTTAGCAAACTATAAAGAACCCCATCATGTGACTGGACTTGTTCCACTAAGAATCTTACTACATTCCTTTCTCCGAAAAACAGTCTGTGCCATTTGTTCACCTACTTATCCATCTATCAATCATCCACTCAATATAAATTTGAGTAAAATAATGTTCTATGCACAGACATTAGGGACAGAAGTAAAAGAGGTCTTGTTTTTAAACAGGTTAAAGAGACAAGAAACCATACAAACACATGTCAGCCAGTTCACTGCCTTTATAGAAGGAAGCCCTAGGTATACAGCAAGATCACAGAAGAAAGCTATCTAACTGACGAGGGCTGGAGAGGCAGAGGCCATCAGGAAAGGCTTTCCAGAAGCTGTGCCTACTTGGGCTAAGTTTTTAAGGAGTTACTTAAGGAAAGAAGCTTGGTAGGGAGTGCAGAGGAAGAAGGGAGAAAGCAAGCACAATTCTAAGCAGAGGACACAGCCTGTCAAAGCACAGCCAGTATCTGAAAGCATGAAGCTGCGGGGTGGGGGGGGGACCCCAAGGCAGCTCAGAGTGGCTACCAGAGTTCTAGGGTTCAGGGGTATGTGGGGGTATGCAAATTATCATGGTGTATAACTGGATTTAATCCTGAAGTTAAGGGGTGGCCATTCAAGTTGCATTTCGTATTTGAATTTTAGAAGTACTGGTAGTACTGTGATAAAATGAGACCTTGAGAAAGATTATTTAGATAGGCATAGAATTTTAATTGAGTTAGAAACCTAGTTTAAATTGGTAAGGTCAAAAAATAAAAAAATAAAATAGAATAGATAAATTGGTAAGGTCAAGAGCTCCAATACCTTCCTTCAATTCTTCACTTAAAGTAACCTTTGATAATAATGAAAGATAAGTATCGGTATCACTATTATTTAGCATTTTTTGAGAAGATTCAAAAGAAGTCCTCTAAAAAAAGACTTGAAGAAATTCTTTTTTCTTTTCTTTTCTTTTTTTTTTCTTTTGGTCTTTTTAGGGCTACACCTGCAGCACATGGAGGTTCCCAAGCTGCGTTGAACCAGAGCTGCGGGCACAGGCCCACACCACAGCAATGCAGGATCCGGGCATGTCTGCGAACCTCACCACAGCCCAAAGCAACGCCAGATCCTCAACCCACTGAGCGAGGCCAGGGATCGAACCCACATCCTCATGGACACTAGTCAGGTTCACTATCACTGAGCCACAAGGGGAACTAACTCCTTGAAGAAATTCTTAAACACACACTGATTCAACCCCAAATCGCCAGTAAGGTGGGACCAAGAGTAAGCAAACATTTCTGAAGAAAACCACCATTAATGTCACCCTCTACTCCACCGGGAACTCACAATGAGAGTCCCAGGGCCCAAGTGCTAAAAGGAATACCCAGTCCATTCATCATCTCCTCACTCCCATCCCCTTGACATCTCGAATTTTTCATTTTAAAGCACACCAACTCTCAGTGAGTACTTGACACTTTGGAGTTCCGGTAATTCTCCTGGCATTGCCACAATAAAATCATTCTTTGTCCATAAAGGGGGAGGGATTGTCTGAATCTCAGGAAAGGTTCTCTCAGCCAATCATTTCACTCTTTGAGGACACAAAATATCTTTTTCAATTGTCTTCTTTCACAACCTACCTTGCTAGCCAAGCCTTAGATGTCAGTTTGTTTTGGAAGACTGTTGTAGGCAATTGGAAAAGAACCAGAACAGTGCCTGGCGCTGATACAGAACTGAACTTCCACAGGTAAATAAGAGCAAGACATTCTCTGTTCTCTAGTTTCAGTCATATAGCCTTAGAATTTGTTAATGAGTGATTTCCACATCTCCCCAAGTATTTCTTCCAAAAGTTCAAAAAGGACAAATAGAAATCAGGCACAAAGAAATTCCAGGTATAAGAAACAAGTACCTCTGTCTCTCTTAGGGCAGCACGTAGAACTTGGAAAATGTGATGCAAAATCAAGGCACAAAACACTCCACAACAGAATATATATATATGTAAATAAATATATATAAATATATAAATATAAACATAATTTATAAATATCAATATTTATAAATATAAATATATTTATATTTATATAAATATATGAATATATGTTTATATATATATATTCATGTCTGTGTTGGGGGGTGAGTATAATTTACAAAGTCTAAACTACCTAAGAAAACCAAGGAAGGGAAAATGAAAGGAAATCTAAAATGGGAGGAAAGCTAAATATGGCTCTAGGCACATAGAACAAGGCTTATAAAGTAGGTCATGTGTGTATGTGTGAGTGTGTGTGTACATTTAGTTGTATATCACAAGACTAGAGTATTTGATATTATTTGCCTACCCTCCCTGTTACAAAATTATTTTCACAAAAAAAGCTACATATAGAACCAAAAGTCACTTTTGAGGTTAAATATTTATTGTACTCCCAAAAATGATACTAACCTTTTGGAACAAACTGTAGCTTTGAATGGTTTGTTTCAAAATATCGAATACAGGGACACGATGCTGTGAAACATGAAGTCTAAGTAAAGCACCCATTCTAAAATATGTTCAAAGGGAAGATTTCCTTTTTAGGTCCTCTTGCTCAACAGTGAAGTGATTTTTCTAGGAAGTAAAGTAAAAAAAAATAACTTCACAGAGATTGCCCATTTGTTCTGAATTTAAATCTTTAATCTCTGGGCAGAACTTCTTATAGAGAAAGAAAGTATACTTGTTATTTCGGTAATAAGAGAGTTTGGAACATTCCTTAAATCCTGCTGTTACTTTTTCCTCTAAAATATGATACATTTTTAACTTACAGAGTTTATCTGGGGGGGGGGCATCCAAATGGACTTGCTTTTGTATCCCTTGGAGTGATAATCTCAGAACAACTGAGGATACTGTATATCTCAAGTATAACAAAGCATACATAACATATATACACATATATCTGTAAGCAATAATCTAAAATTTGTTTGCAGTTTTGGGGTTTATTTCCAACAGCAAAGCAGTTTTTAAATATTTAAAGCATGATCTCCTTCTATACCACTTTAATTTTTTACCTATTATGAAAGAAAACAATCTCCCTCATAGCTTTCTCTAATATGGTAATATCTAAAGCCTTCATTTTGAGTAAACATATCATTTAATTCAAAAAGTGGCCACATGAGCAAGATAGAAAATAAGCTTTATCTCAAAAACAAAAAATCTGTTTATAAGGAAAACACAAAAAGGACCTAAATTCAAGAAAAAATAATAGTAAGTAATAGAGACTTAAGAAAATGTATTTGGTTTTCTCACCTGTTAAAACGGAAATACTCGTAGCATTTAGCTCATAGGAATGTCATGAGGATTAAATAAATTCATACATGCAAAGCACTGAAAATAATGTACAGGCCCGTAATGAATACTCAATAAAGATTAGTGCTAATTATTATTATTGACAATGGCTCATGTTATTAGACCATCTCTTGCAAGTCAACAGTCTTAGAGCGACCATAATCTTGTGAAAATCTTGGCTGGCAAGCAATGATAGCCCTATTTCATATAGGAAGTACACTGAAAAAACTGCTCAAGAATTCCCAAATCCAGAAGCAACAAGAGGTAATCACTGAGGGACGAGTGTTTCTGATTTGTGAAGGGAAGGCTAGCATCTAAAAAAGCTTGTTCCCCACTTTCCAGAGAGTCAGACTTGAATTGAATGATGGAGGTTAACCAAGGGAAATGCCTGCTCAGTCCAAGACTCCCAATGTCAAAAACGCTCACCTTCTAAAAGAACAGGGTAGAAAGTATGCTGTGACTGTGTGAAAGTAAGAGTTTCATCAGTGAAGGATGATAAAGTGAAGATTTCTTAACAAGTCCACACTAGATGACAGTAATGACAACCACCGCCACCACAACGATAGTAGTGATAGCTGATACTTCTACAGCATCTCCCCAGCACTGCTGCAAGGACTTTACATACAGTGACCCTTCTAATCCTTACCTCAGCCACTTGGCTCTACGGTCTGCTTTTAGCCACTACAATACACAGCCTCCCTCCCAGTTCGGGAGGTCATATTAACTTTTAAGAAAATCTTTCTATTTAGATGGCAAGTTAGAGAGGGCACAAGGAATTATCTGGGCTACACTGAGCCATCTGACCATTTTTTTAATCAAATAAATGGAACTCAAGACTACTGACAAAGGATTGACTCTGAACAAAATCAGATATGAAAAACATGGACAGAACTTCTAAAGTGAGAGTTCCACAGGGAGATCAGATTCTCTATACACTTTGTCATGACTGAATATAATGTAAGACCTTGAAAAAACAGCCTAGTCCATGACTGGCTGACTTTTCTTAGCATCTCTTGGCCAATCACTCAGCTTCACTTTCAGCAGAATCCTTAATTGTGTCACACATTGGGCTTTCTGCAGTACCTGCGTAACCAATTCTCAAACCTGGGTTAATCCAACCTATTTCTTTTGCACCTGCCACTCAACTGCAATCTGACATCTAATGCGGCCTAATAAACCTCCTACTTACCCTTGTCACTCCTTTACAGTTCCTCATAGAGGCAGCATTAAACTTATTTCACTCAAGCTTTCAAATCTACTCCTGCCCCACCCTCAAATAATCTAGACTCCTCAATAATTGGAAAACAGAAGTAATCAATACAAATTCTTCTAACTTTTCATGTACCTTCCTCCACATCCCTAAACTCCGGGAACACAAATCAACATTTACTGCTATCTTTGCCTAGCCTTTTCACTCTTTCCTGTTGCAAAAGAAAAAAAAAAAAATGCTTCCAGACCGCCTTTCCAAGATCATCTGTTTTTTTCTACTTTCTGATGCTATTCAGGAAATGTCAGTTACATCATCTTTGGTTTGTTGTTTTGGCAACTGTTTCCCCAGTCTCCCACCTCTCTCTCTTGGATCTTCAGGCTTTTTCTACTCATCTAAAAACATGCCTGTAAGAAAACAATTCTCAGTCCTTTTTCCCTCATAAGCTTTTCCCCATTATACTGACAAATATATCTAAGAGTAGTCTCTTGCTGCAAGTATGTGACTGTCTGAACTGATAAATGTGAACAACTGGAAGTCAAACCAATATAGGTTATTCTTGATTACAATCAATCTTTTAATGTGCTTAGAGGTTCTGACATCCAGCGGCCACAGATTTGGTGATCATTGATTATTTTTTCCATTTACAATGGTAAATTTTTTAACAAACATAATAAAGGAAAATATACAGCAGAGGTTTGTTATATATGACAAACTGTATTTTAACTAGATGTTGATATGTGCCATGGGACTTCCAGCACAAAGTTTATAGATTAGCCACACTAATATCTTAAAAAAGGTTCTTTAAAGATTTTTTTTTTTTTTGTCTTTTTAGGGGCCACACCCACGGCACATGGAAGTTCCCAGGCTAGGGGTCCAACTAGAGTTGTAGCCGCCAGCCTACACCGCAGCCACAGCAACGCCAAATCCGAGCTGTGTCTGCGACCTACACTATGGCTCATGGCAACACCAGATCCTTAATCCACTGAGTGAGGCCAGTGATCGAACCTGCAACCTCATGGTTCCTAGTCAGATTCGTTTCCGCCGTGCCATGACAGGAACTCCCTAAAGAATAATTCTCACATGAGCTAAGCCCTCATTCTAAAGTAAGGACTGAAGTTATGAACAATAATAAATAAATTGTCTATATAAACTCTTAGAGCTTATCTCATTTAAAACTTACCACCTATATAGAAAAATAAACTTACAGAAATAAAAGTTTCTCTATACCTTCAGGAGAAAAGATCTGGTAAAAGGACATAAGATAGGAGAGAATAAGATGTATTTAACAAGAAGAAGACAAGCCAGTAAGGATGAAGCACAGAAAAACCAGGGGAGAGGCAAGGGCCAACTGCACAAGGCCTCCTAGGCCAGAATTAATACATTTTGGTATACCTTAAGAACAACAAGAAACAAATGAAAGGCTTGAAGCTGGGGGATGGAAGGGTCAGATCTGCAATTTTAAACGGATTACTCTAGCTGCTGTAGGGAGAATGAATGGGTGGCCAACCAGGGTGAGTGTGAAGGGACAAGTGGGAATTAGGAGGCCTACGAGGGAAATGATGATAGGCTGGATCAAGGGTGCCGGTAGAGATGAAAAGATGATAGATTCTGGAAGATAAAATCACTAAGATGTGGTGAATGATTACATAGAGTGGAAAGAAAAGAAAGAGATGTAAAGATATCGGTTTCCTGAATTTATATAATACATACACAGAATACAGAGTAATATCTTGTACAATATTTACTGAATTATTATCAGAAATTCCCTAGGGGAAGGGAAGATGGATTTTACATAATAAAGACTTTCATTTTTGTAACTATATAGCTATCTGAATTGCTGAAATAGGTTTATAATCAGAAAGTATATATTATTTCATAGTAAAATTCAAATGCCACAAAAAGAAACATTTTCCTGGCTGAAAAGGTTAAGAATGGCATTTTAGGGAGAAGGAACAATTTAATCAAAGGCACAAACACATGAAAGTACATGGCATATTTAAAGAGTATCCAGAGGTCTGGTATTTACAGAGTAAAAAGGAAGGATGTGTAATTGGCACAGATGAGCAGAGGATTAAAGCTGTGTTATTAAGAGTGTGGCCAGTTCATGAAGGACCTTATTATATGCAGACTAAAAGTATTCTCTAAACCGTAGAAAATGGGGAAGCATATAAAATTTTTAAACAGGACGGTGACAAAATCAAGTTTACATTTTAGAAAGACCACTTGAGAAGCAGTGTGAGGACTGGGCCAACAAAGAGTTAAGAAAACAGGCTGAGCGATCACTTAGGCCAGAACTTAAGCTAAATCAGGAGCGACAGACACAGGGAAGGGGAGATGTGAGATTCACTTTAAAAGTAGACAAGACTTGGGGACTGAGAGCTGGATATGAGAGGGAGGGGGGAAAGTCAAAGATTCTCCCCATGGTTTCCAGTTTAGGAAATTAGATAGGATGACATCAATTCAGGCAATTCAGGAACAGGTTAAATAACATTAATAATAAATTTTGTTTTGGAGATGCTGAGGTTAAAGTACCTCTGGCAACAGGTCAAAGTACCCAAAAGGAGGTTGGATATACACATTTGAATTTGAGAAACAAAGTCAGGACTGGAGCATATGAATACTACTACCCAGAAAAAATTAAACCTGTGGACACGCTCTTACCCTTGATATAATTCACTGAATTCTTGAGGCAACTGTCAAAAGTTAGCCAGTTCCATTTATTCTCATACTTGTAAAAATTCCACATAATTGTTAAAGTCTCTGTAGGCAATAACTTAAAGCAAGCTGCAACTTTTTGCCTTGGTTTCTTGGTCTAAAAGTCTTTTTTCTCCCCTTCCCCTTTTGTTTGCCATTCTTTTATTTACCTATCTAGTTAAGGAAGATACAGAAAATATCATAAGGAAGTGTAATATATAAAAAACTTGTTATTGAGTACTTTCATATTTTGTCTTAATTGTAAAAGGCAAAAAGAAAAGAACATTCCACAATTCTACCTTAACAAAACCTAATAATGATTTACTTAAGTGAATTTCCCGATTTCCTCTGGCAAGTCGCTGACCCTCAATTAACTGACAACCCCCAGGCAGTTGACTTCAGCTGTAGCTTTAACCACAGAGGTTCCTCAAACAAATCCACAGTCCTCTTGTTGCTGACTGTCAGAAATTTGAGTCACACTGTATCTCTGTCTAACCGGTGATGCCCTAGTTTCTTAGGAAGTGGAGAGGAAGAACCTGTTGGCAAGGAAACAGTGGCTTCCTTCCTGAGCCACGGAAAACCAAGAAGGTGACAGATGGACAGAGCAGAAAAGGAGCCAAAAGATGCTCTGGCTCCTTGCTGGCAAGGATTTTCACTGAGGCACAATTGGATATCATAAAGCATATTAATGGTTGAGAGCGGTTCATCTACCTGGGTGCTCTGCTGCAGTTCAATAGGGCTTCCCACACATTTTCTATATTTGAAAAAATTTAATGTTTGCAGTGGTACAAAGAACCTGGCCTCAGCCTATGTACAGTGGGCTAAGACTGTAAGGCACTGTCCTATTTCACTTTAGGATTATGCCCCAAAGAATGCCTTTTTTTTGGTTTTTTAAAAAAAAGGAAAGAAAAATCCTGTATAGGAGTTATACTTTTATGACTTATTGGAATTACTATTAAAATTTCATTAGAAAATGCTTTTTTAATGTTTACTTTTATATTTAATTTTAAAAGATTTGGTGCAAATTTCTGTATTTTGTTCCTTTATCACCCCCCCCAATCCACTTCTGTACCTAGAAAATTAAATATTCAAGGATCCCTGGGTAAAATAGACAACTGGATGGATATAACTAACATATTTAAAAAACAACTTTACACAGGTAAGTTACTGTACTTCATCAAATAGAAATTAGCAATCACTGAATATAACATTAAAAACTAGTGTGGGCATGAAGTATGGAATTTTAAAACATCAGTTTACTATGCTGATTAATTCAACATTTATATTTGCATCAGAACTTAATAATCCCATAAATAAATAGAGCTCTCAGTTATTTTAAAAAATCAAGGGATAACATATGTATTTAGACATATTAGCAGCATAAAGATGTATGCTTCAACACACTTATTGGGAAAACGTCTGAAAATATTACTACACTGAATTCAAGGGTATCTGCAGGAACCTGACATAAAGTTCTCTAGAATAACAACATTTCAGGAAATTCCAAAAAAGGAAAAGGGTCAAATAGGAAATAGCCTCAAATTAATTGACAAAGTTCAGTGCTTGCTCCAACTTGATTTTTTCTCTCCATTGCAAAAACAAAAACAAAACCGAGTCTTAGGATGGGTGGGTGCATCACTTAGATGAAAGTTCATCTACTGGAATAAACGGAGAGGCCGCTTGGGCAGGCGATACAGGAGAGTCGGTGGTAGTGCTGACTTTCGCTGGTGAGTTACAAGAAGATCCGGCACTGCTGCTGTTTCCATCAAGGGTATCCGAAGATACACACACACCAGGATCTGACAGTTGTGCAACGTCAGAAGAAAGCATGTTGGTGATGCCCTGGAAAAATCTCTTTGGCTGATACTCAGTTTCCATTTCACATTTTCTTTTCAATGGTCCAAGAACACTTGGTCTAATGCAATTAATGGGACTCTGACTTCTGCGGGTTGTAAATCGGGTCGTTGGGCTGGGAATAGGACTCGGAGGCAATCCATTGCTACTCACAAAACTTTGCAAGGACGGTGAAAAACACTGCTTTCCAATTCCCCGGGTGGGTGACGGTGCTGGTGACACTGGAATGAAATCAATGCGTTTCGGGGAGGAGGATTTCTCCACGTCGTTGTCACTCAGGCTGAAACTTTCCTCCCAGGAGTGGCTTATCTGCATTGCGTTCTGCACCTCCCGCTCATGGACCGTCTCTCGGTTGATCAAGTCCATGCCCTCCTCTTGTTTGATCTGGTGCAAGCGGCTGCTGTGCATGCGGACGGGGGAGGCCGGTAGCAGCAGGCCGTGGCGGTTCGGGAACGTTGTGCTGTTCCGCCTGGCGCTCGGCGCCTCGGCCTGGAACACCGGCGAAGTGTCACTGAGGCCGTGGATGAGGGGGGCGCTGTTAGACCTCCTGAGGCCCCCGCCGCCACCACTGCCGCCGCCCTCCGCCGGGCTCCCACCCGTGCCCGGAGGCAGCTCCAGGTCTAGCTCCATCTTCTCCTGAGCCATGTCGGGGGCAGGGAGGCGGGGGCGGTGCTCAGTCAGAGACCTAGGATTCCCATTCCCCGCAGTACAGGGCCGCCGCCGCCACCGCCGCCACCGCGAATCTGTCAGCGGGCTCGTCCTTTGCGCATGCGTATCCCTTCGCGCAGGCGCCCTGAGCTGTCTCTCTTCGCAGCGCCTGCTTAATGCGTAATAGCTGCGCCGCAGTCCCAACGGGAGGGGCGAGGAGTGTTAGGGCAGCCAGTCGGTATGCTCCTTCCGCTAATAAGCATTGGGCTCAAACTTGCTTTAATGCATGTTAATATTCAGGAGTATATACTTATAAAATATGAATATACATATTCAGGAGTATATACTTATAAAATAAGAGTTCTGAGAGAGAGGCCTTCGGCGGTGGGGGGCTATACAATAAGGAGTAGAATTTGGCCCAACCAGAAAGGGCTTCCCTGAGGAAGGGACAGCTCCTGAGATCCCAAGAAGCAGGAGAAAAGGATGCGGTGTAGAACTGCTTGGGAAGCAGAGAAGAGAGTGGCTGGCAGGAACAAGGGAGGGAGTGAGTGTAGTCTGGAGTGGAGGGTGAGCTGGCGGGACGTAAGGTTGGTGGAGCAGGGTCGGTTCTGGCCTTTATCCTGAGAACTGTGAAAACTTGGAAGTTTTTTCCTGCACGGAAAACTGAAAGCCTGAAAAGACAGCAGTCCGAAGACATTATTGGCAGATTACAATCTTCAGAAAAAGGCCAGAGAGGAGGCAACCCTCTAGGCCCTAGATGATGGTAATCTGCACCAAGGTGATACATGGGAGAGGAGTTGAATAAAATGGTAAATCACAACTGTTTAGGTCACAGGGGAACAAAACTAACATGTGTGTAATTATATTAGCTATTGTTTTACTTATAATCATATTTCTGGCACAGGCATATGTGCTCAATCATGTTCATTATGAGGGATGAAATGAAAGGAAAACCAACAGGTCTTTGAAGGCTATAAAAACACAATAGTTGGCACGCGTGATTAAACTTTCATATCTCATTACAAATTGGTTTGTATTTATTTATTTATTATTTATTTATTTATTTATTGCTTTTTAGGGCCGCACCTGCAGCATATGGAGGTTCCCAGGCTAGGGGTCAAATTGGACCTGCAGCTGCCAGCCTACACCACAGCCACATGGGATCAGAGCCGAGTCTGTGATCTACACTACAGCTCACAGCAACACCAGATCCTTAACCCACTGAGTGAGGCTAGAGCTGGAACTGGCAACCTCATCGTTCCTAGTCAGATTCGTTTCCACTGCGCCACAATGGGAACTCCAGTTTGTATTTATTCTTTCATGTACTCAGTTGGATTTTTTTCTGTGCACCAACTATGTGACAGGCATTGCAGTGGTAGGAATTAGACCCTAATATTTAGGATATTTAATTTCTACTGGAGGGTGGGGGAAGGATAAATGCATAGGCTATTTTCAGATACATGGAGGAACACAGATCTGAACCAATCTGCATCAAGATCTCACTTCAAAACCTATATTCTTTTTGTTGCTATCCCTCTGAATTAAAGACAGAAAATCTGCAAGTTAACTCTGAGATGAAGGAGGGTATAAAGTTGAGAACAGCAGAAAAACTGAGGTGGATGTGGAGAGAGTAAGGTAACAACCCAGACTGCTTGGATGTACAAAGGATGAAGAAAGAAGTCACAAATGACTGAAGTTCGGGAGCAACTGAAAGGGTGGTACAAAAATATTAAATAAAAACATGAGAGCTTCCAGAAGAAAGTCCATATTAGATGGGTAGAAAAAAAGCATTGACTATAGAGCTTATTTTTATAATATCCATAGCATACTGCTAATTTGTATATTACTAAATTATTTCTACTGGGCCAACATTGTTCATGTCTGGATAAACACAATGGTTATCTTTACCAGCAAAGTACAGAGATAGTGATAACCACAAAATCAAACATCTATGCCATTTGGTTGTTACCTGAACACACCTGTTAGAAATCTTCACTCATTTCTGTGTTTCTACCTTGTTCCTATAGTCAATTCTACACCCAGCGTTCAAGGTCATCCTTGAAATAAGACTTGAATAGTCACTTCCCTGTTCAAAACCTTTCGGTGGGCTCCCATCAGAGAAAAAGCCAAGGTCATTACAATGACCTACTGAGTCCTATCTGGGTCCCTGCCATTCCTCTGCCTGCCCACTTCCAACAGCGCCCCCCCCCCACCGCCCCCAGACTCCGGCCTCACTGCCTTCCAACTGTAGAGGCCTCCTTACTGTCCCTCAACCCACCAGGCATGCTCCCTCCTTCACTTAGCTTACCCTCCTTCTAGTGGGCATCTACACTACTCCATCCCTTCAGCTCTCTGCACAAATGTCATTGACCAAAAGAGGCTTTCCTTGACCTTCCCTTATAAAAACCAACAGCAGTTCCCAACACCAACCTTATACTCCCATACCCCTTACTGTTTTCATTTCCCTTCAGAGCACCACATGACAAGATGTATACAGTGTTTTTCTTTATCCTTAAGAAGTCAGGCTCCATGAAAGCAAGTCCTTTACTATGTTCCCTGCTACACCTCTAGTATCTAGAACAGGACTTCACATACAGCACTCAGTAAGTTGCTGTTGAGTCATTGTGCAAGTGATGGATGGATGAATGAATGAATGGACTAATATAGCTTTGTCTAAAAGGGAATGAAATTCTAGTATTTGAAAATCCAGGCTAACAGGCTTTTCTAGACTGATTCTAAGTGCTCTTTGATAGTTCTTTTGGTCATATTAAGAATATCATTATTAGCTGTAACAACCTCTAGCCCAAACAGGTAGGCTACTTGAATGAACCATTATGTGAACTAGGATGTTTAAGTCCTATGTTTCCATTCTTTTTTAACCAAACACTATACACACTTGACAGAATTAAAATGCTCAGTGCTGATGATTCTAGGCGGAGTTTAATATACTGAGGTACTGCTTCCTCTCAAAGGATAAAAGGAGAGAAAACAGCAGCCATAAAATGCAATTCAGCCTGTTGCAAAAATAACAACAGATACAGTATCTGGATCTTCCCTGAGTTAATTCACCCTTCTGGTTCCATTCTGGGTATGAATTAAATACCACACTTAGGAGTAAGTCATAAAATCAAACATCTCTAAATAAACTTTATTGTGATTACTACTGTATTTTTTCAAAGGAACAGGTAGTTTCCTTTTAATTCCCAGGAGCAATTTTTGACTATTAAACCCCTAAGCATATGACAAGGCAAATATGCACCTCTGAATCCTCACTGAATGAATGTGAAATGCAACAATGGGTGTACATGCATAATCCGAGATAAGCTGGAAAATGTCTCCACATCCACATTAACTAATGTCACCAAATCCAGAATAAAAATGCTGCAGAGGAGAAGTGTACTTTCAAGGTATAGGAACTCAGGTGTGTTAACTGGCACAATAACTTAGGAAAAATGTTTGACAATACATCATGCTATCTACTAAAAGAAAATATATGCATGTTCTATGATTAATAAATTCCACTTTGGGGTATATATATCCAAGAGAAATAAGTGTTTCTATCTACTGAAAGACATGTACAAGAATGTTCCTTGTGTTATTATTCATAATAGCCCCAAACTGGAAACAGCCCAAATATCCATGAACAGAAGAGTCAAATGGGTGAACACATTATACGATGGAATTCTGTACTCAAAAACATGGATGATTTACAGTATTATGTTGAACAAAAGAAATGAAACACAGAGTATACACTCTGATTCCCTTTTTATGGAGTTCAAGAACAGCCAAAAGCAATTTATGGAGGTAGAAGTCAAAATAGTGGTTATCCTTCAGACTACTGAGAGGGGCACAAGGAAATGGTCCATATCCTGTTCTGGGGGACTGATGACACAGGCATATGTACAAAATTATTAAATGAAATACTTAAAATGTATACACTCCATTGTATATGCAGTTAGTCCTCAAAACGTTACTGATACAGAGAACTTGGAAAGTAAATGGAGGACGCAACAGAGTAAGAATGTACTTCAGTTGGAATGAAGACACTTTGTTTAAATGCTAACCATGAGTCTAACTCTAAACAGGAATGCTAAGCTTCCAAATCTCTCTGACACACAACATTATTATCAGTGGAAGAATAGCTAAATGGCCTTGACAGGAGAGAGAGAGGAGAAACAAACTCACACGCGCGCGCACGCACCGCATTTCACTGGGGCTCTAAACACCAATAGACTCCAGCAGCCTGACACAAACGCTGAAAACTTGTCTAAGGGCAGTTACAGTTCACCAACAGAACCATTGGTTCTACTTGACTCTGTTCCCCAAGGGCCCTCAAAGTTAGTTATTTTAAGAAGGAAGGCATGAAGGAGGAAATGAAGCAAGCCCACGTTATAGTCTTTGACTTTCTCAGCTGTAATCTTTGTGTATTCTGTTCAAAGCCGGTTCTGCAGTATCCTTCTAAGAATAATTCATGAAACGAAACAAAGTAAAATCAAAGGAACTCAGCGGGGGCTGTTATTCCATATGGAAGGAATGAAAACTGTGTCTGAGAACATGATTTTGGCCTCAAGCAACTTATTTTGTTATCATAATGAAAGAAAGATAGTAGATGACCTCAGAAACTATTATTAACCATTTACTGCACAATTATTGAGCCATTACATGTGGATACTCTTCAGAGCATATACGGTCAAGGTTGCTTAATCTAATCCTTGAAACTTTATTTTTTATTATATTTTATTTTTTTGGCTTTTTAGGGCCACACCCGCGGCATATGGAAGTTCCCAGGCTAGGGGTCGAATCAGAGCTGCAGCTACTGGGCCTACGCTACAGCCACAGCAATGCAGGATCCAAGCCATGTCTGCTACCTACAGCACAGCTCACAGCAACGCTGGATCCTTAACCCACTGAACGAGGCCAGGGATCGAACTCGTAACCTCATGGATTCATTTCTGCTGCGCCACGATGGGAACTCCAAATCCTTGAAATTTTAAAGCAACAGCAAGGATTAGAAAGTCAAAGCACAAGTTACTAAGGGAGTTTTGACTCCCTTACCTTTGCGGTAACAGCTAAAAATCTTCATGCCACTTGCATGGAGCCACACTCTTTATCTGGAGGATGTAAAAAGGTAGAAAGGGGGCCTCAAAGGTCTGATATAAGAAGCTTACAGACTAGGTCCTCAGCAAAGTTCAAACAAACAAATGTGAATTGTAGCTATTTTGTTCAATTTTCTTCAAGGGAGAATATCAGGGAAGATATTAAAAATAGCTGTCTGGCTCCTGCTAAGTCCTTCAAATGGAACATAATAATGAGTTGATATCATTTTTAGTTCCTTGGCAATTTTATACATTTTAGGTGGTGTCCATTTTTTTTTCAGTTTAATTTTTTTCAGCTTTACTGATGTATAATTGACAAATAAAATTCTAAGATATCTAAAGTATACAGCGTGATGATTTGATATATGTAAACACTGTGAAAGGATTCATTCCATTGAGTTAACACATCAATCACCTCACATATTTGTCTTTTTTTTTGACGAGAACACTTACGTTCTACTTTCTTAGCGAGTTTCCATTACACAATACAGTGTTAGCAACTTCAGTTATATGTTAGATCCTCAGACTTTATTCATCTTTTTGTGCCCCTTTACCAACTTCTCCCTGTTTTCCTCATGGTACCCCACCCCCCACCAAAAAAACTACTTCCTGATTTGACTGTTTCTATCAGTTTGACTTTTTTTTTTTTAAGATTCCACATATAAGTGATATCATACAGTATTTGTCTTTGTCTGTCTGGCTTGCTCCACTTAGTCTAAGGCCCTCGAGCTTCATGTTGTTGCAAATAACAAGATTTCCATCTTTTTTAAGGCTGAATAATATGTCTTTGTATATATACCACCACATTTTCTTTATTCAGTCACCTGAGGATGGGTAGCGGTGTCCATTTCTTTTTCTTTTTAGGATGGCATCTATGCCATATGGAAGTTCTCAGGCCAGGGGTTGACTTGCAGCTGCAGCTGCTGGCTTATGCCACAGCCACAGCAAAGCCAGATCCGAGCCGCGTCTGCGACCTATGCTGCAGCTTGCAGCAATACCAGATCCTTAACCCACTGAGTGAGGCCAGGGATTGAACCTGCATCCTCATGCAGTGTTCATTTTTTACTGCTTTCTCTTTGGCACCAAACTTCTTCTAGGCCATAAACCAAGGTTATGATTAGTGTCCTTTACCGTTTACATGGTACATGATTCTCTCTGCTGATCTCTAACTTTCCCTTAAAAGATTAACCTGGCAAGAGGGAAAAAAGAACTGATGGTTTTATGGATAATGTATAAAGTCAACTTTAAAACATGCAAAAGCCGCAAATCTAGTTGGATTTATATACTTGGGCCACTCAGCTGGGTGTCTGAGAAACTTCTATAAGGGCTCAACCTATTAATGCCAGTAGGACTACAGCAAAAAAATAAAACCCAACCAACCCTGAAGTCAGACAATCCTACTTCCAGCACTACAAGTCTGTCAATTTCTCTGGTTTTGCTTTTCTCATTTATGAAGTGGGGACACAGCCTCTTTGCTGTAAAGATCAAATGATACAATGTCACAATAGCCCCTGCAAACAGTAAAGGCCCTATACCAACAGGCTTGTCTCAATGAAAACACTCCATGCTATGATTGCAAAATGATCCCACCTACTTTTCCATGTACTCTCATCAAAAAGCTTCCTTCGTTTTCTTCTTTCAGTTTGATTTCACAGAAGAAAATTCTCCCTCCATCTTCTTCCCTAAGACCATAGTAATTTTCACAAGCACGTATTTCCCAGGGTCTGAAAGGTTCATCTGCAATCAGACAGTTGGACAGTTTCTAAGAAGGAAAAAGAAGAAAAACCACATTTCTGGGAGTTCCTGTTGTGGCTCAGTGGTGACCAACCTGACTACTAACCATGAGGTTGCAGGTTCTATCCCTGACCTCGCTCAGTGGGTTAAGGATCCAGAGCTGCAGTGAGCTGTGGTGCAGGTCTGGTCGCAGATGTGGCTTGGATTCTGAGTTGCTGTGGCTGTGGCATAGGTCTGCAGCTGTAGCTCTGATTCACCCCCTAGCCTAGGAACTTCCAAGTGCCATGGGTACGGCCCTAAAAAGTGCACACACACACACACACACACACACACACACACACACACACAAAGAAAAAAGAAAAGAAAAGCAAAAGAAAGAAAAAACACATTTCTAAGAATTTCACTCTCTGAGTCTGTCTGAGAAGAGGCATACCCCATGGGGTGGAGGCCATCAGGAACTAAAAATGTGGCTGATGAGTGAATCCTATTCCCTGGAGCAAGCCATTTGTCTGTCTGCAATAGCAGCAGCTACCCTCCCTAATGGCACTGTTCTTTTCAATTGGGACTAATCCCAGTGGCTTAGTCTCTATTCATTTTAAACCCTGTTTTGAATTCCTGCTGTCATGCTACTGTCCTTCCTGGCATATAATAAACTGCACAGACACACATTTGGCTGAGCCTGATAAACAAGATGAACCCAGCCCCTCTCAGGCCAAACGAGAAGAGGAAAGGAGAAGAGACCAAAAAAAGATTCAAGACATTTCAATAGTTACCATTCCTCAGGTAGCCGATACTTGTAGGTTCTGAGGAGCACAGAAGTTTGAAGGTACTGCCCTCAACCTAAAGATTCATAAACTCCATGCTTTAGGGAAAATGTTTTGGCTTCAGAGGATAACAACGACACAGCCAATAGTCACCTAAGCTCTAAGACACTTGAAGACAGAGAGAAAGAGAGCAGTTTCCAATTTGTTCTTTCCCTTTCATCTAGATTTACTTGAAGCTAATATGACTAGGAAGTGCAACAAAAACAGTATTAAGAGGAAAGGGCGCTGTATTTCCTCCTGCCTCACACTAGGTAATTTATAAACTGAATGCAATCATAATTCAGTATCTGCATGCCTTTTTTTTCACCTACAGTTCAATTTGTTAGTAGGACACGAATTTATACCACCCCTGGAATTCAGTCATCTGAAATCCCACATATTTTGTTTGCTTGTTCCTTTGATTTGCCTTTTACAGTCACACGTGTGGCATGTGGAAGTTTCCGGGCTAGGGGTCTCACGAGCAACACTGGATCCTTAACCTACTGAGGGAGGCCAGGGATCGAACCTGCATCCTCATGGATCCTAGCCAGGTTCGTTACCACTGAGCCTCAATGGAACTCCTGAAAAGTCCCACATATTAAGAGGCAGTACAGATTTTTCTTCTTGACTCTTCCACTTGAAAAGTAAAAGTCTGGAGTTCCCGTCGTGGAGCAGTGGTTAACGAATCTGACTAGGAACCATGAGATTGCAGGCTCGATCCCTGGCCTTGCTCTGTGAGTTAAGGATCCGGCGTTGCCATGAGCTGTGGTGTAGGTCGCAGACGCGGCTCGGATCCCGCGTTGCTGTGGCTGTGGTGAAGGCCGGCAGCTACAGCTCCAATTCGACCCCTAGCCTGGGAACCTCCATATGCCATGGGTGCAGCCCTATAAAAGCAAAAACAAAGCAAAACAAAACAAAACAAAAGGAAAGTAAAAGCCTAAGATAGGAGAACTCTTCAGTATTTCCAGTTAAGACTCTTTTCACCAGACGACGGTATCATCATCATCACCATACAAAAGGAACTTGGATTTACTGAGGGTATATGTGCCAGGTACCCATCTAAGTCCTGAATATGTATCAATACATTTAATCCCTACACCTTTTCTAGGATTCTTATCCTCATTTTATACACAAGAGAAAGGAGGGACAGAGAGATTACCTAAGTTGTCAGTTAAGGGGTAGAGGAATTTAAGGGGTCTGGCTTCAGAGGCTGAGCTCATGAAATATAGGTGGATTCTTCAAACTTGTCAGGTTCATGGTGCTCCAGGCTATTTCCAAAGAAGGATGGTGGACTTGTCATGTACAGGGTAATCGTTCTGCTTATCAGAAAGACAGAATGAGGGATCCACATAATTGCACGGACTTATAAACACTAGCGAGTTTACAAAATTAAGCAATTAACTCCCTACTTGTGTCAATGCTGTTATAAAGACCAATGTCGAGGATGAGAACCACAGAATGTCAGCTCTGAGAGGGGCTTCAGAAATGCCCTACACTAATCTTTATCAGCAAGGGAATAGGTTCCGAGAGAGCCGGGGATTTCTGCTAGGTTAAAAAGGCATCCAGG
>PVHT020000022.1:3660364-3684546 GCA_004024745.2 Catagonus wagneri
AACACTAGCGAGTTTACAAAATTAAGCAATTAACTCCCTACTTGTGTCAATGCTGTTATAAAGACCAATGTCGAGGATGAGAACCACAGAATGTCAGCTCTGAGAGGGGCTTCAGAAATGCCCTACACTAATCTTTATCAGCAAGGGAATAGGTTCCGAGAGAGCCGGGGATTTCTGCTAGGTTAAAAAGGCATCCAGGACAGAGGCCAGGATGCTTTACTAAAGTCTTAGGAATTGCTTCTTCACGTTTGCGCTCTGGGTTCCCCTTTTACTTCCCTCTCTTTCTCTAAACAACAGCATCCATTTCCATGGCTTCAGTGATCAATGCACTGACATCTCAGATTCATACCCCTAAGTACGGCGGACCTATCTCCAGACTGTACTAATTAACTTCCTACTAGAAGTTCCACTCTGTTTCACAGGTCCTTCAAATTGTCTATGAACAAATCCACTTATTCCTATCCCAAATCCGCTACCTCTCTTGAGAACAAATTACACAGCAGTCTCTCCAGAAAAGCACACTGAAACCCCACAGATTCTAGATTTCATCACTCCTTCATGTCTTCCATCTAATTATCATGAAATAGTATAATTTTACTTGCTTAACATCTGATAGGCCCCTCTTTCTTTCTGCCTCTAGTACTAAAGCACTTGGTCTTGCCCCTAGCTACTCCAATAGTTTCAATGGAATCTTGCGCATATTAGGATGGCTCCCATCCTCCCCAAATCTGCATAAATGCCACCAGAGTCAAGTTTCTAAAATAATCTCATCAGGTGATACCCCTTTCCTTTTGCTAAAATTCCTTCATTACTGAGCCCAGTAGGGCAGGAGAGCAGGCAAACAGGCAACAGAGAGAAAGAGGGACTGAAAGAAGGAAGGCAGGTGGGAGGGAGGGAGGAAGGAGAATGGCCCAAATGGCTCCAGAGCTCTACTCCTTTTGAATGACAACATAATATTTAAGAAATCGTGCTCTGAAGGCACAGAACCCGGGTTTAAATCTTGATTGTGTAACTTACGCGTGTGTGACCTGGGGGATCAAGTTACCTATCCTCCTTGAGACACAGGATTGGATTCTGGATTACTCATTCCAAAATGAGTATAATATTTAGTTTTCTGAGGCACCTCCATACTGTTCTCCACAGCCACTGTATTCATTTTCATTCCTACCACCAGTGTAGGAGGGAATGTAAATTTTTTCCACACCCTCTCCAGCATTTGTTATTTGTAGACTTAGTAATGATGGCCATTCTGACTGCTGTGAGGTGGTAACCTCATTGCAGTTTTGATTTACATTTCTCTACTAATTAGTGAGGTTGAGTATCTTTCCATATGCCTACTGGCCATCCACATATATTCTTTGGAGAAGTGTCTATTTAGGACTCTGCCTGTTATTCGACTGGGTTGTTTGGTTTTTGTTGTTGTTGAGTTGTATGAATTGTTAGTATAGGTTGGAGATTAAAGCCCTTGTCAGTTAATTCATTTTTATTACTGAGTAGTATTTCATTGTAGTGATATAAAACAATTAAAAATGAGGATAATAGTCCTTCTGTGAAATAACTGTTGTGAATATGAATTGAGGTTATATGCATGAAGCTCAGAACACAGCCAGACATGAAATTTCTCAAAACAAATCCTGGACCCATAACCAGTACATCTTATTTAATTAGATGCTTGCCTCACTTCTCCTTCCAAGGCACCAATCACCTAGCCAACTCTCCCTGCAATATTTAGTGCTGAATCTATAAACAGTCCAGTTAGAAGACTGAACAAATACTGGTAACAAAGCTTCTTTGCTAGTACCCTGAGATTTCAAATTCCCTCAAGCCACAAAACATTCAAATCTGTTACCATTAAGTCTCTGTAGAGGGTATTATAAAGGTGAAAAAGATCTCCAAAAAGTTGAAAATCCAGGAAGGAAGGAAGCAATGTATTAATCACTATAAGCTAGACTTCGTGTCTTCAACTGAAGTGGGTATTAGAATGATCTATAGAAATTTTAAAACAAATACAACAGAGCCCCAATACAGACTCTCACTCAATAGACCTGGGACATGGCATTGACTTTTTTTTTCTTTTGTGCTTTTTAGGGCTGTACCAGCGGCATATGGAGATTCCCAGGCTAGAGGTACAATCGGAGCTACAACTGCGGGCCTACGCCACAGCCACAGCAGCATCAGATCCGAGCCGCGTCTGCAACCTACACAACAGCTCATGGCAACGTCAGATCCTTAACCCACTGAGGGAAGCCAGGGATCAAACCCGCAACCTCATGGTTCCTAGTCGCTTCCACTGCGCCACAACAGAACTCCTGGCATCGACATTTTTACTTAAAAAATATTCTCCAAGTGAATCTGATGGGCTCCAAAGGTTGTAAACTACTGGGTAAACAGTATCTCTACTGCTCATAAGTACATACTCAAGTCCTAGCATTTTAGAAGATGAGGCGATTGCTTTCAGCTGAATGAGAGGATGAAGAAGAGGTCTAGGAAGAATCCTTGACAAAAGCACCCCAAGGGAGGCTGTTCTGATCTGCCTGATTTGGAGCGTGAGAAGCCATGGTACAATCATCCTAGCTGAGTAAGACCTTTGACTGAGAAGTGTTTTCCTGTGACCTGGACTCCTTTCTATCCCGGTGCTGACCTGGAGAGCTCAGGACACCAGCAAGACGGACAAAGGCAAGGAAAGGGGAGGAGAGCCACACCCGTCCCCAGGAGCGGAGACTTTTCAGCCAACAGCTGGCCTTTCCTATGGAGGGGAGCAGCTAAAGTGAAGTTAGAGGCTCTGCCAATAACATTGGCGATACAAGCTGCAAGCAGTGATTTAAAGTGACACCGGGACATTTTACTGCCGAAGAGTGAACACAAAGATTACTGAGTTTCCATTCAGAAACTAGAGTAGACCTTTCCCCATTGAATACATTTACAGAGAAGCAAAAACAGAGCTCTGATGATGTCCCATGAGTGCTGCCTCTCATACACAGGAAGACACTTGTCAAATGTGGCAGAAATGCTGAAGAATGTAAGAATTGTGGGTTGTTTTGTTTTGGGGGAGGGACGATGAGGTCTGGGAGACACCTGGGGATCTTCGAGAGAGAAGGCCAGTAAGAGACAGAGGGAATGAGTGTGCAGAAAGCAATCAGGCTGGGAGGGGCTGCACCTCGAGTGGAGAGTGAAAAATCAGAAGCAGCCAGGAGACTATGCTTTGAAAAATGTGGCTGTTTCAAGTCGAGAAAGCATTTTTCAAGTTCTGACTGGGTTCCAGGTGCTTCCGTATAGACTCAGAGCAAAGCAGGCAATAAAACATCAGCACGACGGGTCATGGAAGGGCTCTTAAGGACAGGATTTTCTTAAGCTTTTTCTATTTCCTGAAAAGTGACTAGTGGTGAGAAAAATACTAATAATACAGAAACAAAGAGAATTGTGGAATTCCTGTCATGGCTCAGCGGAAACAAATCCAACTAGTAACCATGAGGTTACAGGTTCGATCCCTGGCCTTGCTCAGTGGGTTAAGGATCCGGCGTTGCCGTGAGCTGTGGTGTACGTTGCAGATGCGGCTCGGATCCCGCGTTGCTGTGGCTGTGGCAAAGGCCAGCAGCTCTAGTTCTGATTAGACCCCTAGCCTGGGAACCTCCACATGGTGCGGGTGTGGCCCTAAAAAGACAAAGACAAAAAAAAAAAAAAAAAGAATTGTGACAGAAAGTCCCAGAGTAGATGGAGGTAATGGAGTGGGGGTGGACAAGCAATAGGTTATAAATATTTATTTAAAGTCTATAAAATAAACATTAGCTTTAGAGCAGTCAAATCTGGGGGAATTATATCATTCTTTCTTGATAAATAATAGCTAGTTACAGTATCAGAGGGCTGCTTCCATTTCATGTACTCCATCACTGACAACATAAAATCTTCCACCTTTCTTCAGCAAAAGTGAAGGGAAAATGCAATTAATGCTATAGCTTCTATTATACCTAACAGATCTGGCAGGTAGAGAATATAAGCTAGGAAAAAACCCACAGCATCAGTGACAGTGAAAGCCTGTCCCATTTCTCCTACTTCATTTACTTTTGGAATGTGTTACAGCTAAAGGCTCAATTACTCCTAATGATGTGGCAAAGAACAGAAAAATTTCCCTGGGCTAAAAAAAGCATTCTGCACATGGTGCAGAATTTGGAAGGAAGAACACACTGAGGAAGATGTAGACCACAGCCAGATCCCCACGAAGATGGCTTCTTGAATTTTTTACTTTTTAAAATAACAATTTTTCCATTTTAAGAACCAGATGAGGGAAAGAGAGATGTGTTAGTAGGTATGAGGAAGTCACACACTTAATGAAGCAACCGTTTTTTCATTTGTTCCAATGCTTCCATCACTCTTGCCAACAGCGTGACTAGTCACCTGCCTCTAAGTACACCCAGTATGTCTCTTCGGTTTATTGTCACCAAGTGAGATGATTCCAAGGGCAGACAGACAGAAGGCTTGATGACGCTGAGAGAGCCTGGGGCATCTAAAGGAGGCTAATAGCCACCGCATAATGCCAGCCAACTGTTGCCCTTTGCAGAAAAGGGTGTCACTTGCCGCTGAAGTTTCTGATTTTTCAAGAGAGGTTGGACATTCGGGTTTTTTAAAATACAGACTCTCACAAATTGTAGATGTTCAATTTTCAGAAAAATCAGAAAGCTAACACACTGGCTTGGCCTCATCAACACGGTATAAAAGCTTTAGGCTCTAAAGCATGAGCTCAAGACCTCTGAAAACCCATTCTTTTTTCTCCTTATTTTATAGGTCTTGGCCCACCAGGACTGTCATTCCTGTTCTGCTGCTTGATGACCCCTCCTTCTTTTATCAATTTTCTTCATATTCAACCTAGTCTCTGACCACAGGCTAAGAGAGGGCAGCAGCCACGTCTTACAGTTAAAGGGATGTAAGTGCTGCAGTGCTTGACCTGGGGCCTGGTGCACGTCACGTGCATATGAATAATGGTGGGTGATAGCTTTGAAGCCTCTCCTAGTGGGTGATGGATGCAGCCAGATTTTCCTTTTCTTCCCATCTCTATCCTGACCAGCACCAGCTATAACTAGCCACTGTCTTACCAACTTCTCTTACTATTTCTAATCATTTTCCAATTGCTTTTCTACTTTTTAAGTATGCACTTCAAATATCTACAAATACTGACAAGTTTGCAACTTCCACTCCAATGTTTCTATGCTTTCTTTCTCTTATCCTCCTTCTGCATCAGGTTTCTAATTTCAAAGTGAGCATTGTTATCACGCATTTGACTTAAATGGGAATGTTTTTCATGTTTCACAAAATATCATGCTGATTTGAACTGCGACTACATGGTATTTGAAATAAAGCAACAGGAGTTCCTATCATGGCTCAGTGGAAACAAATCTGACTAGCATCCATGAGGACGCAGGTTTGAACCCTGGCCTCGCTCAGTGGGTTAAGGATCTGGTGTTGCCGTGAGCTGTGTTGTAGGTCGAATCTGACATTGGCTCAGATCTGGCATTGCTGTGGCTGTGGTGTAGGCCAGCAGCTACAGCTCCAATTCGACCCCTAGCCTGGGAACTTCCATATGTCACAGGTACGGCCCTAAAAAAGACAAAAATAAATAAATAAATAAATAAATGCAACAAAAGTAACAAATCTGACTTATTCTGATTTTACTAAGTTTAAAGGTTTTCTTTATAATCCAGAATGTGTCCTATATTCTTTTCTTTTACTACAGACTTATTTTACTTATTCTTCTAGAAGGTAAGTTAATTGACATATAATTGCAGTAAAATTCACCCTTGTAAAGAATACAGTTCAGCGAGTTGTGACAGATGTATACAGTCATGCAACCACTGCCACAATCAATTGGATGCTGAATTTTAGCAGAGCATTTCTGGCACCTGTTAAGATGACCATATCGATTTTTCTTTTCCTTTTTTTTTTTTTTTAGGTCTTTGTAGGGCACGGCACATGGAGGTTCCCGGGCTAGGAGCTGACCTGGAGCTGTAGCTACTAGCCACAGGGACAGCCACAGCCACACCAGATCAGAGCCACGTCTGTGACCTACACCACAGCTCATGGCAATGCCGGATCCTTAACCCATTGAGCAAGGCCATGGATTGAACCTGTGTCCTCGTGGATACTAGTCAGATTCATTTCCACTGAACCACTACAGGAACTCCGATTTTTCTTTTTTGATCTAATACAGAGGTGAGGTTCTCAAATACTAAACCAAGCTCATATTCCTGCGATGCACCCCACTTGACCATGGTATTTATTTAATGTACTAAATTCTATTTGATGGTATTTTATTGAAGGGTTTTATTAGCCAGGAGTTCCCGCTGTGGCTCAAAGGAAATGAATATGACTAGCATCCATGAGGATGCAGGTTCGATCCCTGGCCTCATTGCCATGAGCTGTGGCGTTGGTTGCAACGCCAGATCCTTAAGCCACCGAGTGAGGCCAGAACCTGCGTCCTCATGGATGGGATGCTAGTCAGATTTGTTTCCACTGAGCCACAATGGGAACTCCTAATTTTGTTGATTTTTACTTTCTCTAGTAATGAAATATTTACTCACTGTACAAAATTTAAAAAATAAAAACATAAAACCGTCCATAATCTTATCACTCAGGAATAATTACTACTGACACCAAATGTGAAACATTTCGGACTTTGATCTGTCTACGCACCTACCTACACACAGTGTGTATTAACCTGCCTCCTCTGTATTATATGATGTGAACATCTTTTCCATATCAATTAATATAGATTTATATCGTCAATTTCAATGGCTATGAAGCATGATTTTCCTATTATTTTCCTATTTAAATTCCTGGCAATAGAGGATAGGTAGATAATTTTTAACAATGCTACACTGAACATTATCTAACATCATTGCATGTTCACTAGTTATACTGGTAGGACAAATTATAAAAGTAGAAGTGCTAGCCAAAATACATTTAAAAATAATTTTGGGGTGAGTTCCCTTGTGGCCTAGTGGTTAGGACTCCACTTTTCTCCACTGCTCCCTGGGTTCAATCCCTGGTCTAGGAACAGATATTCCATAGAAAGCTGCTGCATGCCATGGCCAAAAGACAAAATAACTTTTTTGCTTATAAAATAAGTCTCCCACATCAAGCTGCTGTACACTACAGCCAAATAAATTAAATAAAAATAAGTTTTTGGATTAAAAGTCTGTACTTATATGAAAAAACAATCAGCAAAAGGCAAAGCAATGATTTCCTGCAGTCCGTATTCCAGTCATACTTCTGCTAACGTTTTGTTAGATATATAGCCACCAAGGTTTAGTGCACATTTTTTAAACCATAAATATCATACATACTAGTTTGTAACTTACCATACTATGTCATCTTTTTATACCTCGTTTTATACACACAGCATCATTCTACAGTTATAAAATATGCAATGGATAAAATAACCATAATTTGATTCTCTAATCATGGAAATGTGAAATGTTTCCAATTTTTGCTACTATAAAAAAAGCTACAATGAATATCACTGTCTTTAGTTTTTGCGCCATTGTTCAATTATTTCCGCAGGCTAAATTCCCAGAGGTGGAAATGCTAGATCAAAGGATTTAAACTTCAAGGCTTCTGATGAACATACAACCCTTGAAAAAGTCTGCATAAACTGGCATTAGCAACTGAGAGTAAGTGCTTGTTGTTCACATCCACCTCAATCTCAGTATCGTTCTTCTTAAACTTAGATCACAAAAAGTGGCACTCTTTTTTTGCATTTAAAAATTATTAATAAATTGGACTTTTTTTTGGCCCTTCACAATAAGTTATCAAATCACTTTATATGATCTAGTATCTATCTATAACCAAAACAGCCATAATAACTTATATTTATCTCTTAAAATCTTCAGTCCTATTTTGGAGAATTAAAAAAAAAAAGAAAGTAAGAAAAAGAAAAACATGCCTTGCATTTTTAGAAATAGTTCTGGTGCTCTGGTTGGAATTCCGCTCTTAAGTTTATTCCAAGTAAGGGAGAACAACCACTTTCTCCATGTTGTCTTAACATAAATATGTATCAGAACATTATAAAATGTTTTGCTAGTGCACAGAAGTCAGCATAGCACAGGTGCACACACATCTTTCCAGTATAGTATAAACATTTTAATAGATATTTCATTATAATACAGGCTCATCTCTAAATGCTCCATGGAACAGACTGTTAAAATAATACCAGAGGGAGGCTCTATTTCATCACACTGTCAACATCTGTAAGTCTGAAGCATTAAAAAAAAAAAATGGAGTGCAATCTTTCTCAAAGCTTTCATTTTTTTTTCAGGGCTTTCATTTTTAAATAAGCACCCGTTCTGAACAATTGTGACTGATTTCCTTTGGAGCAAAACCATGGTGAACATTCACTTTAAAAAAAAAAAAAAAAAACAGTTAAGAACAAATGACCTGCAAGTGAATTCAAGATAATGAGCAGTGATTGTAGCATTCCAGCAAAGCATCTGTGCTTAAATGTTTAAAAAACAAGGTTCCCAACACATATTCCAAAAGGCAGCAAATTTACATGGGCCTTCTCCCCTTTTTTCTAAATTCTAGTTTTATTTTTAAGTGCACACGTCAAACATGTGAAATGTTTCAGTGTTTTTTAATAACTATCATTAAAAAAAATCAAGATAATTATAATTGAACCATAAAGTCAGTTTTTTTGGATATACTGACCTTGATGATCAAGAGATCACACAATGAGGGTGAGGGCAAGAGACGTTTACTTTATCAAGTATCACTAGAACAAATTCTCTGTCTTTTCAGCACTATTCTGTTTTGTTTTGATATCATATTGGTTAATCTATCTGACCTTGAAATGCTTGATGGAACATATAAAGCAACACTATAGCATTAAATGAAAATTCAGTAAAAAAAAAAAATTATTTCTGAAGTATTCAGTAGAGAGATACCAAAATTCTAAGGTCCTTTATTAGTTCTTTGATAAAAGAAATACTCTAAAAATATACCAGCTTTGGGAGACTTATCTTCCCAACTCATTCGCTGAGCTACAGGCCCCCAAATATATAGGATTCCAAATTCTAGTCTACAAGATAATTAAAGCAATAGGTTAGGAAAATAAGATGACACTAAGAAATGGAAAGGCCAGTCTATGTAATTCACAGTACTGTGAATTCACTCACAAAGGATGGATGTAACGGACTAAATATTCCCAGAAATAAGCCACCATTCAGCTCCTGAATGCAATGAAAAAAAAATGACCACTATGGAGTTGATTCCTGAGATTAACATCATCAAAGAGCAACCAACTTCAAAGACAATCAAGATAAACCGGAAAATCATGAATCTCCTGAAAGCCTGTTGAGACAAAGATGATGATTTTTTTAAAAAAAAATCGGTGGTGGTGGGGGGCAGTGTGTCCAAAAAGAGGGATATATGTAAAAAAAGGAGAGAGAACGGAAAATCAGAAAGTCTCTGGTATTTCCAGAGAAGACAGTGCCCTGGGCCAAATGCTCTAAGAACTCTCATCTGTCTGGCAGACATGGAGTAAGTGAGAGAGGCTCATCCACGGGGTTGGCATCATCTGTTGAAGCTAACCCTTCGAAGCATTCACCCGCACGTGCTCTGACGCCTCATCCTTACTTACGAGACCATTTGATTGATGTGAACACAAGAGCTCAGCAGAGTTGACCAGCTGATGGGAAGAAAACACATCCCTTCATCACCATAATTGTCACAGCCTGCAGAGAGGTTTCCATTTGGAGTGTAAACTGATAAAAGTGGCATTTTTGGAGTTCCCTTCGTGGCTTCCAAGTGGTTAACGAATCCGACTAAGAACCATGAGGTTGCGGGTTCGATCCCTGGCCTTGCTCAGTGAGTTAAGGATCCAGCGTTGCCGTGAGCTGTGGTGTAGGTTGCAGATGCGGCTCGGATCCCGCGTTGCTGTGGCTGTGGCGAAGGCCGGCAGCTACAGCTCCTGTTAGACCCCTAGCCTGGGAACCTCCATATGCCGCGGGTGCGGCTCTAGATAAAGGCAAAAAGACCAAAAAAAAAAAAAAAGTGGCATTTTTCTTCATCAGTTTCTCTGAATCGAATCGAATCGCCAGGGTCTAATCAGCCTCTCAAAAATAATGACAAGAGTTAAATCCACCAAGCTCGAATCATATTTTTAAAAAATCCTTCAACAATTTCCCCATGCCAAACAGTACAACATCAAAACTCTTCAGTCCGAGCTGGGCAGGCCCTTTCCTACTTTTTCAACCTCGTGTAATATGATTGTGATCATCATCAACAGCTGACCTTGGTTAAGTGCTTTTGATATGTAAGGCCCTGTCCCAAGCATTTTACTTATGAGACCTCACTCTTAAAACCCCATAAGGTAGCTAGTGCTGTTTTCTTTGTTGTACTAAATGGGGAATTAAAGCACAGAAAGGTTTAATGCTTTGCCTCATCACATTCCCACATGAACCTCACACTTCAGCCACAATGAAATATGTGCAGGTCTTGCAAATGCCATATGCTTGTGCACAGAATACGGCCCCGCTTTTTCTTATCTGAGCCTTTCCTACTGATTCTTCAAGACTCAGTTTAGGGCCTCCTGTGAGAAACTTTCTAGATACCCTGACTTTCCTAAAATAAGTCAGATGCTCCCTCTTCTGTGCTGCTTTTGCCAACCGGTATCCACTCACACAGAACACGGGAATTTTAAGAGTCTGTATGAAAATCTGCCTTCCCCTCGCCCCCCTACCCACCCACCCAGGCTACAGGCTCTCTCATGGGCAATGTCAGGGTCACAGCATAAGGCCACAGTCTTTCAAATCTAGGGGGCGCCATTCACAGACTATAGATTAATGTAAATGGTAATTCTTGGAGGTGTCTGGTACAGCAGTGCTAAGGCAAGTATCCTCAGCACCTTCTGAAGAAGCTGGCACAGGGTACACACTCCTAACCATGTCTAAGTGACGGAACGGCTGATACAGAGCTCACAGTACATGTGAAAAGGTGCTCGATCACTGAGGTCTCCCAACCAGTTAATTACCCTCCATACCAGCACTTCATTAGGTAAAGTCTAAACAACACTGTCAACTTAAAATAGTGCCAGCTTGCCCCTTGGCACACTGCCATATCTCTTCTACGTCAGCAGCTTATACATTTTCTCTAAATGTGAACATGAATTTAGATTTCCCTCTAAGCCTTTGATAATGGCATAATTAATCTGCAAATAAATGTAGCATTTTCACCAGAGATAAAAATAATTTTTTTTTTTTTTTTTTTTTTTTGCTTTTTAGGGCTGCACTCGCGGCATGTGGAAGTTCCTAGGCTAGGGGTCAAAACGGAGCTGTACCTGCCGGCCTACACCACAGCCACAGCAACTTGGGATCTGAGCCCAGCCTGCAACCTACACCACAGCTCACAGCTACGCCGGATTCTTAACCCACTAGTAAGGCCAGGATCGAAACTGCGACCTCATGGTTCCTAGACGGATTTGTATCCGCTGCACCACAACGGGAACTCCCAGAGATGTAAATAATTATTTGTGAGAGCCAGATAGAAAAATCTCCCCCAAAGAATGGACTGCAGTGTAAATTAATACAGTCCAATTTTTCTATTAACGAGCATGTTCACAAGGGCACTATGATCCCATATTCAGAAAAAGAACATTCCACAACGTTCAAACACCTGCTCAGCAGAGAGGAAAAAATTACACACTGAACTTTGGCAAACATTTATGATAAGTTGATTAGAGGTTAAAACAAATTTAGGCAATACATTCCTACTTTCTTTAGAAGGACATAGTTTCTGTCTTTCCATCGATGGGAACATGGTCCTTGGTAAAAGCACCTTCTACACACAATTAGTTTTAAGAAGCAGCTGGAGATTGAGGCAGGCTTTGCGGAAGAGAAATTCTTAGTCATTCAAGGTCACTACTTAGCCCTAGTGGGAAAAGGGAAAAGAGACAAAAACAACTTGCTCTGAACTTACTCAAAGAACTACGAAATCTCAGAGATATAGCAATGTGGTAGGCAGAAAACTGGTCCCCCAAATCTGTCCAAGTCCTAATCCCCTAAACTTGTGACTATGTTGTGACTGTGGCATGGGGGAATTAAGATTGCAGGTGGAATTAAGGTTGTTAATCAGCTAATCTTAAAATAAAGGGCCTTTAAAGGGAAGAGGGAGGCAAAAACTTTACCGAGTGATGCAACAGGAGAAAGACTGAACCAGCGATTGCTGGATTTGATGGTGGAAGGAGGTCATCAGCAAGGAATGCTCTGACCTCTAGAATCCGAAAGACACAAGATGACAGATTCCGCCCCGCCCCGCCCCCCCCACCCCCAGAGTCTCCAGAAAGAAGGTGGTTCTGCTGACACCTGAACTTTAGCCCAGAGAGGCCAATTTTGGGCTTCTGACCTCCAGAACTTAAGATAATCTGACTACTCAGCCATACAAAAGAACGAACTAATGCCACTTGCAGCAACATGGATGCAGCTAGAGGCTCTCATACTAAGTAAAGTGACTCAGAAAAAGACAGACAGATACCATATGATATCACTTTTATCTGGAATCTAATATATGGCACAAATGAACCTTTCTACAGAAAAGAAACAAACTCATAGACATGGAGCACGGACTTGTGGTTGTCAAGGGGAAGGGACTGGAAGTTTGGGGTTAGAAGATGCAAACTATTGCATTTAGAGTAGACAAGCCATGAGGTCCTGCTGTATAGCACAGGGAACCATATCTCATCACTTGTGATGGAACATGATGGAGGAAATGTGAAAAAAATAATGTATATAAATGTATAACTGGGTTATACTTCGCTGGATAGCAGAAATTGACAGAACACTGTAAACCAACTATAATCAACCATTTTTTAAAAGAAGAAATAAAAAAGATAATCAGTGTTGTTTCAAGCCACTAAATCTGTGGGAATCTGTTACAGGAGCCAACAGGAAAGAAATACAGGAAATTTCACCCGAGAGAAGACACACATGATTTCTATAATTTCTACAGCAGGTGAACATTTATTCCCCGCAAGCCAAGAGCTCCTGCAGACAAGCAGATCTGAAGTGGTGGTTGCTTTCTCTGCCCTCACCTAAGCCTTTTATCACCAAAAACCCTTTACCCCTAGCTATTTTACAGACATGACCTGAAATACATTCGAGTTGGTGTGGCATTTTGAGACTCTGTGCAGACAAGAGTCATAACATTTTATGAGCGCCAGAGGGATCCCAGAGGACAGCTGGCCCATCCCCTGTAATTAGGCTGTAAGTGAAGACATCCAGGCCAAAAGGCCTCAGTTAGTATCGTACGACAGGTTACACAGCCAGGTAATCACAAAGCCACAAACCTCGTGCTCTCCCTTTCCCTCTCTCTCTTTCTCTCCAGTGCTCTTGCACCGCCCTACGCTGCTAGTAATTAAATGCTCTGCATAAAACTAAATGGCACTTGAGACGTATGCTACCAAGAAGGTGAATTTTTAATTTCATTTAAATATTAAATTAAAAAAAAAAAACCCTGATGTTTCTGTTGTCGGGAAAATTTTGGGTAGGTTTGTAACCACCTGGGAAGGGAGTCTACTTTTTCAACCATATAGCTTACAAAATCTAACTATAGATGATCAAGTATTTCTGATGAAAATCTAGTTTCTGGAGGTGCTATCAGTGTAAAGTAGACACCAATTTAGAAGATCTAGTCTGAAGAAAAAGTGTAAAATGTATTCTTCATTTTTCGTATGATGAAATGTTGACATGATGGAGTTTTTGACATATTAGGTTAAATGTGGCTACTATAAAATTTTAAATTACACGTGTGGTGGAGTTCCCGTCATGACTCAGTGGTTAATGAATCCGACTAGGAACCATGAGGTTGCGGGTTCGATCCCTGGCCTTGCTCAGTGGGTTAAGGATCCGGCGTTGCCGTGAGCTCTGGTGTAGGTTGCAGACACAGCTCGGATCCCGCGTTGCTGTGGCTGTGGCGAAGGCCGGCGGCTACAGCTTACTGTTAGACCCCAGGCCTGGGAACCTCCATAAGCCGCGGGTGCGGCCCTAGATAAGGCAAAAAAAAGACAAAAAAAAAAATTACACATGTGGCTTTCAGTATATTTCTTATTTTTTTTTGCCTTTTTGCCTTTTCTAAGGCTGCACTCGCGGCATATGGAGGTTCCCAGGCTAGGGGTGTAATTGGAGCTGTAGCCACACGCCTATGCCGCAGCCACAGCAACATGAGATCCAAGCCGCGTCTGCAACCTATACCACAGCTCACAGCAACGCCGGATCCTTAACCCACTGAGCAAAGACAGGGATCGAAACTGCAACCTCACAGTTCCTAGTCGGATGCGTTAACCACTGAGCCACAACGGGAACTTGGGCTCTCAGTATATTTCTATCAAACCCAGTGCCATTCTAAAGGAATGGACTGAGACACATGGGTATTTTAATCTGACATTCTAGAAAATAGAAACAGTAAAAATACCAGGTATTTGTAGGAGGCAAAGAAGAAATTATAGAGGGACTATGTCTCAGAAGAATACATATATGTGTGTGTGTGTGTGTGTGTGTGTGTGTGTGTATGATTAGAATCCTCAGACGAATTTTTTTTTCTAATTTGATTTTTAATTAATGGGAATACAAGAATGATTAAAACAAAAAGATGTTAAAAAAATTACTCTTCTCAAAGCATCTCTTGTTTGTTGGTTGGCTCTTAATTTACACATGACCTTGTAAAACAAAAACTGTGAACTAGGAATGAGTATGCAGACTGCAGGAGCAGCCATTATACATTTTTAGAAATCTATTTTCTCCACAAATGTGTCAAGCTGACAAAATAAGAATACAAACAATCCACAAATTCTTCGCATTCAGTTTCTAATCCAAGCTCTCCCTTGTTCTGGCCTTGGTAGCGGATCAGCTCTAAGTTTTCAGAAACTACTATTATACCACGGAGACAGATTCTGATCTGTCAGACGGGGTCTTAAAAAACGCTTATGTAAAATATCACAAAGCCAGAGGCCCTACAAAAATCCCTGGAATTTGGCCTTAGGAGGAAACCAGTTAATCAGACTCCACGTGATTCTTTATGCACAATGGGAGTGAGTCTATACTGGAAATAGCCCCGTGTGCCATCCGATTGATCAAAGAAATCCCAGCAGTCTACACTGCAGCTCAGAGGAAGCCAGCTTCCAGAGGCCACCCAGTTGCTCAGAGCAAAGGAGTGTTTTGTTCAGGTGACCCTAAGCCTCCCAGAGGTCACGCAGGATAATCTCGGCTTTGTTTTCCAGGCTCTCTGATGACACCTAGGGCAGGGACTGTTTGAGGACCTTAGCGGAACTTGCTGAGGTCATCCTGGGATTCATCCTCAGGACTCTGGCCATCTGTAAGGCTGCATGGATCATCTCATTCTGGATTCCCACAGCCCCAGGTCCTGCTTTCCTATTTAAATGTTCCACCTCCAAGGAAAACACACATGATTATAACGTTTAGATAGAAGGATACTACATAAATCTATATACACGGTGTGATAGCAATTACACAAACACAGGAAAAACAGTTGCAAATGCCAACAGTGCTTATTTCTACTGGAAAGATTATATTCCTTGTATTTTCAACACTTTCCACATTTGGGGGGAGCAACTTATACTATTCAAACAGGCCTATTTCTTTTGGGGGGGTATAAGAGAGTATTAACAAATAAAAAGTGTCCATGTTACTAAGGTACTTGAATATATTTTAAATCAGCATGCTCCTTTGACATTAATACCTAATGTATTTTGTAAATTGCTTAAAACACCATTAAGCAGACATATGTTCATAACTGTACTTTCACCGTGCCCCCTGCTAATTCAAAAAACAGGAGCAGCACTATAAACAAAAGTGGATCCTTTAGGAAAGTAGTCTCCAAAGTAAGATATGATGAACCTAAAACATGCTTTCTGTGAAGTATGAATATAAATGTCAACAATTCAATGACACTGAACATCTAAGATCTTGATAATACTGCATGAAAAATTGACTTTACATGAATTTTTTGATCCACTTTTCTAACTTGAGTGTGATATATTTCAAATTATTTCTTACAGATTTTTAAAAGTTCAACAGGGCAGACAGAAAGGTACAGATCACTTAGAATCTAATTCAAAGGTTAAATTAGATTGAAGTGTTACCTTTTAGGTCCAAGCAAATGTAAATCCAGGCAAAAGTAGCTGCCATTTTCAGAGTTTAACTGCTATCCATATATCAAGAAGGCTATACACAAAACAACATTATTAAAAATATCTTATTTGGAGAGGAAAGAGCCTGGCATTGCCAAAGTACTATTACAACAGATCCACAAATCATATATGATGGTGAATGACTACCTTTAAAGCCAGAAATCCGACAAAGATGCCTCATATTACCTCCGTTATTTTAATACCCTTTTTTTTTACAAGTGTTAGCCAAAGCAGTAAAAATTACAGATAATGGAAATGGAAAAACTAATTAACATTATTTGGAAATGACACGATAATCCACTGATAAAACCCAGTAGAAATGCTTGAATAAAAATTCAGACTCAACATACAAAATTCATAGCCTCCTTAATTTCCAGAAATAACCAGCTGGAAAGTACAGTGGGGTAAAAGTCACATTTATAAAGGACAAAAAAATACAGTACACAAACAGGGTTACATTTAAAGAGAGGTATGCAGAGCCAACATAAAGAAAACCATACAATTTTACTGTAGGACACAAAAGTAGATGTGAATTAATGACGTACTATCCTGCTGAATGTAAAAGCTTAATTGAAAAAGATTAGAATTTCCTTCCAAATTGATAAATATAACGCAGTTACAACTAACACTTCAGTAAAAAGTTGCCTTTAGAACCTGACAAAATTACTCCAAAGTTCCTTTAGCCAAGAATATTCATGAAAATTTGGTGGAAAAGGGATGCGTAACTAGTAAGAGCTTGTACTTTCAGATATCAAAATGTTATAAGCTATAGAAATTGAAACCTGTTTTTTTCTCACCTGAAAAGATGGTCCAAATACAGTCTAAAATTCTGCATACAATTAAAATGACATTTTAAATTAATGCAAAAAGGTTGGATTATTAAATCAGGTCTGTCAACTAATTATTCATTTTGGAAAAGATTTAAGTTAGATCCAGATCTCTCACCCTACACAAAAATAAATTCTGGATGCAATAAAATTTAAATGTGAAGGAGTTCCCACTGTGGCACAGTGGAAATGAATCTGACTAGTATCCATGAGGATGCAGGTTCGATCCCTGGCCTTGCTCAGTGGATTAAGAATCTGGCATTGCTGTGGCTGCAGTGGAGGCCAGCAGCTATGGCTCCCATTCAATCGCTAGCCTAGGAACTTCTGTATGTCACGGATGCAGTCCTGAAAAGCACATACACAAAAAAAATTAAATGTGAAAAATGAAACCACGAAAGTACTAGAAGAAAATTAAGGGGGTGGGAAAAAAAAAACTAAGCCTAACATACACCAAATTCACTAAGAAAAATATTAGATTTGATAGAATAAAAATGTTCATGTTTGAGAAAAATAAAACCACCAAACAAAACTGAAAGGCAAGCAAATTAAACTATATATTTGCAACACATGGCAGAAAGGGAGTTAATATCCTTAAACAAGAAAGAGTTTCTGTGACTTGATTAAAAAATCTTGCTTTTTAGTCACTGTATATTCTTGCTTCCTTTGTCATAGATTAGTTGACTGTAGGTGCATGAGTTTAATTGCTTTTAAAAACAGTCAAATGACACAAGTCAATTTATAAAAGAAACCATACCCCAAAATTAAAATATACCTAAAATCAAATATGTGCACATTGAGACATGATACAGTGCTTTCAACATTAACATGTCAAAGACTTTTAAAAAGTGAATCACGGGAGTCCGGGTCTTGGCTCAGTGGTGATGAACCCAGCTAGTATCCATGAAGACGTGGGTTCGATCTCTGGACTACTCAGTGGGTTAAGGATCCAGCGTTGCTGTAAGCTGTGGTGTAGGTCACAGGCACAGCTTGGATTTGGCATTGCTGGGTCTCTGGCTAGGCTGGTACCTGTAGCTCTGATTCGACCCCTAGCAGAGAACTTCCATATGCCACCGGGTGTAGCCCTAAAAAAGAAAAAACAAGCAAATTGCATCTAATGATTTCAAGCAAGCAGGGGACTGGCCACTCCCACTCTTGGTCTACATCTATATAGGTATCATTTTCCTAGAGAGAAATTTGACAATGTACACTTAAAAAATCTAATATTTAACAACCTCATTAATTCAGTAATTGCATTTCCAGGAATTTATCCCAATGAAATGACTGTGGAAGTTTAAAACATATTTATAATATGTAATGATTAAGATACATTTATAACACCAGTAATTTGTACACATTATGCTATGTCCATTAAAAATGCAATAATTAAAAATATTATCAGAGAATACTTAGAGACAGAAAATAAATTCAAGCCATCTTTACTTTTTAGAAAGCAGATTCTAAAGCAGTATATTCTCTATGATTTTGTTTTTAAGAAGTTCTGCAATGGATGGAGATAGAAAAGATGGGAGGACACATAACAAAATTATTAAAATTGGTTATTCTGAATTGTGAGGCTGTGAGAGCTTTTACCTTCTTTCATCACCTTTATTTTCTAAATTATCTACATGGAGTAATGTATTCCTTTTATACTGTACCTTTATATGTCTGTTTACTCCTTTATTTTCACTAAAAAATAAAACAAAACTACCTTGTTTGGTGTCTTTTGTCTGTTTTTTGCCTTTTTCTTTTTTTTAGGGGGGGGCGCACTTGGAGTATATAGAAGTTCCCAGGCTAGGGGTAGAATCAGAGCCGGAGCTGCCAGCCTAGGCCACAGCCACAGCAACAAGGGATCTGTGCTGCCTTTATGTCCTGCATCACAGCTCATGGCAATGCTGGATCCTTAACTCCCTGAGGAAGCAAGAATCAAATCCACATCCTCACGGATACTAGTCAGGTTCGTTACCTGCTGAGCCACAAAGGGAACTCCCTCACTTTGTTTATTTTGGACAGTGTGCCAGCCTCGTCTTTATGTTCCAGGAGCTAATGATTCTGCTTCCTAAAATCCTCCCCCATTCAAACTTTCTAATCTCAACCAGCCACATTTTATGGCAATGAACTGAACATATAATGGAATCCTTGTCTACACTCCAGATGTGACCCTCTTCTATCTCTTTCACAGCAATATCCACTCCTCCTATGTCTTTTCTCAATGACTATCATGAAAACAGCATGGAAAATAGTTAAGAATGGCATGAAGGATAGTTATAAATGGAAGTTGCAATAGCCCCTCATCTTTAAGTCAGCTCAAAGCAAGCCTGCCTACTAATCACTGAATTGGGACGCGAAATCAAAAGAGGCCTCAAAAGGATATCTAGTCTGGCTCCTGGCCTTCAGGAGAGGAAAAAACACTACTCTTCCCCTCTGATAGATGAGGGAAGAAAAACTAGAAAAGAAGAACCGGCTACAACACACACTGGTACCCAATGGCAAAAGGTGGAATGAAACCTGGGTCCCATATTCCTAGAAACATAACTTTTCTACAGCATCCCGTTACATGAATCACAGAGAAGGAAAGGGGGTGGAAGGAAGGGGGAGAGTTAGTTAGCTTAAGGGAATGTAAATTGGATAACAGTATGGAGGTTCCCTAATAAACTAAATATAGAACTACCATATGATCCAGCAGTCCCACTCCTGGGCATATAGCTAGAGAGTATCATAATTTGAAAAGATACATGCACCTCAATATTCACTGCAGCACTATTTCCAATAGCCAAGACATGGAAGCAACCTAAAAGTCCATCCATAGAGGAATGGATAAAGAAGATATGGTATGTATGTATGTGTGTGTATATACACACGCACGCATGCACACACACACACACACACACACACCCTGGAATATTACTCAGCCCAAAAAAAGAATGAAATAATGCTATTTGCAACAACATGGAAGGACCTAGAGATCATCATTACACTAAGTGAAAGAGACAGAAAAAGACAAATACATGATATCACTTACATGTGGAATCTAAAATGATACAAATAAAAATGGGTCACTTTGCTGTACAGCAGAAACTGACAGAACACTGTAAATCGACTGTAATAAAAAGATTAAAAAATTTTTAAAAAGAAACAAAAATTAAAAAATAAAACGATACGAAATAACTTATTTACGAAATAGAAACAGACTCCAGATTTCAAAATCAAACTTATGGTTACCCAAGGGGAAACATTTGGGGGTGGGGGGAGAAATTAGGAGTTTGGGATTGACATACACACACTACTCTATATAAAAGATAATCAACAAAGACCTACTGTATAGCACAGGGAAATCTACTCAATACTCTATAATAACCTATATGGGAAAAGAATGTGAGAAAATGTACATATGGCTGTGTATAACTGATTCACTTTGCTGTACACCTGAAACTAACACAACAATTTAAATCAACTATACTCCAATAAAATTAAGGAAAAAATCCTGGCAGAAACAAAGAATTCTTGTGCACTGTTGGCCAGATTGTAAACTGTTGCAACCATCACATGGCAAACAGTACAGAGGTTCCTCAAAAAAATAAAAATAGAATTACCATACGGTCCAGCAATACCTCTTCTAGGAATATACCTGAAGGAAATGAGAATATTATGTTGAAGATATACTTGCACCCCATGTTTATAGCAGCATTATTCACAGTAGACATAATGTGGAAACAACCTAAGTGAACACGGATGGATGAATGGATAAAAAACTTGTGTGTGTCTGTGTGCATGTGCGCACCTACCTACAATGGAATATCAAACACAAAAAATAGAGGCAATCATGCCACTTGCAACAATAGGAATGAACCTTGAAGACTTCGTGCCAAGTAAAAAGTTAGAGAAAGACAAATACTATAGATTTTACATATATGTGGAATCTAAAAAAAAAAAAACAAACTCAAAGAAAAAGATATCAGATTTATGTTTACCAGAGATACGGGGTGTGGAAGGGGGAATTGGGAAGTTATAAAGTCAGTCATTCCTGGGGATATAATATATAGCATGGTGACTATAGTTAACACTGCTGTGTTTTCCATACACACACACACACACACACACACACTACGCTATATACAATGTATAGTGTGTGTGTGTGTGTATATATATTATATGTATATATATATATATATATATATATACCACAGGTGTTAAGATAGTAGAACTTGAGTTCTTATCACAAGGAAAAAAAACATCTTTTTTCTTTCCCTTTTCCTTTGTTTTTGAATCTACATGACATTGAATGTTAACTAAACTTAGTGCGTAATCATTTCACAATGTATAGAAGTCAAAACATTATGCTGTACACCTTCAGTATAAACACTGCTGTATGTCAATGGTAACTCAGGAAAACTGGAGAGGGCAGGGAACCACCACTTCCGGGCCTTGCCCCTAGCTTTGTAAACGACCTTACTGCTCTGGACCTAAGTTATTCAGCTTAGAGCAAGTTGAACTTGAAGATCTCTATTAATGTACAGTTTAACTCTGCTTCCATTCACATCAGTACATTATAAAGTTATGAGCAACACAGCAAACAATATACATTCCATTCAATGAACAGGTACTGGGCACCTACCATGGGCAAGATACCGTGACAGATACTGTGGGGATATATAGCATTGGCATCTATCAAGGTCACCAACAGAGTGCCATAAAACTTCACAGCTGAGAAGAACTGAATTTTATAAACTAGCAAACGGACACAAAATATTGGCACATACTGAAATATTAAACTGTTAACACATTTGTAAAGTTATTCTAAATATGTCATTTAGTCCTTACAAAGGTTATAAGGAGACTGGACCCTGGGAAGGTTAGTGACCTGCCTCCAAACCATCCGCTTTATACTTAGCCAGAATTAAAAAGATGATCTATTTGACGCTGCAAGGGGAAAAAACTACTCTGAGCTACTAGGCAGATTCCTTCCCTGAGACAGCACTGCCAGTAATCATCCCTGAATCATTTCTATGAAGAATTCCCACGGCAGCTGGGATAAACCAAAGCCACTCAGCTTAACTTTGAAAGATACTCCCAGGCAGTACCATAGAAAAGGAGCAGAGGTTTAGCACCTAGGCAAGACTCAGATATTCCAACTACTTGTCATCAGCAGAAATACATCAGCAAACATTGGTTTCAATCCACGTCAAAGACATTTTCATTTATCCCTACGAAAATATTCAAAAATGGTCCTACTCTAGGGCAAAACAGAAATGAGCTACACAACAGAAACAGACTCACACACATAGAGAACAGACTTGCAGCTGTCAAGGGGGGAGAAGGGAGGGAGTGGGATGAACGGGGAGTTTGGAGTTGGTAGATGCAAACTATTACATTTAGAATGGATGAGCAATGAGGTCCTACTCTACAGCACAGGGAACTGTATCCAGTCTCTTGGGACAGACCATGATGGACCATAATAGAAGAAAGGGCATGTATATTTTTGTATGACTGGGTCACTATGCTGTACAACATTAATTAGCACAACACCGTAAATCAACGATATTCTAATAAAAAAAATTTTTAAGTTCCTATCCTATTCAAGAAACTATTTTAAAATGTTCCTACCCTATTCAAGACTGCATCTTGTCTCCAGTGCCATCTCCAGCACTCCCAATCCCCCTCACACTAGGCCATTTGTTTTCCCATAGTTCTCATCACCAACTAACACACTATACACCACGTGCTTACTCATTATGCATATTCTTCTTCTATGCTAGAATGCAAGCTCACTAGAATGGGGGCATCTTTGTTTTATTCCCTGCTGTGTCCCCAGTACTAAAAGACACAATGGCAGTTGAGGGAACTCCTCTCCCTTACAAAAGCAGATGATGGCATCTATTCAAAACACTTTCTAACATTTCACCCCAAACTGCTAAACGTTGCTAAATATTTCACACGTTTGAATGGAGACACTTGACACATCCATAAATGAATCCAACAACTACGTCACTGACGAGAGAGCTGTAATTATGGAATAATAGAAATATCACTGACAGATGGAAGGGGGGTTTTCTTGTTGGTACAGCTTATCCAGGGAGTTATATGCAGAGTTCAGTGAGTGAGCATGACTGACAGGCGATCAGAGCATGCAAATCGAGCCATGATTCCTCAGCAATTAAGCACAGGGTTGGGGAGCTGAAGGGTAGGAGACCAGAGTAATAAGAGAAAGATGTTTAGTTTCAGACACTGATCTTTAAAACAGAAGTTACTGCATACGTATTTGAAAATGTTTTCTGATGCACATTATTTCTGCAAAGGAAACTGCAGAAAACGGTGTGGTCAACTAGTGTGGCAGAGCACAGGTTAATAACTGTTTTCATTTATTAAACATTTTATGAGGTACCAGGCAGTGTTCTGAAGCCTTCACATATATTATATCACTTGAATAACTTCACAGTGACCCTGCGATGCAGGAACTATTACTGTTTTATAGATAATGAAACAGAGGCTCAGAGGGGTTGCTTGGTCTGCTTGGGACCACACAGCTACTTAGTGATGCAGTTGGGACCAAACCAGGAGTCATATCCCAGGTTAATGGTTATCAACAGGGAGTGGTTCTATTCCCCACATGCTATTTGGCCAGGTCTGGATACGGTTTTTGTCGTCACAACTGCAGGGAAGGTGCTGCTGGCATCTAGTGGGTAGAAATGCTGCACGATTTCCTACAAGGTAGAGGGCAGGCCAATAACAAAGAATGATCTGGCTTCCAATGTCAACAGCACCAAGGTTGAGAAACCTTGCTCTAGAACTAAAAACCCTTAACCATGTTCTCCAAGTTTGAGAAACAATACCATTGGTACAGGGCACAAGGAGGAAAACTAACCGTAACATGGCAGTTATGTGACCTCATAAAAGAAGGATATTTCAGAGTTCCTGTCGTGGCTCAGTGGTTAACGAATCCGACTAGGAACCATGAGGTTGCGGGTTCGATCCTTGGCCTTACTCAGTGGGTTAAGGATCCGGCGTTGCCGTGAGCTGTGGTGCAGGTTGCAGATGCGGCTCGGATCCCGCGTTGCTGTGGCTGTGGCAAAGGCCGGCGGCTACAGCTCCCGTTAGACCCTTAGTCTGGGAACCTCCATATGCTGCGGGTGCGGCCCTAGATAAGGCAAAAAAAAGACAAAAAAAAAAAAAAA
>PVHT020000022.1:3685546-3727354 GCA_004024745.2 Catagonus wagneri
AAAAAAAAAAAAAAAGGGTATTTGTTTCCTGAGGATGCTGTAACAGACAATAAACTCGACCGCTTAAAACTACATAAGTGTATTCCTTCAGAGTTGTGGAGCCCACCTGTCCAGAACCAGCATTACCAGACTGACATTAAGGCACTGGCGAGGCCATATTCCCTCTGGAAGTGCTGGCGGAGTCTGTCCCTTACCTCTCCCAGCTTCTGGTGGCTGGCAGCCCTGGCACTCCTTGGCTGATGGCCGCATCACAGCCATCTCTGCCTCCATCCTCACATCACTCTCTTCACTCTGCATCTCTATACGTTAAGTCCCCCTGCCTCTTTCTTATTAAGTCGCTGTGATGACACTTAGGGCCCACCTAGATAATCCAGGATAATCTCCTCATTGAAAGATCCTTTAATCATATCTGCAAAATTCCTTTTTTTTTTTCCAAATAAAGTAAAATTTAGAGGTTGCAGGGGATTAGGGCATGGATATCTTTTTTCTTTCTTTTTTTTAGGGCCGTACCTGCGCATATGGAATTTCCTGGGTTAGGGGGTCAAATGGGAGCTGTAGATGCCAGCCTACACAACAACGCCAGACCCGAGCTGCTACATCTGTGATTTACACTGCAGCTTGTGGCAATGCCGGATCCTTAACCTAATGAACGAGGTCAGGGATTAAACTCGCATCCTCATGGACACTATGTGGGGTTCTTAACCTGCTGAGCCACAGTGGGAACTCCTGGACATAGATAACTTTGGAAGGCCACTTTTTAGCCTACCATGAGTACGTATTACATACTATTTACCCATAAGGGAATCTTAAGTCATGTGCTCGAGGACAAATGGCTAACAAGCAGTGGAAGTAGAATCTGATCTAAGCTCCGTCTATCTCTGGAGTGCAATTTCTTTTCTTTATAGCACAACAGTCATGAAGGCTGAAGAGAAGCTGCTAAACCAGCAAGTTCCAACCTCCGAGGGGAGACTAATGCAAGGAGACTGAAAAAATCCACTTGTGTTCCAAGCACAGCACAAATTTTTATGATGTGTTTTGACAATATTTGCATTAATTATTTTCTTTATATAATTTAGTGATCATTCCTTATCGCCTAGGAGATATCTTATTATACAAAGAATCCTTGCATAGAACAGCCTACAGCCTTCTTCCTGAGTGTTCAGTAATATGCAACAAATTACAGCTTTAACTGCACATACTCCTTCAGGATTTGTACATTATTATGGACTAAAATCCAACGCTTGTGGTAAGAGGAAGTTATTGCCAATGCAGGAAAAGATACGGTGGGTCTACGTGTGAATGAATGCTGGAGTTTTCAAACCCCAGAAATTTTTTGATATTAAAAATACTGGGTATGTAGCCATAAAGAGGAATGAAGTACATATACACGGTACAACATGGATGCTAAGTGAAAGAAGCCAGGCACAAAAAGACATGTATCATCCCATTTATATGAAATATCCAAAATAGTTAAATCAACAAAAACAGAGAACAGATTCCTGGTTCCCTGAGGCTATAAGGGGTGCAGAATGGACAGCATCTGTTTAGTGGTCTGAGGTTTTATTTATTTTTACATTTTAATTTTATTTATTTATTTTGTCTTTTTAGGGCTGCACCCACAGTTACAGCAATGTGGGATCCAAGCCATGTCTGCAACTGTAAATATACCACAGATCATGGCAACGCCAGATCCTTAACCCACTGAGCGAGGTCAGGGATGAAACCCGTATCCTCATGGATACTAATCAGAATTCATTAAACACTAAGCCATGATGGGAACTCCAACATTTTATTTTATTTGGCCATGTCCATGGCATACAGAAGTTCCCAGGCCACAGCTGCAGTCTGAGCCACAGCAGTGGCAACACCAGATTAACCACTGAGCCACCAGGGAACACCTATGAGGTTTTATTTTACTTATTTATTTGTCTTTTTTGTCTTATTTATTTATTTCATTAACCCACTGAACCACCATTGAACACCTATGAGGTTTTATTTCATTTCATTTATTTATTTATTTATTTTTGTCTTTTTGTCTTTTTTAGGGCTGCACCGACGGCATATGGAGGTTCCCAGGCTAGGGGTCAAATCGGAGCTGTAGCCACCAGCCTACGCCACAGCCACAGCAATGCAGGATCCGAGCCATGTCTACGACCTACACCACAGCTCATGGCAACCCTGGATCCCTGACCCACTGAGCGAGGCCAGGGATCGAACCTGCAACCTCATGGTTCCTAGTCGGATTCATTTCCGCTGTGCCACGAAAGGAACTCTAGTTTCATTTTAAAGTAACAAAAATGTTTTAGAATTAGAGGTTGCAGTTGTGTGTTTTTCATTTTAATACGGTTAATTTTGTCATGCGAATTTCATCTCAATATGAAAGAAGATAAATAAATGGAGACCTCTATGCTAAGCAAACTCTAGGGTAGACAACCTATTTCTTTATAAGGTCATGTTAGATCAAAATCTAGTTCAATTCCTAGAATAGTGGCACCTAGGCAAGAAACTATGATTTATTCTGTATGACCCCAGACAGAACCCGTCTCTACTACTCCACTTTTTGGATTTTGCCAAGAAGGCTTAAAGATCTAGAAGTCATAAAAATTGCAAATTCGCTTTTTAACTTTTACTACTAATGTAAGAAACACTTGGTGTAAGAAATAGTTACATTATGTCAAATCTTATTTTTCTTATTTTTTATTTTTTGTCTTTTTTAGGGCCACACTCGTGGCAATGTGGAGGTTCCCAGGCTAGGGCTCAAAGTGGAGCTGTAGCCGCCAGCCTACTCCACAGCCACAGCAACGCAGGATCTGAGCCACGTCTGTGACCTACACCACAGCTCACGGCAACACCTGATCCCAATCCACTGATCGAGGCCAGGGATCGAACCCGCAACCTCATGGTTCTTAGTCGCATTCATTAACCACTGAGCCACAACGGGAACTCCAATATTATGCCAAATTTTACAGCAAAGTAATACCTAGGATAAAATCTTTACCTTCCACTCTCCTAAAATAAGTTGCCTATCTGGAATTTCCTATAAAAAAGCCAAATGAGAGAATAAAATGAAAATGCTCTGCTCCCTCTGAAGCACCTTTGAAATGGAAGGCATTATGTTAGTGTAAATAATGATAATCATGAAAAAGAGCACATCCAGTAAAACACTGCCACGGTGCAACAGGTGCTTTGAAATGACACATCAGTAATAACTAACCTAAGAAATTGGTGGTCTATTACCGTACAGCCAACAGACAGTCATTAAGCAACAAACGTCAACAGCTGCAGTTTCGATGTGATAATAACCAGATAGGACAGACCAGAAGAATGTGCGCCCGAGATAAGCTCCCCTCCTCCTGAAGGGAGCACCGCAAGGCTGCCGCCTCAGGGAGTCTGGACTGCCCCAGGGGCCCGATGGGGAGTAACCCTTGTCAGACGAGGAATGTAAAGCTCCCAGACTGTGGCCAGGGTCCCGGCAGTTTGCGGAGCAGCGGGGAAAGAACGAACAACGCTAACGTGATCACCGAGCCCGGTTCAAGCCCAGCACCTTCCTTCAGAATCCAGCTGCTACAGAGTTCTCTTCATGGCTCAGCAGTTAAGGAGCCCAACTAGGATCCGTGAGAATGCGGGTTTGATCCGGTGTTGCCGTGAGCTGTGGTGTAGGTCGCAGATGCAGCTCGGATCCCGCGTTGCTGTGGCTGTGGCAAAGGCAGGTGGCTACAGCTTCGATTCGACCCGTAGCCTGGGAACCTCCATATGGGGCAGGTGTAGTAGCCCTAAAAAGCAAGGAAAAAAAAAAAAAGAATCCAGGTGCTACTGCTCCCTGGCTACTGCTCCCAGGAAGGAGGGTGGGGTGCAGATCCCAGTGCCCAGGAGTCTCCCACGATGTGGGTGGACAAGGAGAGGACACGCCACCTGTCCACATGCCACTTCCATAAGGAGAACTCTTACAGATACTCTCGCTCTGCACAGCGTGGGAGAGATTCTGGGTGGGGAAGCACTCTTTTCCTTCCAAATGGAGGCCAGGCTGCTGTCACCTCTGTGCCATTTGGAAGTGGTGAGCCAGGCCCCGGCCTTGCTAAGAGGCCAGAGGACAGCTGTGATGACAGCGACAAGCCTAGGAGAGAGCTGGCAGTGCTAATCTCCAGATGGCCATCTAGCCCTTCCGAGACCTCACGCTTAACTTCTCCTTGGTGTGGTTATCTATAAAATGGGGGTGGGGGTGGGGGTGTAGCCCTGCCCAGCCCTGTCTGCCACAATAAAAGTCCCTACCGAAGAGAATGAAAGTGAGAGTGAAGGCGACAGGGGGACAATAATGAAAAGCACACCAGTCAAGCCTTCTATCAGCGCTTCTTAAACTCTGCCCCATGAACCCCATGCAAGTGAGCTTCCAGATGCTGTGTTAATACGAAAGAAGCGATGCATTTGGGAAACAAGAGCTTAAATCAAGTTGACTTTGGTATTCAAGCCTTCATTCATTCATTCAGCAAATATTTAATGAGCATCAGTTAGGTAGATAACTACCGAATAAAACAGACACAGACTTTTCCTTTATGGGGCTTACAATTTGATGGGAGAGAAAGACACTACATATATGTTGTAAAGGAAATAAAGAGAATGAAAACTAGGGGGAGATTACCGGGGGTGGAGGAGAAGACTTTTGCAAGGATCTTGAACAGCTCGGAAGGAGCCAGCAATGCAAAGAAGGGATGGGGACCGTGGAGGGGACAGCCGGGGGGAGATACAGGGTGAGCCCGGGACCCGGAAGGGTACGGTCAGGAGAGGACGTGACTAGGGCAAAGTGGGGGATACAGTTAGCAGGGCTGCCCACCAGGGCATGACAGGATGTCAAAATGGACACAGCAACCACTCAGCCCCTAAGATAGACTAGATCCCAGATGGCAAAGTCAAGTCCCAGGCCTGGATGCAATTCCTCAAAGGACAGCAGCTCCAAACCATTTTCACTGACCTTGAGCTCCTCACCCACAGTGTGGGTGCAAATGCTCAAGCTGGTGGTGGCTAAAAGGAGAGAATGATGGAAACAAGGAGGCTGCAGCTCTTCTGTGGCATAAGGACTTCAGAAGAGTGGTGGAGAACCAGCTCTCTTTCTGCTAGCCTAGCAAGTGGCCACAAGTGGACGGGCCATTAGCCAAGAGACTCCTGCAACTTGGGAGACACAGGGACCTTGCTGGTGACTTTGGCCCGAGAAATCTAAAGGACTAGTAGTACGCGGGCTGGATGCTGACTGACAAGCCAAAGGAAATAATAGTTGCATTGGGATCAGCCTGTATTCTCCAAGTTTGTGGGAGCAAAGATATCTGAGTCTTTCCCAAGGACCAGACATGGACCACACTATGAGCATATGTATGGGGCCCTATCAGGCTGTGCCCAATGAGGGCCACCCCTTGCATAGCAATGGAACCCAGCAGACAGGTATCTACATGGACCAGGGGGCTGGCCAGACCAGCCACACTAAGCAAACTGGAGGTAAGAGGTCCCCAGACACAAGGTAGGGGGATATCTCTGAAGAACCCACAAAAGGAGCCCATCAGAGAAAGAACTGATTCTAAATATTCACAACATAAAGTCAAGCACTCCTATGATAACTGCCTGCTAATCAGAATTGTCTTGCCCCCTTCCTGTCCTCCCCTCTCCTCCCCAAGTCAGAAGCAATAGCCGCTGAGGAAGCAAGAGGGCAGGTGTCCAACTGCAGTCCCTTTTCCCTGCAGCAGGTCCTGCTGGAGGAAGGGGAGTGGTTATAAGTAGGAATAAAGTGGAAGGCGGAAGCTTTGACAATGACATGATACTAGACATTTTCAGTATCTGGCACATTCATGACACTGGGACTTTTTATTATGTAAGAGGAATATAGTCAGGGGACACATTTTCATCTAAAAACAGGGAAAATGCAGAGTTCCCATTGTGGCACAGTGGAAACGAATCTGACTAGTATCCATGAGGATGTAGGTTCGATCCCTGGCCTATGTAACAGCAATATAGTCATGGGATACATTTTCATCTAAAAACAGGGAAAATGCGGGTTCCCATTGTGGCACAGTGGAAACAAATCTGACTAATATCCATGAGGATGTAGGTTTGATCCCCAGCCTCGTTAAGCAGGCCGGGATCCAGCGTTGCCGTGAGCTGCGGTGTAGGTCGCAGACGGGGCTCGGATCCCCTGTTGCTGTGGCTGTGGCGTAGGCCAGTGGCTGCAGCTCCAATTTGATCCCTAGCCTGGGATCTTCCATATGCCACAGGTGCAGCCTAAAAACCAAAAAAACAAACAAAAATATCTTATTTTTGTCTTTTTGCCTTATCTAGGGCCGCACCAGTGGCATATGGAGGTTCCCAGGCTAGGGGTCTAACAGGAGCTGTAGCTGCCGGCCTACAGCCACAGCCACGCGGGATCCGAGCCGCGTCTGCGACCTACACCACAGCTCACGGCAACGCCAGATCCTTAACCCTTTGAGCAAGGCCGGGGATCGAACCCGCAACCTCATGGTTCCTAGTCGGATTCGTAAACCACTGAGCCACGACGGGAACTCCAAACAAAAAACATTTTAAAACATAAAAATAAAATCAGGGGAAATGGTTTCTGCTGAATAAATTTTAATGGGAAGTAGGAGACTAGATCAAGTTGTTTTTAATGGTATCCCATGAAATCTAATTCTTGGAGGCACATTACACATGGAACTGCATTGTGGCAGCACATCTCATGGAAAACGTACTTTCCAAAAATGAGGGCCACCGCGCCCCAGCTTGAACATTAAGATCCCTGCAGTTTCATGGTCCTCTGCAGGGCCATGCAGAGTCTTCGGCAGCTATAGCAACTGAGGCTACTGACCTCCCATGCAGAGCAGATGGTCTTGTCCCCTACCCTGCTCCTCTCCCAGAAACACATTAATGGTTCAGGAAGGGATCCCTGCCCCCCCAGGAGCCAGCACCATGCTCAGCTCTGATCCGTGTGAAATAGGCTCCGACTAAGCTCCCAACTTCATTTTTTTTTTTTTTGTCGTTTTGCCTTTATGTGGAGCCGCACCCACGGCATATGGAGGTTCCCAGGCTAGGGGTCTAACAGGAGCTGTAGCCGCCGGCCTTCGCCACAGCCACAGCAATGCGGGATCCGAGCCGCGTCTGTAACCTACACCACAGCTCACGGCAACGCCGGATCCTTAACCCACTGAGCAAGGCCAGGGATCGAACTCGCAACCTCATGGTTCTTAGTCGGATTCGTTAACCACTGAGCCACGAAGGGAACTCCCTAATCTCCCAACTTCAAACCTCACGAGTCTTCTCCTTAGATGTCACCCTGATAGGAGCCTTCCACTGAGACCCAGCTGAGAAGCCCAGAGCCTGAATCTACACCCACAGTAAACCCAAGGGAATCAATCCCAAAAAGGGGCCCTCTAAGTCCCCCCACTCATTCTCCCTTTGTCTTATGGGCCATGAGATGCATATCTTAGAATGTAGAGCAGTAAAACCTCAAACAGAACTCATCTTCAATGAACCGGCACTTTGGTCAAAGCAAATGTACAAAGCCAAAATTTTCAGCATCATTACATGTTACTGCATTTCAGCAACTCGACACACACTGGCCAAGTTATTATATTGTTGGAAATACTGCTACCAAATACATACTATACAAGATACAGGTGCCCTATTTTGGTGAGAGTTCACCTAAAATCAAGATAAATTTAAAAGATGTTCCTGGGCCTGCCTTCCACTAGATATTGAGCTCCACGAAGGCAGAGACTGTGTCTCATCTGCTTTTGTGCCCCTTGGGGCCTAGCATGATACATAAGAGGGTTCAATCAAGTCCTATGGTTAAGTGAATGAACAAACAAAAGTATATTCCAGCTTACATTTCAAGCTAGATTTATGTAAATATCATAATTAAATGTTTCAATGAAGGGAGAGACTTGTTAGGCATCATTTTTGACTACTCCATTCTACACTCTCTCAAGGATTTTAGTGTGTCTATTTGAATCTTACAAGTGGATACTTTATTGTTACTTTGAATAAGAGATTTTTTCCAAGGCTACTCTTTCAACCCCGCCCCCCCCAGACCAACTCAAGTGCCCACTCAGCCCCACTGAGCAACAGCAAACATCCACCACGGCGGATCCATCTAAGGGAATCCCAGTTTCAGGTCTCTCAAAGGGAATAACACTGCTTTAAAACAGATAAACTGAGGAGTTCCTGTCGTGGCTCAGTGGAAATGAATCTGACTAGCATCCACGAGGACACAGGTTCGATCCCTGGCCTTGCTCAGTGGGTTAACAATCCAGCGTTGTCATGACCGTGGTTTAGGTCATAGACGCAGCTCAGATCCCGTGTTGCTGCGGTATAGGCTGGCAGCTACAGCTCCAATTTGACCCCTAGCCTGGGAACCTCCATACACCACGGATGCAGCCCTAAAAAGACAAAAAAAAAAAAAATACATTGAAAAGAACTGACTTTCACCTCTGTGTGGAAGAATCTTTGGGGGTGAAGTTGAAAGAGGAAAGGTTCACTAGCATATGGTTGGGAGGCATCAGGCACCCAAGAAGAAAGGTCACAAAATTTGGAGTTGGACAGGTCTGCAGCCAGTCACGTCTTGGCTCAGCTGGGCCTCAGCTTCCTCATCTGTAAAATGGAGATCATAATGCCTACCTCAAGAACCATGGTGTGGAAAACAAGGGAATGTATGAAGACTCTGCTTATAGTACCAAACATAACATGGGCTCAAACAGTCGTTTTGTTACCATTTTCTATACATAAAGCAAATCGGATACACCTACCTGTGAATTTAAAGATGATTTTATATATGAGTGGTCCACAACTCTTAAAGGAACTGAGATCTAAGATTCGGCTGCTTGGAACTTGGAACGCATTTTCCCATGGGAACAATGAGATAAATCATAGAATTTTAGAATTAGAAGGGGCCTCAAAGATCATCTAGCGATGTAATAAAACGTCCCACTAAATGGAGTATTTCCTTTTTTTGTCTTTTTTTTTTTGTCTTTTTGCCTTATCTAGGGCCGCACCAGTGGCATATGGAGGTTCCCAGGCTAGGGGTCTAACAGGAGCTGCCGGCCTTCGCCATAGCCACAGCAACGTGGGATCCGAGCCGTGTCTGTAACCTACACCACAGCTCACGGCAACGCCAGATCCTTAACCCACTGAGCAAGGCCAGGGATCGAACCCGCAACCTCATGGTTCCTAGTCGGATTCGTTAACCACTGAGCCACGATGGGAACTCCCGAGTATTTCCTAATATCCGCTCCCCAGTATTTAATTTCCAGGGTAACTTAATTTCCTAATATCCATTCCCTGAGTCACCACACATATGCGAACTTTTAGGTAAGTCCATCAAAACCAGTATGACCTCTAATGTAGCTGAAATACTACATGGAAGCAAATCAAAAATAGTAGAAAATAATTTTTAAATGTTGAGTAAGAGTTCAACTTCACATGTTCTTCTACCCTTAGCTAAGATTATCTTCCCACTTAGAAATTCACTGGTATAGAAAGTGAGGCTATTCATTTCTTATAACCTACCTTGCCCCTCCCCACACCCAAAAACTGCCACAAAAAACTTCCAGTTAATATGAGACAGGAAGGAGTTCCCGTTGTGGCACAGCGGTTAATGAATCCGACTAGGAACCAAGAGGTTGCTGGTTCGATCCCTGGCCTCACTCAGTGGGCTAAGGATCTGGCGTGGCCATGAGCTATGGTGTAGGTCATAGATGCGGCTTGGATCTGGCGTTGCTGTGGCTGTGGCATAGGTGTGGTGTAGGCCGGCGGCTGTATCTCTGATTCGACCCCTAGCCTGGGAACCTCCATATGCCGCGGGTGCAGCCCTAAAAAGCAAAAAAAAAGAAAAAAAAAAGGAGAGACAGGAAGTTTATCTGCAGCATGAACAAAATGTAGCAGGCCCACGGAGGAGACAGAGATAATTGGAGGAGAGGAGGAGGGGTGTCAAGCAGATGAGGTGTGGGTGTGGAACACGGCACAAGAAAGAACTCCTTGGTTCCCAGGTTCCCCTCCTTTATCAACCAGCCCAGCATCAGCCCTATTTCACCTGTTTGTGCACAAATTTAAACTATTTGTGGAGGTCATCTGAGCTCCTCAGGGGCCACCATGCATATGCAACTTTTTAGGGGCTATCTGTCAACCTCAGTTTGACCTCTGGCTGTGGCCACCCTGACCCCGTGCAGTGGACAGCACAAGGCAGAGAATGCTCTGGGGTATTCTGTCCCCGCCTGTCTTTGGAATGGCAGAAGCTGGCTGTTTGAACTTAGAGGAGGTTCACAAGCTAAGTGTGTTTAGCTGAGCTGGTGTCTACAATGTTGTCTTCAACAAAGAAAATTCAAAAAAAACTGCAGACATGACAAAGGAAACCTGGTTTTGCATAAAAGCTCTAAGCACTATTCAGATAACATGGGACAATACTCATGATCCGATGTTAAATGCAGTAAGTCATTTAACGAAATGTATGTAACAGTATGATTTCAATTTTGAAATACATGTCTATGCCATGTTTTATATATGCTTACATATCTATTCAGACCTTGAGGAAAAAGATTCTAAAACATGAGCAATTATTTTTGTGTTATGTAAATACAGGGTGTGTCTGTGGATACATGAATTATGTATGTGTATATTTATTTATAATTTTCTGTATTTACCAAGTTTGGTTAACTGAGTAAGTAATCACATTAAGAGGGGTAAAATGGCATTTAGAAACTAATTTTAAAGCTAAAAGGATCCTTAGAAGTGACCTAATCCAACACTTTTCCAACCGCTCTGCTATAGGGGAAAACAACTCGGGCCCCTCAGGTGACTTATGAGCCAGGCATCATACATACAACTAGTGGAGAACTAACCAAACTGGGGCTTGAGCCCAGATCTTGTGACATTTATGGTCTATGCCACTACCAGGATATCGCGGGGTCCTAGAGTCAGGGACTTACGAACTTCATAAGGAAATACTCCATAAGGAAAGAGCAAGTCTTACTGCGCACACCTACACTGCTCACTAGATAAATATTTGCCTAGAGTCATATCATAGTTTTATGACATGCAAACAACTCGGTTGCTAAAGGAGATCTGGTGACTTCATCAGGGCTACTGAACCAGAGTCCTAGTTAGAAGGCTTTTCCTCCTGCACTGCACAGAAGCCCACCTTCAGAGACTCTTCAAGGTGAAAGTTACATCAGAAGGCACCTCTGTTCTCAGGCTAGGCATCTCTGTGATGATGAAAAAGAAATGGCTCATTTTCTGTCTTGCACTGTTGCTAACATCACATATAACAGTCATTTAATGTCCTTCCCATTATATCATGCTGTATTCCAACTACTTAACATTTATGCAGTCCCAAAACACGTAAGGAAAGCAGACAGACTGAAAACCATCAGAAGCACTCATACCCTAAAGGCTTTAAGTACTTCCTATTTATAAACATGAAGCCTTGTTAGAAACAAAGCACGATCTAAATCTGACGAAAAGATCAGTTCTAAGCTCTTGCATTTCTCAAGGGAGAATACTCAGACATTTGATGCAAACGCAGGTACAGAGCAGCCTTGGGCGACAGAGAAGTGGCTTCCTATTTTGCTCTGCTTATCTTGAGCTGGTTGGGCTGGAAGAACTTTTAGGCAAGAGGTGGGAAGGTGACCTTCAAGGACACAGTAGCCGAGGACTGGCCACAGATGGCAAGTCAAAGAACTGGTTTCAGATAAGCAAAGAGACTCTACCCCTGGTCAAAGGCACAGCTGGTAGCTGTTTCCTGCCTGGTGTGCTAACCAGAAACAGTGTGGGGACCCAAGATATACTTATGGTGGGCAGAGAGCATGCAGGAGTCTGGACAATACATCAGTTGCCTGGGTTAAGCAGTAATTACCTTAGAACCTGCAGTTACCTGTGTACATCATACGAAAGAAGACCAAGTCGAGAGCATGAACAGGCACAGCAGAGCAGGAGATACCTAAAATGGGCTGTGAAAATGTGAAAATGCCGACACTGGAAGAAATTTATGGTAGAAGAATCTGAGGAGAAATTTAGCTAAGAGCAGGCTGAAAAGTACTGCAAACACCTGATTTATCTCAGGTTCCAAAATATTCCTCCCACCAAAATTATTTCAGTATTGGAGGAAGCCCTAGTAGGAGACAGAAATTTATATGTTGAACTGTAAATGCTGACATCTTAAATATACTGAAGTTTTAAGAAGAGAACGTGATGCACCCAAGTGTCCTCTCCTCTTTTGTTTTTTCAGTCAAAATAAAAACATCTAAAATAGAACAAAGACCCCATCAATGGACCCGCTCAACCAGACTCTCAGACACTGAGAATTGACTCTAAGTCAGTACGACAAACGAAGCAAAAGGCTAGGCTGTGTGAAGATGTATAATACACTGTATTCTATAAGAGCAAAAATAAAAATGCTAGATCATATTTGATGCCTAATAAAAGGGGAAAATTAGACTAGATGAGAGTAAATTAAGGGACATGAATTATTTTCAACCCTTTAGAAACAATAACATGATGATACCAATTTGGGAAAATAGGAAGTTTAAAAATTCAAAATTTAAACATTCGTTATGATTAAAACTAATGCAAAATAGTGGGGCTGGGGAGGAAGCTAATCGAAGAGCCAAGGATCAGGAGCTAGTGGTCGCCAAGATGGTCCAGGGTAAGCTGATGAGGATGAAGATGTTGAAGGCAGGTACCCCTGGGTAAAGCCAGGGAGAACTTTTTAGGCTGGTAAGGGAGAGGCTCCAGTCCCCTAGAAATCCCAAGGGGCAGGGCCTGAGCCCTAAACAAAGATGTTGGTCTTCCTAAGATCAAAGGGGCCCAAGTATACTGCTTCATTACCCTTGGACTGAAGGGTAAAAAACAGGATGGGCTAACAGAACCCTGAAGGAGGCAGACCTGAAGGAATCTGTAGATTAGAAGAAAATGCAGCCCTTTTCAGAGAGGGCCAGAAAGGGTCTGCAATCTAGAAAAATCTGGAAGGTTCCATTTAGTCCAGAAATTTGGCCCAACTTACCAAGGAACAGGAGGATGAACTTGTAACAGCCTGACAGAACATGAGGGCGGGAATGGGGCAAAGAGGTTAGCTTCACCCCACCCTTTGCCACCCTCAACTTTCAGATAAGAAAACTCAGGCCCAGGAAGGTGATGTCAGCTGCTCTGCCAAGTTGGCAACTGGTTCAACAGCAGTGCCAGGGTTAGCACCCAGATCTTTTTAATATACCCAGCTCTTGTATCAACCATATTTATGGTCCACCATTCTCCCACCGTATATGAATTAAACTCAAAATAATCTGCAGCAACATGGATGGAACTAGAGACTCTCATACTAAGTGAAGTAAGTCAGAAAGAGAAAGACAAATACCATATGATATCATTTATCTCTGAAATCTAATATATGGCACAAACCCTTTCACAGAAAAGAAATTCATGGACTTAGAGAACAGACTTGTGGTTGCCAAGGGGGAGGGGGAGGGAGTGGGATGGACTGGGATCTGTGGTTAACAGATGCAAACTATTGCCTCTGGAATGGATAAGCAATGAGATCCTGCTATATAGCACTGGGAACTATATCTAGTCACTTATGAAGGAGCATGATGGAGGATAATGTGAGAAAAAGAATGCATAAATGTGTGACTGGGCCACTTTGCTGTATAGTAGAAACTGACAGAATACTGTAAACCAACGATAATGCAAAAATAAAAATCATAGAAAAACCTCAAAATACTTATTTTGCCCTCTAAGTACTACTGCTTTATTTTTAATTGGAAAGAATTCAGGAAAGCACAAAAAAGGAGGAAAACTGCAGTTTCAATTCTAAAAACATCAGTTTTTAAAAGTTTTCATCATTTCTATTAAATCTATCTGTTTGGTTTTGGTGTACCTTCAGAGTTGGTGGATATTTATTTCATAGTGAATCCTTACTCTACAGAGGTTTAGGAGTTCCCATTGTGGCGCAGTGGAAATGATTCCGACTAGGAACTACGAGGTTGCAGGTTCGATCCCTGACCTCGCTCAGTGGGTTAAGGATCTGGCATTGCTGTGAGATATGGTGTAGGTCGCAGACACAGCTTGGATCCTGCATTACTGTGGCTGTGGCGTAAGCCAGGAGCTCTAGTTCCAATTTGACCCCTAGCCTGGGAACCTCCATTTGCCACAGGTGTGGCCCTAAAAAGCAAAAAAATAAATAAAAATAAAATATAGGTTTAGCTAACCCATTGAACCCATCAATCCACAAAATTTATGACTTTTTTAGATTTCCATCCAAGTCCTAAAGATCTTTCTTGTGTTTGGGCCAAAGACAAATTTGAAGCCCTGACACTAGAGGCTTCTTTCCAGGATGACACTTTTGTCATTAATTATGCTATAGTATATGAACAGAATAATGTGAATGTAATTATTCCGTCATCCTCTAACTTTTATTATGTACATAAGGAGGCCTATAGGAGATTTTTATCAAATGCTTCAATGTCTATGGCATTATCTTCTTCTTCTAAAACCCCCATCTAATTAAAAAAAAGGTGATGAATTGGACACTACACATTAGTAAAATTATACTGGATCCTAGGGATCAATGCAATGTCTTCTACAGGCTGATAAGTCATTTATATGATGATACTTCAGAATTTTTGCAAGGGAGCATTTCTCCCTTGATAGTTTCGGGAATTCAACTTTTTTGAAAGCCATAGACAACATCTGTTTGTCTCCTGGAACCTCTCCTGCTCTGCCAGATTTATTCAACAATCACTGGTGGTGATGCAGAGATGATATCGGTTAACTCTTTCAACACCCCAAGATACAATCTAGTGTGCCCTTGAGATGTGAACTCATTCAAATTACCTAGATGATCTTTCACTGTCTTCTAAGCCCCTCTTAGTTAGTTGTTTCATTTTGAAGATCATTCTCTTTGATGGAGAAGCGAAAGCAAAATAAATCTGTCTATGTCATCTACTGATGCCAGCCTGACCCACTTACTTAAGGAAGAGTCTGCCTCTGTCTCTATTCTTCTAGCTCCACACACAACTAAAAATCAAAACAAACCAAAACACTATTCTCAAAACACAAATGACACACCACAGACATTACACACTGAGTCCCATACAGGTGCACACACATACACCAAAAATGTTCAACCTACCAGAGAAGATATTAAATGAACACAACAATGAAATGTCATTTTATAATAAAACCACAGAAACATACCATTTAAGTAGTAACAAAAGTAATAATGCTGATAAGGTTGTAGGAATGGACGTACTTATAGTTACCAATAAGGTAACTCTGTATTTGGAGAGCAAATAAAGACGCTCAGGTCCTTTGCTTCATGAACCCCACACGTGTACCTTTATCTTAGGCGACATGTTACAAAAGAAAAGAAGGTCCAAGGATACAAATAAAACTCTAGAAATCTCGCAATAGCGTAAAGTGGATATAGTCTAAATATCCAGCCATGGTAATGGTTCAACGAACCACAACTGAAGGAGGTCAGGTAACGCCACCACCAGCAAAGACATCCACATCCTAATCCCAGAACCCATGAATACGCTACCTTATGTGGTAAAAGGAACTTTCCAGATGTGAAAAAATTAAGGGTTTTGAGATGGGGAGACTATCCTTAATTATACAGATGAGCCCAGTGTAATCAATGTCCACATAAGAGGGAGGCAAGAGGGGCAAAGTCAGAGAAGGAGATGTGATGACAAAAGCAAAGGTGAGAGATGGAGAGACTGAAGGGGGTAGGAGGGAGGACAGAGATGTGAAGGTGCTATGCTATTGGCTTGAAAGACAGGGGAAGGGGCGTTCCCATCGAGGCTCAGTGGAAACAAATCCGACTAGGAACCATGAGGTGGTGGGTTTGATCCCTGGCCTCGCTCAGTGGGTTAAGGATCCAGTGGTGCAGGTTGCAGACACAACTCGGATCCTGCTTTGCTGTGGTTGTGGTGTAGGCCGGCAGCTGTAGCTCTGATTAGACCCCTAGCCTGGGAACCTCCATATGCCGCAGGTATAGCCCTAAAAATGGCAAAGAAAGAAAGACAGACAGACAGATAGACAGGGGAAGGTTCATGAGTGTACAGTGCCTTGAGAAGCTAGAAAAGGCAAGGCAATAGACTCTCCCCTAGAGCCTCCAAAAGGAACACAGCCCTGACAACAGCGCAATTTCAGGAATTCTGACCTCTAGAACTTTCAGATAATAAACTCGTATCCTTTCAAGCCAATACATCTGAGGTAAATTTTTTTGGCCACCTCGCAGCATGTGGAAGTTCCAGGCCAGGGATCAAACCTATGCCACAGCAGTCACCTGAGCTACAGCAGTGACCACGCCGGATCCTTAACCCACTGAGTCACCGGGGAACTCCCTTGAGGGCACTGTATTTTTTATAGCAGCAACAGAGAACAAACACACCAACTATTCCGCAGCCACTAGAAATTATAAATCTGAGGACTGCCTGGCAATGGAAAAAAATTAACATACACAGGTGGGAAAATTTTATGTATGCAATTATTACTATGTAAAATGTATATACAAATAGATCAAGATTCATAAGTTAAGATTAAAATTCTTCTAACAGATGAAAACTGGTCTTGCTGCTTCTGCCCTGGAGCCTCTAGCAGTCAGAGCAGTTCTTTTTAAGTATGAAATCAGATTCACTTACTCCTCCACTCAAAAACAGCAATGGTTGGAGTTCCCGTCGTGGCTCAGTGGTTAACGAATCCGACTAGGTACTACAAAGTTGCGGGTTCGATCCCTGGCCTTGCTCAGCGGGTTAAGGATCCGGCGTTGCCGTGAGCTGTGGTGTAGGTCGCAGACGCGGCTCGAATCCCGCGTTGCTGTGGCTGTGGTGAAGGCCAGCGACTATAGCTCCGATTAGACCCCTAGCCTGGGAACCTCCATATGCCGCGGGTGCGGCCCTAGATAAGGCAAAAAGACAAAAAAAAAAGAAAAACTAGCAATGGTTCCGATCTTCTTAAAGAAAAAGCCCAGGCACTTTGCTGTACAGTAGAAACTGACAGAACACTGTAAATCAACTATAACAGAAAAAAATAAAAATCATTAAAAAAAATAAAGAAAAAGTTCAAGTCCTGAGAAGGGCCTACAAAGCCCAGGCCTGCGGCAGTGCAGGGCTCTGGGGAGGGCCACTCACATGTACTGGATGTGACTGGCAACCCCGAAGGTGTGCAAGACACTCCCACCCAGGTGCAGGTTTGCTGCACTCACCCCATGTCCCTGGCCTTCGCCCTTGTGACTCTCTGTCTTGTTGACACCTCTTGAGCCTTGCCAGCCAACTTCCTATTCCTGGAACGTACTTAGCACACCCCTTCCTACTTCTTGCACTCCCTGTACCCGCTGCCCCAAGAACCCAATGTCAACGTATAGGTTTCCTAGAGCAAAGGGCGTGAACGTCTTATATATTTACTCTCCACACACACAGTTACATCATCAGTAAATATCTGAGTTGTGTCTGTTTCCCTACCACCTCAGCAGCATTGCCTTTTCTCTCTTAAAAGGTTTGTCTCCATGGTCTGTTATGACATTTTATTGTCATGCTCATTTCTTCACTGGCTGCGATGAACCTTTTTGGTCTAAGCGGCTATGGGCCTAAGTGTGCAATGTCTGTGGTTAAGTCACTGAAATTTCCGACGATTCATCATCTTGCTTCCTTCTACTTTCTACCTAAACATCACTGCCTTAGGAAGCGGCTCTCCTTAGTCACCTTGCATTTAAAAAAAAAAAAAAGGAGGTCGCATTGTGGCACAGTGGAAACAAATCCAACTAGGAACCATGAGGTTTTCTGTTCGATTCCTGGCCTCGCTCTGTGGGTTAAGGATCCGGCGTTGCCGTGAGCTGTGGGGTAGGTCACAGACACGGCTCAGATCGGGCGTCGCTAGGGCTGTGGCTGTGGGCTGGCAGCTGTAGCTCTGATTCGACCCCTAGCCTGAGGACTTCCATATGCTATGGGTGCAACACTAAAAAGCAAAAAAAAAAAAAAAAAAAAGTCATTGCCCCACTTCAGAACTCAGAAGTCTATTCCTGCTTTACTTTCTCTACAGCATCTATTACCATGTGTCATACTGAAAAATACCTACTTGTCACCCACCTACCAGAATTAAAATGTAAACTCCACAAGAGCACAGATTTTCTCTGCTTTGTTGGTTGATGCATCCCCAGAGCCTAAATGAGCTCACGTGGTGGGTGTTCAATACATATTTTGCTGAGACAGTGAATGAAAATGAGAGACAACTACAGAGAAATGAATAGAGCTCCCATTTTAATAGAGCTGGTTTAAAGGGGAACCCATACCAAACAATCTCATTTAGTGCAGTCATAAAATCATTTTCACAGACAAGCTGCTAAGTCACTTTTGATGATGCTATTTTTAGAAACTGTCAGTACAAGCACAAGTTTTCTGTGTTTGCCTTTTTAACATCCAAGTTAATCACCTTAGTGCTTTCAGATGCTGTCTCCCCATCTCTCTTGTGGAGTTTCATTATATCTGTCTGATCAGAATTTCATTTTTCAAGAGTTCCTGTCGTGGCGCAGTAGAAACGAATCCGACATGAGGCTGCGGGTACAATCCCTGTCCTCTCTCAGTGGGTTAAGATTCCAGTGTTGCTGTGAGCTGTGGTGTAGGTAGCAGACGTGGCTCTGATCTGGCGTTGCTGTGGCTGTGGCGAAGGCGGCAGCTACAGCTCTGATTATACCCCTAGCCTGGGAACCTCCACATGCCAAGCAAGGGTGCGGCCCCAAAAGGACAAAAAATTAAAAAAAAAATTTCATTTTTTAGAAACCCTCATCTCCTTTGGGTCATATCCCCAAAAAGCCATGAGACCCAATGTATTTCCATTCAATGTTTTTTGGTTTTTTTTGGTTTTTTGGGTTTTTTTGTTTTCTCTTTTTATAGCCATACCTGCAGCATATGGAAGTTCCCAGGCCAGGGGTTGAATCAGAGCTAGAGCTCCTGGCCTACACCACAGCCACAGCAATGCCAGATCTGAGCCACATCTGTGACCTATGCCACAGCTTACGGCAACACCAGATCCTTAACCCACTGAGTGAGACCAGGGATTGAACCTGCTTCCTCACAGACACTGTGTCAGGTTCTAAACCCACCGAGCTGCAAAGGGAGCTCCTCCATTGAATGTTTTTAAATCTACTCTCCTAATGTCCAGGTAATGTGTCTTATGACAAGGTTACTACCATGGTTACAAGTTCCCAGAGATCTAACACAGGAAGTACACCAAGTGAGCCAGGAGCATCTTGCAACGTTCACAAAGTAACAAACAGACAGAAGGGCTGACTACAAAAGGAAACCAAGCAGGAGTTCTCTGGTGGCTCTGCAGGTTAAGGATCCAGCATCATCACTACTGTGGCACGGGTTCGACCCCGGGCCCGGGAACTTCTACATGCAGCAGGCATAGCCAAAAACAACACACAAAACAAAATAAAATACATTAGAATTAGAACTTTAAAAAAAAGAAGAAGAAGAAATGAAAAAGGAGTCCAAGCTGGAACAATTTGAGAAAGAAAATAAAGTAGTATGGGATTGTAACTCAAAGTATAACAAACATGAGTTCATTGTGATATAAATAAATGGTTGAATAAACAAACAAATGGAGAACAGATAAATCTCCCACGTGGAAAAATTTCACATAATTTTTAGAGATTCCTCAAGGAAGAGGAAAAGAACTCCCTGCTCTTTAAGTATGGGCTGCACATAGTGACTTCCTTCCAAAGAGTGGAATATGGAAATGGGAATGAAAAGAGTGATGTTAGGGTGCAGAAACCTGGCAAACATGACTTCAGCCAGGTAATCAGGCTCAACTGCAACAGTGATGTCATACGAACAGTCTGTCCCCTTGATGAGGATAATGGCACAGTGTCTCCCCACAACACATTACCCTACTCTGATCATGAGCAAAACATCAGACAAATCTCAACTGAGGGACAGTCTATAAACCACCCGAGAGTAATTCTCCAAGTTTTCAAGGTCATCAAAAACAAGAAAAACCTAAGAAACTCCCAGCCAACAGGAGCCTGCAGAGACATGACAACTAGATGCAATGCGGTGTCCCAGACGAGATGAACAGAAACACAGTAGGCAAAAACAGTGATTCTCAATAAAGTATGGACTTCAGTTAATAATAAAGGATCGATACTGGTTTACGAATCGGGACAAAGGTACTGTACCCATATAAGACACTGAGAGGGAAGACCAGGTAGGAATGTAAGAATTCTCTACATTACATTCTCGAGACTGCTCTAAATCTAAAAATGTCCTAAAATAAAAAAATGTGCTAGGAGTTCCCATTGTGGCTCAGTGGTTAACGAATCCGACTAGGAACCATGAGGTTGTGGGTTCCATCCCTGCCCTTGCTCAGTGGGTTAAGGATCCGGCGTTGCCATGAGCTGTGGTGTAGGTTGCAGACGTGGCTCGGATCCCGCGTTGCTGTGGCTATGGCGTAGACCGGCAGCTACAGCCCCTGTTGGACCCCTAGCCTGGGAACCTCCATATGCCACAGGTGTGGCCCTAGATAAGGCAAAAAGACAAAAAAAAATGTGCTAAAAATAATTTCAAGAGATCATAATCCTCCTCCATCTTCTACCTCTTAAATTAATTCTTCCTTAGTGCTTATGTTAGGTCCCATATAACAACCTCCTTTGTTTTTCTTCTGAGATGTGACACCCCCCCCAAAAAAAAAAGGCCAAAAGGTCTAAGATTTTTTTCAGCCCAATTATCTTGCCGGCAGAAGCTGAGACAAGCATCTCTCATCGCCTAGTTTTGCAGTTTGTGTCAGCAAGGCATGTCAGCCTTAGCTTCCATCTGTCTGGTTAACAGTATGTCCCCACAACAATCAAACTGATTTTTTTTTTCCTTTAAACTTCACCAAATGCTCTGCAAAATGCTTCCTCCATCAGACAGGATTTATAGATAAGTGTGTTCCTCTCTCTTTATCAATCCTGTTTCTCCTCTTCTGTGGTCGGGAGACAGTCCCCATCCCCGTGAGACTCAGGATCATGCGGGCAGAAAGCCATGGGAACAAGCATCAGTCCCCCCATCAAAGAAAAGAAGGAGGGGGGATGGAGCAGGACCTTCTGTATTTGCTCTCCCGGTACATTCTGGACACACCTGCCTGCCACCAGCAGTCCTCACTGGCTAAGTTCTTAACCAGGCAGTGGAGATCAGCTGGGTGTAGCGTCTGACCCTTTGGTCTTGGGTTCCTTCCCTCGCCACTAGGCCATTTCTCTATTCTCTGGTTTCTTCCAGCTTCATTAACTCTGTGCGCCTCTTCCCCTTCTCTGAATTCTCCTAAACCCCCGCTACCTCATTTTGCATTCTTAGCACCGGGGTGGTATTTCATGAGTGTAATCTCCTCAACTGCACTGCAAGCCCCTTACCAGAGAGAACGAGCTACGCTTCTGTATACACTTTGTGCACTGATCAAAAACTATCCAGGGAACATCAGCAAATATTTGAGCGCTTGCCGTTGAGTTTTTAACCTGCCAACAATGAGGGAGGCACCTAACTACTGCCATTTTAGAGCTGAAAACACCAAGGAATACAGGAGGTGGGTGACTTGACTAGGGCCACCTTGAAGCTGCAGAGCCGAAATGTGAACGCAAATTCAAGCTCTTGATCACCATAATACATTTGGCTGCCTAATAAATGCATGCTAGTTAAGTGATCCTTTACAGAGCCTAAGTATTTTAATAACCGGTTATCTCAGAAGGATAGTTAGGTCCCAAATTGATTGAGAAAAAAAAAACCGATGCTTTCAACCACTTATTTTTTCAGTGCCTTTTTACTAAATACCTAGAACAGGATTTTCCCAAGGTTTTCTTTTTTTTCTAATTAAAGTACAGTTGATATACCGTGTGTCAATTTCTGCTGGACAGCAAAATGACCGAGTCTATACACACACACACACACACACACACACACACACACACTCTCTTTGTTATATTATCTTCCATCATGGTCTACCCCCAAAAGACTGGACATTGAGAAAATTTTTATTCAATCCCCAAACCCACATAGAGCTGGTTTATAGTATAGGTAAGAGGATTCATGAGAGATAGTACTTTTAAAAAATTTCTTTAGGAAATAGCAATGTGTAATTATTGACGCAAATTTCTCTCCATGGAATTTTTTTGGGGGGCCACACCCATGGTATGTGGAAGTTCCCTGGTCCAGAGATCGAATCTGTATCACAGCAGCAACCTGAGCCACTGCAGTGACAATGCTAGGTCCTTCACCCGCTGTGCCACAAGAGAACTCTTCCACTCTTCCAAGGATTTATTTTATTTACGTATTTTTTCTTTTTAGGACTGCACCTGCAGCATATGGAAGTTCCCAGGCTATGGGTTGAATCGGACCAGCACCTGAGGCCTACACCAAAGCCATGGCAATGCCGGAACCGAGGGGCATCTATGACCTATGGTGCAGCTTGCGGTGACTCCACATCCTTAACCCACAGAGAGAGGCCAGGGATTGAACCCGCATCCTCACCAACACCATGTCACAGACTTCTTAACCTGCTGAGCCACAGCAGGGACTCCTGGATTTATTTCAGTGACTCTGTTGTATATACTCTGATATCGCCAAAATCCTTATTTGAATTTTTACTGGAAAATTAATAATTTTCAGTGGCTGCCTAGGGCTGAATGGGAAAGTATGGATTGGTTGCAAAAGTGGCAGCAGATAACTTTTGGGGTCACAGAAGTATTCTAAAACTGGATAGTAACAATAGTTGCACAGCTGCTTAACTTTATTAAAAGTCTTTCAAATATACACTTAAAATGAATAAAATTTTTGGTATACAAAGTCAACCTCAAAAAAGCTGTTTTTAAAAAATAATTCTTTAGGGAGTTCCTTGGTGGTTAAAGGATCCGTGCAAACCCTGCAGTGATTCAGGTCACTGCTGTGGCACGGCTTCGATCCCTGGCCTGGAAACTTTTGCATGCCGTAGGTTCAGCCCTCCCCCCACCCCCGGCAAAAAAAACAAACCAAACAGAAAATTCTTTAAGAAGCACTGTAGGAGTTCCGACTGTGGCACAGTGGAAAAGAATCCAATTAGGAACCACGAGGTTGCGGGTTCTATCCCTGGCCTCGCTCAGTGGGTTAAGAATCTGGCATTGCCATGAGCTGTGGTGTAAGTTGCAAATGTGGCTCGGATCCGGAGTTGCTGTGGCAGCAACAGCTCTGATTGGACCGCTAGCCTGGGAACCTCCATGTGCCGCGGGCACAGCCCTAAAAAGACAAAAAAAAAAGAAAGAAAAAAAAGAAGCACTGTGGTTAGCCATCATTCTGCACACAGGAACCAGTTAGGAGGACTGATGGGCACAGAACAAACCAAGCGAGGAAAACAAAATATGCAAGCCTGTACAGCTCAGACTACAATGCCAGGCTGGCTCATATGCTTTGATGAAACTGGGCAGAGACCAAGTCCCCTGCTAGAGGAGTAACCAGTGCCCAGCGCCACCCTCATGGGCACAGGCAACGCACAGTGAGGTCCCCCTCAGCCATCTGCTTCTCATTTCCCACTAGCAATTTTGTGGCTGAATGATCAGCTTCTTAGGAGAGTTCTAAAAATAAGCTACCACCAATTCAATTATACAAGTACACGAGTATTTACAGTCAGCTTGTGGCCCACACCTAAATTAAACCACCATCCTTTCCATTGGAGGAAGAGGGTGTTGAGCTCCTCAGCAGATGCAAAGCATCAAAACCGGCCTAAGGCTCCAGTTTCTTCTTCATCATCATCACGAGCAGCAGTACCAGATGATGAGCTTTTAAAGGATGCCTGCAATCGACTGTAAAAAAACCACTCCACCCACCCAAGAATCAGCAGGCTTTGCCCAACAGACAGGCAGGCGTCTATGCCTGGTTCTTGCTGTCACTCTCATGACAGCTGCTACTTAGCTCTGAGCCCTCCCAGAAAGCCTTGCCCAGGAAAAATACTGCCCTTCCTACATCTGTTAGACGTGTTAATTACTTCTCTTTTGGGACCCACTGGCTTCTCTTCAAATGTTTCCTGGTTTTAGCTAGCAGACCCAGGATCAGTGCCTTCTCTTAAAATGTCCTTTTCACAAACCATACGCAGCCGTGGTTGAGTTTCAAAAAAAAAAAAAGGAGTTCCTGCTGTGGCTCAGCAGTAACAAATCTGACTCGTATCCATGAGGATGCAGATTCCATCCCTGGCCTCACTCGGTGGGTTAAGGATCCAGTGTTGCCGTGAGCTGTGGTGTGGGTCACAGATGAGGCTCAGATCTAGCATAACTGTGGCTGTGGTGTAGGCTGGCAGCTGCAGCTCCGATCTGACCCCTAGCCTGGGAACTTCCATATACTGCAGGTGCTCCCCTCTCAAAAAAAAAACCCAAACTGAATGAAGGCTAAAACATACCATGATTGATCCCTAAACAGAGAGAAGAGAAAATGCTAAGAGAGGATAAATTAGAAATGGTAATGGAATATGCCCTAAACCAAATGAAGACATAGTTTCAGACACTTCTGGAACAGGACTCTGAAACAAAAGGGATCCATGTAATTCAGTCAGAAAAAATCTGGAATAAAGGGATTTGCTTTGGACAAGTTTTATTTATAAAAAAAAATAAATAAGAGACCCTTCTGCCCTCAAGGAACTTTCAATTCAGCAGAGAAGATAAGACATGCCTGCAAATAACTGAAAATACACAGTGAAAGATGATAAGTCCTGTCAGAGAAATATAAATAAAATGCTTATCTCCTCCACCTTACTATTTACTCCAGAGTCACTGGTTTCAGGAGCTTCTGGAAGAATTCTGACTTGAGACTAGTTCACAGGAGCCCCTGAAAGAAGATGAGCAGAAAGAGCTGAAAGTCAACTCCCTCACTCCACAGCCTCCTCTACCCACATAACTCAAAATTATGCAATTTGCTTATTATGAAATACTTCCTGAAATACAGGCAATTCTCTCAAGCAAAGAGCATAATTCTAGCATGATCACTCTTTGGAAAGTGTGACTCTCTCTCAGAGCAATTCCATAGCTGTGTGCGCCCTGTACCCCAGGCTAAATTCAAACCTGGAGAGACCCAGCATCACACACTACAACCTCAGAGCCTTCATTTGGAATCCTAGGGCTGGCTTTTAAGCCAGCTCAAACTCAAACTGCCTTCAGCACTTTTACCACTTCAGCTGCCTTTTTTTTTTTTTTTTCCCCAGCCTAGCAATCAGATCAGAGCTGCAGTTGTGGTCTATGCAGCAGCTGCAGCAACGTCTGATCCTTTAACCCACTGCCCTGGGCCAAGGACTAAACCTGTGACCTGGTACTACAGAGACGGCATTGATCCCACTGCACCACATCAGGAACTCCATGCCACCTTCTTCTTTCTTTTTCTTTTTTATTAGAGTATAGCTGATTTACAGCATTGGGTCAATTTCTGCTGTACAGTACAGTGACCCAGTCATACATACATGTACAATCTTTTTCTCATACCATGTTCCATCATGTTCTACCCAAGAGACTGGACACAGTTCCTATGCCATACAGTAGAACCCCACTTTAATTGCATTATCTTCCCCTAAATCAGGCTGTCTGCCTGGCTCTCCTATCTATGGTAAATTCCTTGAAGGCAAGGAATCTGTTTTGGCTGTTGCCTCCCTACCCCACCCCCTCACTCTAAAGGCCTCCCCCTTTTGTCCTTAGCACCTTACAAAAAGCTTTGCACAGAAAAAGTGAAAAGGTCACATTTACTTAGTTCCTACTACCTACATTCACTAATCCTCTCAAGAATCTATTGAAGGGGCACCATTTCGAAGACAAAGAGACTGGATCTTAGACTCTGGCCATTGTACACAAGGCAATGTGGGTTCAGGTTCACATCTCCTCACTTTCTAATATGCATCCCACCCAGACATCAGAAGTAAGAGAAGTCATGCTGGTGGAACAGATATTCATACACTGTTATTGAAATATTACAACTTTTTTTTTGTCCTTTTTACAGCTGCACCTGCAGCGTATGGAAGTTCTTGGGCTAGGAGTTAAATCAGAGCTGCAGCTGCCAGCCTACACCACAGCCACAGCAACACCGGATCCAAGCCACATCTGCAACCTATGCCACAGCTTTCAGCACTGCCAGATCCCTAACCCACTGAGGAAAGCCAGGGATGGAACCCACATCCTCATGGATACTAGTCAGGTTCTTAACCTGCTGAGCCACAATGAGAACTTTTAGACATCAAGAGTTCAAAAACAGTCTGTAAGATTCCAAAGCAGGATGCAAACATGACCCAAGACCTTTGAAACTAAACTATCAGACATATTATGAAGGATCCATAGGCATGTGCTAAAGGTAACTTTCTGGTGATAGTGACTGAGGTCATATCTACTTACTTGTTAATGATTGAAGGGTAGGAAGGAGGAGCAGCTTTCAGCTATGACTGCAAGAAAAGTGCCCCAGCCCAGGCCCATCTCAGGGATAATCCTTTCTCTTAGAAAGAGGAGATATATAGCAGCGACATGCAGAATACAAAACAATCAAGAAGTCCACTATTCCTCTTTCTTTTTTATTCTAGTTGCTTTGTATTTTTACTTAGTGTATACATAAAATGGGTGGGGCTCATTTTAAGGACCCAATGAAATCCTTGGAATTTATTGCCCAGTTCAGCACAACCTGAGATGACAAGCCTCAGGAGCTCTTTCAAGGTCAAATTCCATCATGATGACCCCCATGCGCTTATTGAATTCTCCGCCTTTCTGGAACTTAGTTGTATATGATAAGGTGTGATATGGGTGAACAACTGAGAAATTTGATTTTATTTATGGATTTTAAAAATGTAATTGGATATGAGCTATGATAATAGATCTAAAACCTTCTGTGAAGTAAATTTCAAGTCCAAAAATAAATCTCATCCGCTGATACTGGCTCTCTTTCTGGGAACTGATGTTGGTTCTAATTAGTTTTTTTTTTTTCTTGAGTTTTTTGTTTTAGGTCACTTTTTCCTTTCTTTCTAGGGCCACACCCAAGGCATACAGAGGTTCCCAGGCTAGGGGACCAATCGGAGCTGTCCTGTAGCCACCAGCCTACACCACAGCTACAGCAACACAGGATCCGATATGCGTCTGCAACCTACACCACAGCTCACGGCAACACTGGATCCTTAACCCACTGAGAGAGGCCAAGGATTGAACCCGTAACTTCACAGATACTAGTCAGATTCATTTCCACTGAGCCACGATGGGAACTCCAGTTCTAATTAGTCTTGAGGAGTATTTCAAATGCCTCATCCTCACCTTTACTAGAACCACAGAGTGGACCTCACTGGTGTCCCAGTTCCTGGCTCTTGGATTCAGATGCTCCAAATCTTGTTGACCCTGCATGTTATGTTCTAGATCTTAGGACATCCTTTTTCATGTGAATTATATTCTCTTACATTCTCTGTATCATATTCATATACAGCATACCAAATAAACAATAAAAAGTTAAACAAAAAGCACATTGCACAAAGTACTCCATGCCTTCTCATCCTTATCGGTATACTTGATTATAAATTTTCATAATTTGTATTGTTTCAAGTTATCTTACATAGGATTTTTTCACAGTATTTTATCTGCAAATAATATTGTTATGAACTATTGTAGTTCATTTAATCATCACCCCAAATGTTAGGAAGTTATTTTTAGTCTTTCATTATTAAAATTAACATTGTTCTAAAAAGATTTTGAGAGAAAAAAGAGAAATTATGGAATCAAAGGATATGTTCCCACTATGGCTTGCCCTTTAGGAAGTATGCTGAAGGGCACCAATGCTCCTGATCATAGGCAGGTATTTCCAATTTTACACAGCTACACACCAACACTGTAACTTATTTTAACTAATTTTTAAACTCTCAGTTTACTTCAAGCTGTATGTCTTTTATCACTACTATGGATGATTATTTTTGCACACATTGGTCTCTCTTATGGTGTAAAAATGACAGTACTTAACCTTTGGCCATTTATCCAAATAAAGACTATTGTAACATTGAAACGTGTGTCTTATACATTCTGGATACTAAGCAGTGTGTGTGTGTGTGTGTGTAGCTATAGATAATGATATTTTCCCCATTTCACTGCTTTTTTAAAAAGTATTCATTTTATAGGAGTTCCCTTTATGTTGCAATGGAATCAAATCCAACTACAATCCATGAGGATGTGGGTTAGATCCCTGGCCTTGCTCAGTAGGTCAGGGATCCAGCGTTGCCGTGAGCTGTGGTGTAGGTCACAGATGCAGCTTGGATCCTACATTGCTGTGGCTGTGACACAGGCCTACAGCTGTAGCTCCGGTTAGACTCCTAGCCTAGGAACTTCCATATGTCATAGGTGCGACTCTAAAAAACAAAACAAAAGAGAAGGTATTCATTTTATAATATAATTTCTTAAAACAAACATATTGAGAAATTATCTTCTTTTTATATTTTGGATAAGTACATTAGGCTAGAGATTAGTACCTCCCAGAAATAAACATATACTTTTCTCTACACAATATAAATTAATAATTTATACTTACTCTTCAACAAGCATTTATTTAAAAATACATAAAACTTAATAGGAAAAGTTCTTTCAAGAAAAACATATCTGAGAGTTCCCATCGTGGCTCCGTGGTTAACGAAACCCACTAGGAACCATGAGGTTGCGGGTTCAATCCCTGGCCTCGCTCAGTGGGTTAAGCATCGGCATTGCCATGAGCTGCGGTATAGGTTTCAGACGCAGCTTGGATCCCGCTTTGCTGCGGTGTAGGCTGGTGGCTACAACTCTGATTAAGCCTCTAGCCTGGGAACTTCCATATGCTGTGGGTACAGCCCTAGAAAAGACCAAAAAAAAAAAAAAAACTTATAATAACCTATAATGGAAAAGAATCTGAAAATGTATATGTGTATACACATATATTTATGATTGAATCACTTTCCTGTATTCATGAAACATTGTAAATCAAGGGTACTTCAATTAAAAAAAGTTATAAAAAGCTGAAGATATTCAAATATGTAGTATCTCCAGTCATCCTATTTTTTTTTTTATTTTATTGGAGTATAGTTGATTTACAATGTTGTGCTAGTTTCAGGTATACAATAAAGCGATCAATTATACGTGCGTATATGTCCATTCTTTGTCATATTCTTTTCTCACATAGGTTATTACAGAATATTGAGTAGAGCTCCCTGGGCTATACAGTAGGTCTTTATTGGTTATCTACTTTATATACAGTAGTGTGTATGTATTAATCCCAAACACCTAACATCCAAAATATTTTAAATTCAAGTTAAACTTTTCCTTGGAAACTCCTTACCTCTCCTTACGCACCACCTGCACACCAGTCCCCTAATATATTCCTGCAATTATTCATAGGTAAGAAAGACAACTTTTTTGTTTTTGTCTTTCTAGGGCCACACCCATGGCATATGGAGGTTCCCAGGCAAGTGGTCCAATCAGAGCTGTAGCCACCAGCCTACGCCACAGCCACAGCAATGCAGAATCCAAGCCATGTCTGCAACCTACACCACAGCTCACAGCAACGTCAGATCCTTAACCCACTGAGAGAGGCCAGGGATCGAACTTGCAACCTCATGGTTGCTAGTAGGGTTTGTTAACTGCTGAGCCACAACGGGAACTCTAGGAAAGACAATTTTTTTTTACTGGTGGTTAAACATAAGAATTTCATCAAGCATAGAAAGCTATCCGTAACAGTGCCGTGAATTAGCATCTCTAAGGAAATGCTAACTTAACTGCCCACAACTTAACTACTGTCCCAGCCAACAAATCACCTTAAGGAAGTTACAAGTTAGTATGGTGAACACACACACTCTCCCCTGTTCACAGAGGACTTCACTTCCACGGCTGTTCCTTCATTTAAACCCTCCCAGACCAGCAATATGCTCTTAGCTTCAAAACTCTTCTTAAAATACTGCCTCTTAAGGAGACAAAATGTGTGAAAATTCTTGTTAATGCCCTTTCTCTTCCCTTCTCTTAACCCTCTATTGGCCTCTCATTATACTCAAAATAAAAGTCAGTACCAGGTTCCTGAGGCTCTACTTCCCTAGGCGCCAAATACCCCCTGCACTCCCTCGGCTCTGGCCATGTGTTCAGTTCCTCAAACGCGCCAAAGGAGCTCTGCACTTGCTATTCCTTCTGCTTTTCCCAGTATAATTCAACAGATATTGAATAGTTCACTTCTCTGTTTCATTTAGATCTATGTACGCTATGGAGGAATGAATGTTTGTATCCCCCCAAATTCCTATGTTGAAATTCAAACCCCCGATATGATGATATTAGGAAGTAGGGTCTTTGCAAGGTAACTGGGTCATAACGGTGGAGTCCTCCTGAATGGGATTAGTGCCCTTATCAGAAGAGACCAGAGAGAGCTCGCTTCCTCCTTCTCTCTCAGCTCTCCCCCATATGAGGATACCATGAGAAGAAGGTCATTTGCAAACCAGGAAGCAGGCCCTCAATAGACATCTGCTGGGACTTTCACAAATTGTTTCAGCTACCCAGCCCGTGGTGCATTTGTTGCAGCAGACTGAGCTAAGATCATATTCATCTATAATCCTCTTAGAGAGTTCTTCTTTGACCTTAGTTTCTACAGTGACAGTCCTCTCCCACCATTACCATCATTCTACTCCTTATTCTGCTTTATTTTTCCTCTGTAGTATGTTATATTAAGTTCTACATGTATTTTGGTTCATCATCAGCCTCTCCCGCTAGCATGGAGTAATTCTAGTTCCTAAAACCATGTCAACAGACACTCAACTATCTTTTGAATTATGAGTGAACTAAAAGTTAAGTACGTCTTTAGGAGGCAGCCTCGAAGAACAAGTCATTTTAGGATTAAAGAGCATGCACTACGGGGTGTTAACCCTCTTCCTACCATGAGATGTCACATACTGTTAGAGCTAAGAGAGATGGCTCTGGAGCTGGACCACCTGGCTCTGAAACCTGGCTGTATGGCCTCAAATAACATAGCTTTGCTCCGTGGTTTCCTCACTTAAAAACAATGGCAATAGTACCGATCTCACAGGTTGTGGTGATTATTACAGAAGCTAATGCCTGTTTATTGTTTAGAAAATACCTGGAATCAATAAGTACCCAAATAAATCTTAGGTATTTATATGCAATGACTTATTTCAGGGCCACTCCTTTCATTATACAGCTTTCTAAATACAGACTATTTCCCCAGTATTTCTTATTTTATAATATTCAGCTCTTACCCTCTACCTATTTTAGTTACTTCATGTTGCTTTTTATCTTTATGCTCTAATGACCAACACACCAACGATTTATTTTTATCAAAGAAACACACACACAAGGTAATATATCAAAAAATACAGAGAACCTCCTAAGAGTAACCATTTCTTGATTTTCCTATTCCTGCCATTAGGTCTATTTACCCAACACAACCATTCTTTACATTTTCTGTTTTGGTTTCTTGATTATCTTCATAATCCTTGATAACATGCTTAAATGTCTTATTCTTGATTCTTAACAGGGGCTTTTTCCACTCAAAATTTAATATATTATTGTTTTAATTCCTCTGTTCATTACGTTTGTAAATTTAATTACTCATCTTCATTTGTGTTTCCATCAACTTTTTTTTGAAGTAAAACTGTCTTATTCACAGACTGTCTATGTAAAAAATTCTATACATGCTACAAAACCTGTTACTAGAATTAATACATGAGTTTAACACCTCACCGAAGAACATACAAAGATGGCAAATTAACACATGACAAAATGCTCAATGCCACTAGCCATTAGGAAAGTACAATTTAAAGACAAAATGACCACCACTACACACCTATTAGAAAATCTAAAATGAAAGACTAACCATACCAAGTGTTGATGAAGATGAAGAGCAACTGCAACTCTCATATGCCACCAATGGGAAAGCAAGATGGCACAACTCTGGAATTCCACCAACTTTTAACAGCTCTATCTTACTTCCCATTTTAGCACATTTAACTCTCTCTTCTCTGCTTCCACATTCCACCTTCTGTCAGCTACACTTTTACTCTGTTGAGGTTAACTACCATTTGCAACCTAGCCTATAGTCATAACCAAGTCCATCACACTTAGTTTACAGTCTGATTCTAAGGGCATAAAACCAAGAAAAACATCTATACTATTATGATTATGCTACAATACTCATAGTCAGGCTAAGAAAGGAATTAAGATTTCAGTCTCTTACTATATATCCAATGTCACGACTACAGATCCAATGTTGAGACCCCTATGCCAATAACGACAACTGTATGAGTTCCCCTCATTTTTGATCAGGTATTACCTATGTCAGTAACTCTGACCAAACCTCTCTGCCATTTGATACAGGTCAGTGGACTATAAATATATCTATTACTAACTGAATATTTTATTAGTATTGGACAAATGTTCGATTAACTTCAAACAGCCTTAAAGATTCCGCAGGTCTTAAAAATGCTTCCTGGAGTTCCCTTCGTGGCTCAGTGGTTAACGAATCCGACTAGGAACCATGAGGTTGCGGGTTCGATCCCTGGCCTTGCTCAGCTGGTTAAGGATCTGGTGTTGCCGTGAGCTGTGGTGAAGGTTGCAGACGCGGCTCGGATCCCGCGTTGCTGTGGCTGTGGCGAAGGCCGGCGGCTACAGCTCCTGTTTGACCCCTAGCCTGGGAACCTCCATATGCCGCAGGTGCGGCTCTACATAAAAGGCAAAAAGACAAAAAAAAAATGCTTCCTGAATGACTTCCAGGAGCTCCTCCCACTTCTTTTAAATAGGCACTGATTGAAACACTGATCATCTTTGTATGTGAGGCACAGTATGAGGTGTGATAATAATTACCACATATCATTTAACCTAAACTGAATAAGCAATGAACTTACTTAGTAATTTCAGCATCATATGCTAGTTTGGACTCTATCATACGAATTATTTGGTGCCCAGCATTCTTTTTATTGAATTAAAGTCCATTTAAAATATTACATTGGTATCAGGTATGCAGCATAGTGATTCAGTATTTTTATATATATACTGTTTAAAGTTATTACAAAACAATGGCTGTATTTCCCCATTCTGTACAATACATACTGTTGCTTATCTATTTTATACCTAGTAGTCTGAACCTCTTAATCCCATATCCCTATCTTACCCCTCTCTCTTTCCCTCTTTCCAGTGGTAACTACTAACTTTTTTTCTATATCTGTGAGGCTATTTCTGTTTTGCTGTAAGCCACAAGGGAAGTCCAAGTCTGTTTCTGTTTTGTCTATTCAATTGTTTGTTTTATTTTTTAAAATATCACATGTAAGTGATAACATACTTAAAGTTATTTGTCTTTCCCTGTCTGACTTATCTCATTAAGCATATAACTCTCTACGCTCATCCACTTAGTTGCAAATGGCAAAATTTCATTCATTCTTCTTTATGGTTAAGTAATATTCCACTGTGTATGTATACACACACACACATAACCATATCTTCTTTGTCCATCCATCTCTTGATGGCTATTTAGGTTGCTTCCACATCTTGGCTACTGTAAATAATGCTGATAAATGAAGACTGGATGCATGTATCTTTTCAACTTAATGTTTTCTTTTTTCCCCAGATATATACCCAGTAATAGAATTGCTGGATCATATGTTAGTTCTATCTTCAGTTTGTTTTTTTTTTTTTTGTCTTTTTGCTTTATCTAGGGCCGCACCCGTGGCATATGGAGGTTCCCAGGCTAGGGGTCTAACAGGAGCTGTAGCTGCCGGCCTTCACCACAGCCACAGCAATGCAGGATCCAAGTTGCATCTGCAACCTACACCACAGCTCACGGCAATGCCGGATCCTTAACCCACTGAGCAAGGCCAGGGATCGAACCTGCAACCTCATGGTTCCTAGTTGGATTCATTAACCACTGAGCCACGACAGGAATTCCTATCTTCAGTTTTTTGAGGAACCTCCAAACTGTTCTGGAGCCTGATCCCTTCCCTAACCAATTTACATTCCTACCTTTTCTCTGCCAACATTTGCTATTTGTAGACTTTTTAATGATAACTGTTCTGACAGATGTGAAGTGATATCTTATACAGTTTTGATTTGCATTTCACTGATGATTAGTGATTTGAGCATCTTTTCATGTGCCTGTTGGCCATCTGCATGTCTTCTTAGGAAAAACATCTATTCAGGTCTTCTGCCCATTTTTTAATCAGGCTGTTTGTTTTTGATGTAGTTTGGATATTAACCCCTTACTGTACATATCATCTGCAAATATTTTTTCCCATTCAATAAGTTTGTCTTTTAGTTTTGTCAACAGTTTCCTTTGCTGTGAAAAAGACGTTTTTTTGTTTTATCTTTTTAGGGCTGCACCCACAGCATATTTGAGTTCCCAAGCTAGTTGTCAAATCGGATCTACAGCTGCTGGCCTACACCACAGCCAAGCAATGTGGGGTCCGAGCTGCCTCTGCGACCTACACCACATTTCACGGCACTGCTGGATCCTTAACCCACTTAACAAGGCCAGGGATAGAACCTGAGTCCTTGTGTATATTTGTCAGGTTCATTACCACTGAGCCACAAAGGGAACTCCTTTTTTTTTTTCTTTGCTGTATAAAAGTTTTAAAGTTTAATTAGGTCCCATTTGCTTGTTTTTGCTTTTATTTATTTTGCCTTATGAGACAGATCCAAAAAAATATTGCAATAATTTACATCAAAATATTGTTCTACCTACTTTCTCCTTTAGGAATTTTATGATTTCAGGTCTGACATTTACATAATCTGTTTTGAGTGTATTTTTGTATACACTGTGAGGAAATGCTCTAATCTCATTCTTTCACAGGTAGCTATCCAGTTTTCCCAGTACCACTTATTAAAGTCTTTTCTCCATTGTATATTCTTACCTCCTTTGTCATAGATTAATTGACCAGCATTCTTTCTCTTTAACAAGTAAACATGAGTTTTGCTTTCTTCAACAAACCTCCACATCCAAAATCCACCTCTTTTTAAAGATCCAAGTATGCTGCCCTCCTCATCCACACCAAGGGTGTGTTTAAATTCTGGAACTCTGACCAGACAGACTTTAGCAAAGAATCCCACTTGCACCCGTGGCCTCTGCGGGTCAGGGAGGAGACTTCTTTTATGGCAACCCCATCAGAGTAGATGCTACATCCTTTGCTTAGATCTGCTTACCCATGGGCTATAAAAGTGGTTGTCTGGAGCCTGATCCCTTCTGTAACTGTTATGAAATAAATTCTCTAATGTGCACTATGCTTTTGTTCTAAGGACCATCATTCCATCTAGCCTCACAACATGCATTTGAACTAGGCCAGGAACCAAGGTGTAGACTCTCATTCCACAGATTAGAACAAAAAGGCACAAAAGAGGTCAAGGCACTGGGCCAGAAGTCACCAAAGTGTCAGCAGAGGGGCAGGATGAGCCAGAATCTCTGCTTCTAGGCCCATATCTCTCACTGAACCCAGGTGCAGCCCACGCAAATGTAAGCGAAAACAATATTTAAAAACACAGTAAGTTCAATCCAAGGAAACCTGGAGATGAACTCTGCTTGTAATAAAAAATGGCAAGTGTTAAGGAAGCTACCAAAAGATATATTATCTTCCGGTTGAAAGTTTCAAATAGTGAGTGTGATAAATGCTAAGAATTCTGCACTGGTTTTGTGGACCTTTGTGGTAATTAAGTTTCTTTTTTATCTGTTAGAACACTCTAACCACAAACATACATAAGCAGGCACTTTCAGTCTAGTTCAAGGGACTTCAACTGCTCCAAATCCTCAAAGAACTTGGAGTTGTTTACCTTTTTGCCTTATTCTGCTAAAGGAGGAGAAAAATAAAGAGTAATAGTAATAGAAGCAGTTAATATGTAGAAGATACTGGAGCTGTTAGGCTGGGTGGGAAACATGGAGTGAAGACATAGTCCTGGCTGTCAGGACTCCGACTGTGTGGAAAGAGAAGCTGAGAACAAATGAAAGCTCAGCCTCAAGGGAAGTTCCACGAGACTAACAAGAGCAAGAATTGCCAAAGGGAGTGTGCACCTAGGAGATCAGAGGAGCCTTCCAGAACAGTGGGACATAGGTGGTGTCGTGAAAATCTGGCCATTTCCCTAAACAGAGAAGAAAGCAGAAGAAGCTTCAGTAAAAAAAAATTAAAATAAAAAAATGGAATGAGCCAAGGCGTAACGAAATGAAGTTGCAGATGAAGATGAGGGAATGATGCTGGTTCAGATATGTTCTCATTTTAGTCTACAAACCCTTCCAGGGAAGTCTCATCTAATCTCATGGCTTTAATCGTTGGCGAGAGACTCTGACCCTGTCCCCATCTCAGGTCTCTCTCCTCACAGACACACCCACCCAGCTATCCCACAGGCATGGCAAATACACGTTCAAAACTGGGATCATCATCCCAGCCCTCCGCCTCCACCACCACGCGCATGCTGCCTCTTCTCTGTACTCTCAGTTGGCCATCATTCTCCAATCTCTCCAGCTACTCAAGCCAAAGCCAGAGAATCGTCATCATCCACATCTTCCGTTCTCTCCAAATCCACATGCAAGTAGTCACCGCCGCAGTTCATCCTCCTAAGTTTCAAATCTGACCACCCTTCCCCAACCTCACTGCCTTAATTCAGGTCCTCATCACCTCCTCATAGCTACATCTTCCATAACCTGTCTCCCTGTCTCTAGTCCCTTTCCCTTCACATGCACCTACAAACTATAGCTCGTGCTGCTAATCTAACAAAAAGCATGAGCTATTTATTTAGTTGCCCATGAAAATCTCCTAGTTGTTGCCTCCCTGCCTACAGAAGAGAAGTTCAAATTCCTTTGCACATCTCACAAGACGTCCATGTCTGGCTCCAATACACCCCTCCAGTCCCATTTCCTTCCATGCACACGTACCCTACTCTTTATCATATTACATAGCTCCAAAACACACTGGGGACATTTATGACTTCGTATCTTCTTACGTGTTGTGCTTGGTACAGAGTAAGTGTTTAAGAAATGGTACTTGCTGGAGTTCCCATTGTGGTGCAGCGGAAATGAATCCAACTAAAATTTGGGGCTCACAAGAGCAGATAAGTGGCTAAGAAAAAGTGAGGCGTGAATGATTAAGTTGTTCTAAACGTTAGAGACCAAAGAACCAAGAGATGGAAGAAAGACTAAAATGTGGCCACCAACAAGGTTCCTCATTGGGAAAGGAACCTGAAGGAGCAGGAAGGCAAGAAGCCAGGGATCGAACCTGCATCCTCATGGGTACCAGTTGGGTTCCTAACCCCCTGAGCCACCACGGTAACTCCCTAGACTGTTAACATTTTAGAAAGGTAGGGGGAGCTGGGAAGTTGAAGATGAGACAGTGTGGCTTAAGAAAAATCATTTATTCATTCATTCAACAAATGGTAATGAAGAGCTGTGCTGAACACTTTCAGGGTGCTGGGGACACAGCAGCCAATACAACAAGTCCCCTTGTGGAAGTTCCCTTTCCAGTGAAGGAGGCAGAAATGAAGAAAACAATAAAAAGAGACCCTCAGGGAGTGTGGCGACCATCTCTTAAGCTGCCAGGCGGACCTGGAAGATACTTCACGCTCAGTTCTAAAATGCTGCCAGAAGTCTCCTGACATTTGTAGAAAGTGGCTCTTACTCTATACAGTTTGCACAAAATGAAATGATGCAGCATGTTTACAGGATAAACTGCCACGTAGGAGAGGAAGTTTCGCAGAAACTGCAAAACTAAACAGTGAAGCCCAACTCCACACAGCTCTTAAAAGCTACATTTCCATTTTCTCTCTTTATAAACAAACATAAGCAAAAAGTCATGTTTCTCTCTTAACCCTCAGCATGAGAAACTGATGTCCCATTTTCTATAAATCTTCACCACTCTGTCTCAACTACATGTCTTGGGAAAAACAATAAAAGGGAATCATTTAAACAGAGCTTGGCAAAGCAATGATGCTACTATTTGTTTCCATCTGAAGAATTCATAAGCCAAAGAGCAGGCTGGTTCAAATCACCTCTTAAAAATAAGTTAAATTCGGAGTTCCCATCGTGGCTCAGCAGAAACGAATCTGACTAGTATCCATGAGGGCGCAGGTTCGATCCCTGGTCTTGCTCAGTGGGTTAAGGATATGGCCTTGCCATGAATTATGGTGTAGGTCGCAGACGTGGCTTGGATCTGGTGTTGCTGTGGCTGTGGTGTAGGCTAGCGGCTGCAGCTCCAACTGGACCCCTGGCCTGGAAACCTCCATATGCCATGGGTGGAGCCCTAAAAGACAAAAAAAAAAAAGTTAAATTCTTCACATTCACCCTGTCTTGTTGTAGGTGTTGAAGTTAGTTTTTCAATGGAAGATAGACATCAGAAAACTTAAGAGAAATCTCTATGCAATTTATCCAATGGAATGTGAAATATCTCTATTAATCTATAGTCTCTAAAGGCAAAAAAAAGTAAAAAATGAAACTTTCCACAAAATACCCATAAATTACTACTTTCTTCATAAAATGCATTATAAAAAAAAAGAAACCATGATTACCTCAGCCCCAAAAGTAGCACGTTATTTAACTGAAGAGTCTGAAAACAAGACAAATAAAAAAACACATGCTCCTTGTTGGCCAATGAATTAAATGAGAAAGAACTAATGTTTGTTTGCTTGAGACCGCTTTTTTCCTTCTTAAAAAAATGTCAAGTTAATTCACAAGGTGAGCCTATTTGGGAATCACAATTCAGACCATATGGGCGCTACCTGACACCTAAGATCACAACAGAGTCTCAGTAGCAAACAAAGAGTAAACGTTTATCACTGTTGAAAGCCACAGAAAATGGGCCAAAAAATTTTGAGAAAAGGTAGGTAATATTTTCAAAAACAGTAAGGCAAAGTGGGACCATATGGTACAGGGCAAAGAGCATTCTATCCTTGAATGAATCTGAAAGTTATAACTAAGTTTAATTGAAGTATAGTTGATCTACAAGGTTGTGATAATTTCTGCTGTACAATAACCTACGTGATTCAGTTGTACGTGTACACACATCCATTCTCTTTCAGATTCTCTTTCCACATATTATCACTGAATATTGGGTAGAGTTCTCTGTGCTATGCAGCAGGTCCCCACCGGCCAATCATTAGTTATCATTTTATTACAGCATAAGAGACACACTCTATGCTGAATGATCATTTTAAAAGGAATCAGGGAAGGTTGTGGCAACCTGGGGAAAATTTTATACACAAAAAATTGGCTACAATAAATTTTGATACTTAAACAAGCAAATCCTTAGCTACCAGGAAATTTATTCTAGAAGTAAATCAGCCTGCCCTAAAGTTCTGAGTAAGCAAGAGTTCCCCGCTTTCAGCTCCTTTCATTTTGTGCTTGAACAGCCAATTAAAATTGGCACGCTTGATGTCTCAATGAATTTCAAGCAGAAAAAAAAAAAAAACATGCTGTCAAACTGTTCTTGACATATTTTTTAAGTGAGGGTAATTTTTTTCCTACAGTACTATTTAGGTTCTTGCTTAAATAAATTAGTATGAACTATAGGGTGAGCCTTCCATGACAATATGTAGCCATGTCCCAGTTTAAAGGTCACATTTCATCACTGTAGATTATTTATCCCGTATAACAGACAGGGTAGACTTATGAGTTACCTTCCCCCAATGCCAATTTCTATCAGATGCCTAACCCCAAATTTTGCAATGCATTTTGACGTTAATTACAATTTTGCAGCAGGAACCTTATGGAGCTCTTAACTCACAACTCTCCCTGAACCCACAGGGATGGAAAGAGCACTGATGAGGAGTCATGGGCAGCTCCTCAACAGAGGCACACCTCTGCTCTGAGCTTCTGCACAGGCAGCACTGGAGGGGACAACAGAATAGATTCATGTTTTCCAAACTGCAGGTCTCAGCCCATCCATGGGGAGCAAAACCAATTTGGTGGATCATGATCCATGTTTAGTAGAGGCTGGAGGTGGGATCGAACGTACCAGAAAATACTAGAAACATCTCATGCGGTACAGACAAGTATTATTCCATGACACCTTTACTTTGAATATACTTATTATTTATATGTCTATGTCTGTACTGGCTTTTAACATAGAACGTGCTTCGTAAAGGCACCAAGTTGGTCATAAAGTGTTGTGCAATAGACTGAATGTGTCCCCCCCCCACACACACACACCTCAAATTCATTTGCTGAAATCCTAAGCCTGGGTGTGACAGTATTAGGAGATGGGACCTTTGGGAGGTAACTGGGCTATGAAGGTGGGGTCCTTATGAATGGGGTTATCTTATAAATGGGACCCCAGAGAGGCTGTCAAGAAATCAGCAGTCTGCAACCTGGAAGCGGGTTCTCTGTGCATGCTAGCACCCTCATCTCAAACTCCCAGCCTCCAGAACCATGAGAAATAGGTTTCTGTTGTTTGCAAGTCACCCAGTCTGTGTTACTTTGTTTTAGCGGCCCGAACTAAGACAGTGTGGTACTTAAAGTTCAAATGACACTGAGTCACTGAAAAAGTCATGCACAAAGGTTTGATGCAAGCTTAGCTTAGGCTAATTTCTATTAACTAGTTTCTATTGGATTCTACAATCTTGTTCCTCCTAAAGCTACCTAGAGCATCAAAGATAATGCTTTTAGCCTCCAAGTAACTCCTTAATCAAAAACTGCTTCTCTCTTCTCGAAACAGCAGTCTTGGGTTTCTGTGAGAATGGGTGAATCCACCTTGGGGATTCCAGGGCACTCTAAAAACTTGGTATCTGGCGTGGGCTGGGAAGGCCCCTAGGATCACACTGGAGTCTCCCTCCTATGCCTGTGAGAGCAGCTGACTCGAGTCATGACCGTGGCCTGACCACACTCGAAGGAGCAAAAGCGTCAAAGTAGGATGCTGTTTGGAAGAGCAAGTCCTCAAACTTGTGCAAGAGTTCCAAAGGCCACCAACCTGGAGAGCCCCAGGGGCTAGAATGTGCCTGTTTTCTGAAGGGTATGGCTGGTGTGAGAGGTAAGGTTCCAGTCAGCCAATTCTAGGGTCCTTTCCAGCCATTCAACCATTCTGGCTGCAGTACAGATGATGGTAGAGGAGGGCCAGGGTGGACGCAGGAGCCCAGGGAGGTTATGGTTAGAATCCAGCAGAGAGATAAAAAGCTGGACTAGGACAGAATCAGCAGAAATGATGAGAAGCAGAAGGATGGGGGATATAGCATGCAAAATCAACAGAAATGGGTGATGAGTCAGAAGTAATGGATGGAAAGGATAGGGTCCAGGGTGGCTACCAAGTTTCTGTCTTCTGTGAGGTCGTAGCTAGTGGCATCCAACACAGAGCTAAGCAATCCTGAAGAGGAAGTAGTATGCAAAGTAAAGGTCAGGATTCCGGTCTTGGACATGAAAAATTTGAGAGGCCTTTGAGATATCCATGTGCAATATCAATTAGGTAATCTAGAGTTCATATACAGCCCTAGGCTGGAGATAATAAATTTTACATTCACTTAGGTCTTTTTAAAACTTCTTTTTAAAAAGGGTTTTCTTTTAAACCTTTTAAAAATGCTTGCTTCAAAACTACATTTCGAGGCACAACTCCACGAAGCTGAGAAAAGAATGTGGGCTTTAAAATCAGAAAAACCACGGGAGTTCCCTTCGTGGCTCAGTGGTTAACGAATCTGCCTAAGAACCATGAGGTTGCGGGTTCGATCCCTGGCCTTGCTCAGTGGGTTAAGGATCTGGTGTTGCCGTGAGCTGTGGTGAAGTTTGCAGACGCGGCTCGGATCCCGCATTGCTGTGGCTGTGGTGAAGGCCGGCGGCTACAGCTCCCGTTAGACCCCTAGCCTGGGAACCTCCATATGCCGCGGGTGCAGCTCTA
>PVHT020000022.1:3728354-3775627 GCA_004024745.2 Catagonus wagneri
AATTAAAAAAAAAAAAAAAAAAAAAGAAAGGAGTTCCCGTTGTGGCGCAGTGGTTAACGAATCCGACTAGGAACCATGAGGTTGCGGGTTCGATCCCTGCCCTTGCTCAGTGGGTTAACGATCCGGCGTTGCCGTGAGCTGTGGTGTAGGTTGCAGACGTGGCTCGGATCCTGCGTTGCTGTGGCTGCGGCGCAGGCCAGTGACCACAGCTCCGATTAGACCCCTAGCCTGGGAACCTCCACATGCCGCGGGTGCGGCCATAAACCCGCGGCCATAAAATGACAAAAGGCAAAAAAAAAAAAAAAATCAGAAAAACCAGAGCTGAAAACATCCCTTGCTGGTCCTGGGCTCATGAGCATGAACCTGGTCTGATTAGGTTTCCAATACCTCTTCTATCTGCAAGAATACTGCAGCCCACTGTCAGGAGCGTGGTGAAAATAAAAATAAACAGCACCCGAGAAGTGCCTGGAAGAGAGCAAGTTCTCAGCAAAGTGGAGCCAGAACCAAGGTTGTACTTTTTTGGTATACTCCGTTGCACCTGGTACTGTCCTGGCTAAGGAGCCCATCAATATCTAGTCTGTTGAAATGACTTGAAATACTCGGAATTGTCAATAAACCACTGTTTCCTCTTCCCTCTTCCTAGACAACCACTAGCTCTTGAAGTCATTCCTCTACTTGGCATCCCATTGAAGCAACACCCAAACATAAGTCATGCAAGGAGTGTGGCTTACCCCTCTTAACCCACATAACCTGGTCCACCTCTCAGCCCTGGGAGCACCCATCACTTGGCAGGGCCAGGGACTCTCCAGGGCCTTTTTTTGTTTTTTGCCTTTTTAGGGCCATACGGAAGTTCTCAAGCTAAGGGTTGAATCGGAGCTACAGCTGCCAGCCTACACCACAGCCACAGCAATGTGACATCTGGGCCGCATCTGTGAACTACACCACAGTTCATGGTAACACTGGATTCTTAACCCATTGAACGAGGCGAGGGATCAAACCCGCATCCTCATGGATACTAGTCCACCACAATGATAACTCCCCAGAGCCTTTTTTGTACTAGTCCTGGATACCCAAATCAGTCATATGAATTTGATCTCTTGTGATCCACCAGGATCTGAGAAAAGCCAAGACTGGTTTTGTATCTCCCACTGGTATTTCTGGTGAAGGAGGCAGATGGCACCCTCTCCACAGACCCTGACATTCACTTGGGAATACCAAACACTTCAGGAGGCTTAGGCTTTGAGCAATGGACTTAGCATTTCCTGACAACACGGTGTGTGCATCAGAATCACCTGGGTGCCTGTTGACATTCAGACTGCTGAACCCCACCCGTAGAGTTTCTCATTCAGCTGGCTTGGTGTACAGTATGAGAATTCACATTTCTAACAAGTTCTCAGGTGATGCTACTGCTGCTGGTCCAGGGGCCCCACCTGAGAACCACTGCCCTGGCTTCTTCCCTGTGACGCGGCTATTGCTATATCTAACATTTAAAGCACAACCAGCTGAGGTTGGGAAGTTTCTACCTGGGGCATCATAGGATTTGCTTTGCATATTATAACCAAGATGCCTTAATGAAGAATTGTTTCTGTTTAACATTTAGGTGCTTTAGACCCCATTTTAGTTAGCAGTTTGGGAACGTTATGTTTTGTGCTTCATAATTTCTACCTATCTGTTCCCTACTATTCATTTTTGCAGAAACGAAAAGGAAGGACTCTTTATGTAAATATACTGCTTTGTAATCATGCCAGGACTACCTACCTAAACAATCGCTATTTCCTTCTCTGGACCTATTTGTCATTCTCACGGAGCTGCCATAGCCAGCCTTTAACCAACCACTGCCTTCACAGCTCATTCTTTTTGGCTTGAATGACCTCGGCAGTTCATCTTGATGGGATGGATGGAACCTATTCATTCATTTGTTTACATGTTTACTGAGCACCTACTATATGCCAAGCCCTTTCTTGAAAAAGTTTTAAAGAACCATGACCTCTGCCCTCAAGGAGCTTATAATCTTAGGTTGAATGTGAATTTGAGAAGAAGTGATAAAAAATAAAGTGAAATACATGAATCCATTGTGATAGGTAAGTATCCATTGCAATAAATGCAAAAAAAAATATGAAAAAGGTCCCCTATAGGTTAAATGACCAGAGAAAACCCCCAGAGGAGGTGACATTTAAACCAACTTAGAGAAACTTGAAGTCCCATCTGTGTACCCTGAGCCAAACCCACTCTTAAAGCCACTCTGGCTTTATCTGCTACTTATAAACAATAAGAAGAGTAATACATTTCACGCTTAGATTACTGTTTCTATTAAGGAGGAGAAAAAGCCATTCCTGGGCATACTGGTTAAAGAAAGTTGAAGATCTGGTGAATAAATACAATTTATAATGTAAATTGAAGGACCACTATCAACTTTTAAAACTAGTGTTTATCAGCCTGCCTAACTTTTCTAAAATAGTCTAGAAAATAATAAAATTCGAAAAATTATGAAACACCCTAAGGTTTGGAAGAGTGATATTCATGTAAATGCATAAATTGTTCAGTATTTATTACATCCCCAGAATTTCCCAGGCAGAGTGATATGTTCCAAGAATAAAACATGACGCCTAACCCTTCCCATTGACAAACATTAGCTAAACATCTATGATGCACTTTTCCTCAAGCTGGTCATAGTTTTGCTTCTTTTCACTGTTGCCATTTCGGTTCCTTACTTTACCAACAAACATTATGACCAAATGATGGGGAGATCATGATGGTGGGCACAGATTTTTTGTCCTGTTTCATTTTTTTTTAAGTATGCTTTAGATCTTGCAAATCCACTACAAGTTGCATCTACTATATTTCTTGTGCCAGCCTACGAAGCAAAGCAACACATTTTTACAGCTGGCTATCACTAGAACTTCCTCCACACCTCTTGCTCAACGTGACTGGATGGCAAAGGCCCAAATATTCACCTTTATCTTACAAAATGGACGGATTTTCAACAGTTCTGTGTCTTCAGCCCTAGGATTTTAGTTTCCATTCCAGATAATTATACTTCCTAGGCCTCCAGTGCCTGCAAACCCTTGTCTGAAGAACCTCTACTGAAAGACCTACAGGCCCATTTTTAGTGGAGCAATACTGCACAGGCAATGCTGCCTAGTTTGTTCCAATTTTATAATTGACTTCCTAAAACTCTTAGAGGAAACAAGTCTCAAGAACTTGCTCACCCACTGTGTCAACTCCCCAAAACATACTGCACACCTATTGTTAATTCATCCCATAGACAACGCAGAAGACTTTCTGCAAGAGGAATACATGGAGGTGACCTTTCCAACACGGGTTTGTTTTAACTTAAGAGTGATAATACCAGCGCCCTACCAGTTGACTAGACATGTAACCATGTCCCAATTATTGTTTCAAGTCTTCCCAGGGGTAATCTAATTTGGGTAGGATTCCTGTGTTTTCCAATGTCATCTCCTTTATATGCCTCTGAAGATGTTAGACAAAAGTGGATACAACTGAGAATGGAATACACAAAATCAAGCCTGTTTCCCCTGGCCTAATCTGTTATACTGAAAGTAATCTGAATAAAATACTTCATCAGTGGCAGACAATGGCACAGTACTTCAAAAATGTCATCAATACTGATTAACGAGAAGCTACTAAATAGCACAGGAAAATCTACTCAACAGTTTGTAATAACCTATTGGGAAAAAAGAATGGATATATTTATAGGCATGAATGATTCACTTTGCTATATACCTGAAATTAATACAACATTGTAAATCAACTATACTCCAATAAAATTTAATTTTTTTAAAAATGTCATCAATAGTTTCAGCTTAACATTTATTTTAAAAAGAAATATATTGAATAAAACAAAAGGCTAGGTTTCCTCCCTTCCTGATTTCCCCTGGCATTTAGGAGGATAGCCATAGATAAGTGCACAAGTGAACAGCTGAGCTACATAATGTACAGTTCTAACTGGGCAGCTTCTAAAAAAAATAAAAGGACTCCTTCCAACTCCAGTTAATGTGCTTGATACAAAGGGAACATGTTTCTGCAACAAACACATTTAGGGCTTGATGTTTTACAGAGTAACTAATGAAGGCTGGAGACACAGAAAAATTTATTTTTCCAGGCTATTACATGCTCTGACTCACCGTTTTAACAGAAGTACAAGTAAAAACAAAATGCAAATTAAATGTATATGTGTTTATGACCTAACCAGTATATGACAAGGCTACCTTTGGCTTCTGGCTTTATTAACCAGGAAGAGAAGCCTGGAAAACCAACATACATTTGTATTTCTATTCAAATAGTTCCCTTTCTCCAAGCACTGGTTGGAGCAAAGTATTAACTCTGAGTCCAGTAATACATATAAGTCAAAAGAATCATAGTGAATGGATGAAAGAGGACATTGTCCCCTTAATTACCTGCCTGGATAAGATTTTTTAAAAATACCATTTCAAATGTGATTCCTCATTAATAATTATTGTAAACAAATCTTCTGTTAACTTTCCAGAAATCAAAAATGCACTTTCACCCTAGAAACTCCAGCCAACCTTGAATAAAAACCTTCTTAAGAATTCCACATTAGCCTTGGTCTTCCTGCTAAACATCTGTGTGATTGCGAGCAAATCAGTTCACCTGTTCTGCAACCTGTTCATGCCTGGGTTTTTTACCAATAAAAAGTGAGTCTCTGAACTAGTTAACATGTGAATTCTTTAGAAGAAACCTACCTCGATCCCCAATGGCTGAATCTGTTAATAATATTTAAGTCCCATTCTAATTTTTTATCATCATTCTTCTAAACATAAAAAAACATGACTTTTGTGCATATACAAGAGGTTTCTTAAAGGGAACAGAAACTAGAATGGTTTTGTTAATTAGGTTCCCCCTGTGAAACCACCAGCCAGTATTAGCAGCTGCTAAAATTTACCCAAAGAGTGGTTGGTTTCTCTGTCTCAACACTTAACTCTTTCATACAATGGCACTAGTCAATTTCTAGGAATGCATCTTTCAGACAGTAACACATTACTAACAACTAAGGGTGGGGGTGGGAGGCAAGCAAAAGAGCATTACATAGACTATGTGAGTCTACTGTTTACACAGAGAAAGAAAAACTCTTCTTTATATGATGTATTCAGGAGAGCCTGCACCTGCCAGGTTCAGGAGGCACCTTCTGTAGGTAAATTATCTTATGGGTCAGCAGGTACCGGGAATTTACATAATAAGATGCAGTCTATGTTTTATGGCAGGTGTTTTCCTTAAGAGTGATTTCACTCACCTCCTTCATTCAACAACTCTTTATTGAGTACCTTCTATACGCAAACCCCAAAGCTAAAGAGAGAATAAAGATGAGACTTGCTTGTCTGGAATAGTCAAGTGAATCTTGACGTTCATTTAAGAAGAGTTCAGCGCCCTCAGAATATTTCCAAGTCAAAAAATAATCCTAAACAATATAGAAGCTAAGCTCAAGTGCCCTTGGAATTTTCTTCCCTTCCATTACGTGGTATGTGGTAAAAGGGGAGTAAATTACAGGTGTGGTAGGTAAATTTGCTAAATCCCTTTGGTTAACACAGGGTGAAAAGTCTTCTATCCCCTAGAGGAAATAACATTGGCTCACAAATATATTGATAAGCATCACAGAATGCCAAAACCAGAAAGAGAAAAGTAAGTCAACACGAACCTCTTGTTTTACACGTGAGAGACTTGAGGCTCAGAGGTATGATCTGAACCAGGTTATACTGCCAAAAAAAGTGCCATAACCAACCACCCAGGTCACCAGCAGACATGCTTAACCGTCCCCGGTATATTGTACATGCTCTATCCCATGATATGCCCTCAGTGCTAAAGGCATAATCCACAAAATGAAGGACTAGACATCAGGAACTCTGAGTTCTGGTCTTAGAAACATGATACCCCAGAAAACTTGGATCACTTACCTAAGCCTCAGTTTCCTCATCTGCCGAGATGTGAACAGTAATTCACGGTGAGACAGTGCAGACCCCAATAAACACATAAGTCTGGCCTCAGTAAAAACATCATACAAGTACAGAACTGGCACTGGATGAGGAAAGTGGTGATGGAGATCTCAGAGAACATGGCTTTGACTCTAATTCCAACCACTTGTAACCCTCACCAGTCACCAAATTTGTGAGCCTCCCATTCCTCCTGTGAACATGTGGTTAATAATCATTGCCCTGCTTCCCTCAGAAATGTTCAGAATTAAATGCTTCTCAGTGTTCTCTGAAAAGCATTTACAAAGAGCAGGCACCGATGCAAATGTAAAGTATTCTTATCAAATCCTCTAGTCTTTTTAATTTGGACAAATATGTAACATGGTTTTATTACTTATTTCTTAACAGTTTTCCTTCTCAACCAAGAGGTCATTTACATCAGTCTCAGACTTACCAGCTTTCTCATCAGTCTTCCTAAGTCTCCAAAGAACGTACCAATTCCCTCAGCCCAGAGATCCTGCATGATGCTTAATCAACTTCCCACTGGCACGGATCTGGCTGAGAAAGGTTTATTTCCAGGGCCTCCTCTCCGCTGGAAACGCTCGGACAAAAGCTTCCATGAACACTATCCCACTTCATCACACTAGAGTGGTAATGAAACCAACCCTTCGGCTCTTCTCCACTCCCAACAACTGCGGAACACTTCAGTCTTTACACAGACCTAGACAGAAGTCTGGGTGCATGCTTTTCACAGGAGTGGCAACAAAGGTTCCCCAAACCCATGCTCAGCAGTACCAATGGGGAGACTGCTTCTCTGCAGTAAAACGAACACATTCTTAGGCCCAACGGGCCATTCAAGGATCATCCACGCACCTTAAGAGTTAGGGTGTCCAGCAAGCTGAGAATGTCACAGAAAAATAGTGTGTATGTGTGAGTGGAGGGGAGGTGATTTTGGTCTGCAACACGCTGTCTTCAAAAAAAAAAAAAAGCATCACAGTAGCCAGCATTTTCTTGCTGAGAGCCCTTATTTCAGCTGATCAGAAGAAACAATTCATCAGCTTATCCAAACAACTTCTCTGGAACAGGTTTCTCTCAAGCCGCGACCGGGCACCAGAGACTAGGGTCGGGGGACGGTTAAGCACTGAGGACAGACTCATCTGCATAAATGAGCGATAAGCAGACACTTGGTGTCTCCCTGTATTGACGACTCCTGGCATCGGTATGGCAAATCAAACTCCAGCATTCCCCCTCTCTGGTGCCCCCACAATCCCACCCCCCCACCCCAGCTGTTGAAGTGTCACGTTGACGGGGCTGGGGGAACAGAAGCAGGGGAAACGCAGAAGTCTGTTGCTGCATTTAGACTGGAAACACACAGCACCTGTTCAATCCGGCTCCGGCACCAGAACTGACCAGAACACCGAATTGCAAGCCCCTCCAGAGATCCCAGAGGCGCCTAACAAGTTCGCCCGCTGTTTGATATCAAGGGAGGATGGTGGGAGATCTCTCTGCAGCCAAACTCAACTGACTCCCCCTGAAAAAGGGAGGGGGGTCCTGCTTAACTGAACCCAGAGTGATGCTCGAGTGTCACAGCGGCCCCGGGGGATCCGGGTGGTGAGCCGGTGGGTGCCCGCGGGAAGCGCGCAAGCTGGGGCCCCCAGCGGAATGAAGGTCCCGCTTTGATGGCCACGCGCACCCCCTCCACCAGTCCCCCAGCACGAGGTGGACAAAGTGCGAGCGTCGAGAGACCTCCAGAATTCATCAGAGACTCAAGAGCCCCCAACCAGAGCCCAGACGGAGGGTCGTGGGAGGAGGGGCCGGGCACGCGCAGGAAACTTACCTCACCCGGACAGCATTCGGGCGCCTCCGGTGTCGAGACCAGTTGCGCCACAGTCTGCAAGTTATTGGGACGTTGTCGCTTCCCCCAGGCAGAGAGAGCCGTGCAGGCAAGGGGTTGGAGGGTCCGCGGGGCGGGGCCCGGGCTGGGGCGCAGAGAGGAGAGCGGGCAGGTGCCGAAGCCGCGGGTCCAAACTCGCCCTGACGCGCCCCGGCGGTGGCGCGCGGCTGCGAGTGTGCAATGCGCGCGCGCCGCGGCCGGTGTGTGTGTCCCCGCTTTCCCCTTCCTTCCCTGCCGGTCCTCTGGCCAGACTGAGCCGCAGGCGGCCGCCAAAGCCCCCGCCGTTCGGAGTGGTTCCACTGCGGGGGCGCAGCCTGGCCGCGGCGCGTTCTGGGGTCGGGGGTCCGGGGCCAGGGGACGAGGAGCAGGGCACCCCCGAGCTCGGGCAGGGGTCCCGGCGCTGAGCGCGCCGGCGTCGGAGCGAGGCGCGGAGAGAAAGCGGGCTGTGCGGCGGCGGCCGCGGTTCGCGGAGACTACAGGCCCCGCCCGCCGGCCGCCCAGGCTCTTCCCCTTTTCTCTCCACCCCCTCGCTCCATCCCCACAAGCCCTGCAGGGAAGCCAGACCGGTTTGCAGCAGCGGCGGCGGTAGTCTCCGCCGCAGTCGAACTGGGTGTCCGAGTCGATGCTCGGGGACAAGGCGCTCTGTCCTGCCGCCGCGTGCCTGAGACGGAGAGCGGGGATGCGGCGGGCCCCCAGATCTAGCCGGTTCCTTCAAAGCTCCAGGGCTGGCCTCTCGGCGGAGCTCAAAGTCTAGCTGCCCGGCTAAACCGAGCTGTGTGTGGGATAGGGTTCCCCGCTTCCTCAGGCCACCGAACTCTGCAACGCCTGGTCACCTGCCTGCTGTACTCGGCTTGCTCCGAACCCTCACTTAAGCACAAGTGACCCCTTCACCAGGAAGGGACAAGTCATTCTGAGAACAGCAGGTATGCCCAGGAACTAAGACCTACCCGACAGGTAGAAGTAGGTAGGCGTGCGGGGTCCTAGGAGAGAGAAGACTGAGAGCGTCAAGCAGGAATGCGCGGTGATGGGAGTTCGGGCTAAATCTTACTGATAGCACTGAGTGGACACCGGGCCCTTGTAATCTCACCTGAAGTCAGCCTAGCTGCGGAGAGGAAGAGGGCCAGGTCGAAAGGACTTTCTTGCGGGGGGCGCGCGCGCGGGGCGGCGGGGGGGATGCTGTCATAGAAGCCATAGCTAAGTGTATCTAATTGAAACCGAAAAGGTAGCGGATCTTAGCCGAACCAAAGCAAGCGGGTTTTCTCATCCTCACCACGTCTTTCCACTTTACCCTTATTTTAAACACACACACGCACACGCAGGAAATAACCTGTCCGAGTCAGACAACATGTCATGGTCTTATCCTCAGACACCGCCCGCTTGGCAAGCCAAAATGAATTTTTCTTAGTTCTCAGCAAATGAAACACATCTTTTTCAGTTTTGAAATCTTTTTATATCTCCATCGGCCCCACCATATCAGCTCAGAATGCTGCAGTGATTCCTCGGTAACACGTGGCTGTTAAACAGTTTTTCCAGCCTACTTCCTCCAGATGTGTCTGGACCATCACTGGGAGTATCAAGGCTCCGCTTGTTTAGGACCCTGTGAGGCGTCTGGTTTTATCCTAGCATCCCGGACTCTTCAAAGCTTAGAGCAGGAACACACATCTAGGCCAGCAGCATGCTCACATTACAGAAGTAAAAACTGAGACCCAAAGACATCAAGTGACCCAAGGGCCCTGACACGGGTTCCTTGACTCCCAGAAACACTGGATTAACAAAGTTCATTTGGAGATCTCAAGAGGGCGAGGTGGAGGAAAGAAACAGATCAAAGAACCCTTCATATCTGCCTGGCGAGAATCACTGTGTAGAGGGCAGCAGCACACCGCTGTAAGTAGCAGGCTAGCTAGGATCTGGGGGTGGTGAACCCAGTCTTTCTTCTGTACCTCAGACGTCTGCTCTGAAATCCAAGGAGTATAAAACAAATCTGCTTCTCAGAGAGGTAGTGGTGAGTGAAAATGCAGTCAGTTCTCAGTTATATCCTTGCGAATACAGACAAAGTAAAAACAGGTAAAAGCAAACTTTGAACACAGTGGATCAGAAGTGGTCATGCTACATACAAATGGATGCATACATGTGTTCCATAGCCATCCTTCACCATTAACAGCCTGTTTGATTCCCTTCTGTAAAGCACAGATGCCAACAGACTTTGGTTTCCAGAGAAAAGTCACAAAGCAGACTGCCGACTGGCACTTTAGAGAACTGACTCTTATCATATAGGATCCTAAGGAACTCTACTGAGAGTCTTAAGTTCATTATTACTATAAATTAATGGAACAAGGGACCACATACTGTGAGAACTGATATTTCTTCCTGATTTTATCTCGAAATCTATGAGCAGGGATTTGAGACAGTTACTCCCTGTTGGAAATAAAACATCGTTCTCATTAGCAATAGCGGTTTGGTTATAAAATCCAGACATATTTAAAAATAAGATAATGATGGAGCTCCCATTATGGCTTGCCAGGTTAAGAACTGACAGTGTCCATGAGGATGCATGGTCGATCCCTGGCCTTGCTGAGTGGGTTAAGGATCCAGCATTGCCGCAAGCTGTGGTGTAGGTCACAGATGAGGCTCAGCTCTACTGTTGCCATGGCTATGGTGTAGGCCTGCAGCTGTGGCTCCAATTTGACCCTTGGCCCAGGGAATTTCCATATGCATGGGTGCGGCATTAAAAAGAAAAACAAAAAAGATAATGCGGATAATGCGTATCTAATTGTTTTACTTGATTTTGAGTATAATTTCTCCAGTTGATTTCATATCTCAGTCCAAAATCTTAATAATGCTACTTAATACTCTCCTATGAGAAATAGGCCTAGATGTTTTATAGTAGATTTGATAGCATTAATGGCCCCAATTAATAACCTCCCTTTATCCTCATCCATTTTTTTTTTTTTTTAGGGCTGCAACCTGTGGCATATGGAGGTTCCCAGGCTAGGGGTCGAATTAGAGCTGTAGTCGCCAGCCTACGCCACAGCCACAACAACGCCAGATCCGAGCCACATCTGTGACCTATACCACAGCTCATGGCAACACCAGATCGTTAACCCACTGAGCAAAACCAGGGATTGAACCCCTCAACCTCATGGTTCCTAGTCGGATTCATTAACTGCTGCGCCACGACAGGAACTCCTATCCTACTCCTTTCTAACTTTGTGTGGTCCCTTCCCATTCTTCATTCACCCATGTGACTTACATCCAGACTTGATGTAAATGAAGTTTTGAAAAACGTTTGTGCAACAAAGAAATACCCTTACACATCTATTAAATTTTCCAAAATTCAGAACACTGACAACACCAAATGCTGATGAGGAGGTGGAGCAACGGAAACTCTCATTCATTTCTGGTAGGGTTGCAAAATGGAATGGCCACCCTGCACAACAGTCCTTCAGTTTCTTACAAAATGCAACATACTCTTACCACGTGATTTGGCAATCTTGTTCCTCGGTATGTACCCTAAGGCATTGAAAAGTTATGTCCGTACAAAAACCTGCATGTGGATGTTTATAGCAGCTTTATCCATAATTGCCAAAACTTGGAAGAAGCCCAGATGTCTTTCAGTAGGTGAATGGATAAATAAACTGGTAAAATGGAATATTATTTAGTGCTTAAAAAGAAGAGCTATTGGGAGTTCCCGTCATGGCTCAGTGGTTAACGAATCTGACTGGGAACCATAAGGTTGCAGGTTTGATCCCTGGCCTTGCTCAGTGGGTTAAGGATCCGGCGTTGCCGTGAGCTGTGGCGTAGGTTGCAGATGCGGCTTGGATCCTGCGTGGCTGTGGCTGTGGCGAAGGCCGGCAGCTACAGCTCCTGTTAGACCCCTAGCCTGGGAACCTCCATAAGCTGCAGGTGCGGCCCTAGATAAGGCAAAAAGACAAAAAAAAAAAAAAAGGAAGAAGAAGAAGAGCTATCAAGCCACAAAAATACATGGAAAAATTTAAATGCATATAACTAAGTGCAAGAAGCCATTCTGAAAGGACTACATGCTGGAAGACCCAACTATATGACATTCTGGAAAAGATAAAACTATGGAGACAGTAAAAAGATCAGTGGCTGCCAAGAGTTGGGAGGGAGGGATGAACAGACAGAGCAGAGGATTTTTAGGGCAGTGAAACTACTCTATGATTCTATAATGATGAAGACATGTCATTATAAATTTGTCCGAAACCTTAACATGTACAACACCAAGCATGAACTTCATCCGTTGTGGCAAACGTGCCCCTCTGGTGGGGGATATTGATAATGGAAGAGCTATGGAAGAACGGGGGCACGAAGCGTATGGGAAATCCCTGGACCTTCCCTCTTGATTTTACTGTGAACCAAAAACTGCTCTTAAAACATAAAGTCTATTTTTTTTAAAATGTGGTGCATTTCTGCTTCTGTTCTTTTGGAATTCTGCCATCACCAGGAGAACAAGCCCACTGGAGGATGAAAGACCCTGTGGAGCACAGCTAAGTCATCACAGCCAAGGTCATCCTTGACCAGCCAGCCCTCTGCTGACTGCAGAGGTACAAGCAGGTCCAAATGACATCTGCCAAGCTTAGTCCAGATCAACAGAACCACCCACCCAACTCTTGGATTCAGAAGAAATAATACGTGGCTGCTGTTTTAAGTCACTTCTTCAATTAATTTGCTACTGCTACACAGCAACCCCCCCAAAAGTCATAACCAAAAAGAGTTACCATTTACTATTTCTCATGAGTCTGTGAGTCAGCTGGGCTCAGCCCGGCATTGGTTAGGCTCACTCGCTTGGCTGCATTTAGGAGGCCACTGGTAGCTGGGCTAAAGGGGAAGGTCTGAGAAGGCTTCACTCACACATCAGTCACCTCCATCTGCCTCTCTCTTTCCATGTGGCCAGTTTGGACTTCCTAACAGCAAGCAGATCTTTCAGCTTTGTCAGACTTCTTACATGGCAGCTGGTTTCTAAGAGGGAGGAACTGGAAACTGCCAGTCCTCTTAAGAAGTGAGCTTGGGAGTTCCCGTTGTGGCTCAGTGGTTAACGAATCCAACTAGGAACCATGAGGTTGCGGGTTTGATCCCTGGCCTTGCTCAGTGGGTTAAGGATCCAGCGTTGCCGTGAGCTGTGGTGTAGGTCGCAGACGTGGCTCGGATCCTGCGTTGCTGTGGCTGTGGCGTAGGCCTGCGGCTACAGCTCCAGCTGGACCTCTAGCCTGGGAACCCCCATATGCTGTGGGTGTGGCCCTAGAAAAGGCAAAAAAGACAAATAAAAAAAAGGTGAGCTTGGCCATTCTAGAACATTACTTCCACTTGATTCTATTGGTCAAACCAGTCACAAGACCAACCAAATTCAAGAGGAGAGGAAACAGACTCTAACTTTTTAAATTTGAGGGGCAGGATGTATGCACAGGAATAAAAGGGTCTTATCACAGCCATTTTGGGAAGACTACCTCAAGACTACCTCATCTGCTGTTTTGGGGTGGTTGTTCTAAGCTATGGAACTTCAGGCTAGTTACAGATCCTTTCTGGTTCTATATATGAAATGAGGGAGGTTGAATTTCTCCAGATTGCTAACGCATATTTAACTTTTTCTTTGGTGTTGTCTCAAGGGCAAATTGAAGTCCAACAAATATCTAGAAAGGAGTTGCCAGAGGGAATTCCAAGCACAGTGGTCAACTATAGGTACATCTAGCAGTTCACCAATTAATTATTTTTCAAGGAAAAAATCCTCAAAAGACTGTATGAAAGGCATGCATTACCTCCATGGACATCAAATAGTAAAGTAGAAGCTAAACATCATGACTCCTAAAGGAACGTCTTTCATCACCTTGTCTTCTCTTTTTAGAAACTTCATTTCTAAGTAGGTAAGAAAAGCCAAGTGCTTAGCTGAGTCCCCTGCACAACCTGAGATGCTCATTTCAGAGGGTCCATTCATCTATGCTCTCTAATTTCAAGTTTGCTCTTAATATTAACAAAGGCTTGAAAACCTTACCCCCAGTTTGCTTTCATCTCTTCTTTCCCCTGTAGCATCTTCTTTTCTTCTAGCTTTGCATTCCTTGCCTGCTGCATCTTTTCTTCCTGAATCCAATAGGAACAGAACTGGGAGACCTAGGCCTGCTTTCTTACCTCACCTCTGTCCCTGCAACAGTGAAGTCTGCATTCTCTCTTGGCCTTGGATTCCTTGGATTCCGATTCACGTCTGTATCATGAGACAGTATGAGATGCTCTGAAAGTTCACTTATGAGCCTGATGGACTATGACCCTTAGATGCTTCTGCAACACACAGTAGCAAGACTTGGAGGGGACTGAATCGTAAGGACTCATAACTGTTTAGAAGGGGTGCACAGGGGTCTCAACCCTTCTCCACAAATTCCCAGCACCTCAGTACTTTTTCCTAAGGGTTTTTTTTTTTTTTTGTCTTTTTGCCTTTATGTAGAGCCGCACCCGCGGCATATGGAGGTTCCCAGGCTAGGGGTCTAACAGGAGCTGTAGCCGCCGGCCTTCGCCACAGCCACAGCAACACGGGATCCGAGCTGCGTCTGCAACCTACACCACAGCTCACGGCAACGCCAGATTCTTAACCCACTGAGCAAGGCCAGGGATCGAACTCGCAACCTCATGGTTCTTAGTCAGATTCGTTAACCACTGAGCCACGAAGGGAACTCCGGGAACTCCCTAAGGCTTTTTTTTTTTTTTAATTAGAAAACATGCAATTCTACCAGCTGCAAGCCCTGTTTAACTCATTACTCTTTGCCCAGAGGGTGGTATCATCCTAGCTTTCCTCAAGACTAGCTGATATTTACATCCTATAGTCAGAAATGATTTGAAAACTAGAGGTCCAGTGTTTGCATGCATTCAGGTCTGACCCTAAAAAATGTTCCCCAAGGAGTTCCCATTGTGGCTCAGTGGGTTACGAATCCGACTAGGATCCATAAGGATGTGGGTTGGATCCCTGGTCTCGCTCAGTAGGTTAAGGATCTGGTGTTGTTGCGAACTGTGGTGTAGGTCACAGGGGCAGCTCGGATCCCACATTGCTGTGGCTGTGGTGTAGGCTGGCAGCTGTAGCTTCAATTCGACCCCAAGCCTGAGAACTTCCGTATGCTATGAGTGCAGCCCCAAAAGAAAAAAAAAAAATATCTGGTAACTCATCTAGGAAATATGAAAAAGAGTTAAGAACGTTTTCTGTAACAAATTCATACCAAAATACAAAATTATATGCATTGAGATTATAAGAATGTGGAAAAATATGTCTATGAACAACTCCTAAAAAAAAAAAACAATTAAAAATTAAAGTTCTGGAGTTCCTGTTGTGGCTCAGTAGGTTAAGAATCTGACATATGATCTGTGAGAATAGGGATTCAATCCCTGGCCTTGCTCAGCAGGCTAAGTATCTGGCATTGCCACAAACTATGGTTTAGGTCATAGATACAGCTCAGATCCAATGTTGCTCTGGCTGTGGTGTAGGCCAGCAGCTGCAGCTCCAATTCACCCCCTAGCCTGGGAACTTCCATATGCCACAGGTGTGGCCTCAAAAAGACAAAAAAAAAGAAAAAAAATTAAAGTTCTTGTGCCAGGGTGGGGGAATAATAGGAATAAAAAAAGTTTTGATGTTATGTTGCTTTTATGCTTTAAAAAATGCATATGCCATTAAACTTCTAATCCAGTTTCTGACAGCCTGTATAACCTATTTTCTGTTGAGTTCAGTTACTCCCTTTCTCCTCAATATTTCTTTCTTGTTACACACAAACCCACATGCATTTCTTTTCTTGGTAAATTTTCACCTTGCCCAGAAGTTACAAAAACAACATAAACTTAATAGTGTTTGATTTGAAGAGTGAACAAGAAACAAAGAACAAAGGGAAGAAAGAAGAAAAAATGGTAGAATGGCACAGAGCACTGAGCTAGACCTCAAAAAGCATCATCCTAAAGTGATGTAAAATTCATCCACTCCCCTCTGGTTGGAGAGGCTGGTTTAAAAGTTTAAAATAGAGAAAGGAGGCAGAAATGAATGAGCAGTGTTCCTCAAAACTTCACAAAATCTACCCCAATTATTATACTCTGAGGAATAGTGTCTTGAAATAATCTATCTAAAGTCACAAAAGCCAGCTGTAGAACCACAAATAAAACCCAGGCTGTTACCTTATCCCTAGATTAGGAGGCGGTCAGCAGAATGCGCCTGGGACTCTTCATGAGTAAGCACGTGTTTTTCCAAATCCTTCTTCATTCTAAAAAAGAAAATGCAAAATACTTAGTTTGTGTTCTACCTCCTTGAAATATTAAAACAATTTCTCATCAATAGCAAGCATATTTGGCATGAAAGGGGTCACAATAAAAGAGAGATGGGTCTAGAAACAGTACCAAGAAATAATGGAACCTACAAGGAAGGCAGAAAAAGAAGGAAAGGTAAGGAATTCAACAAAGACCCTTGAGCTTCCTAAAGAGAGGCAACGGCTGTCCACTCAAGATGTCCTTGGTGTAACGGACACCTTTCTGTGGCCATTGGAGGAAGGAATCAGGTGCTTACAATGAGCAAGATTATCTCCCACTCTCTTTGGAGGGGCATCTTCTGGGGCCAAGACTTGGAGTTTCTCAGCCTTGCTTTCTGACAGTGGGTCACGTGAATGATGCTGATGACACAATAGATACTTGGTAAAGAGAAGTCAGTGTTAACTTCAGTCAACCAGGGAAGCCCCCATTAAGATTTCTCAAGCCCTCTGTGATGCTTTACCATGTGAGTGTACCAGGGAGACAGTACTGATTTTTGCTTTTATTTCTCAAAAATTTTAGAGACTGTCCTGGACTTGGAATCATTTAGGCAGAAATGGTTAGCAAGTGTCTCCTCTTGGTGGTATTTGAATTTGAATGCTTCGCTAGTGAATGGAGCCCTTATTTTGACCTATTTTTAAAGACATCATTACAAGCTATCATAGCAACCTAGAATATTTGCTGGAGTGGGAGATAGAAAAAGGAAATGTGTTAATCAGACTATGCAAAGTGAGGTGACAACCCTAATCCCCAATAATGTAAATTAATACAAAAAAATTCATTTCTAGCTCATGACTCCATTCAACATGGTTTAGTGGTGGGGTTGGCTTCCTGTAGCTCCATATCAGATCTTACATCTTGAGGCACCATTATCATCAGCAAGGGCCTCCAAAATATCCGCTGCTGAACTGGGAGAGAGCAAAGGATTTAAGATGCCAGGTACTGAAGTGATGAATATCACATCCACCCACACTGCACTGGGCAGAACTTGGTCCAAAGCCCCATCTACCAGCATGAAGCCTGGAAAGATATGTCTAAGGGCTGTGCTCAGGAAGAAGAGGAGAGCATGGGTTTAGCATTATATTTTCTTCCCAATGTACTCAATTAAAGATGAATCATTCATCTTAAGTTTATTCTTACAGAGCTATGACTGGAGGCCTAGGGGGAGTCTCTGGAAGTCAGATTTATTCTTCTGTGCTTGAGTCCTGGTGTTTTCCCTGGATTTTTAGATTGGAAGCACCCTGTTGTATGTGTGGGATGGCATTGCTGTCTTAGAAGCATTTGTGGACACACATGGGAGCATAAAGAGTCAACAATCGATGCTGTTAAAGAAAACTGAACATTTGAAGCAAATGTGTAAAGAAGTGTCTTTCTAGAGCTCTCGCCATGAGGAGAGTGCTATTGATTCTATCATCATGGGAGATAATGGAATCTGTGCCATCAGCTTTTGAAGTAGCTGCAGCTGGAAACTCTGGAGGCTTTGAGAGAAAAAAAAAAGATGAAAAATAAACACAAGTCATAGCTCTGTCTGCAGTCAGCCTGTTGTGGCATGAGCAATTTCAAGAGGAAAAGAATTATAATGAGGGAAAAAAGAAAGAGGATGGGGACAAGCAAAAGTGTATATATATATTTTTGGCAAAAACATTCTGTAAAGAAAAATAGGGAAGTTGGTGGAACTGTGGGGATTTACAAATACTTCAAACCAGAAGGCAAAGCCACACCATGAAGTTATAAGTTAGAAAAGGCTGGAGAGTTGCCCAGCTTCTTCCCACTGCCTAAGACTCCACTCTGCCTTTTCCTAGGTGAAGTGAGGAAAGGACATCAGACTGCAGCAAAGGACCAGGCTATATCCCATTCAAGTCCTTCTTGCCTTGTGTTTTCCATGGGTTGGGGACAGTGTGTATGTATGTGACATAACTTTTCCCCTTAATTTTTTTTCTTTTTTGGTTTTTGGCCACCTTGTGGCATAGTGGCATATGGAGTTACCAGGCCAGGGATCAGATGCCAGCTGCAGTTGTGACTTAAGCTGTTTGGGCCAGGGAGTGAACCTGCATCCCAGTGCTCCCAAGATGCCACTGACCCCATTATACCACAGCGGAAATTCTTCCTCTTAATTTTTTTTTTTTCCCGTTCACAGTCGCACCTGTGACATGTGGAAGTTCCCAGGCTAGGAGTCGAATTAGAGCTGCAGTTGCCAGCCTACACCACAGCCACAGCTATGGAGGATCTGAGCTGCGTCTGCAACCTACACTGTGGCGCCTGGCAATGCTGGATCCTTAACCCACTGAGGCAGGCCAGGGATTGAACCTGCATCCTCATGGACACTATGTTGGGTTCCTAACCAACTGAGCTACAACAGGAATTCCTTCCCCTTAATTTTTAAAGTAATCAGTATAGGAAAGGATCCCTCTTTCATGACCATTCTGCAAACCAAAAGATAGTGGCATTTCCTCTAGAAATTTTCAAAAGAAATGGTTTAAGAACTTTGTTTAATATGCACGGTCTTATTTGCTGTATCAAGATAAGAATAAAAGGCATAATTTGAACTTGCATATATACTACAACCTCAAAAAGTATAGAAAATCTAGGCAATATCTCAGAGAGAAATCTGCTAAAATATTAGCTCTTAGTGACTTTAGGTTAATATCATGTCTCCTTTTTAAAAAATCCCTCATGCTGGAGTTCTCTTCGTGGCTCAGTGGTTAACAAATCCGACTAAGAACCATGAGGTTACGGGTTCGATCCCTGGCCTTGCTCAGTGGGTTAAGGATCTGGCGTTGCCATGAACTGTGGTGTAGGTTGCAGACGCGGCTCGGATCCCGCGTTGCTGTGGCTGTGTTGTAGGCTGGCAGCTACAGCTCCTGTTAGACCCCTAGACTGGGAACCTCCATATGCCGCGGGTGTGGCTCTAGATAAAAAGGCAAAAACACACACACACATACACACACACACAAAATCCCTCATGCTACTTTTTCAAATCAGAAAAAAAGACAAAGAATTAAGGGAAATGTTAATATTTATGATGACTAAAAGTTACGTATGTTTTTAAATTTTAGAAAAAAATGGAAAAGCAAAAAAGAAAAAATTTTCTTTACACAGAGACTATTGTCTCTAACATTTGGTATTGCTTACTGTGCTTTAAAGTATTTTATACTATTCTTTAAAGCTGAAAATAACGTGCACAGGGCAAAGGATCTGAATAGACATTTCTCCAAAGATATGCAAAAGGCCAATAAGCACATGAAAAGATACCCAACATTACTAGCTATTAGGAAAATGTAAATCCAAACCACAATGAAATGCCACTTTATGCCCACTAGAATGGCTAGAATCAGAAAGAATCTCAAGAGTTGGTGAAGATGTGGAGAAATGAATCCTCATGTGTTGCTGATGGGAGTATAAAACGGGACAATTACTTCAGAAAAGAATCTGACAGTTCCTCAAAAGGTTAAACAGTGAGTTATCATATGACTCAGCAATGTCAATGCTAGGTATATGCCCAAGATAAATGAAAACATGTATCCACAGGAGAATGTGTACACAAATGTTCATAGCAGCATGGTTTATGGATAGCCAAAAAGTGAAAAAAAAATCCAAATCTCCATTAACTGATGGATGGCTACCACACAATGTGATATATTCATGTAATAGAATATTACTCAGCAATTTAAAAGGATGAAGTAATGATACTTGCTACTACAAGGATGAACTTTGAAAATGCTATGCTAACTGAAAAAAGCTAAATACAAAAGTCCACACATTAGAGTTCCCACTGTGGTGCAATAGGATTGGCAGATCTCTGTGGTTCCAGGACACAGGTTCAATCTCCAGCCCAGCTGAGCATAGTGCGTTAAAGGATCCAGTATTGCTGCAGCTGTGGTGTAGGCTGCAACTGTGGCTTGGATCTGAACCCTGGCCCAGGAACTCTATATGCTTTAGGACGGGGAAAAAAAAAAAAAGCCACAAGTTGTTTGATTCCATTTATACGAAATGTTCAAAATGTGCAAATGTCTAGAGACAGAAAATAGATGAGTGGTTGCCTAGGGCTGAGAGAAAGGACACTTCCTGGGGAAATAAGTACTGGATTTTGGGGCAGGGGACAAGAAAATGTTCTGAAGTTGACAGTAATGATGGATGTTCAACTCTGAATGTACCGAAAAACATTGAATTGTACACTTTAAGTGGGTGAACGGAATGGCATGTAAATTAATCTCAATAAAGCAGTTTCTTAAAATGGAAAAAATTTAACATACATATGTCAAAAAATTTCAAACCATATAGAAGGCTAAAATTAAAAGTAAGATTTTCCTTCCTACTCACCATCCAACTTCCAGTTCGAGAGAACACGATTTTTAAGTTTCTGGGTTTTTGTTCTTCATATAGCTCTCATTTTAACATTAAATAATGTAGTTATACTTTTCTTGAGCTATCATCTTAAAACATATCTTTGACATTCTGCTCTGAAAGAGAAGATAATTTAGACAATTTTACCAACTCCTACATCCTCTCTTCCTTTCTGTCTCCCAATTTTTGTGTTTCTTATTTTTGTAATATTTTCCAATTTGGAGTTCCCTTTGTGGCTCAGTGGTTAACAAATCCGACTAAGAACCATGAGGTTGCGGGTTCGATCCCTGGCCTTGCTCAGTGGGTTAAGGATCCAGCGTTGCCGTGAGCTGTGGTGTAGGTTGCAGACGTGGCTCGGATCCCGCGTTGCTGTGGCTGTGGTGTTGTAGGCCGGCGGCTACAGCTCCTGTTAGACCCCTGGCCTGGGAACCTCCACATGCCGTGGGTGCGGCTCTACATAAAGGCAAAAAGATAAGAAAAAAAAATAGTTTCCACTTTTATGACTTTAATAATATATTCAAGTCTCTTCTTGATTTATCAATTTTAGAAACCATCTAGTAACTAGAAGGAGGTAGGCTTAGATGTTTCATAACTACATAAACTGCATGGAAGAAATTCAATTAAATAAAATACTGATTCCTGCCTACCCTGTTTAATCATGACATTAAGAACTTAAAATGGAAGCTCCCATTATAGGTCAGTGGGTTAAGAAACCAACATTGTCTCTGTGAAGATGCAGGTTCAATACCTGGCCTCCTTCAGCGGGTTAAGCATCTGGCGTTGCCACAAGCCAAGGCACAGGTCACAGATGTGGCTTGGATCTGGTTTTGCTGTGGCTGTAATGTAGGCCTCAGCTGCAACTCTGATTCAATCCCTAGTCCAGGAACTTCCATATGCCATAAGTATGGCCATAAAAAGGAAAAAAAAAAAGGGAATTTAAAACGTTTCTCAAAGATGTTTCAAAATTTGGCTAAGGGATTATATAGTTATTTGAAAATGGACTGTAATGGATAAGAATGCTGTGTTGCCTGGGCTGCCAAGAGTAGAGAGACCCAATTCTAGACATACCATAAATTCATCACAGTATTTACCCAATAGGCATTATTTAATAACTTTAAAAAGAGTCCACTTCTGCTGACAGGAAACTTTCAAACACCCAAAGGAAAGCTGGACAATAATCATGTGGATTCCTTTAAACTCAGAAAGACTGTGATCCTGGAACTCTGGGTTTGTAAGGATGATTTTCTGCCATGTCCTGTTAGCACTGTACCTCAGGTCTGGATGCTGCGGTGATGATTTCGGACCAGGTAGCAAAGAGGATGATAGTCTAGTTCAAGCCTGGGGCATCCTGTGGGACAGAGGAGGTGGAGAAGAGTGGGGAGGGACAGTGGCTTTTAAATATTCTACAAGTATTCCAATGATAGATAATTACCTGAAAAAAAAAGTGCTTAGCTTCAGCAGCAGTAAAGGGAAAGAGCAAAGTGAAAGCTCTAGGATACCTCTGAATCCCTGTGAAGGGACATGAGGTAGACACTGGCTGCCTGCATACTGTGTATCAGGCCCTATGCCAGCTTCTCAACCACTCCGCAACCCAGAAAAGCATTATTCACATATGAAGCAAGTGAAGCAGAAGAGCCAAGTCTCTAAGCTAACAGGGCTGAGATCCTTCATGGCTCCAAATACCTTAAATTACCAAAAGCAAAGGAATAATTCAAAACACAGTGAAGGAAGGTCCCTGGTAGTCTAGCGGTTAGGACTCAGTGCTTTCTTTCTTTCTTTTCTTTTTTTGTCTTTTTAGGGCTGCACCCACGGCATGTGGAGGTTCCCAGGCTAGGGGTCCAGGAGGAGCTTCGGCTGCCGGCCTACACCACAGCCACAGCAATGCAGGATCCGAGCTGTGTCTGTGACCTACACCACAGCTCACGGCAATGCCAGATCCTTAACCCACCAAGCGAGGCCAGGGATGGAACCCACAAACTCATGGTAACTAGTCGTATTCTTTTCTGCTGCACTATGATGGGAACGCCAGGACCCAGTGCTTTCTTTGCCCTCCATGGCCCAGGTTCAACCCCTGGCCTAGGAACTGAGCTCCCACATCAAGCTGCTGCACATGACCAAAAAGAAATAAAAAATAAAGAAGACTCAACATTGACGGGCCTTTGGGGGAAAAGATACATCAAATGAATACCGGAATAGTCTTTCTGGAGAGACTAAGAAGAAGCATACAATTATTAACACCTATGTCCCAGACATCCTACTTTGAGTAGTATATTCTGAAAAAAGTTATATAACTTCAAAAATAACAGTTGTACAAAAACTATTTACTGCATTAATATTATTAATGGTGACAGGAAATAAACTCAACAGCTAACAGCTGAAGACTGATTATGTCATAGACTATCGGTAAGAGGAAATCTTATTTGGACTATACCGATGTGCAAAAAAATGTGTATGAGATCATTGAAGACAGTAATGGAACATAATAGACAGTTTGTGAACAGTGAACACAACTGTATAAAATGTCTGTACAGCATCAATGTGTCACATTTGCACTGTTAACAGGTCAATTCATGTTTTTTTTTGTTAATTGGAATATTTTTCCCAGAAAGTGATATGCATAATAATACATTGATGTAAAATTCCCCAAACTCATTTTGCACCTGTGATTAAATGTCCTTTCCTCAGAGTTCACAGGTGGCCTAGTGGTTACGGATTCAGCATTGTCACTGCTGTAGCTTCAGTTCCAGGCCTGGGGACTTCTACATGCCAAAGGCACAGCCCCCGAGAAATGTCCTTTCCTCTTTGGAGCTTGGATCCATTTGAGGACTTGAAGGTGTGAGGGACAGGGGAAGAACCATGATGCTTCTGAAAACAAAGGCATGATGCTTCAGAAACCCAAAACATCTCTTGCATGTTCGCGAAGACTAAAGACTGCTGTGATATGGGTAATGCTCTCTGAGATCAGGGGAAATCAGCAATGTCTTTGACCTGCCCCTGAATTGATCTGTTTATAGACATATCCATAATGCTGTTGGAGAAGAATTTGCATTGAAATTCCAATGCCTACAGAAAGGAGTGAGTCATCTCATCTTAATAAATCTCCAAACTGATGGAGGTCTATAACCTGTGGTCTTGGCATTGGCCTTGTACACGCTGCGCTAAGCCTTCCCACAAGCCTTTCCTCCATACTGAAATGCTCCTTCTATTTATATCCCAGTATTTCAAGACTCCTTAACTCTTCCAAGACCCTGCTAACTCTTCCTCTTTTGGGAGAGTCTTCGCTGGAAGCCATTGCTACCTCTTGGGGTTCCCATAGCACTTAGAGGACACCACTTGTTCTGCACACATTTCACAGTGAGATGGCCTTGGTTTTTGTAAGGCCATACTACAGCAGTGCTTAATTGAATGCTTTGAAATACAGCACAAGCTTTCCATCAATATTTGTAAAGCCGTCACCCATTTCTTCTAAAAGAAGACTCTTTTGCCCAGGGTTCCTTTCGTTACAGAACTAGCATTGCAAGCATTAGTGTTTTGGGGAGACAGATGGGTCTAGGATCAAACGTTCCTGCTTACATTTGTCTGAAGACTTCTGGGCAAATTTTGTAACTTTCCTGAGTCGACTTCCTCATTCAGTAAATAAGAATAGAAGCCATCTTACAAAAAGTACAGTAAGGATCAAACTACTCATTCTTCAAGTCTCAGCTTAAATATCATTTTGTTCAGGATCCCTTTCCTGGCACCCCTTCTCCACTCCAAGTCTAGATGGGGCAGTGTCTCTCCTCTGTGCTTTCCCAACTCCCTAAACCAGTGTTGCCCCGGAGAATCTAGTGCAATGATTCTATTCTCCAATTTGTGCTATCCACTAGGTAGCTGCTAGCCACATGTGGTTACCGAGCATTTAAAAGGTGGCTGGAGAAACTGGCAGGCTGAATTTTAAATGATATTTAATTGTAGTGAATTTAAAGAGAAATTTATTAAACATGTGGCCAGTGACCAGTGGATTAGACCACACAGCTCTCAATAATCCCCATGACAGAACTTAACACATCTTGGTTCATCAATCACAAGACTAAGATTCATAGCAAAAGTCATTTTGACTGTGATAATCACCGCTTCACTCACAGCACCAAGCACAGAGTCAGGTACAAGGAAGCTCTTGGTAGGGCAGCTATCATCATCTTCAGCATCATTCATCCTCTCACTCTTGGTCTTCCATAGCTTAGCCCAGCACATGCAGTAGATGCTCACTAACTGCTGCTAACTGATTTAATTGATCTCTAGGCTTGCCAGCCAACCAATCATCTGCTCCTGGAGAATGTTCAAGCAAAGGGTTATATAACCATCTTTATGATATATTTCTTTGTGTGCAGCATTGAAGTGAGATGCATCTGCTTAGATTCAAACCCTGGCTACATAACCTCTAGTATGGAACTCTTCTATGCCTTAGTTGATAATTCCTTTGTGAAACAGGGACATTAATAGCCCTGCCTCATTGAGTTGCTGCAAGGACTATACGTGTTGAGGTTTATAACTATCACTTTATAGGGAAATATAGAGAACAGAGGACCATGTTAAACTATATCATAGGGATTCAGTCAGCAAAATCCAGACTGTGGGAAACTCCAGTCACGAAACAGAGGCAGCCATCCTGTCTGTTGTCATTAGGGAATAAACCCAAGAACCAAGACCTGGGATTGGTGACCTGGCTGCAAGGGAGGCTTTGAGGGGAGGAAGAATTGGAGAGTGGCTTTTGTGTGGCAATCAATAATGTGGGCTCTATGGCCTATGCCGATATCAGTTGCAACTGCCTTCAACTTAGTGGGCAGGGGCTTTGCAAAGAGGGCCCCTCAAGCTTCACATTCCATCATAGGATGTTGACAAATCAGGCACAGGAACCGAGTCTATTAGTGGTCTCAAGGTCTCAATCTTTCCATGAGTGGCAGCTATGATCAAAGTTCGGTCCTTTGCTCACAGTGAAATGAGAGTGTGAAAATAGGGGTTGGGTTGGGGATAGAATGAAACAGCTGGAAAAAAAATTGCCTGGTTCTGCTGGGTTGTTTTGCCTTTTTTCTTTTCCTTTTTATGGCTGCACCCATGGCATATGGAAATTCCTGGGCCAGGAATTGAATCCAAGCCGCAGCTGTGACCCATGCCACAGCTGAGGCAGTGCTGGATCCTTTAACCCACTGTGCTGGGCTAGGGATTGAACTTGCACCTCCATAGCAACCAGAGCCACAGTCAGATTTTTAACCCACTGAACCACAGAGGGAACTCCTGGTTTTGCTGTTCTCAAGAGTTCCTTGAAGCCCTCGAAATGACAGTCCAGGGTTATCTTTCCATATCCTCAGGATGGATCATCCTTTGTCTTTCCTGCTTGCTCTCCAATTTGGTCTCCTGAGATGTGGCCGATACGTTTAAAAATTCTGTTTCAGAAGAATTCCCCAAATTCTTTTCTATAATTCAATTCTTATTTTTTTTTCTAAAATTAAGCAAAATGAAGAGGTCACACATAAAACTACAAAAACAGTAACACCTCCACAAAATCCTAACTCTCTCCACTTTTGTTCATCTATTCTGCCATTACCCTGACCCGACGAGCCATCACCTCTTGCTTGGATGAACTCAGGACCCTTTCTTTTTTTCATTAAAATTTTTTTTTCTTATTAATGTATATCTGATTTACAGTGTTGTACCAATTTCAGCCGTACAGCATGGTGACTCAGTCGCACATATATATACATTCTTTTTCTTGTACTATCTTCCATTATGTTCTATCCCAAGAGCTTGGACTCAGTTCCCTGTTCTATACAATAGGACCTCATTGCTTATCCATTCTAAATGTAACAGTTTGTATCTACCAACCGGAAACTCCCAGTCCCTCCCACTCCCTCTTCCTCCCCCTTCACAACCACAAGTCTGTTCTCCATGTCCCTGAGTCTGTTTGTTTTGTAGATAGGTTCATTTGTGTCATATTTTATTTATTTTATTTTATTTTATTTTATTTATTTTTCCATTAGAGCTGGTTTACAGTTTTCTGTCAATTTTTCAGCTGTACAGCATGGTGACACGGTTACACATACATATATAGATTCATCACAAGTGATTAGACATAGTTCCTGGTGCTATGCAGCAGGATCTCCTTGCTTTTCCATCCCAAAGGCAATAGTCTACAACTATTAACCCCAGACTTTCCTACCATCCCACTCCCTCCCTCACCCTCTTGGCAACCACAACTCTGTTCTCCAAGTCCGTGATTTTCTTTTCTGTAGAAAGGTTCATTTGTGCAGTATTTTAGATTGCACAAGAACCTTTTAACTACATTTTCTCACTTCTGCATTTGCCTCCTTAAAATTCATTTGCCAAACATGGTGCAGTGTGATCTTTAAACCAGTGGCAGGTCTTGTTTAAACCAGTGGCAGGTCTGCTGCTTAAAACCTTTGAAAGCCTTTTTAATGTCTTAGAATAAAAGTTAAAGTCTTCAAGAGAGTTTAAGTTCAAGGCCCTCCATGGTCTAATCACAAAATACACATCTTTAGTATCTTTGCAGCCGACTGTGCCCCTTGCTCCTCACAGTTCAAGCCACATTTTTTTTTTCTTTCTGTTTCATAAACAGGCTACGCTATTTTGTACTCAGGGAATTTAAACTTGCTGTTCCTTCTGCCAGGAAAGCCCTTAACCTGGATCTTCCCTGGTTGTCTTCATTGCTTCATGTCAATCTTGACTTCTGTGACATTTCCTGTAAGAGGAATTTTGTGACCATAGTACTGAAAGATTTACGGTAACTATCTTTCACCTAAAACACACACTCACCCCCCACCAACACACATTTTAACACATATGAAGTGAAGGACTTAGAGCAGCATATTGTAAGTCTTCAGTATTGTTAGGTGTTATTTTTTTCCATTATACAACATGTGATCTAAATTTCTCTTGCATTTTTACTTATTTTCTTTGCCATGCTTTTTCGTTTGTTTTTGTCTTTTTAGGGCTGAATCCGTGGCCTATGGAGGTTCCTAGGCTAGGGGTTGAATCAGAGCTGTGGCCATCGGCCTACGCCATAGCCACGTGGGATCCAAGCCACACCTGAGACCTACGCCGCAGCTCTTGGCAACGCCAGATCCCTGACACACCGAGTGAGGCCAGAGATCAAACTCTCATCCTCATGGATATTCATCAGGTTCATTAACCACTGAGCTACCACTGGAACTCCTATTTTGCCATGGTTGTTTTACCTTCCTCAGTACTAACTCCCTAAGGATGGGACCCTGATTTTTTGTTTTGTTTTGTTTATTTATACATCTCTAGTACCTAGAATACAGCCTGGCCTAGAGTAGGTACTCATAACAATTGTTGAAAGAATGAATTAACTGTAGAAAAAAATAAATATGACAAAGAATAAAAGGGCCTAGAAAATAAGCATCGCTAACTCTGCATAGGGGGATCCTTGGGAGACTTTTGTTTTCCTTTCTCTAGCTTTTCAGATAGTCCAAATTTTTACAAAGATCATGTACTCTTCTGAAACATATAAAAAACAGTTAATTTTTGCAAAAAGAATTATGTTGACTTGCAGTATGAAATGTGAGTTGATTGATGTCTGCAGGCATGTGGCAGGGTGCAATCTCTGGATCTGTGCTTAAACACCTCTTAAATCAGAAGTCATCTGACATTCTTCAGGAAGAATATCCGTGCCTAGTCCCTCGGAGTGTGAACACACATGGGCACCCTGGGGAGAGCCCACTGGGAGGTCTGACGAGTCTCATTCCATCAGCGGCCACGTGCCATGTGACCGGCCACCTGCCTCTTTATCTCTAGCTCCTTAAGTCAGGAGTTCTGTTCAGCCACAGAGCTTGACACTGTGGAGGTCAGCCAAGGTCAGGGCTCTAGTCAGAATGACTCATGCCCTGCTCCGTGCTTTCCGCTGGGCACAGGCTGGAGCACAATGAACATTGTGATTTTCCATGCTTGCCTCCCAGGATGTGAGGCTCAGTCCCTGGAACACTGACCCACGACCAAAACCTGAAGTAGCCCCCAGAGGGGTGTTTGGCATTTAGGGAAAAAAAAAAAGAAAGAAAAGAAGAAGAAGGTAGATTCCACTCTCTGGCCCTAATCAGGATGGTTTTGATTCAAACTTGACCACCCAGTGCAAACATGCTTTTCAGATTTGTCCACAGGAGGGCAATCATTATGATTTGTTAAAACAATGATTGTGAAAGATTGCAAATATAAATACAAGTGTTAACAATATATGCAGTAAAAAATGCAATACCAGGATTAAGCTTATTAAAATTCTTACATGCCTCCCTTGCATTTAGGAGTCTCTTGCCTAAAAAAAAATATAGATAGATAGATAGATAGAGATAGATAATATAACCAGCCTCAACTCCATTTTTCTCCATCCCCAGTGTCAAAGAATATCATGAAGTAGTTGCTTATCATTGTTCCACATGGTTTTATATATCCATGTATCCATCAGTTTTGTTAAATTGTCACGACTGCTTTAAATTTTTATATAAAGGTTACCATATCCCACTCATTTTGCAACTTGTTGCTTTTGTTCTTGTTCTGTATTATATTTCCAGGATGTGTCTTTCTTGATACACATGATAGTCAGTTTTATATGTCACCTTGACTAGACAACAGTGCCCAGTCATTCAATGAAATAGTAATCTAGGTGCTGGCGTGAAGGTACTTTGTAGATGCGATTAAACCCTGTAACCAGTTGACTTTAAGTAAAGGAGATGATCCTAGATAATTTGGATGAACCAGATTCAATCATTTGAAAGGCATTAAGAGCAGAGTTGAGGCTTCTCTGAAGAAAAAAAAAAAAACATTCTGCTGTGGACAGCAGTTTCACCTTCTGTTTGACAATTCCAGGCTGCCCTTCCTGATGGATTTTGGACTTACCTAGCCAGGCCCACAATTGTGTTAACCCAATTCCTTGCAATAAACCTCTTACTATATATCCCCCACTGGTTTTCTCTGGTTGGACCCTGACCAATGCAATACATGCACCTCATTCATTTATCTGTGTGGCTATCTTGTAGAAACCAGACAGTCAATATTTTAGGCTTTGTGGGCTATATAGTCTCTGTTGCAACTACTCAATGATCCCATCATAGCATGAAAGCAGCTGCAGACAGTGCATCAAGGAATGAAGGTGGCTGGGTTTCAATAAAGGTTTATTTACACAAATAGGCATTGGGTGGAATTTAACCCATGGGCTATAGTTTACTAACCCCTGCTATAATGTATACCATTGTATAAAAAAGCCACGATTTATCTATTCTCTTGGTGATGGATGCTTTTCTACATTTTCTGCCATTACTATGCAATGCTGTATCTAACATTCTTGTACACATTTCTTTCTTTGTACACACCTTCACGAGTTTTCCTCAGTCTATCTAGGAGTAGAATTGCTGGGTCGTGAGGTGAATCTTCAGCTTAACTAGATAGTGCCAAATTGCCTGCTAAAAAAAATTCCAGTTTTATACCTCTAGCAATAGGCCATGAGTGTTCCAGTTTTTCCACATTTTCCTCACCACTTGGACTGGTAAAACCTATATTTACAATCTGGTAGATGTAAAATTGTATTTCATTGCAGTTTTAACTTCAGTTTCTCTAATGAATAATAGTGAAAAGCATTTTTATGTAATTATTTTCCGTCTATATATCCTCTTTGGTAAAATGTTTGTTCAAATCTTTCGGCCATTTAAAAAACTGGGTTTTGTTCTTTTATTATTAAGTTTTATAAACTCTTCTTATATCATAGATAAAAGTCCTTTGCTGGATATGTGATTTGCAAGTAATTTCTCCCAGTCTATAGCTGGTCTATGATATGATATGTCTCTTGCAGAGCAGAAGTTTCAATTTTGATGAAGTCAAATTCATCAGTTTGTTTTTTTTATGGATTGTGTTTCTTGTGACTTATTTAAAAAAAAATCTGTGTTTAACCCCAGGTCACAAGGATTCCCCCCCTGCCCCGTGCTATCTTCTAGAGGTTTTACATTTTTAGGCTTTACAATTAGGTCTATGATGCATTTTTAGTTAATTGTGGTGTATAATACAGGGTATGCATCAAAGTTCATTTTTTTTTTTTTTGCTTACAGATATCCAGTTGTTCTAGCACTGTTTGTTGAAAAGACTATTTTGCATCTTTGTCAAAAATCAATTGACGTTATATGTGTGGGTCAATTTCTGGGCTCTCTGTTCAGTTTCATTGATCTATATATCTATCCCTTTGCCAATACCACACTGTCTTGATTACTGGAGATTTATAATAATTCTTGAAATCAAGTGGCATGACTTTTCAAGTTGGTTCTTCTTTTTCAAATTTGTATTGACTGTTCAAATGCCTGTGCCTTTGCATATCAGTTATAGAATCAGCTTGTTCATATCTACAAAAATTTCTGCTGAGATTTTGATTAGGACTGTGTTGTAACTCTAGATTAATTTGGGGAGAAGTGACATTTTAACAATGAACACGCCATGTGTCTTTTGATATATTTAGTTCACTGTTTTATTTTTTTAATCAAGATTTTCTAGTCTTCACCATACGGATCCTGCACATATTTTGCTAGATTTATACCTAAGCATTCTTTTTAAGGGTACAGTTTATAAGTTGTTTTTAAAAAAATCTTACTTTCCAATCATTCATTGTAGTATAAAGGACTATATATAATTTTTTTCGTATTTTTAGGGCCACACCCATGGCATATGGAAGTTCCCAGGCTAGGGGTTGGATTGGAGCTGTAGCCGCTGGCCTATACCATAGCCATAGCAACGTGGGATCCAAGCTATGTCTGTGACCTACACTACAGCTCATGGCAAGGCCAGATCCTGTAACCCACTGAACAAGGCCAGGGATTGAACCCACATCCTCATGGATACCAGTCAGGTTCATCACTTCTGAGCCACAATGGTAACTCCTATAGAACCATAATTGATTTTTGTCTATTGACCTTGGAATCCTGCAACCTTGCCAAATCCGTTAGTTCTAGAAGTTTTTCCTTTGCCAACTCACATACTGGTTTATGGGGTTTTTAAAAAATTGATTTGCAAGAGTTCTTTATATATTCTGTATATTTATTCCTTGGACCAATGTTTATTGAATGCCTGCTATGTGTCAGGTACTATAATAACACACTAATCTTGAGTCAAAAATTTTTGTTCATTGCAAAATTATTTAAGAAGCAGTAATTCATCTCAATTATAGAAATATTTATTAATTCACTTATTTATTAATTCGCTTTTTCAAAAAAAATTTTGAGTACCTACAATAGCCCAGGCAATAGTTTGTTACTGGGGAAATAGCAGAAAAACAAACAAACCAAACAAAAACAAAAAAAAACAAAAAACAAAAAAGAAGGGCCCTGCTCTAATGGAGGTGAGAGACAATAAGAAATAAACAAGCTAAATTCAGGTAGTGAAAATGCTTTGGAGAAAATAAGTTGAGGTAATAGGATGGAGGGGAATAGGTGAGAAAACAGAGAAAAAGGCAGCATTAGATGCAGTGGTTGTAGAAGACCTCTCCTAGGAGGCCAAGATCTGAGTGAGAAGAACAGACTGAGGCAAGGGCCCTCCAGGAAGGGGCAAGAGCAAGTGCAAAGGCCCTGGGGTGAGAATGAGCTTGGCATGATGAGGAACAGAAAGAGGGTCAGACTATCCGCAGTTTTATTAAGCAAGGGGGACAGTGGAACAAAAGAGACTAAAGGGGCAGAGAGGGGCTGGAAGCAGGGAGAGGCCATAAGAAAGGAGCCTTGATTCTGAGTCCTTAGGAAATAGCAGTGCCTGGGCCAAGCAGCTCTGACACAAAGATGAGTAATACAGCGCCCTGCTCCCAGGAGGCTGTGATCTACTAGAAGAGGCAAACACATAAGCAATTGCACTACAATGTGAAAAGCACTGATTGAGGTAGGTGTGCAGGAAGTGTGGAGGTAGGAGACAAATGATCCTTTGTTCATATTTTGTAAGATTTCTACAGCCGCCTATGTAAAGCCTCAAAGTGGCAAAATTCCCCTAAAAATAGTATATACACACATATCCATATGTATATGTAATTGGTCCTACGTTATTTTCAAATTGTGATCAATATGTAGACATCCCTTCTTTGCTCCCATTGTACTCTCTGCTCTATATTTACTTGCTTCCCCGTCCCATCAGTCTCCAAGTTCCACAAAAGCAACAATGGAGTCTTTCTTTTTTTTGGCTTTAGAGCTGCACCTGTGGCATATGGAGGCTCCCAGGCTAAGGGTCTAATCGGAGCTACAGCTGCCAGCCTGCACCACAGCCACAGCAATGTGGGATCCGAGCCGCGTCTGCAACCTTCACCACAGCTCATGGCAACGTCGGATCCTTAACCTACTGAGCGAGGCCAAGGATCGAACCTGCAACCTCATGGTCCCTAATCGGATTCATTTCCCCTGCGCCAAGGCTGTGCCACAGCAGGAACTCCAGCAGCTGAGTCTTATTCCCTATTATTTCTCCCATGTCTGCCACAGGGCCTAGGGCTTTCTAACTGCTCAGTGAAAGAGAACACAATCCTGAGACTAAGCACATTCATTTTTTATTTCATTTGATTCTCACCACACTTCTGAGAGATGGACAAGTGTTAGTGTACCATTTTACAGATGAAACAACTGATGATCAGAGAGAGTGAGTAACTAGTCCAGTGAAGCACAGCTGGTGCTGAGATGGCACACAGATGGCGATAGAGCAGAATGTCAGGGTCCCAACGGCTTGCCTTGTCCTAGGTTAGGGTTTTTTTTCCTTTACTACCTCCCTATCTTATGCTGACCTTTGGGAACATGTCATAGGATAGAGAGGTCAAAATGATGGACTTGCTTCCATACTAATTCACTGGTATGTCTTCTGACCACTAAGATCTCTCCAAAATATTATATTTATTCCATGATTATTTTTTTGTAAAACGTGTCATACATTCAGAAAAGTCTAACAGTGTAGAGTTTGAAAAATAGTAGACTGATGGATGTATATCCCGGTTAAGAAGTAGATCACTGGAGTTCCTGGCGTGGCTCGGTGGTTAACAAACCCGACTAGCAACCATGAGATCGCAGGTTCGATCCCTGACCTCTCTCAGTGGGTTAAGGATCTGTGAGCTGTGGTGTAGGTTGCAGATGTGGCTCAGATCCTGTGTTGCTGTGGCCATGGCTGTGGCTGGCGGCTACAGCTCCGACTGGACCCCTAGCCTGGGAACCTTCATATGCTGTGGGTGCGGCCCTGAAAAGACAACACACACACACACACACACACACGCGCGCGAAGTAGATCATTACCAGCTCTTGACAAGCCTCCTATGCATTCCTCCCTAACATCCCCTCGCTCCTATTGGAAAGCAAATATATGCCTTACTCTGGGGTTACTCTTTGCTGTTCTTTACAGATTTCCTGCTTATATACACAACAGTTCCCGTTATTTGCAGGTGGTACATTCTAATACACCCAGTGGATGCCTGAAACCACAGATAGTACCAAATACTGTATACATTTTTTTTTCCTACACACACAAACCCAGGATAAAGTTTAATTTATACATTAAGTGATTAACCACCACAAATGATAAGATAGAACAATTACAACAATATTCCATAATAAAAGTCATGTTAATGTGGTCTCTCTCTAAAATATGTGCTGTACAAATTTAATGCCTTTTCTCTCTTAACTAAGCACTCATCATACCCTGTGCCATAACTTTTGCAGTTTGAGGTGCAACAGTCAAAGTAGACCTTTTTTTCCTTCTTCACAATTTCACTAGTACAAGATTCAGTTTTACTATAGATCTTAGCCACCGCAGCATACAATTTTTTTTTCTTTCCTCATTAAACTGTGAACTTTCCCGTTTTAACTTAAAGGAAGTGCTTTATTGTTTCTCTTGGTGGATTTGGATTGCCAGCATCACTACTCTGTGCTCTGTACACGTTACAAAGTAAAACAATGGTAACTTGTGCTCTGTACATGTTACAAAGTAAAATAAGGGTAAAACAAGCCCTGCCATACTGCAACAGTCATCTGAAAAACCAGAAGGCTGCTGAATGACCAACAAGTGGAATACGCTGGACAAAGGGATGAATTATGACTTGGGCTGGACCCAGAGGGTTGGTGCAAGATTTCTTCATCTACTCAGAATGGTCTGCAATGGATTGTTTATTTCTGGAATTTTCATGTAGTGTTTTCAGACTGTGGTTGGGGGCGGAGGGACAAAATGTGGAAAGTGGAACAATGGGTAAGTGGTGACTACTATATGTATCTAAACAAAAAGCATTTTAGTTTTTTTTTTCCTTCTTTTTCTAGCCACACCTGCACCAAGTTCCTAGGCCAGCAGTCGAATTGGAGCTGCAGCTGAGGCCCACACCACAGCAACATGGGATCCGAGCCGGGTCGGCAATTGACACCACAGCTTGTGGCAACACTGGATCCTCAACCCACTGAGAGAGGCCAGGGATCAAATGCAAATCATCATCATAGAGACAACGTCAGGTCCTTAACCCTCCAAGCCACCAAGGGAACTCCTCTTTTAGTTTTAAAACACTGAGTAGTGAGCACACACCTACCTGTGTAAGAACAGGATGACCTTAAGTCTACCAGCTGGAGACCTCCACGAAAAGATAAGGTGCCCAGAGCCAGAGCTGGCCTTCAGGTTGCCTGGGAGGCTTTTCTAGGGAAGTCAGTGGGCAAGTTCATGTTGGAGTCCTGGGGCGTGAAGGAGGAGAAAAAGGGTTAATACGCCCTGTGTAACTCACTCTGTCCCCACTATGGGATGCCTCAGCCAGACCACTGCTTTGAGTCCATCAACAGCATTTATTTACCAGGAGAAAGACTTGGCAAGAGTCTATAAGAAAATATTTTCAACAGAAATTACCTGTTCTGATTGAACTGATCATTGTAAATAAATGTGGAATGTATGAATTAAGGAGCCTGGCTGGCTGGAGAATGGGAGGAGCAGGGCATTTCCTAACTGTGTAATTATTTCCTACCTGTATAAATAAATAAAGAATAAAACTGTGCTATACAGCAGAAGTTGACAGAACACTGTAAATCAACTATAACAAAAAAATAAAAAAGCATGTTGGTGGGAATGTTAATTGGTACAACCACTATGGAAAACAGTATGGAGGTACCATAGAAAACTATACCTAGAACTACCATATGACCCAGCAATCCCACTCCTGGGCATATACACGCACAAAACTTTCCTTGAAAAAGACACATGTACCCGCGCGTTCATTGCAGCACTATTTACAATAGCCAGGACATGGATACAACCTAAATGTCCACCCACAGATGACTGGATTAAGAAGATGTGGTATATATACACAATGAAATACTACTCAGCTATAAAAAAAAAAGAACAAAAGAATGCCATTTGCAACAACATGGTTGGAACTAGAGACTCTCATACTAAGTGAAGTAATTCAGAAAGAGAAAGACAAATACCATATGATTTCACTTATATCTGGAATTTAATATAGGGCACAAATGAACCTTTCCATGGAAAAGAAAATCATGGACATGGAGAACAGACTTGGGGTTGACAAAGGGGGTGAATGGGAGGTACTGGGAATTTTGGAGTTAATATATGCAAGCTATTGGAATGGATAAGCAATGGGATCCTGCTGTACAGCACTGGGAGCTATATCTGGTCACTTATGATGGAGCATGATAATGTGAGAAAAAAGAATGTATACATGTATGTGTGACTGGGTCACCTTGCTGTGCAGCAGAAAACTGACAGAACACTGTAAATCAGCTATAATGGAAAAAATAAAAATCATTATTTAAAAAAGGAAAACAAAAACACTAAAAAAAGAAAAGCAGCTGAGGGGGCCCCCGGACATATACAGCTTCCCTTGAGAGCAACTGCACATATGGCTCAAAACTCCATGTAGCTCTGACACCAAAATGTGTCCCAATGTAGGTGAAAGGGACAATCTTGGAAACTGGTGGTTTTAGGACCCTCCAGGAAAAGAATGCTCTGCTCTGTGCCTGTTGCTTGCCTGTATCCTTCTAATCATGAGCAAATTTTGCTGCTGAGTAAAGTGTAGGATTCTCATTGTCCCTTTTGACAAAGTGATATGTTGTATGAATTCAATACAGATCACCATATTAGGGATGTTTGGAGATTCTGTAGAATCACTCAGACGCTAGATGTCCACCAGAAATGTTGTCAAGGGGGTTTATTCCCCAATCTGTGCCCTCTGCATTCACCATGGATTCCCTCAGTTCTCAAAATCAGGGTAAACTATGATAAGATACCACTTCACACCCATTAGGAGAGCTACTATAAACTACAGAAATGCAAGCAGAAAATGCCAAGTGTTGAGAAGTTGAAACGCTTGTGCACTGTTGGTAGAAATATAAACTGGTGCAGCCACTATGCCCTCAGTGTCCATCTATGTTATTCCAAAAGGCAGGGTGTCCTTCTTTCTCACGGCTGGATAGTATTTCATTGTGAATATATGTACCACATCTTCTTTATCCATTTATCCGTTGTTGGACACTTAGGTTCTTTGCATACCTTGGCTGTTGTGAATATTGCTGCAATGAACATAGGAGTGCAGGTATCTCTTCAAGATAGTGATTTCCTATCCATCAGCTAAATATCAAGACGTGGAATTGCTGGATCAAATAGTAGTGCTAAACAGGTACCAGTAATTCCATGTCTTGATATTCAGCCGATGGATAGGAAATCACTATCTTGAAGAGACACCTGCACTCCTATGTTCATTGCAGCAATATTCACAACAGCCAAGGTATGCAAAGAACCTAAGTGTCCATCAACGGATAAGTGGATAAAGAAGATGTGGTACATACATTCACAATGAAATACTATACAGCAGTGAGAAAGAAGAACACCCTGCCTTTTGGAGTAACATAGATGGATCTTGAGGGAATTATGCTAAATGAGGTAAATCAGGTAGAGAAAGACAAGCAGTGTATAATATCACATGTGGAATCTAAAAAAGCTGAACTCATAGAAATGGAGACTAGAACGGTAGTTACCAGGGGCTGGGGGTGGGGTGAGGGAGAAAGGGAGATGTTGGTCAAAGGGGACAAACTTCCATGTTTAAGATGAGCAAATTCTGATGTAAAGTACAGCATGGTGATTATAGCTCATAGTTCTGTATTACATACTTCAAAGTTGCTAAGAGGATAGATGCTCTTAAATATTCTCCCCACAAAAAAGAAAAGGTAATTAATTATGTGATGTGATAGAGGTATTAACGAAGCTATGGTGGTAATCATTTTGCAATACATAAACGTGTTAAATCAATGCATGTATACCTTAAACTTACACAATGCTATATGTCAGTTATACATAAAATAAAGCTGAAAAGATAGAATTACCAAATTATCTAGCAGTTCCACTCCTGGGTATGTACTCCAAAGATTGGAAAGCAGGGTCACAGGGAATTATTTCTATCCTCATGTTCACAGCAGCATTGTTCACAACAGCCAAAATGTGGAAGCAACCTAAATGCCCATCAAAGGATGAATGAAAAAACAATACGATATGTACGTATAATGGAATATTATTCAGCCTTAAACAAGAAGGAAATTCTGATACAAGGTACAACATGGATGAACCCTAAACACATTACGCTAAGTGAAATAAGCCAGTATTTTAAAGGCAAATACTGTATAATTGTACTTATATGTGGTACCTATAGCAAAAAGTTCAAATTCGTGGAGATAGAAAGTAGAAGCATGGTTCCAGTGACTCGGGGGAGAGTTATTTCATGGATATAGAGTTTCAGTTTTGCAAGATGAAAACAGTTCTGGAGACTGGTTGCAAACCAATGTGAATGGACTTAACACGGTTGAACTGTATACTTAAAAGTAGTTCAATGTCGGAGCTCCTCTTGTGGCATAGCGGAAGCAAATCTGACTAGTAACCGTGAGGTTGTGTGTTCAATCCCTGGCCTTGCTCAGTGGGTTAAGGATCTGATGTTGCTTGAGCTGTGGTGCAGGTTACAGACACAGCTCGGATCCTGTGTTGCTGTGCCTGTGGCTAGGCCAGTGGCTGTAGCTCCAATTGGACCCCTAGCCTGGGAACCTCCATATGCCGCAGGTGGAGCCCTCAAAAGAAAAAAAAAAAATAGCTCAAGGTTTGGCATTCCCATTGTGGCTCAGCAGGTTACAAACCAGACTAGTATGCATAAGGATACTGGTTTGATCCCTGGTCAGGCTCAGTGGGTTAAGGATCCTGCGTTGCTGTGAGCTATGGTGGAGGCCAGAGCTGCAGCTCCAATTCGACTCCTAGCCTGGAAATTTCATATGCCGTAGGCACAGCTGTAAAAAAAAGGGAAAAAGAAGTAGTGCAATGTTTAACAGTTAAAATGGTAAATTTAATGTTATGTATATTTTACAAGAATTTCAAAAAAGAAAAAGAAAAAAGAATAGGGCAAAGCAGACAAACCTGAAGGGGTGTGACAGGTGCCCCAGTGATCTAGGGAGCAGTGCATGGAGGAGAGACAGGCCAAGGGCTGATAAAAGATGAGACCAGTTTCACCCAGATGAATTGCCTTTGGTCCAAGTGGCAGCAAGCGCCATGATGGTGACAGCTTACTTTTCATGCCACATTGCTCCATCTGGACTGGTAGCCCTTTCCGTCTGTTGGAGAGCTGTCACCCTGAGCGTTCCCTTTGCCATTTCCCTGGGGAATGCTTTCACTACTTGCTCTTAGTGTACTTGGATCTCCTGGTTTTTTTTGGACCTCACTTTTCTGTAACTTTTTTTTCCAGGTGTATTTCCTATTTCAGTGGAGCATGCACAGGAAATTTCTTTCTTGAGAACATATATAATGGAAAAATCTTTATTTTACCCTCATACACAAAGATAGCTTGGCTGAGTATAGGGTTCTAGGGTAGAATCATTTTTCTTCAGAATTACGGGAGGAACGGCAGCATACCTTCTTGGTTCCAGTCTTGCCGTTAAGAAGTCTATATATATTCTGATTGATCTTGGGTGACCTAGGTTTTCTTTCTCTGGATGCTTTTAAGATCTTATATTTGTCTCCAGTGTTTTTGGAAGCTTACACCAACGTGCACTGGTGTGGGTCCATTCTCATTCATTACGCCACGTATCCTTGGAATCTGGCAATTCCTCTTCTTCAGTTCCAGAAATTTTTTTTTATGCTCAGCTTATTTATTTATTTATTTTATAACTTAATGAATTTTATTTCAATTATAGGGGTACAAAAAATCATCACAAGTCAATTTAGTTCCAGAAATTTTTATGGAATTATTTTCTCACTGATTTTTATCTCCCCTGTTTTTTCGATCTTCTCCTTCACAAAGTCCTATGATGTAAGCCTGAACTTCCTGGACTGCTCCTCTATTTTCTTTTTTTCCTCTTTGTCATTGTGCTCTACTATCTGGGAGATTTTCTCAGATTTCTGCTATAAAACTATTTTACAAAAGCTCTCTTTGTTTTCTAAACTTATCTCTATTATTGCATCCTATTCTGACTTCATGGATATGCAATATGTTCTATCTCTCTGTGGACATTTGTTGTAGTTTATGGAGAATAATTTTTTTTTCTCTCTCTGAATACCCTGTTTCTTCCTAGTTCTGTTTTTATTTTTCATCGTGATTGCTAGAGGCTTTCCTAAGCTGTCTGGCAGTCTGGATTGTCTGCTTATGCTGGGGGAGACTGAAAGGCTGATTAGACTCTCTGATGGCATGTGTAGAGCTCATTCACTTTGAATATCCCTCTAGGGTGATCTAAGCAGGCTCTGGGGAGTTCCCATCGTGGCTCAGTGGTTAACGAACCCGACTAGTATCCATGAGGATGTGGGTTTGATCCCTGGCCTCACTGCGTGGGTTAAGGATTTGGTATTGCTATGAGCTGTGGTGTAGGCAGGCAGCTACAGCTTTGATTAGACCCCTAGCCTGGGAACTTCCATATGCTGTGGGTGCGGCTCTAAAAAAAATAAAAAATAGAAAATAAGTAGGCTTTGGGGGGTGGATTTTAGTGCCAGTATAGGAGTCATTCCTCCTAGGCTGGCCACATAGTCACACCCCTTCCCCCCGACCCACACCCCCTTACCTCCAAGGAGAAGTTTAAAATCTCCTGCCTACAGGTAAATGTCTAGCCACCAGTGTTGTGGAAAACCAGTGGAAAGAAGGCTCAAGGTCTCTGTTAAGTACTCAGTGCATGTACGGTCACTCATTTCCCTATCATCTGCACCGTTCCCCTTCTTACTTGGCTATCAAAAGGGAAATGTTGGGGGGAGGGATAAATTAGGAGTTTGGGATTAACGTGTACACACTATTATATATAAAATATATAACAGGACCTACTGTACAGCACAGGGGAATCTATTCACTATTCTGTAATAACTTAAACGTGGATAAAAGAATGGATGCATGTATGTGTATAACTGATTCACTTTGCTGTATACCTGAAACTAACACAACTTTGTAAGTCAACTATACTCCAATAAAACTTTTACAAATTAAAAAACAAGGAGTTCCTGCTGTGGCACCATGGGTTAAGGATCTGGCATTGCCACAGTAGTGGCATAGGTTGCAGCTGTGGCTCAGATTCAATCCCTGGCCCCGGAACTTCCACATGCAGTGGTTGTAGCTAAAAAACATTTTTATAGATAAGGAGGAGTTTGTTGACTAGATGAGTTACACATCTTTCTCAGTGAAGATATAGAACGTACAGAAATCACTCTTTGTAGCCCAGGGACGCTGAGATGGAAGAAGGAGGGGTGTTTACACTGCTGTCTAGTGGACCTCTCCTCTTGGATCATCTCTCTTTGGCATCATTGGCAACCTTCAAAGTCCAATGCAAGAGGTTTCTTATATGACTAAGCACTTCATCTTTATAAGCTATACATGCGTGTCTTATGCTCTTGAAGCTTCACACCCGCCTGTTTATTCGGAGCGGGTGAGGTGTACCAAATATTTACTATTGATGTGTCTCAGATTAACAAAGAGTGTGACTCAAGAATCCTATTTCCCCAACACGAACCAGGGATCCCTCCTATTTCTCAGAAGCAATGTTTTCCCCCCCACTAACTCTGGGCTCTGAAACATGGCTTTATAAGGAAGAATGTTAAAAATAACCAAACCTAATATGACTCTATGCAGAGTGCCACTAACCACAAAAAGATCTTAGGTGACAAGAGCGCTCCAGGAACACCTTTGGCAAACAGGATGAGGAATGTGGGCACCGTGGGGTTGCTTCCTTGTTTTCATTCAGGACTCAAATTCTGAGCCTCAACTTTACGGCCTTGCAACCGTTACCCAGATTTGAAAGATGAGAAGGTGGAGAAAGAAGGACAGAAGGAAAAGTGGTGCCAGACTGGAAGGTATTGTCAGAGAAGCTGGAAGGTCTGAAGGTGAAGGGGGCTTGTGTGCCAGAGTGGAGAGTGTGCAGGGGTTGGCAAGTAATGAATGGGAAAAGCCAGCACAGGGGATGAGCAGAGGCAACAAGAGGGGGCAGGATGAAACCCCAGTTGGGGTGACTTAGGAGATGGATGAGAGCCAAAAGCCCCAAGATGATGCTAATAAGAGCGACCAAATTATCAATGGTAATTAGTATGCCAGATGCTTCAATACATTATCTCTAATCTTTGTCCAACCTCCTAGAGAGGAAACAGCATTTCTGCAATACAGATGCAAAAGCAGAGTCCCAGAAAACCAGCGTGGTAAGGTCTGGCTGCCTCTAGAGTCCAGCTACCTTCTGTTACACCTGGCTGCCTCCCAATTCATGCCAAGTTACTCACGCATTCAGCCAGCCAGCCAGCTACTACCTCCAAAATGGTAAGCTGTATGCTGAACACAGCAAAAAAATATCTGTCACTTAAGTGGCAGAGATGCCTACGTTCTTTAATGTTATTATAGGTTATTACAAGATATTGAATACAATTCCCTGTGCTATATAGTAGGTCCTTGCTGTTTATCTATTTTATATGTAGTAGTGTATATCTGTTAATTCCAAACTCCTAATTTATCCCGCTCTCCCCCTCTTCCCCACTGGTAGCCTAAGTTTGTTTTCTATGTCTGTGAATCTCTTTCTATTTTGGAAATAAGTTCATTTGCATCATTTTTTTGGATTCCACACTTAAGTGATATCATATGGTACTTGTCTTTCTCTCTCTGGCTTAATTTAGTATGATGATCTCTAGGTCCATCCATGTTGCTGCAAATGGCATTATTTTGTTATTTTTTATGGCTGAGTAGTATTCCATTATATATATATATATCTCACATCTTCTCTATCCATTCCTCTGTAGATGGACACTTAGGTTGATTCTATATCTTGACTATTGTAAATAGTGCTGCTACGAACATTGGGGTAAATGTATCTTTTGGATTATAATTTTCATCTTTTCTAGGTACATGCTCAGGATTAGGATGCAGGATCATAGGTTAACTCTGTTTTTAGTTTTTTAAGGAACCTCCATACTGTTCTTGCACCGATTTACATCCTCACCAACAGTGTTGGAAGGTTCCTTTTTGTGCACACCTTCTCCAGCATTTATTGTTTGTAGACTTTTTGATGAAGGCTATTCTGACTAGTGTGAGGTGATACCTCACTGTAATTGCGACTTACATTTCTCTATAATACCTAGCAATGTTGAGTTTCTTTTTATGTGCCTGTCTATTTTGGAGAAATGTCTATTTAGATCTTCTGCCCATGTTCTTCTTGATTGTTTTTTTTTTAATATTGAGTTATATGAGCTGTTTGTCTATTTTGGAAATTAAGCCCTCGGCAATCGCATCTTTTGCAAATATTTTCTCCCAGGGTTGCTCCTTCTTATCTCTAAGCTTAGTGTACACATCAGCTCCTAAACTAGCCTCTAGTTTAACCATCCTAACTAAAGTAGGTTCTTTCTGTAGTCTTCTTGCTCAGCGCCTTCTTTCCGTCACAGTATTCATTACAACTTAAAACAACTTTCTATTTTTCTGTTTACATTTTTTTTTTTGGCTGTGCCTGAGGCATGCAGAAGTTTCCCAGCCAGGGATCAAACTGCACCATAGCAGCGACCTGAGCCATAGCAGTGACACCGCTGAATCCTTAATCTGCTGTGCCACCAGGGAACTCCACTTTTCTCTTTACTTTTTAAGTTGATGTCCTTGCATTAGTGTGAGCTCCGTAAAGGCATGGGGGTATCTTCCTTGAATGCCATTGTATGTCCTGCACTCTCACAGTATTCGGGTTCAATCCCCGGCCTTGCTCAGTGGATTAAGGATCCGGCTTTGCTGTGGTGTAGGCCACAGATGCGGCTGAGATCTGTAGTTGCTGTGGTTGTGGGGTAGGCTGACAACTGCAGCTCTAGCCTGGGAACTTCCATATGCTGTGGGTATGGCCCTAAAAAAATAAAAAGAGAGAGAGAGAAAGCAAAAAATTCTAGGTAGATGTATTTCTATGTAGAGGAATTTTGATTCTTCCTTTTAGTATATCCTCAGTAGGATAATTTCTAATTATAAGAATTCTATCAAATAATGTTACTGATTTCCTCATAAGTAAGTGTCACCTACTGCTTTTTTTTTTTTTCATGTATGACATATTAGGTGTTCGTTCAGATGAACCACACTGGGGAATTTGTTCTGAATTCGTAAACCACTAAAAAGGCAAAACTAAGTATCACATAGCTCTTTGCCTACCACTTGTCAAGGGTTTAATCCTTGTAGCTGTTTTAGCTCTTGATTTAATAAATGTGTGTTTGCTAGAAAACTAGATTATCTGAAGCCTGCTTCCTGAAATGGAAAATTAAATAAAGTATTTCAGCTATAATATCATCGTTTTGCTTTGATTCTGGAATACAAACTGTCCATGCAAATTAGTAGAGATCTACAGCTTCAAAGATTGGAGACTGGCCTCAACAAACAGAATTTCCTAAACTTTTTCATAAAATCTGGAATTTGGAGCTGCTGCTCCAGATCAGATACCTACCGTTTTATGCCATTGCTGAGTAACAGGTGACCTTATCCTTCCTTTAGCTTGTTCTGCTATGAATCTCTTCATATTCCTCTATTTTGTCTTGCTTAGCCTCCTTCTCTGGGAACTGTTTTCTCCCACTACTGCTTTGGTGTCAGTGTCTTCAAGATTTGGACCCTCACTGCCCTTCTCTGACTCTACTGTCTCCTTAAGCCACCTGGCCACACAGTCTCATGGCTTCAGTCCCCATCTGGGTGCTAATAGGACCCGAATCTCCATCTTCAACCTGAGAATCTCCCCTTAAGCCCCAGATCTATATTCCCATTAGCTTATTGACTAAGTTGTCTTGACTGTGCTTTGAGCAACTCAGATTTGACATTATAAAATCAAACTCGCTAACGACCCCGACCTTCAAAGAAATTCCTGCTTCTCCCCCCCGTGAAAGATGCCATCATTCACCAGTGGCTGAGACCAGAAACCTGGGGATCACCCTCCACTTATCCATCTTCTTTACCCCCATGTCTCCAAACACTTTCAGCTTCACCTGCTAGGTATTTCTTGGGCTTCTTTCCTCAATTCTATATTCTCTTCTTTGGTTCAGACTCTCATCGAATAAAAAGAGTAAATTTTTTTTTTGCTTTTAAATCAGCACTCTTCTAAACATTTGTATAAATTTCCATTTAATATTGCACAGCTATCTCATCAGTTATTATTACAACCCCACCTTCAGATGAGAAGAATGAGGCACAGTGACGCCGAGTAACTTGCCAAAGCTGGTAATCAACAGAGTTGAGATTTGAATGCAGGAATCTATGTGAGTAACCACTCGGATATGCTGCCTCCATAGTCTAGCCTGGAATCCTATGATTGTCTCCTAGCTGTTCCCCCTGCTTCTTCTTTCTCCTTTCCGTAGCCATCCAAATGATCCATCAGGAATGCAAAATGGATTAAACTTGCTTAGGCCATTCAGTGATTCCTCATCTCCCATTAGGCAAAGTCCAAACTATTTGGCCTGACCTGCATGGCCCTTCACGATTTCGTCCAGCTAAAGCTTTCTGGCCCCATCCCTGGCATTCAGTCATACACATAATCTAGGGGCTAATCTTTCACTCTGTAATGTACTCTCCAGGCCAATGGCCAACCCCTTATCATCCTAGTAAACACCAATCCAGTCTTCAAGATTCAAATATCACCCCTTCATTATTTCCTTTTCTGAAAAATAAAGTATTCATTACTTTGACTTCCCATATCACCTGTATTATATTAATAGCAATTGTCTCATTGCAATATCACAATATGTTATTGGCCAGGTTGCTAATCTGGACTGTGAAATTCTTTTTTGTTTTTTGTTTTTTGTCTTTTTGCCTTTATGTAGAACCACACCCACGGCATATGGAGGTTCCTAGGCTAGGGGTCTAACAGGAGCTGTAGCCGCCGGCCTACACCACAGCCACAGCAACGCGGGATCTGAGCTGTGTCTGCAACCTTCACCACAGCTCACGGCAACGCCGGATCCTTAACCCACTGAGCAAGGCCAGGGATCGAACCCGCAACTTCACGGTTCCTAGTCGGATTCGTTAACCACTGAGCCACGACGGGAACTCCTGGACTGTGAGATTCTTAAGGGAGGGACAATGTTACAGACTACTTTACATTCTTGGTGCACTTTACAGTTCCTGACACATAGCTCATGTTCATCAAACACTTAGCTATGGTCTAAGGGATAAGAAACTTGGATCTAAGAGTGTGGGACGTGATAGCTTAAATGGTAGAGCAGAACCGGCCCAAGGAATTTTATATGCATATTTTATATGCATATTTCCTAGAAATTTCCAGTCACCCATCTAATACTTGATTCTCTTCTACAAAATTCACTCATTCAATAGACATTTCTTGGGTGCCTGTTATGAGTCAGTAACATGCTAAGATGCAGGCAACACAAAGAAGAAGAAGGCAGAGTGTCTGTTTCTAATAACAAGTCCTTTCAGGGGCTTAGTCTTACAGTGGGGGACTCAAAAAAGAACAGGCAGTACCCATATGGCAGGAACCATGGATAGGGAGACACAGTGGGCTGTGAGAGAACAGAGAAGAAGCACAAACCCAGTGTGGTGAGAGGAAGCTTCTTGAATGGTGGTTAGATCTTCAAGTGAAGAAGGGCAGGGCACCAAAATTCTAGAGAAAAAAGGAAGCACTGACTTTTCTTCCCTCCCTTCCCTCCTTTACTCCCTCCCTTCCTCCCTCCTTTTCTTTTTTCCTTCCAATGGCTGCACCCATGGCATATGGAATTTCCTGGGTTAGGGGTCAAATTGGTGCCACAGCTGAGGTCTACACCACAGCCACAGCAACTCAGGATCCGAGCTGCATCTGTGACCTATGCTGCAGTTTGAGGCAATGCCAGATCCTTAACCCGCTGAGTGTGGCCAGGGATTGAACCCCCACTCTCAAGGACACTATGTTGGGTTCTTAACCTGCTGAACCACAACAGGAACTCTTCACTGACTTTCCTGAGTGCTCATGTAACTTGATATTGCTAAATAGCTAAGCAAGAAACAGAAGAAGAAAGAATTTGTATGTCATGCCAAGGAGTTTTGGCTTTATCCTGAAAGTTGTGGGGGTGCTGTGAAGGGCTTTAGATCAGTAACATAACTGATATGTTTATTGAGGAAAAACTCACCCTGCGGTAGGGAGCAGGGGGACAAAAAGTGTTAATAACCTAGATAAGAGAGAATGAGATTCTGGCTGAACATCTCTGCAGTGGAGAATTAGACAGAGGCAGATACGAACTAAACTGGTGATATAGAATTAATGCAAGCTGGTGACCGAGTGTGGTCATCATATTGATATAAATGAGAGGGAGGAGCCAAGCATGGCTCCCAGACTGGTGATATGACAGAGCCGTTC
>PVHT020000022.1:3776627-3800232 GCA_004024745.2 Catagonus wagneri
CCATAGAATCTAGTCAGATTCGGGGTGGGGGGGGAAGTTAGAGATAAAGCATGGAAAACCATCAACATATGAATGTTAAAAAAGGGGGGATATAGAGAACAAGTTAGTGGTTACCAGTGAAGGGGGGAGGGGCAAGTTAAGGGTAGGAAATTAAGAGATACAAACTGCTACGTGTAAAATAAATAACAAGGATGTATTGTACAGTACAAGGAAATATAGCCTTTTTATGATAACTTTAAAAGGAATGTCATCTATAAAAATATTGAACCTTTATGTGGCACACTTGAAACTAATATAATGTTGTAAATCAACTATACTTTAACAAAATAAATAAAGGAAAAAAGAAGGGGGAAGGACTAAGGATGAGCCTCTGAAGAATACCCATGGAAGGCGTAAGAGGAAATGCTAGTGAAGTGCCCAGGCAATGCCTAGACGTCCACAGTCACAGAAGTCATGAAGTCACAGTACTCTTACATATCCACTGCTGGTTTTTTGGGGAGTGGGGTATGCTAAGGGTATTGAAGAGTGGGGGTGCTTTATGAGAGCGATCTGCCTACCGCTAAACCCATGGCCTCTCAGTTGCCCAAAGCAAGCTTTAATTAAGGCTATAGTTTAATGAATGAAGAACATGATTAAAAAAAAAAATCTCTGGGGGTTCCCATCACGGCTCAGTGTTAACGAATCTGACTAGTATTCTTGAGGATGTGGGTTCAATCCCTGGCCTCACTCAGTGGGTTAAGGATCTGGCCTTGCCATGAGCTGTGGTGTAGGTTGCAGACATAACTCAGATCCCACGTTTCTGTGGCTGTGGTGTAGACCGGCAGCGACAGTTCTGTATAGCCTCCTAAACTGGGAACTTCCATATGCCAGGAGTGCAGCCCTAGAAAGACCGAAAAAAAAAAAAAAAGAACTCATATAAAAGTCTAGGAGATTAAACGTACTTGAGGGATAATATGAACACAGATATGGAAGCATCATCCCTCACTGCAAACTGTCCTTGAATACTTTCTCTAATTTGCTAGTATTTATATATTTGATTTCATCTAACCTCCAAGATGTGTATTTTCAGATTTTCACTGTTTGAGGAACACTGCTGTACCCTATGAAACATTAATAGCACACCAGTTCTGGCATTTCAATATGCTTTGGGTTTTGTTAATGTTTTCTAAGAGAGAGAGAGAGGGAGGGAGGAAGCATGCAAATAAGAGCTTTTCTGAAGACTTAGTCTGCAGTCTTCCGCAGTTCTTCTTTGGTCCTTATGGCTGGGTATGTTTATCTATGTATTTATGGAATATACAGTCCCATAGAATCCAAGCACCTGGAAAATCCAGTTAGCTGAGTCTTGATTAACTGCGGGCAGTATAACTCCACAGTCCTCAGTCTGTTTTTCATCTCCTTCAGTGCGCTTACTGATATGAATGTGAAGACACAGTAAGAATTTCCACGAGCAGCTGCCAAACAGGCTTCTTATGGTATCTTGTCTGCACAGAATAATCGCCCAGATATAAGAAAGTCTCTCCACCAATCGGGGGCTGTACCCAAGGAGAAATCATAGCAGCAAGTATTATGACTGTAACCCAGTTACAGCATTAGCAGCAGAACATTTTTCAACCCTTGCTGGGGACAGCCCACCAGCAAACTACATTCCATAGGCGGGGGCTCCTGTGAAAACATCAGGAAGAGGAAATTTAAGACTTTTTTGTTGTTGTTGTTTTTGTTTTTCTTATTTATCAAAATGCTCCTCCACATTTGGCACTGGCATTGAGAGACTTCAAAAATCCATCCTACAGAAATGGTCTACACCACCTCCTGCAAGAGTTGGGAGAACTTGACTGAGATGTCGATTAATGGATCAGAGCAGAGGAGAGTTGACCATGAGGCTGATGAAACTTAAGCTTTCCAGCCCCTCACTCGCTTGGGCTAGTTCCAAAGTCATGAGTTCATTATTTTGTGGTTGTCAGTTTGCGTTATTTTAAAAGAGGGTCGAGAGTTGCATAAGCGTCAGGCCTCATAAAACTTGGATTGACCCCTGGGCTTGGGCCAGAAGTTGTTCTCTGTGACCGAGCCCAGAGTTCTGCAGAACTCATTCGCCGCCATTCCCTTCAGTGATCCAACCACCCATCCTCGCTCCTGGCTTTAGCTGGGTGTGACTTCCTATCTAGAGACACTATTTCCCAGTCTTGTTAGAAGCCAAGGTGGGGGCCATATGACAAGGATTTTATCTGTGGAGCGTGAGCACAAGCAATGTGAACAATTTTAAAAATGTACCCTCCTTGGAGTTCCCGCAGTGGCACAGTGGAAACGAATCGTGGCGTAGGCCGGCAGCTGTAGCTCCAATGGGACCCTAGCCTGGGAACCTCCATATACCGTGGGTGAGGCCCTAAAAAGCAAAAAGCAAAAAAAAAAAAAAAAAGTACCCTCATCTTTTTCTCTTTTCCCCCTTGCTGCTGGCTGGAAAAAAGGCATCAGTGGAGTAGCCACATTGGACCCAGAAACAGAAGCTAAGCATTCGTGGTAGCAGGTCATGGTAGACCACAGATTTCTGGACTGTTCCTTGAGAGCTACATGTTCATATTTACTGGAGTCTCTATATTCGGGGATCTTTTGTTATAGCAGCTCAGCCTGTATCCTTCACTGCCAGTGGGCTCACTGGGTCAGGAATGATTTCAGAAGCTATGTGAAATGGAGAGAGTTGTCAGAAGAAGGGTGAGCAAAGTCCTTGAAGGGCACTGAAGGGTCAGAAGCCAGAGAGAAATACGCAAGTGGCCAGGTGTGGAATCATGAATAAGAGGGGATTCAGAATCAGGAAACTGATGGACACAGGGTGAGAGTGGTAGCTGCTGGAGCATCGCTTCTTGGTGCCCCTGGCTTGACACGGGGGCTGATGTGCCTTGAATTGGGTCAGAAGAAGAGTCTATGAGGAAGGTGAAGCCACTGGGCTTTGTACCACCTGACCCCTAACCCCAAGCCCAGCTGTTGGAACCAAGGGTGAGTGACTGATCCCAAGCTATCACAGGCTGTCCCGTGATCCTATATGGTTCTTCCTACTAGTGTATTCTACTCGTAATGGGACTAACTACCCTAATCATACCCTTTATCATACAGAGTTTTTTTTTTTGTCTTTTTAAGGCCACACCCATGGCATATGGAGGTTCTCAGGCTAGGGGCTGAATCAGAGCTGCAGCCACCAGCCTATACCACAGCCACAGCAGCGCCAAGTCCAAGTCATGTCTGTGACCTAAACCACAGCTCATGGCAATGCCGGATCCTTAACCTACTGAGCAAAGCCAGGGATCGAACCTGCGTCCTTATGGATGCTAGTCTGATTCATTTCCACTGAGTCATGACGGGAACGCCTCACATGGAGTTCTAATGAGAGACTTAGAAAGAGTGAGCAGTTGACAATGGAGGTATGAGCCACAATACAGGAAGAAAAAAGACAAAAGAATAAAACAAAGCCATCAGGAAAAAGAAGAGGAGAGAAGAGTCAGGATTAGTAGCAGGGAGATGGCCGTGCTGTGTCAGGAGCAAGACTCATTTGATTTTATGATCCCAGGCCTTTCTGTGGAGGATGAGAGCTAGGGCTATACCCAATACTTTGTTAGTTCTTCTTAAGATGGCCTTGCTTTACTCTGAAAAGATATTTCACCCTATATACTTCCCTGGGTAACCCCCCAATAAACCCCTTTCACTGAGATACACTGAGCTGACTTAAAGGTACAAAGCTGAGCTAGCCAGAAAAACCTGCTCTAAATTTCCTATTTCTATCTGGATTCACTATCTTCATGACAGAGCTACCAAATAAAGGAGAATACAAGTGAAGCCAGACTTTTTTTTTTTTTTTTTTTTGCCACGAAGGTATGTTGTTGAAGTTGGAAGAGTCAGGAAAGTGATGGACTGTGTCTACCCCTTCTTTGCATATAATTTGTCTAGATGAACCGCATAGCAGAATGACACTGTGTCATTGTGCGTGTTCGCAGCAGATACAAATTTGGAAGAGTTTACGTGTATTTAGTCTCACTGCTGGAAGAGCTGCTAGCACATGACGTGCTCTTCTGGTTCCCTGCCATGAATGCCCGCTCTGGGCGGGGCGGGGCGGGGCGGGGCGGGGCGGGGGCAGGGGGAGGTTCACACCGTGTTCTGCGAACATCTCCTTTAAGGAACTATTTTTTCTGCAGAGGAAAGATGATAACTTCAGTCACACCTGGCAGGTGTCTGCCGAGCTCACAGCCATTTCACCTTATCTGATTTGTCCTTACACCTACTCCCAGAGAAAACTGAATGAGCCGGAAGAGGCTTTTTTCTCTGTTTCAGTGAATGAGATCTTCTAGCGTTCCGTCCTCTCTCTCCATTTTCTTCGACCCCATTCTCAGCTCTAGCTCAGTCAGCCTCGCTGACACTTTGTTGGCACTTTGGGGCTACCTGCCTCTGTGCCATGGTCTGTGCACCTGGACATCCATCCTTCTGTCAGGCAAATCTTGGCGTACATCCCAGGTCCTATCTGAGCTGGGTGGCAGGAGAATGTTTCTTGAGCCACTGGTGCTGGCATGTACCTCATGTTGCCCAGAGGACGCCTGTGCAGATAACATGTTCCCACCTGGTGTTAAGTAGCATTTTTCTTGTTTTGCTTTTTAGGGCCGCACCCGCAGCATATGGAAGTTTCCAGGCTATGGGTGAAATCAGAGCTTCAGCTGACGGCCTATGCCACAGTCACAGCAACACCAGATCCAAGCCTTGTCTGCGACTTACACTGCAGCTCATGGCAATGCTAGATCCTTAACCCACAGAGCAAGGCCAGGGGTCGAACCCATGTCCTCATGGATACTAATGGGATTTGTAACCTGCTGAGCCACAACGGGAACTTCCAGTATCATTTCTATAGGATGGATCTCCCAGACTTTCAATGCCACTGCCAAAGGTAGTAGCAGTATTTTGCTAAATGATAAGAAAACAAAACAAAATGTGTCTTGTATCTCTTCTTCCTGAGGCATTCACTGTAGCCCCTGCCTATGGAATGCACCCCACTTTTCAATGGCAAGACTTTCAGCAAACTATGGCCTTTTGGATCAAATCTATTATGGCCTTGTGGACCAAATCAAACCTGCCACCTATTTCTGTAAATGAAGTTTTATTGGAACACAGCCATAATTATACTTCTACACCTATGGCTGCTTTCGTGATTCAGTGGCAGAGCTGCAAAGCTTAAATTATGTACTCTCTGGTAGTTTCAACAAGCTTGCTGATCCCTGACCTAGAAGAAAGCAATCATGCCCAATCTAGCATCTGACGCTGGAGAGACACTGTCTCTTCTTATTGAAGGAAGGATGGAAGGAGATATATAGGGAGAAAGAATGAATTGCCCCAAATCACATTTCACATAATGAGAGGTGAAGAAGAACAAGATTAAAATCAGAATCCACCCAGGATTGGCAATATCAGGTAAAGAGGCTGGGAGATTGATTGAAGGGCATACGATTAAGTATTGCTGGGTTACAAACTACTCTACACATAATGGCTTAGCATAACCATTTTATTGTATCTCATAATTTTGTGGACATGGCTTGGCTCCCTGATCCTTCTGTTCCATGTGGCAACAATGGGGATCATGGCCTGGTATTTAGCTGGCAGTTAGGCTACTTTGAAAGAGCCAATTCAGCTTTACTATTTGTCTGGTGCCTTGGCGGGCATGGTTATATGGCTGGGCTCAGCCGTGGCCGTCCGCTATGTCTACATATGGTCTTTCCAGCCTGGCAGCTTCAGTGTAGTAAGACTTCTTACATGGCAGCTCAGGGCTCCAAGAGCAAGTATTCCAGTAAATAAGGCAACAGCTTCAGGCTCCTTTTTGACCTGCCCCAGGAGTCGCATAATGATACTCTACCCTACTCTGTTGGCTGAAACGGTCATGAGCTTGGCTAGATTCAAGAAAAGGGGACATAGACCCTTATCTTTCAATGGGAAGAATGTCAAAGAATTTGTGATTATGGCTTACAACCAACTTGGGGGGAAGAAAAGGGACTTGCTAGGGGCAGGTGACCAACATTTACTAAAGGCCTTTCATAGTTATTTCACCACAACCTCGTAAGAAAGGGATTATTATTTCCATTTTAGAGCTTAAAAAACACCCACACATCTGGAATCCCCGTCATGGCTCAGTGGTTAGTGAACCCGACTAGTAACCATTAGTTTGCAGGTTCGATCCCTGGCCTTGCTCAGTGGGTTAAGGATCCGGTATTGCCGTGAGCTCTGGTGTAGGTCACAGATGTGGCTTGGATCCCGTGTTGCTGTGGCTGTGGCATAGGCTGGCAGCTACAGCTCCGATTAGACCCTTAGCCTGGGAACCTCCATTTGCCGCGGGTGCAGACCTAAAAAAGACAAAAAGACAAAATAAAATAAAATTAAATTAAAAAGAACACCATACATCCAAAATTAAATATAATTAACTTATACAAAGTGACTGAGCTACTGAGGTAGAGCTGTGATTTCAACCCAGACCCATCTAATTCCAACTCTGGAGCTTTCAGCATTGTATATCATGATGTCTATCACAGACAAAGGAAGAAGAGCCAACCACGGCAGACAGTACAATGGTGGGGGCTAAGGAGTTAAAGGGAAAGGACCATGGTCTTACTCTTTCACTCCTGGTGGCAGGAGGGGCCCGAGCATCCTTCCAGGAAGACGGCAGGCCCCAGCGAAATGCCACCTCCTGCAAGCCCAGTCAAAGAGGTGCCAAATATTCTCTCTCTTCTCCAATTCCTGGTCAGCTATGCTGGGAAATATCTGCTTGAGGTCACACGCCTTTGACAGTCAAAGGGAGTGATGTTGGTGAAACAGCTCAACCATTCCCTGTGTGGTAGGTGACTCTCACACCTCTGCCTTCAGACAAGGCACTTACAGGCCACCTCCACTCTGATGTTCCCCCACCACAGATTCAACATACCAGGGTACATAGCATCCTTTTCTCAGGGCCAGCTTCTGCTCCTCCTGCCCTCCTCAGTTGCCAGACTCATGAGGAAGACTTCCAGTTCCCGATCTTATAGATATGGATGTTGGAGGTCACCGCTCAATCCAACAACAAGTAAAAAGTTGAACAGACTGAAAAATCAACGACTCTTCTTGGATCTGTAACATAGGGATGACACAGGGCAAACTGCTGCCTCCAAGATTGGAGACACAGGTGGATAGAGGGAGCTGAGACTCACACAGCAGAATGACAGAGAAACCGGTGTGGAGTGGGCGTGGGGGGAACCTGAGCGGTAATTGACAAACTGCTGGGGACTCAGTAGGGACAACTGTGAGAGTTTAGTTATTCCAGAGGGACCCACAATATTGTGAGCTGACCTCCAGGAGCTCACACGGGTTCCCACAGCAAATATGGAAAACAATCCTCTTGGGCTTCCAGCAAGGTGAGGAGAAAAGGAACCATTCCGAAATATTCCAGAACACTGTGTTCCTCTTAACAAGGCCTGCCTTCAGGAGAAACTAGTTGACCGGAAGCTAACCTGCTGGGGTATTATCAGAGCCTGACTAACCTAGGAGAACGGAAATGTCCAGCTCCACCCCACTCTTGCCTTCCTGTCCCATCTAAGGTGGGAGATTGAAACTGAGAAACACTTGTGAAGCTCACAGTCCAGAAGAAAAGACCAAAGACTGAGACCTAAGCATAGGACAGCAGAATGTTATTGTAAAGGTTTATTTACAATAGTTCCTTTTTCCTGGGAGCATCATGGCCAGCTATCAGGAAAAGAAACGACAAGTCATACTAAAAGGCAAAACACGCAATGTGAAGAGAAAGAGTTTCTAAGAAAATACTTCCTTAGCTTGAATGAGGTACAAAGCCCTTCTGAAAAAAAACAACGTCTCTTAGAAACTCTGGGATTCACTTAAGCACTTCTATTATAGCATCACTTAAGTATAAGCAAACCTAGGTATGTTCTCATTGTGCTATAGTTTCTTACTAGATAAAGGTGAAAAAAATGTATAAATTAAATGCAAAAGTAAAACAAGAAAGCCAACCAATTTCATATATATAATATTAAACTAATATTTAGAAATTATTGTTTGGCTAAAACAAAATTGTGATGTAAAGTGTAATACTAAAAAGATACACAGCTTTCATCTCCACCTTCTGACCGCTGGGGAGGGGAGAGGGGCTAGGGGGTACATCAACTGCCAATGGTCAATGACTTAATCAATCATGCCTGTGTCATGAGGGCCTCATAAAAATAAAAGGATTGGTATCAGCAACCACTGTGGAAAATAGTATGGAGATTCCTTAGAAAACTAAAAATAGAATTACCATTTAATCCAGCAATCCCACTCCTGGGCATCTATTCAGAGAAAACCGTGACTCAAAAAGACACATGTACTCCAATGTTTATTGCCACACTCTATACGATAGCCAAGTCATGGAAACAACCTAAATGCCCATCGACAGAGGAGTGGATAGGGAAGATGTAGGGCATATACACAATGGAATATTACTCAGCCATTAAAAGGAATGAAATAACGGCATTTCCAGCAACATGGATGGACCTAGAAATTATCATACGAAGTGAAGTCAGTCAGACAATGAGACACCAACATCAAATGCTAGCACTTACATGTGGAATCTAAAAACAGGACACAATGAACTTCTTTGTAAAACAGATATTGACCCACAGACTTTGGAAAACTTATGATTTCCAGATGAGACAAGTTGGGGGGTGGGGGATTGCACTGAGGGTTTGGGATGGAAATGCAATAAAAATTTGGTTGTGATGATTTTTGTACACCTATAAATGTAATAAAATTCATTAAGTAATTAATAAAAATTTTTAAAAAGCTTTTAAAAAAAAGGATGGGTATCAGACAGTTTCCAGGAGGGTGGATGCTCCCGAGTTCCACAGAGACAGAAGCTCTTTTGCTCCAGACTCTTATGGACCTTGCTCCGTGTACCTCTTCATCTGGCTGTTCGTCTCTATCCTTTATAATAAACTGGTAAATGTGTAAAAAAAAAAAAAGACAAAAAATGAGCCCAGATCTATCTACATTCATCCTGCTCAGGCTTTTTGATTTCTATAAAAAATCAATGTGAATAATGTCTATTTGTAAAGTATTTTGCACAAAATTTTATTAAGAGCAATAAGGTTTTGTTTGCTAATTCAGGGTAATCATACTTTATATTTAAACAAAATTAAAAGGTAATTTTAATCTTGCATTGCTTTATAAACTCTGAAAAGCTATCATACCATATAATATCAATTTATTAGTTCTACTGAATCACCAAAATCTGGACCCACCGTGTTCTTTAATCTAATTATTGGTGACTCTAGTATAGAAAAATAACATCTGAAGCTTTCTTTTCCCCCCTAGCAGATGTCAAAAACAAATGTCTGATGTTATTACAAAGTTAACTATTAGCATGGTGACAGAATCCTGTAAATGTTAGAAGCAGAATATTTTAACAACTGGATCTGAAGCCAAGATTTATTTATTTATTTATTTTTCTTTTTTCTGTCTTTCTTTCTTTTCTTTTTCTTTTCTTTTTTTTTTTTTTTTTTTTTTTTTTTTTTTTTTTTTTTTTTTTTTTTTTTTTTTTTTTTTTTTTTGTCTTTTTAGGGCTGCAACTGCAGCAGAGGGAGGTTCCCAGGCTAGGGGTCACTTCAGAGCTGCAGCCGCTGGCCCACACCACAGCCACAGCAATGCCAGGTCCGAGACGCATCTGCGGCCTACACCACAGCTCACAGCATCGCCAGATCCTTAACCCACTGAGCAAGACCAGGGACCGAACCTGCATCCTCATGGATGCTGGTCAGATTCATTTCCTCTGAGCCACAATGGGAACTCCTGAAGCCAAGATTTCTTTACATCACAGTTTCTTTGACTTCAGCTTAGATGTTTAAACGCCTGTGAAGCCTTTGCTCAAGCTCAGGAGTCACATGTTCTTTTGTAGTCACTTGGCTCCAGCCCCTCATGGGCATTTTACATCCTCTGCAGCAATCGGAGTAGCAGTGACTGCAAATCCCTGTCATTGTCATGAAGGCAAATCAAGTCTCAATTTACTAAATAACAGAGAGACTAAAGTCGTACCCTAAAAAGAAAGGTTTTCCAGTGAAAAATTATCACTGTCCAGGACTTTGACACGAGGACAGTGGCAGACACAGCATCACTGCTGACAGTCTGACATTGGGACATACCCATCTAACCAAGGTCACATTCTCAAGGTCAGCAGAAGTCAAATTCACTAACATGAATTACTGTTTAGCAATATCCACACTCAAATGCCATATCATGCAGAATATACTTAAATTGGTTTTTGATTATCGTGATGGAGAACAATTACATTTAAAATATTCTTTTTAGGAGTTCCCGTCGTGGCTCAGTGGTTAACAAATCTGACTAGGAACCATGAGGTTGCGGGTTCGATCCCTGGCCTTGCTCAGTGGGTTAAGGATCCGGCGTTGTCGTGAGCTGTGGTGTAGGTTGCAGAGGCGGCTCGGATCCCGCGTTGCTGTGGCTGTGACATAGGCCGGCGGCCACAGCTCCTGTTAGACCCCTAGCCTGGGAACCTCCACATGCCGAAGGTGTGACCCTAGAAAAGGCAAAAAGACAAAAAATATATATATTCTTTCTAATTTAATTTTATTTTTAAAGCTTTTAATTTTTTCCACTATAGTTGTCAGTTTCTACTCTACAGAAAAATGACCCATATATATATATATACGTTCTTTTTCTCACATTATCCTCCAACATTAGCCATCATAAGTGACTAGATATAGTTGCCTGTGCTTTACAGCAGGATCTCATTGCTTATTCATATTGAGTTTTGAGGATCTCAAGAATATCTCTGTCCATGAAATCATTACTATACACTGTGAGTACCTGTCCCTAAAAAGAAAGAATACCGTTGTGGAGGTCGCGGTTCCTTTTACTTTTTTGTTGTTATTAAATTGGTGGCATTTATACCTTTGTAAACGACTGTGCTAAAATATACATAATGTAAAATTTACCATTTTACCTTTTTTTTTTTTTTTTAGCTGCTCTGCAGTATACGGAGTTCCCAGGCCAGGGATCATATCCAGGCCTCCTTTGTGACCTATGCCAGAGCTGGATCCTTAACCTGGAAGGGGATTGAACCTGGTCCTAGCGCTGCAGAAACACTGCCGATCCCGTTGTAAAACAGTGGAAACTCCAACTGTAACTGCTTTTAAGTGCATAGTTCAACAGTGTTAAGTCCATTCACTGCAACCAGTATGCAGAATTTTTTTCATCTTGTAAATCTGAGACTCTATACTCATTAAATAGTTAACTCCCCAGCCCCTGGGGGGGTCAGCATTCTACTTTCTGTCTCCATGAATATGACTATCCTAGGTGCTTCATATGAGTGGAATCATACAGTTTTTGTCTTTTCGTGACTGGCCTTCTACTCTGAACATAAAATAAAACACACACACACACACACATCAGGTTAGCCTTAAACAATCACCAGCTTTGGAAAAAGCATTTGAGGACTGTATATAAAGATGTTTCCTGCTCTGAACTCCCACACGTGGGCACATTCTTTGCCATCCCAGTTCCCATCACACTGATCTGTCAACAAGTTGAAATGTTGCCTCCATTCCTTTCGGTTTGCCAGGTTGAAAGCAATTCGATTATACTGAAAGAAATAACTATTCTCAGAGTTCCTGCTGGGGCATAAGGGGGCTGGTGGCATCTCTGCTGAGCTGGAACCGGCTTGCATCCCTGCCAGGCACAGTGGGTTAAGGATCCAGCGTTGCCACAGCTGTGGGCATAGGTTGCAGCCGTAGCTCAAATCTGATCACCGGCCTGGGAACTCCATAGGTCACAGGGTGGTCAAAAAAGAAAAAAAAAGAAAAACTATTCTCAGCCATTAAACAATGAGCGGTGGTTCTTACCATTTTGGGGGTTTGGAGTAAAAACACTGAAGGTCTAATGAAAGCTATGTACTCTTTCCCAGGGAAATGCAGAGGCATGCAGACTTTTGCACATAGTTTCAGGGGTTTATAATTGAATTTGAGTTCCCTGAAAAAATAGACCTGGAGATAAAGCCTTGGGTGTGAAGTAGTTTATTTATTCCTTGGGATTTTGGCAATCCCAAGGAATATGACAAGGAAGGACACAGAGAAGAGAAAAAAATCCAAGAAAAGATGTGTGAACTAGAAGGTACCACTGCGGACAACAGAGGCTCCATTTTGCTGCAGGTGCCCTGAGACAATGTGCAGAACATTCTTCAGAATTGTGGCCTCGACTCTCCAGCAATTCCAGCCTGCTATGCCCTGAAGCCAGTATGCCCCTGCAGTTAAGAAAGCCCTCAGGTAAAGGAAACAGGTGTTTGAGAAAAAGGCTTCCAGGTGTATGGGAACTGTTCACTGAAGCTGAAGGTGAGTTCTGGGTGGGCCTAGGGGATGTGAGTGAGGTGTTAACACCGATATGGGTCCTGGGAAGCTCATCAGTGAACATCAGTTGAAAGTCTTCGGAAGAGATTTATTAACTGCTCTTCCAGCTGCAATAGCCTATTGTTCTGTGTGAGCAGTGCTCAGCTTGCTTGTACTCTCAGGCATAAATTCTGTCTTTCTTTTTTTTTTTATTTTTTTTGTCATTTAAGAGCTGCACCTGCGGCACTTGGAAGTTCCCAGGCCAGGGGTTGAATCGGAGCTACAGCTACCAGCCTACACGACAGCTCCCGAAAAGCCAGGTCCTCAATCCACTGAGGGAGACCAAGGACCGATACCACATCTCATGGATACTAGCCAGATTCATAACCGCTGAGCCATAACGGGAACTCCTTCAAGCATAATTTTTTGAGCAGAAATTCCAGTGAGCCCTCCCTGAAAAAAGCAGCCTGTAATAGAAATCCACGCTGAGACTGCACCCAGCCTGCACCGCTTAGCGCAGCCTCTGTGCACGTGATCCAGCCACCACTGTTTACTCCAGATGTTCATTCTGACAGTAGTGAACTGCAAGGCCTGACCCGGCAGGCTCGTGCGCTTAATTCCGTGGTTTATGAGAAGGACACACACAGTCAGGATCTGCAAAGAGTTAAATGGGAATGGCCTCACTGCCACCTCAGATTGGAGTCTCTGCTATTCATTTCCTCTACGTTATAATTAAGGCCCATAGAGGAGGTGGTCAATTTTATTAAGAAATAAACCAGCAACACATGGGAACCTTAATAACGAAATGCTAATTTTTAAAAATCCCAAACCCAAGCCTCAGGACTTTGTTTTTGTCTGTCTTTTTAGGGCTACACCTGCAGCATATGGAGGTTCCCAGGCTGGGGATCAAACTGGAGCTGTAGCCGCTGGCCTACACCACAGCCACAGCCACAGCAACGCAGGATCTGAGCCGTGTCTGTGACCTACACCACAGCTCACGGCAACGCTGGATCCTTAACCCACTGAGCAAGGCCAGGGATCGAACATGGGTTCTCATGGATGCTAGTCAGATTTGTTAATGGCTGAGCCACGACTTTTTGCTAGTGGCTTTCCTAACTGGTGCACAGGCGTGTGTGAGAGCAGAGCAGGAATGATTAGAAAAGAGTTGCAATCTTAGGTTCAGTTTAGAGTTGAACTGTGTTCACTGCAAAAGATGTTGAAGTCCGAACCCCTTGTACCTCTAAATTTGACCTTCTTTGGAAGAAGGGTTGTAAGCAGATAGCAAGAAAGAGAACCAGGAGTGACTTTTTTGACTTGAGAAGCCATCTTTGGCCTAAGCCAGTTTGTGATCCAAGCCTGGCCACAATGCTTGCCCTTGAACAGGTCTAAATAATTGATGCTCTGAAGAGAACAAAGGAATGCAGGACAGAGGGAAAGACATCAAGAAACAATAGCAATAAAACAGAGTCTTAGTTCCTCCTCAAGAAATATACATAACAAGCTGATATGTACCTTTGAGTTGTTTCACAGGAACTCAGGCCGCCATCCAGGTGGAGGAGGGTAGCTACAAGCTAAGGGCCCAGACTGGCTGGAATCTAAGCAATGATGATGTTGACCTTTTCTGACCTCATGACCTCCATCGACTAAAGCTTGGACTCTTGTCAACCTTTTCCCCAACTCTAAGTAGAATTTTCCTCCGCTCAATCCCCTTCATGAATATGCATATACCACCCACACCCCTTCATGAACACGCATGCACCCTTGGCTTAAAACTTACCTAATTTTGCTTTTTGAGGAGTCACCACTTGAGAAAAGATCCTCAGTGTTTTCCTTACTTGCTGCAAGTCATAAATCCTTCCTTTTGATATTTGGCTTGGTTGTGTCTTTTGGCCTGACACCCACCAAGAGGAGAACCCAATTTGGGGGTAACAGAGTCTTTGCAGATGATCAAGTTAAGATGAGGTCACCAGAGTGGGCCCTAATCCTATAGAGATGGGAAATGAAGACACAGACAGGCATGCACAAAGGAAGATAATGTGAAGACAGGGAGAATTGTCGCCTACAAGCCAAAGAATGCCCAGGAGCAGATTCTTTCTCACAGCTCTCAGAGGGAACCAGCCCTGTTAACACTCTGATCTCAGATTTCTAGCCTCCAAAACAGGAAGACAATACATTTCTGTCAAGCCACTGAGTTGGTGGTACTTTGTTACAGCAACCCTTACCAAACCAACGCAAGCTCTAAGTAAGGAAACAAACTGAAATCCAAGCGTGGGGAGAGGGGTGGGGAAGTGAGAGGGGATAAAGAAGACAATATAATACGGTAAAGAACAGAAGTGATGTTGTGAGCCTAAGCCATTACCCCGTGTATCTTGAGTCAACAGGGATCAGGGACAAAATTCAAGAAAGTTGAAGTCCAAGTAAAGGCAATCGCAGGACACACTCTCCATGAAGGAGCCTTGTTCTCTTTTCCTAGGAATACCTTCTGTCTTCCTCCACCACTTGAAAGAGCTGCCCTTGAAGAATTCTGTGTTTTCTCTCCCCTTTTCCTGACTGTGTTGAAAACCCTCCTCTACCCACAGCACATGGACCTTATCCCATCAGAGTATTTGTCCCTCTGCATTAAAATTGTCCCCTCAATGGCCTCCCCACTAGGCTGAGACCTTTCTGAATGCAAGGACTTCTCCCCCCCCCCTTTTTTTTGTTATTTCCCATTGTTGCATTCCTAGCATCAGATACTAATGTATGGTACATTGTAGGGAAGCTCAATAAATGTTTCCTGAAGAAACGAATGGATGGATGGGTGGATCAGTGGATGGATGGATAGATGCATGAAGGCATAAAAAACATGGACTTGATATTGAGACAAAAAGTAACCTGTGTCTTGGGTCAGTATGGTAGGTATTTCCTGGCTCCAGGTGGTTGCAGGATGTAGCTTATGTAAGAAGTTGGTCAGCAAGACCAGCAGTTGGGAAGGGCTTACAGAACTGTGACTAGAGCCATGTGGCCTCATTCATTTATCCATTTATGCCCAATGTTCCAAACACTTAGGGATACAAAGATGAAGACAGCAAAATTCCCTGAGGAGCTTTACAGGTGGGTAGAGGGAGAGACTTGTAAACAGGGAAAGGCAAAGTTGTATTCTGAAAGATATTTGCTGACTCACAGTTTATAACATCAGAAAACTGGAGAAAGCCTCATTGCCCATCTACAGAGAGAAGTGGTTTAAATATAATGGTATGTTAATCTGATGAAATACCATGTGGCAAATATAAACGAACAAAGACAACCTCAGGTACTATTTCTGTTAAGACTAGCTTAAGCTATGAGTGATAGAAAATTTGAAATTAGAGTGGTTGCGACCAGTATGAAACCTGACATTAGAACTGCCCAAACAATAACATATTTTTTTTCATATAAACAAAAGCCAAAAGTAAGCAGGTTTTGGCTCAACAATCACCAACCTGAGTTCCTCCTTTTGCTATTTCTCCATCCATGGACTGTGACTGCTCCCTCATGGTCCAAGAACTGCAACTAGAGCCTCAACCATCACTTCTTCATTCCAGGCAGCAGGAAGAAGGAATGGATAAAGAATGGAAAGCCTCTTCCCTTTATGGATAATTTACAGAGTTGCACATGTTCCTGACTTCATCTGTATCCATCAGAGTTCAAGTGATTATGAATGTTATGGGATAAAGGAGAAGCTTTGGGAGAAGCTGCAGAAAGTTGGACTGTCAGAGAAGGCCTCACCAACTGGTCATTTTGAGAAGCCAAGCACATTGAGCTGCTGAAGGGGCTGGAAAGGGGGGACTGATGGCACGATCTATGGGATGATTCTGCCACCTCTGGAGGTCTTCAGCCAAATATGGGTGGGTCAGCAAGGCCAAGAGTTGGGAAGAAGAGTTGGACATACAGTAGAAGAGAGTAAGTTCCAGCTGGAAACTGCTGGACACATCTACATCCATCTGTTACCACATTGGACAATAAAATGACCATTAGAAAAGTTCCTCTTTTGGCTAACTATAACCTTCACAGGAACTATAATTCTGGGAAATGAAGCTCCAAGTTTAATCAAGGTAACACAACACAAACCACTACAGTCCACCCTTTGTCACCCTGGTGTGCATGTACGTAGCCCTTTCTTTCTTTCTTTCTTTCTTTCTTTCTTTCTTTCTTTCTTTCTTTCTTTCTTTCTTTCTTTCTTTCTTTCTTCCTTCCTTCCTTCCTTCCTTCCTTCCTTCCTTCCTTCCTTCCTTCCTTTCTTCCTTTCTTTCCTTTCTTTTCTCTCTTTCTTTCTTTCTTTTAGGGTTGCACCTGGGGCATATGGAAGTTCCCAGGCTAGGGGTCAAATCAGAGCTACAGCTGCCGGCCTATGCCACAAGCACAGCAACGCAGGATCCCAGCTATGGTTGCGACCCATGCCGCAGCTCACAGCAATGCTGGATCCTCAGCACACTGATTGAGGCCAGGGTCAATTTAAACACTGAGATATAAAGTGAGCAGCTATTTACAAATCCTATGTTAGATAGTAGGAGAACTGGGAAGAAAAAAACAAAAATGTATTTGTTAATATATACTATGGATAAGTTCATATCAAAGCAAAGGAGAAACAACCATACATACTATAGTCCTCATTTTTATAGCTGGTCATGTGGCCATAGCTGGTATTTATCACTTCTTCCTTTCACAACTACATTTCATATTTTCTTTTCCCTCAGCAAGCAGTGCAACTGATCATAACCTTGCATGATGGGGGTAAATCAAACCTTCATTCCAGCCTGTGCAGTCCCGTTTGTATTGACTATTGTAGTTTTCCATTAGTTTTTATCCTATGACTTAGGACGCCTAAGAGGCAGGCAGCCTAAGAGGACCTTCTATGATCCAGACATACTCCTCCCTGCCCCCACTTCTCCTTGATCATCAGGATCAGTCATCTCAATCAGTAAATACTGAGACATTTTTGCTGTTGCTGTTGTTGGTTTATTCTTTGGCATAAATGGCCTAAAATGATCAAACGAGCATGTCAAATATCAGCTAACAATCCATCTTTGTGTCTCCCAGTGGAAGCATTTGTCCCTTGGGATTTAAGAATGCTAAACTAATAGTTCAAAGTCATGGGGACAAAAACAAACAAACAAAACCCTGTTTTATTAATGGATCACTAGAGATAACAGAGAAAGAAGTCACTCTCCTTCCACCCCTCGATTCCGGGACACATAAATCCTGGCTATGGGAGAAACTTGGCCTTATATTTTTGATAATTTAGAGCACATATTGCATCTTGGTGGCTATTACCCTGACCCTGAAAAGTGTTGCCACGAAACTTTTTTCCAATTTAATTGAGGTATGGTTGACAATTTAAAACTACATATATGTAAGATGTACAACTTGATGACTTGAAATACAAATTGTGGAGACAGTCACCACAATCAAGCTAATTAACACATCCATCACCTCACGTAGTTACCATTTTGAGTGTGGTGAGATCACACTTGAGATCAACCCTCTTAGAAAATTTCAAGTATACATTATTTTTAACTGTAGTCATATTGTTGTACTTATCTCCAGAACTAATTTAACTTGAATAACTGAAACTTTGTACCTCTTAACCAACATCTCCTTATAACATTCTCCCCCGAGCCTCTAGTGACCACCATTTTCTGTTCCCATGAGTTTGACATTTTTAGATTCCACATACAGAGGAGATTTTTAGTATTTCTCTTTCCATATCTGGCTCATCTCATGGAGCATAGTGTTTATGTTACATAATGCCCATCAGTGGACATTTAAGTTGTTTCCATATGTTGGCTACTGTAAATAATGCTGAAATAAACATGGACGTAAGGATATCTCTTTGAGATACTGATTTCACTTTCTTTGGCTATACATCCAGAAATGAGATTGCTGGATCATAAGATAGTTCTCTTTTTAACTTTTTGAGGAACCCAAATACTGTTTTCCATAGTGATTATTCCAGTTTACATCTCTGCCAACAGTGCACACAGGTTCCCATTTCTCCATAATCCTTCCAACACTTGTTATCTTTCATCTTTCTGATAATGGCCATTCTGACAGATATAAAGTGATATCTGATTGTAGTTTTGACTTGCATTTCCCTGATGATTAAAGATGCTGAACACCTTTTCATTTACCAGTTGGTCATTTGTGTGTCTTCTTTTGAGAAATGTCTACTCAGGTCTTTTGCCCATTTTTTTCCATGTGGTTATTTGTTTTCTTGCTACCAAGCTTCGTGTTCTTTATGTATTTTGGGTATTAACCACTTATCAGATATATGGTTTGCAAATATTTTCTCCCACTCTGCAGATTGTCTTTCACTCTGCTGGTGCTTTCTTTTGATGTGCAGAACGCTCTAATTTGATTCAATCTCATTTGTCCAAATTTTGTTTCGGTTACCTTTTTAGCATCATATGCAAAAAAAAAAAATCTTTGCCCAGACCCATGCCAGGAAAGTTTTTCCCTAAACTTTCTTCTAGTAGTTTTATGATTTCAGGTATTAGGTCTTTAATCCACTTTGAGTTGATTTTTGTATATGATAGGAGTCCAATTTCATTCTTCTGAATGCAGATATTCCAATTTTCCCAGCACCATTAATTGAAGAGACTACTCTCTCCCACTGTGTTCTTGCCACCTTTTCAGAAAAGCTGGCTGCTCCCACTCCCCTCCCTTTCCCTGTGTGAGAAATGTCAGGAAGTTCCCTCTTGGCATTGAGCTGTGCTCGCCTGGGGCATGGGATGATTCAAGCAAAAATGAAGCTATTCTTATTATCCTTTCACTGTGGTTATTCTTTCTTTCTTAACTCCCTCTACTGTGTTGCTACTGCTTGGATTCCAGAACTCTCTCAGAGCTATTTTCATTCATGCATAGCTGTCTATTCATGTGGAGGGTGGGAGGAAAGGCTAGGGTCTCCTATTCTGCCACCTTGTTGATGTCACTCCCATAACTGCATCTTAAAAGGACATTCCACCATTCTCTCAGTCAGCCGCTTTAGGACCGTGGTATGACCAGTGATTTAAATGAGTATAAGCCCACCACCACACTTGAATTTGCTGTATGATGAGTGTTATGGACAGAGACAATCCTGTGTAGGATACCATGACCATAAACCAGGCATTCCATAAGTCCAAAAGTAGTAGAATTATGGGTAGGACTGGCAAATCTATAGCCAGAAAAATTGCAACTCCTTCCATGATTGAAGGGGTTTGGTTAACCTGCCACCAGGTGACTTGCCAGATCCCAAGGAAACGATGCCAGTTCAGAGCCCAGTGTTGGCCTCTGCTGTTGGCACATTTGGGACTTAGCTCTGGCTGTAGCCATATTGGCTTTGGTGAATGTAAGCCATGTAGCTGAGCCCATGGATAACCTCCATCCCTGATGCTGTGACCACATTATTGATGATCCCTTTGAGCAGACAGGAGTGTGGGGAGAAGAAGGCTATGTTGCCTTGTCCATTTGGTTATTAAGAACTTCCTCTGATATATAGACTCTTTTTTTTAACTTAAATAAAAATTTTTAGTGATATGTTTGAGCCTATATGGCTATCAGGCTAAATCAAGCAGATATAAGAAGGTGTTAATATATTTAAAAAACAGGGCAACCACAAATAAAAATGGAATATCAAGTTCACAAAAACTGAAAAGAAAAGCACTCAAGCATAAAATAAATGGAAACCATACAACCCAAAAAAAGAAAATAAGGAAAGAGAAGCATAGAGTCAACTGGAAAACAAGGTCTAAAATGGCAATAAATACATATCTATCAATAATCACCTTAAATGTCAATGGACTGAATGCTCCAATCAAAAGACACAGAGTGGCTGACTGGATAAAAAAACAAAAGCCTACAATCTGCTGTCTACAAGAGACTAACCTCAGGGCAAAGGACACATATAAATTGAAAGTGAGGGGATGGGAAAAGATATTTCATGCCAATGGACAAGACAGGAAATCAGGAGTTGCAATACTCATATCAGACAAAATAGACTTTAAGATGAAGGCCATAAAGAAAGACAAAGTAGGACACTATTTAATGGTTAAGGGATCCATTCAAGAAAAGGATATTACAATCATCAATATATACACCCGTAATATAGGAGCACTCAAGTATCTACAACAAGTACTATCAGACATAAAAGGAGTTTTTGTACACCTATAATTGAAATAAAATTCATTAAGAAAAAAAAGACATAAAAGGAGAAATAGATGGAAATACAATAATAGTAGGAGACTTTAACACTCCACTCACATCAAAGGACAGATCCTCTGGGCAGAAAATCTGTAAGGCAACAGAGGTCCTAAATGATACGATAGAAAAGTTAGACCTAATCAACATTTTCAGGACATTACATCGCACCAAAAAATCAAAATACACATTCTTCTCAAATGCACATGGAACATTCTCAAGGATAGATCACATAATGGGGCACAAAGCTAACCCCAACAAATTTAAGAATATAGAAATTATTTTAACTACCTTCTCTGACCAAAATGGCATGAAAGTAGGAATCAACCACAGGAAAAGAAATGAGAAAAAACATACTACATGGAGACTAAAAAACACGTTACTAAAAAATGAATGGGTCAATGAGGAAATCAAGCAGGAAATTAAAAAAATACCTTGAGACAAATGATAATGAAGACACAACCACTCCAAATCTATGGGATGCTGAAAAAGCAGTGCTCAGAGGGAAATTCATAGCAATACAGGCCTTCCTCAAAAAAGAAGAAAAATCTCAAATTGACAACTTAACCCAGCACCTAAATGAATTAGAAAAAGAACAACAACAACAACAAAAAACTAAAGTCAGCAGAAGGAAGGAAATCATAAAGATCAGAGAGGAAATCAATAAAATAGATATTCAAAAAACAATAGAAAAAATCAATAAAACCAAGAGCTGGTTCTTTGAAAAGATAAACAAAATTGACAAACCTCTGGCTAGACTCACCAAGAAGAGGAAGGAAAAAACCCAAATAAGCAAAATAAAATTGAAAAAGGAGAGGTAACAACGGATATTACAGAAATACAAAAAGCCATGAGAGAATACTATGAACAATTGTATGCCAACAAATTTGACAACCTAGAATAAATGGGCAATTTTCTAGAGACTTACACCCTGCCAAAATTGAATCAAGAAGAAACAGATCAACTGAACAGACCGATCACTAGAAACGAAATTGAGTATGTAATAAAAACATTCCCTACAAATAAAAGTCTAGGACCAGACAGCTTCACAGGTGAATTCTACCAAACATACAAAGAGGAACTTATACCCATCCTCCTTAAACTCTTCCAAAAGGTTGAAGAAGAAGAAACACTCCTTAAGATATTCTATAATGCCACCATCACCTTAATTCCAAAACCAGACAAAGATACCACCAAAAAAGAAAACTATAGGCCAATATCTTTGATGAATATAGATGCAAAAATTCTCAACAAAATTTTAGCCAACTGAATCCAAAAACATATAAAAAAGATCATATACCATGACCAGGTGGGATTCATCCCAGGTGCACAAGGATGGTTCGACATTATACAAATCATTCAACGTCATACACCACATTAACAAAAGAAAAGTCAAAAACCACATGATCATCTCAATAGATTCAGAAAAAGCATTTGACAAAGTCCAACATCCATTCATTATCAAAACTCTTACAAAAATGGGGATAGAGGGACCATACCTCAACATAATAAAAGTCATTTACAACAAACCCAGAGCAAATATAATACTCAATGGAGAAAAGCTGAAAGGCTTCCCACTAAAATCTGGAACAAGACAAGGATGCCCATTCTCACCACTGTTATTCAACATAGTCCTGGAAGTCATAGCTACAGCAATCAGACAAATAAAAGAAATAAAAGGCATTCAAATAGGAAGAGAAGAGGTGAAATTCACTGTAAGCAGATGACATGATATTATATATAGAAAACCCCAAAGACTCAACCCAAAAATTACTTGAACTGATCAACGAATTCAGCAAAGTAGCAGGATATAAGAGTATACAGAAATGCAGTTGATTTCTGAAGGTTGCCAACAATGAAATACTAGAAAAGGAATACAAAAATACAATACCCTTTAAAATTGTACCCCAAAAAATCAAATACCTGGGAATAAACCTGACCAAAGAGGTGAAAGACTTATATGCTGAGAACTATAAAATATTAATCAAGGAGATCAAAGAGGATATAAAGAAATGGAAAGATATCCCATGCTCATGGGCTGGAAAAACTAATATTGTAAAAAATGGCCATACTACCCAAAGCAATCTACAGATTCAATGCAATCCCTATCAAATTACCCATGACATTTTTCACAGAACTAGAACAAACAATCCAAAAATTTATATGGAACCACAAAAGACCCAGAATCGCCAAAGCAATTTTGAGGAACAAAAAACAAGCAGGAGGCATAACTCTCCAAGACTTCAGGCAATATTACAGAGCCACAGTAATCAAGACAGTCTGGTACTGGTACCAAAACAGACATACAGACCAATGGAACAGAATAGAGAATCCAGAAATAAACCCAGAAACCTATGGTCAATTAATCTTTGACAAAGGAGGCAAGAACATAAAATGTGAAAAAGACAGTCTTTTCAGTAAGTATTTCTGGGAAACTTGGACAGCTACATGCAAATCAGTGAAACTAGAAGACACTCTCACACCATGCACAAATATAAACTCAAAATGGCTTAAAGACTTCCATGTAAGACAAGATATCATTAAACTCCTAGAAGAGGACATTGGCAAAACATTCTCTGACATCAACCTTACGAATGCTTTCTCAGATCAATCTCCCAAAGCAACAGAAATAAAAGCAAAGATAAACCAATGGGACCTAATCAAGCTGACAGGCTTTTGCATAGCAAAGGAAACCAAAAAGAAAACGAAAAGACAACTTATAGAATGGGAGAAAATAGTGTCCAAAGATGCATCTGACAAGGGCTTAATCTCAAAAATATACAAACAACTTATACAACTCAACAGCAAAAAAGCCAACAACCCAATTGAAAAATGAGCAAAGGACCTGAATAGACATTTCTCCAAAGAAGATAAGCAGATGGCCAACGAGCACATGAAAAAATGCTCAACATCACTGATGATTAGAGAAATGCAAATCAAAACTACCACGAGATACCACCTCACACAAGTCAGAATGGCCATCATTAATAAGTCCACAAACAACAAATGCTGGAGGGGGTGCGGAGAAAAGGGAA
>PVHT020000022.1:3801232-3823848 GCA_004024745.2 Catagonus wagneri
AGCTGGTACAACCACTATGGAAAACAGTATGGAGGTACCTTAGAAAACTATACATAGAACTACCATATGACCCAGAAATCCCACTCCGGGCATATATCCAGACAAAACTTTCCTTGAAAAAGACACCTGCACACACATGTTCATTGCAGCACTATTCACAATAGCCAAGACATGGAAACAACCCAAATGTCCATTGACAGATGGTTGGATTAAGAAGATGTGGTATATATACACAATGGAATACTACTCAACCATAAAAAAGAATAAAATAATGCCATTTGCAGCAACATGGATGGAATCATAGACTCTCATACTCAGTGAAGTCAGAAAGAGAAAGACAAATACCGTATGATATCACTTATATCTGGAATCTAATATACTGAACAAATGAACCTTTCTACAGAAAAGAAAATCACAAACTTGGAGAACAGACTTGTGGTTACCAAGGGAGTGGGGGAGGGAATGGGATGGTCTGGGAGTCTGAGGTTAATAGATGTAGACTATTGCCTTTGGGATGAAAAAGCAAGGTGATCCTATTGTATAGCACCAGGAACTATGTCTAATCACTTGTGACGAATCTATATATGTATGCTTAACTGGGTCACCACACTGTACAGTTGAAAAATTGACAGAAAACTGTAAACCAGCTATAATGGAAAAAAAAAAAATCATTATATTAAAATAAAAGACCTTCCTCTGCTAAGGCTTTTTGAGTAAACATTTATATGAGACATGTCTTCTTACTCTGTGCCCAGAGACATCTATTTACATAACCATTCCGCAGACTTCCTTGTCACCAATTTTCTAGATATGTTCCAAGTTTCTGACCATTTAGTTACTATCCATGAATTTGTGATTCATACCCCTGATTATCTCTCCTTTCAGAAAAAAAAGAAGAAGAAAGAGCAACCAGATACATTGCTCAAAGTTCTAGCACTGAAAGACTTCCATATACCTTTGCCCTTTGGACTCCCTTTCTGAGGGGGTGGGTGCTCAGCTAACTGTCCACTTTGAGGTGATGCTAGAATATTAGGCAGTACAATGTATAACCAGGCCTCTAATTCTTACCCAATGAATTGGTCTTAAGGAATATATCATGAGGATGTGAATACAAGTAGGTAAAGAAGGAAGGAGGACGAGCAGGAGCCATTCTCAGCTACTTGTTTAGATAGCTTGCTTCTGCCTTTAGGATGTTCTTTAGTCACTTCCAGTTGATGGCATGGGTGCACACTCAACTTTCTGATTTGATGTGTCAGGCAACACCCATTTAATAATGAGTAATTCAGGTCCCATGTGAATTTGGTGGCCCATGGTCAAATCTAGAGATCAGTTGCAAGTTAGAATTGATTTCTCAAAAGGAGAATAGTTACCTCCAAAGGATGGTGCAGATTACTACCAGATCCTAAAGATATGCACTGGAATTCACCTCTTGGGGTCTTTTCAAGGGCTCCATAGAGCATCTATATCTGCCACAAATTCAGGCACCAATAGGTTTGCTGGGGCATATCACCCAAGTGGCAAAGTAGTTTTTATGGCAGCCTGATAGCCAGAAAAACTGGTAGTCTTTGGGTTATTTGGTATATTGGTTAGAGCAGCACTTCCACGTAAGTTATAGATACCCTGGAGAATTCAAAGAGACCCACTAGCCTAGTTATGTCTATTTCTTAACGGTAGGCATATGTAGCAACTCACCCATCACCTTGGAAAGAATATCCTGATATAGCTCAGATGGTGAGGTCCCTGAGAATTTCATCTCAGTAGCAGACATCTGAATTTTTTTTTCTTTTTGGGGCCACACTTGTGGCCTATGGAAGTTCCCTGGCTAGGGGTCGAATCAGAGCTACAGCTGCCAGCCTATGCCTCAGCCACAGGAATGTGGGATCCGAGCCATGTCTGCGACCTATACTACAGCTCAAGGCAATGCCAGATCCTTAACCCATTGAGCGAGGCCGGGGATCAAACCTGCATCCTCATGCATACTAGTCAGGTTTGTTACCCCAGAGCCACAAATGGGAACTCCAGACACCTGAATTTTTGTCAGATGTATTTTTCATCCTCTGGTGTGGATATGTCATACTGTGTTGCCTAGAGTAATTGCTACTTCCCACTCCCCAGGTCCAAACAGCATGATGTCATTAATGCAGTAGACTTCTTTCATATCCTGTGGAACACAGAGGCAATGAAATCCGAATAGACTAGATTTTTTTTTTAATGTTGAGGAATGTAATTAACAGAACATATCGTGTCTTATTCATGTCAAATATTACTTGGGCCAGAGCACAGAGACCTTAAGTATTCCTAGATGACCTAAAGAGGCAAACCCTAATATATCCTATAAACCTTGACACCACAATCCTTCTCCAGAAAAGACATCCAAGGCCTTGGAAAGCATCTGATTCTGTGTTTAACCACACAGCTTCCCAAGACTCCTGTCACATGAATCTATGAAATGAACCAGGAGGATTCCCTTTAGCTCCTTTTCAGTGAAGTCCCCATCTCTCTAACCCACTAGAGCCAGTGCCACTTCCCTGCTGGCTCCTCTCTCTCTGTGATTCCAAACAGACTAAACTTTGACAGAGGATTGGAAAGTTGACAGAGCCGGGGGTAAGGGTGGAGGTTTACTCTGAGCCTTCAGGCTGAAAGCAAACAGCTCCTGATGGTCTTTACTAACATGTGTGGAAAAGAATTCACTAGAGATCTTGTTATCCTTGAGCCCAGTTAAGGGGTGGGTTGTGAAACCTGCTGAACTTGAAAGACTCCAAATATTTTTCAAGTTGCATGCCTTGTTGGTATTTCCAAGGGCAACTTGGAATGCCAGCTGATCTTGTACTCCTTGTTCTCAGCACAGCTCCACAATTCTTTCTTTGCAAAAAGGTGAAGAATATTAGAGTCTTTTGGCTTCTAAATGCAAGGTAGACAACAGGTACTGAATGACAGGAAATGGTGTTACTCCGTGAATTCTGTTACATACAAGACTGCAGAAGAGCAAAGGCATGCAAAGCTTATAAGAAAATTCAGAATTCACTTTGGGTTATTTGCTGAGAAGATCTGCATTAAAAACAACCAAAACTTGTATATAGAATCACACTTTCTCATTGACTTCTTACTGCATTTTGGTGCTGTATTAAAAGATCAAAGACAAAGGCAAGATAAAATCACCTGGAATGAATTTCCTGGGCTAATAGCAGAGAGGTGATTTTTTAAAATTTAATTTTAATGGAATATAGTTGATTTACAATGTTGTATTTGTTTCAGGTGTGTGGCAAAGTGAATTGGTTATATATATACATATAATCCATTCTTTTTTCCCCATGTAGGTTACTGCAAACTATTGAGAGATTTTCCTGTGCTATACAGTAGATTCTTACTAATCATTTATTTTATATAGTACTGTGTATATGTTATTCTCACCCTCCCAATTCTCCCCCCTGCCAATGGTTTCACTTGTGGTAACCATAAGATTGAAATCTGTGTTTGTTTCTGTTTTTTAAATAAGTTAATTTTGTATCATTTTTATTAGATTTCACATATAAGTAATATCATGTGATATGTGTCTTTGACTTACTTTACTCAGTATGATCATCCCTAGGTCCATCTATGTTACTGTAAATGGCACTGTTTCATTCTTTTTAATGGCTGAATAATATTCCATTGTATATATGTACCACATCTTCTTTATCCATTCCTTTGATGGTCATTTAGGTTGCTTCCATGTTTTGGCTATTGCAGATAGTGCTACAGTAAATATTGAAGTACATGTATAAGAGGTGATTTTTGATGAAGGAATGGGTGGCACCAAGTTCTTGCTGGGGAGAATATCACTCTCCAATATGAGGGAAGTAGACTCACAGAACAACTGGCCTGTAAGGGGCCTCAGAGGCCATGCAGTATGAGTCTCTCATTTGACAGATGAGAAAATTGAGAGTCATTGTGTTGAAGTGACTGGACCATGACCACACAACTAGACATTTAGAGTTTCAGTGAAGCTTAATATCCTTGTCCTTCTCCTTATAAGCTATGCATAACCATGAGCAAATTACTTAACTTGCTGTAAAATGAGGATAATTATAGTATCTACCTTACAGGGTCATTGTGAGGATTAAGTAAGATATTTAATATGAAGCACAGAACAGGATGACTGAGAGCAAACAATAACAGGTGCAATTATTATTAGTTGTCTTAGGACAAACTTGTGAGTCTTATACCACTATGAAAGCTAACAGTCTATGCCATCTTTGAAAATGGTATTTAAGAATCCGAGTGCCCGTCGGAATAGGATGGTACTAATTTGTCTCAAAAAGGGATTAGTCCTCAGACAATGGCGTTTTCAAGCTGTCTCGCATCACCTCTAACCAACAACTACCTTCAAAGAGTAACAGCAGCTGCTTTGCTTTCAGCTTCTGGATCTTGGACTATGTCACTTTTGGTCAATTCTCAGAATCAACATGGGGAGGGGATTCTGGGAGCCCTATTTCTCAGTTGACAATAGGGCAGCACCATTGCTCCTTCCTGCAGGAAGTGTCCATGTCAATCCTTCTTCCTCTTGAAAATAAATGACTTGGGGTGCATTTTATTGTCTCCTGTACATACTGCTAGCATCACATGACTACTAGGTAGTGAAAAAAATTTTTAATAGTATGGATGGCTTGCCTTGTTTAGAGGCTTAAAACACCTAGACAGGGAGCTTCTTGAGAACTCAGTGGAACTACTTGAGATCATTTTGTGGAATCAGCTGGCATCACAGAACAACTTGTGTCATTAAGAGTCATTTGATATATGCGGTGCCAAACTGTAATGTGTGATGATGCATTCTAGCTCTTTTCATCCGACGTTTTAAGAGAAAATATGTGTGAAGAATTAGAAAACAGTCTGTAGACTTTTTCTGATATATTGATTTTAATGAGTTGATTTTAATCGAATAAAGCTGATGTATTCATTCTCTCCTGGTGGGTCACAAGAATGGATATCACAATATACATGTATATATGATATATATAGTAATATATATATCACTTTGTACTGTACACCTGCAACTAACACACCATTGTAAATCAACTACAATTTTTAAAAAATAAATAAATAAAAGTAGAAAATTTGAAAAAAATACCAAAAACCAAAAAAAGGAATGGATACCATGGAAGAATTAAGTCAATTCCAGACACAGCAATTTATTTTCAAGTAGTTCTTGATACGATAATATCTCAGGTAGTTGAGATGCATTCAATCCTCCCTTAGACATGCCCATCTTTTATTCCCCCCCCCCCCACGGAAGGTGGTAGGAAAGCTTGAGCTTTGAAATCTAAAGGGACTTGATAGAAATCCTCCCGTTACCTAAGCAGCTTTGGGACTTAGAACGTGTTAGCACAGCACAACCTGCACACCATCCCCATCTCTTCCTGGATAGTTGGTTCATATTAATGTGTGAAGACACAGAAGGTAAGTTCTGACCTTTAGAAAGTCTTCTTCATTCTCTTCTTCTCTCCCACCTTCTGTTCACTCGAAGATGTGCTTCTTGCCTTGATCAGCATCCCTGCCAGTGACTGAGTGAAATTCTAGGGGACTCTAGATAAGATTCCTGAACAGTGCATGAAATGGTGTGTATATCTTTATGAATTTGCTTGCAGTCGGAATGGTCAAATTACATGTGCCTGCTTGGGATAACATGTTTTTTTCTTTTTCCCTCTTTTTATTTTTTTTAAATCTTTTTTTTTTGGTCTTTTTAAGGCTACATCTGTGTATATGGAAGTTCCCAGACTAGGGGTCAAATCTGAGCTGCAGCTGTGGGCCTACGCCACAGCCACGCCAGATCCAAGATGTGTCTGTAACCTACACCCTAGCTCATGGCAATGCTGGATTCTTAACCCACTGAGCAAGGACAGGGATCAAAACTACATCCTCATGGATACTTAGTTGGGTTTGTTACCCCTCAGCCACAATGATTGGAACTCTTCTTTTTCTCTCTTTAAAAGTCCCCTCTTCTTCTGTAGCAGCCAGACCAGGGAGGGCTGGGGGGAAGAATGGAGTGGGAGCAGGGCGCCCGCTCTAAGCATTCCTGAATTCCCTTTCCTCTGGCACTGGAGGTATGTGGTGCTTCATTGGTATGATAGGTTCTGAGGTTCAGTGTCTGATGTATTGGGTGGGTATCAGATGAAACCCTCCCTGACACCCAGAGCCGCCCTTCCTCACTGAGGCAGTTAATCAAAAGCATCACTTTTTCCTGCTCTGTCTACTGTTTTTATTGATCTCCTTTGAGGACCTTGTAGGGAAGCAGGGGTGACTCGTCCAAGATAAGATCCAGCATTTACCCTCAACCCCTTGCAAAATGCCATCTTAAGTTTATCCTGGTCTGTATGCACTTCAGTTATATGGCTTATGGTGCTCGTCCTCCCAGGAATGATGACATAAGGGGGGGGGGGTAGGAGGAGGCCTTAATCTAAAGAAAAGGAATTCTTTGCAAAGATGAGTTCTAGACACAAAGAAGCGGGAAAAAAACCCCATTAATCAGAAATGACGTCTTCTGGGTCACATGAAGAGCCAGCCTCCAAGGGCACTTAGAGCAGGCAACCTAGGCAACTGAGAACCCTCACAGAGGTGATGGGTCACAGGCCATCTGGAAAGAGGTAAACAGGTGGCCGAGAGCTAGATCATTCAGGTTGGCTCCCAAGTCATTTTAGCATGGCTCTTATAATCCCTTTTTTTTTTAAACTTTTTTTAAATTAAAGTATAGTTGATTTACAATGTTTCTTCAAGTTCTGTTGTACAGTAAAGTGACCCAATCACACACAGTTCCCTGTGCTGTACAGTAGAGTCCCATTGCTCATTCATTCCAAACATAACAGTTTGCATCCAAAAATCCCCCCAAATACCTGTCCAGCCTACTCCTTCCTGCTTCCCACCGGTAACCCCAAGTCTGTTCTCCTTGGCCATTATCTGTTTATGTTTTTTTAGATAGGATCATCTGTTCCATATTTTAAATTCTACGAATAAGAAATATCATATGGTATCTGTCTTTTCTTTCTGGCTTACTTCGCTTAGTATGAGAATTTCTAGTTCCAACTATGTTGCTGCAAATGGTATTAGTTTGTCTTTTTTTTTTTATGGCTGAGGAACATTGTATCTATGTACCTCAGCTTCTTAATCCATTCATCTGTCGATGGACATTTAGGTTGTTTCCATGTCTTGGCTATTGCAAAATGCTGTTGCTGTGAACATAGTGGTTCATGTATATTTTCAATGAAAGTTCTGTCCGGATATATGCCCAGGAGTGGGATTGCTATATCATATGGTACTGTTGGTATAACAAGATATTCTAGGTTCATTTTGGATATTTCCTGACAAATCTGGAATAAGTCTCTTCTCCAATGAGGCCTGGTTTTAGTGCAAACTGGTATTTAGTGCATTAAAAAAAAAAAAGGATGGTAGGGGTGCTTATTGTGATTAAATTTCCTCATTATTTCTTGGCATTTTTAGTGAACAATCTCTGTGATTTATTTCATTTTTTGCCTTTAGTATTCTCCAGTTATACTATGATGTGTCTAAGTGTCCTTCTTTGAATATTGCATCTCTCCACCCTCTATTCTGTCCTGAAACTCTTATTAGATGTACATTAGACCTTCTCGTTCCACAAACACTAGTTCTCATGCTCAGTTCAACATTTTTAATCATTATTTCTCTATGCTGCCACCTAAATGATTTATTCTGATCTATATTACAGTTTGTTCATGTTCTTTTCAGTTGCATCTTACTTGTTGTTCCCTTGAGTTTCTAATTTCACTGACTACATTTACATTTTTAGAAAGTCTTTATTGTCAATTTTCAGTTAAGCTTGTTCATTTTTCATAGTTGTTCTTTTCATCTATCTTTTTTTCCTTTAAGTCTGAATCACTTTAAAAACTTATTTTATAGTCTCTAACAGATACTTCCATTATCTAAAACTCTGGGAGTCTCATACTGCTGAGCGTTCTTCTGGAGAGGCATTGCATGTGGATCTGCCAGTGAGCACAGGTATGTCTACCAAAAACCACTTTGACTTTTATTTCTCAGTTTGAAACTTCCTGAGTCATGGGAGTCATATAGGATTTGAAATCCTAACCTATGCCTAACTCACGTGTGGACATTCCTGTGATTACAAATTCATAGGGGATGTATTTTTCCCCCACCAATACCTAGACTGAAACCTAGAAGCTTCCTGGTTGTTGCCCTGTGCCAGTGGGGAAAGTTATAGTCCTTTAGGAATCTTGGCTTCTCAAATCCCTACCTTGAAGGGGTCCAAAGCTATTAAAATACAAGAGCCTAACTGAGAATAGTCTTCATAAAGCTTCCATAGTATCGGTCTATTTGCTTATCACTGTAGTTGTCAACTTCCTCTTCATTTTTGGTCACTGGTTATTTCCTTGTTTGTTTTTATTTACTTATTTTTTTCTGTAAGCACTATCCATTTAAGAAAATGTTTTAGGGAGTTCCCGTTACGGCTCAGCTAGTTACAAACCCAACCAATATCCATGAGGATCCCTGGCCTCACTCAGTGGGTTAAGGATCCAGCTCTGCTGGGAACTGTGGTGTGGGTTGCAGGTACGGCTCAGATCTGGTGTTTCTGTGGCTGTGGTGTAGGCCAGCTCCGATACAGCCCCTAGTCTGGTAACTTCCATATGCCACAGGTGTGGCTCTAAAAATCAAAAAGAAAGGAAGAAAGGAAGGAAGAAAGAAAGGGAGGAAGGAAGGAAGGAAGGGAGGAAGAGAGGAAGAGAGGAAGAGAGGGAGGGAGAAAGAAAGAAAATGTTTTTGTGTTTATTTGAAATTTCAGTTTCATATTAAAAGGGTTTCCTGGCTATGTAGTTTGGCATAGTGCTAGATACAGAAATGAACTGTCTAATTCCACTTTCTCCAAAAATCTTATTTATATCTATATTAGTCCAAATATCTAAATCCACGAGCTAGTCCAAAAAAAAAATCAAGCTTTCGATAGAAAAATATTGCTGTATCACGTGGATTTGACATTCTGAAGGACAATTTACAGCATATTTAGACATTACGATATCTGTGGGGAAAATAATTAAAGAAATTCGTTTTTTTTTTTTTTTTCTTTTTAGGGCCACAACTGCAGCATATGGAAGATCCTGAGCTGCTGGTCAAATTGGAGCTGCGGCTGCCAGCCTACGCCACAGCCATGGCAATGCAGGATCTGAGCCGTGTCTGTGAACTTCACTGCAGCTTGTGGCAACACTGGATCCTTGACCCACTGAGCGAGGCCAGGGATCAAACTCCACATCTTCAGTGACACTATGTTAAGTTCTTAAGTCACTGAGATACAATAGAAATTCCTAAAGGAATTCTTGAGAGTAAAAATGTTGGTTCCTAATTCCATTTCACAATCAGATGCCTACTCTCAAACATTTATATGATTAATGGCACATCAATACGCTACTTTAACAGGCATAGCTCCCAAACTGATCTCCTTGTAAATACCCTTATTTCTACTATAGCGGTTCTCATATCTTGTTCCCACAGAGCACTAGTTTTCAGCTATCTGAACCAAAATGTCCTATCATCAATATAAAATAATGGACCCCCAACTTGCAGAAAATTCTTAGCAAATGAATATCAATTTTTGTAATTAAAAATTTTCCCCACGGTGTTTTTCTAATATTTGTATACTCAGAATTACTTGTTGGCTACTACTCAAAAATGGAGGAATTCATAGGAAAGTTATAACAACAGAAAAAACTCATAAACTCGGCTTGTTAGGATATTGTATATACTCTTGGCTGTGAAGATACAGAGACCTGCACAGAGTTTATGTAATAAAGTCTTCATTTCTGGAAGTCAACTTTTCTATGATTCCGAGTATTTCTAACTCTAATTTACTTTTCCAGCCCTCAAATTCCATTAACCTGTTTTTCAGCCTGACTGATAATACTTAAAAGTTGTTCTATGGGAAAATTATACATATCAAGATTTTGTGGCCTTCTGCAAAGGGCACTGTAATGTATTGGTGCTCTGACCAATGAGAAATATAAGAAACACTATCCTGGAATGAAGTTTTTCAAAATTTGTTGTTTCCAATGGTATTATATCACAAACAACCACATAAAATCAGGAGAGTTTTGATAAAGTTACAATGTTTTAAATATACATCCACGATGTTTAAAAGTTGTTCATCTGCAATGTTCAACTTCAAAGCCTCTCAAAGAAACCCAGTCTGGCATCCAAAAATAATCTGTCAAAAATAACTCAAGATATTTACTTGTCTTTTAAAAGGTGAATACCTCCCAAAATGCCTCTTCTCCCTCATCCGTGTTTGATAGACACTGCAGCAACACCCACAGTGCTTTTCTCGGCACTCCTCAAACTCCTCCCAGAATCCTAACTCAGGTATCTCTTATTCTTCTCTGGATCCATCAGTTTACCTATTTTGCAACACAGAAGTCCAACATAATGGACCTCTGGCAAGCTGGGGTCTTCCTCGGGTGTTAGAGGAGAAGAAAGGAGGAGGTAGAACCAGATCCTCTTTGTTGTAAAACCTGGACACTTAGGTGCCTGATCATTTTCCTCCTGACACCCATGTGTGTGCATATCTGCAAAGTATCATATATGCTTATAGTAAGGACTAAGTTCCCTGTGTTACCTACACTCTGGGTATCAGTTTACTCATTTTAAAAAGGGGAATGAAAAACAGTATCTGTTTCCTAGTGTGGTCTTGAAGGTTAAATGTGCTCATATTTGTGGAGCGTTTAGGAATAGTGCATGGTACATGGTGAGTGCTCAACAGTGTCTGTAATTTTTAATACTTGATAATAGTCGTCATTGTACGTGTATCAAGGAGAAAGACACAACTTGTACTGGTTTATAGGCTTTACGCAATTCACCTTAAGCAAAAGCCTTAATAAGTGAATAATAAAGTGGTAATGCTGGTGATGGGAGATGTAGTAAAATTTTTCACTTTTCTCTTTAAGTATTTGTTCATTCAAACCATGATAAAGTCATACTTGTTGCCTATCAGTTGAAACATTGGAGTTGTTATCTTTCCATCTAGTTTCATAACAACCAGGTTGTACTGAATGTTTATGATGCACTGGGCACTCCACAACAAGAAAAACTTAATACATATTATCTCATTTAACTCCTATAACCGTGTAAGACAAGGGTTATGACTGCTATCTTCATTTTTTCAGGTGAGGAAACTGAGGCTTCCGAGAGGATCCTTCAGAGGAGTGAAGATATTTTTCTTTCTTTGTGTGTCTCTGTCTATCCTGTGCCTCCTGTAGTTTGGAACTTCATCGAGAATGGATGAAAGGAATAGTTAAATCTTGCTAGTCTTTATTTTGGTCTTGGGCTTTACACTCAAAAACAGGTTTTCAAAATCAATTATGAAGGTCGACACAACCATACTCTGGGGACAAAGCCATTTCCCTAGACCATTTTGGAAGGGAGATGAAGGATGAAAATGTGAAGCAACGTGAGTATCTGGATGGGAGAAAACTGTCAGTTGCTTGGGTATGAAGATTGCCAAGGTTATCAGACTCGGGGGGGGGGGTGGTGAGGATCACAGCAGAAATACTTCCCTTTCATAAGCCATCAGGGAGAGTTAAAGTGAAGCGAGAGATACCATCCTGCTTTCTTCCTGCTCTTTGTATTTTGAAGACCAGGACTTGTTGGCCTGGGCTAGGGGGACTGCTGAAATGCAAGCTGGAATGGAATGCAGCCATCTGTCAGCACACATGGCTGCGGCCAAGGTCTTAAGACCCACAGTCTTAGGACAGGGTGGTTTCAGGAGTCTGGGAAAGCCATTCATCCACGCAGAGCTTTCCCACTGAGGGTCAATGACTTCCCTTCCTCATCACCCACAGGGTGACACGCAACGGCTCAGTGGGTCTCAGGATCATCACAATCTTCTGTTTTGTCCTGGGCGAGCTAGAAATTACATCCAAGTTGACATGTTCTGCAGGTTACTATTAAAAATGCAGAGCAGCAAATTTATCAGCTGCTGGATTCCTTTAAAGAAACCCATCCCCTTTCCCTGAGGGGCCACTAAGATGGATTCTCAAAGCACATCTGAAACAGTAGCATCAGCATCATCTGGGGTCTTATGGTCAGGAGAATCAAATTAGATACAGAAAACATTATTTGGGTTGTGTGTCTGTATGGTTGTATATGGTGAAGTTGGGTGGAGGAAGCACTGTGTAATGCTGAGCTCTTCCCTTCTCTCTTCAGTTTGAACATACACTTTGCTTTTTTTTTTTTTTTTTTTTAAGGCTGCACCCATGGCATATGGAAGTTTCCACGCTAGGGATGGAATTGGAACTACAGCTGTTAGTCTACTCAGCCACAGCAACTCAGGATCTGAACTGCATCTGTGACCTACACCATAGCTCATGGCAACGCCAGATCCCTGACCTACTGATCGAGGTCAGGGATTGGACCCGCAACCTCATGGTTACTAGTTGGATTCATTTCTGCTGCTCCATAATGGGAACTCCTGCTAAACATATATTTTGGATGGCCACAGACCAGCTGAAAAATTCTTAAAACTGCAATTTATTTTTGAGGTTCAAAATCTAAAAAAAATTTTTTTTTGTCTTTTCTAGGGCCACACCCATGGCATGTGGAGGTTCCCAGGCTAGGGGTCTAATTGGAGCTGTAGCCGCCGGCTTATGCCACAGCCACAGCAATGCAACCTACACCACAGCTCATGGCAATGCCGGATCCTTAACCCACTGAGCAAGGCCAAGGACTGAACCCGCAACCTTATGGTTCCTAGTCGGATTCGTTAGCCAGTGAGCCACGACGGGAACTCCTGTGTGTATATTGAGGCCCAAAATCTAAATGAGAGGAAATGGGGTCACAAACTTGGATGACAATTTAAATGGATTAGAAATAATTGATTTTATGTTGAAGACTTTATGTTTAAAAAAGGATTTGACCCTCCTTAAGTATCTTATAAAGTTTTTGGAGTGATTTAAAACAAGATAACTTACATGGAAGTGCTTTGAAGCTATAAGATATAGGTTTCCAACACAACATTGCAAATCAACAACACTTCAACACAACTTTAAAATATTACGTCCCTACAAAAAAAAAATACAGGTTTCCCCTGCTATCTGAAAGTAGAGCATCCTGATGAAAGCTTTTTTGAGCCAAATGACGTCAAGTGAAGAAGAAATTACCCTAGGACACATCTTACTAACGGAAGCACAAAATAAACCAAGACAAAGAACAGAAGCTCACAGAGGCAGTTCAAAGCTATGGCAGCTGGATGCCAAGTGTAGAGTGGGTTCCCAGAGAGGGAGCTTGGTGGTGTCACTCGATGTCCAGGGTGTGCTTAATTAACACTGAACAGTATTTTTACTTTTTGACCTTTTCTGTAAAAGCAAAAATCTCCTTTGGATTTATTTTGGTTAGTGAAAACAGGTGCTAATGGAGGTCTTCATAGAAGGTGAGGTGGTGTAAAGCAAACTTTCAAAACGTGGAAGCTATCTGTACAAAGAAAATGTTGAGCATTTTAACAAAAGAGTGATTGAGGCAAGAGAGAATGAGGGGAACGGAGATAGATTATGAAAAAGGGACTGAAAGTCTTCATTCATTGATTCACTTGACGATTGGCTATCAGGCATGAAATACAGGAATAATTTGGAGATATTGTGGGTTTCCTTCCAGACCACAGCAATAAAGCAAATACTGCAATAAAGCCAGTCACCTGAATTTTATTGTTTCCCAATGTGTTTAAAATTATGTATACACTATACTGTGGTTTATTAATTGTGCAACAGCATTGTCTAAAAATACAATGTACATACTTTAATTAAAAATTACCCTAGGAATTCCCTTTGTGGCTCAGTGGTTAATGAAACTGACTAGGATCCATGAGGATGTGGGTTCAATCCCTGACCTTGCTCAGTGGGTTAAGGATCCGGCATTGCCATGAGCTCTGGTGTAGGTCACAGATGAAGCTCAGATCCCGAGTTGCTGGCTGTGGTGTAGGCCACCAGCTGCGGTTCCGATTCGACCCCTAGCCTGGGAACTTCTATATGCTGTGGGTGTGGCCCTAAAAAGACAAAAAAAAAATTACCTTGTTGCTAAAAAAATGCTAACCATCATCTAACCCTTCAGTGAGTCATAGTAATAACATTAAAGATCACTGATCACAGTTCACCGTAACAAATACAAGAATAATCAAAAAGTTCGAAATACTGCCAGAATTACCAAAGTGTGACACAGAAACATGAAGTGAGCAACTGCTTTTGAAAAAATGACACTGATAGACTTGCTTGATGTAGTGTTGCCATAAACCTTCAATTTGTAATAAATGCAGTATCTGTAAAGCACAATAAATCAAGGTGCAACAAAATGATGGTATGCCTGTATATGCATGTACTATGCCTAATAAATATAATATTTATGTTATAATATATTATATATTTATCTATTATATAATAGATAATATATGTATAATATTTACACATTACTATTTATATAGTATATATATTTATGCGCACATACCCAAGGACAGTGCTAGGGTCTGGGAATAAAATTCTGAACATATAATAAAATTTTGAACATAACGAGACGGCCTTTGTTTTCATAAAGTTTAAATCTAATAGAGGAGATAGGTATTTATCAAGTAATTACATAAATGAATGTCTAATTACTGAACTTAAGTATCTGAAGCAAAAGAGTATAGTTCCATGACAGACACAGCTCAAGAACCTGGTCTAGACTGGTGGATGGAGGGTGTGAGAAGAGGAATGTTCAGGGAGCACATCCCTAAGAAAGCTGGACTGAGATCTGAAGGATGAGTAGAGGTAAACTGGGTCAGGCTAGAGGCAAAGGGTCAGGAAGGAAAGTCCTGTAGACAGAAGAGCCTATAAAGGCCCTGTGAAGGAAGGCCCATGTGATGCAGTTGAACAACTGAATTCAGGCCAGTGTGAATTGAAGTCTATAAGGGCAAGAGGTGAGGCCAAAAGAAACTGGTGAGGTAGAGAGGCACCAGACCATGTAGGGCCTTATAAATCCTGTATGTCTCAATTAGAAATTGAGTTCAACTTTTAAAGCCAGAAATTCAATGGTAGGGAGTTTAAACAAATAAGGTTTTTGTTCCCTTATAGGGAAGAAGCCTGGAAGTAGAGTCAAGTCCTGTATAGTGGTTTCACAGGTCATCAGGGCCCAGGGTTGCTTTATCTTTCTGCCTTACCATCTCTAGGACTAGCATCCATCTTCAAGGTCTCAAGATGGCTGTTGAAATTCCAGTCACCACATCCACAATCCAGGCATGAAGAACTAAAAGGACAATGGTAAAGGGGCTTCCCCAGTCACTGCACTTAACAACTTTTGCTTGTGTCTTATAGGCTCTCCCTCTCTGTAAGGGAGGCTAGGAAATGTCTTTTGTGTATGTTTGTGAAATATATTGCCATTCTAACATTATTTTTGCAAGAAAGAAGGGGAAACAGATATTGTGGAAAGGCAGTCTTTGCCACACAAGGTTAAGGGTTTGAGTCATTTTTGCGTGATCAATAGGAAGTCACTGGTAAGTTTCTGGGAAGACATTGCATGATGGATTGGTTGTAGTACATGAAAGGAATGGGTCTGGGAAAGCAGAGTAAATGGGGGAAGAAGTGGAATAAAACAGAGAGAACATGATGGCAGCCTAGATTAGGGTGACGGCTGTGGAAATAATAGAATCAGGATTGTTTTGAAAGATTTTGTAGGTGAAATAGGCAGGCTTTGGTGATAAATTAGGTATGGTGATGAAGAAAAGGAAGGTGGCAAGGATGCTACACACTGGCTGGATAATGGTGCCATTCACTGAGACAGAGAACAAGGAAAGGGAGGAGATTTTTCTGGGAAAGATCATGAACTTGGTCTTGGACACGTTGAAAAAGAGTGTGTTCCAAATGGTGATTCAGTACGTAGTTAGTTGGACATCTGGGTTTGGAACACAGAGAAGCAGTCTGGGCTGGAGAAAAAAGTTGGTATCCACTGACATGTAGCTAACACCTAATATCATAATTGATAATTATTTCCTAGAGATAGCACATAAGGTGAGAAAAGGGTCTAGGTCTGAAACTTGAGAAACTTCAATGCTGAATGAAAGGAGGGGGAGGGGAGTAAACCAGAAATGGTGATAAAATAGAAGCAGCCAGAGAGATGGAAGGGAAAACAAGATGTAATGTCTCAGAGCCAAGAAAGACCAAGCAAGAGAAACCATGTCCAACGCAGATGAAGAATCCATGAGATGAAGACTGAAGAGGTCTTTCAGATTTAACAACATGGAGAGCGTTACGGGTACTAGTGAGGATTCTTGAAAGAATATTTGGGCCAGAAACCAGATTATAATGGGCTGAAGAGTGAATCGGTTATGGGGGGGCAAAAGGCAGCAATGAATACACAATTTATGAAAAGTCTGGCCCTGAAGAAAAAGAAAAGGAATAATAGCAAGCATAGAGGTATGGCCTGGGGAGGTTATTAAGGGCTTAAATATTGATGGGAAGGACCTAACAGAGATTAATCGTGAAGTAAGAAAGGATAATTGCTACACTGAAGATTTCTAGGGAAGTAAGGAAGTATTGGATCCAAAGCACAGATCATGCAGTGACCCTAATGAAGATGAAGAGAAGGCATAGTTAAAACTGGAGTATATGTATAGATTTGGGGGCAGAAAATAGGACACTACAGTTCAGGATGAACACATATCTTGTCCTTATCTTCTCCATGGTGGAATATCTTGGGAAAACTGAAGTCACACAGGCATGCTACTCTTTAGGGAAAGTGCATTTCACATAAAAGGTTAAGCATCTCCATTTCATCTTCTTTCTCTCAGGCATCTCAATGCAAACTCAATAAAAACTGTGGTGCGAGTGAGGGCTTACCGAACCTTCATAAAATCATGTAATCCTCCTAATACCCCTGTGAGGTCGATGCTTTTGCATAGTTTCCTTTCTTTTCTTTTTTTTTGTCTTTTTGCCTTTATGTAGAGCCGCACCCGCGGCATATGGAGGTTCCCAGGCTAGGGGTCTAACAGGAGCTGTAGCTGCCAGCCTTCGCCACAGCCACAGCAACACAGGATCCGAGCCGCGTCTGCAACCTACACCACAGCTCACGGCAACGCCGGATCCTTAACCCACTGAGCAAGGCCAGGGATCGAACCCGCAACCTCATGGTTCCTAGTCGGATTCGTTAACCACTGAGCCACGAAGGGAACTCCGCTTTTGCATAGTTTCAATGTAAGAGTTCAGGAAACCGAAGGCAGAGAAATTAAGTAACTGACCTGAGATCATGCACTATTCAGTAGTAACCACAGGGTTCAAAGTGTTATTTGCCTGCTGCAGGGCTCCTACGGCAGTGCTGGGCTACATGCCTCGCCAGAGAAGATGCTGATTCACAAATCAGTTTAGATACAACCAGCGTGAGCAGCCAGGCAGACGTCTTCCCATTTAAGATGAACACCTGTGTTTGTGCTTGAAGGCGGTCACAGCATCATCCTTCAGAGGTTTTCTTGAAGTATCACAGAGGGGATAGAAGTGATTAAGAAATAGAAAGGGGAGAGAAATCAAGAGAAATGAAACCCCAAAATGTCACCTAAAAAGGGGAACAAGTTTATTTAAGGTTAAACTACACAAACAGAAGGACAAGTGTGGATTTTACCATAAAAAGGCGCAGGTAAATATGTAGCAGGTGGAACTTCCAGGCTGCTGCTCCCCTGGGATTTCTAGGCTTTTACCAAAGTGCCTGAGGGCAAATATTTGCTGGGGACTGAAAGGCAACTTCTGTTTCTACTTCACCGCCAAGCACTTTCCTTCCTTGGGTTATATGATCTTTTCCAGAACAGTTCGCTTACTTCAAGGCAACACCATTCACGACCAAGACGCAACCGGAACTTCTTTACGCTGGATCAGAGCAGCTTCCTTGAAATAAAATGGCCACCCTGTGTTTTTCCAAGGGGTAAGTCTTGGGTCATTTTATACCAACCTTAGGGAAATGTGACCCATGGCTGCAGGTTACCAGGATGTGTGCATGAATTTACTTCCTTTTTTTTTTTTTTTTATGTTCCAGTGACTCCACCAGCAAAATGGAGGATCAATAATTGACATTTATCTGCTTGGGGGAAGACTCTAGACTCTCCTGGGAAACACCAGGAGCTTTGTTTGTCTAAAGAGAAAGGAAGCCTCTAGGGTTGGGGATTTTCCATCATTGCTTCCGGAAATCCAAGAGGTGATTTTTAACCTCTTTCCACTTCATCTCCAAAGAAAATCTTCCCCCAAACCCGTAAAACTTGAAGATATTTAATGAGATAACACAAATAGGCTTTTTATTGCAGTCCCTTCTTTCCTTTCACCTTTGAAGGAATTCCTGGCCTTTGGAGGTTGAATCAGGAAACAACTTATTTATTTATTTTTGTCTTTTCTCTTTTTTTAGGGCTGCGGCCACAGCACATGGAGGTTCCCAGGCTAGGGGTCGAATCAGAGCTGTAGCTGCCAGCCTCCACCATAGCAATGTGGGATCTGAGCCGTTTCTATGACCTACACCACAGCTCAGGACCACACTGGATCCTTAATCTACTGAGAAAGGCCAGAGGTCAGACCTGCATCCTCATGGATCTTAGTCAGGTTTGTTAACCACTGAGCCACCATAAGAACTCCTTTTTTAAAACAAAAAAATAAATAAATAAAAGTAATTTATTTATTTTGCTTTTTTAGGGCCGCACCCATGGCATATGGAGTTTCTCAGGCTAGGGGTCTAATCGGAGCTACAGCTGCTGGGCTACACCACAGCCACAGCAACGCAGGATCCAAGCTGCATCTGCAACCTGCACCAAAGCTCATGGCAATGCCGGATCCTTAACCCACTGAGTGAGGCCAGGGATTGAACCCGCGTCCTCATGGATCCTAGTTGAGTTCGTTAACCGCTGAGCCACGAAGGGAACTCCTGATGCAGGAAACTAGAAGATTTGTTATGTATTCAGTGTGCTTTTGTTGGGGGATTCCAGAGGGTTGACTTTGGGCTTATGGAAAGCCTGGAACTTTGAGTCAATTCATAGCAAATGATAGTGCTGCCACACCCAAAAATGTGCTGTCTTTAATACTCTCAACTGAGAGGCTATAGAATATAAAATTCTTTGATGTCATTTATTCATGATCCCCTGAGGAAAATTATCTCTGCCTGAAATTATGTTTTTCAGTTTGGATTACTGGTGAAAACCCTGGATCCTGGGAAGATGATGCTTCCCAATTCAGGTCTAATAACTTTTAAGTGACTTTGGTTCATTGATTTCACTAACCTTTCCCAAGGCCTTAAACATATCTTTCTAGGATACTGAACTTTAACCAAAAACAAGTGTTTCAGGGAATGAGGCTGGTAGAAGATCAGCCAGAACTGCATAGTATTTATAAGTACAATAATAATATTAATAATAGTCTACATTGATTTTCCTGCTTCTGGGCTCAGCATCTTACAGGGATTGCCTTATTTAAATATTGACAATAACTTTGTAAAGTTAGTTCTACAATCATTTTTCTCCTTTTCTTCCCCCCCCCCCCAATTTCCTGCTGAGGAAAGAGTTTAGAGTACCAAAGAAATCTGTCATGATAGGAGCCACTCCAATCCAGACCCTGGGTGTTGACAGTGAGACCCCAGGAAGTGTCACTTCTTAAGTACGGAGAGTCACGTGGAAGAGGAAACCAGCAAAGCTCACAGGGGCGAAAGCTGACAAGATCACGTTCACGGAGCAAGGGGACCCTTGAGCCCAAAACTGGATAGAATTCTGGAACCCACCCTTTATGTACATGACTCTCAGACATGACTCTGATCCCCCATAAAAGGAGCACTGACCAGTTCAAGGCTTTTGGAATGCAGAAGACTCCCTAGGTCCCTTTGTCCTCTTTGTCTGTGAGGCCATCTCCCATCACTCAGGCCTCTGTGATATCTGCTCCCTAACACTCCAAGGAATAAGGCCCATAAAGACATTTCCCAGTGTCTTCCAGCATGTTTATATAATTAATTCATTTGATCTCCACTGAAGCTTGTGAAGTCAGCTGAGGCGTACATTAAACCTTCACCTTATTACTTCTATTCTGTCAACCAGGAAATTGAGTCCTGGAGTTTATATTGTGGCTCAGCGGGTTAAGAACCTGACTAGTATCCATGAGGAGGTGGGTTCAATCCAATCCCTGGACCCGCTCAGTGGGTTAAGGATCCAGCGTCGCCACGAACTGTGGTGTACGCTGGCAGCTGCAGCTCCAATTCGACACCTAACCGGGGAACTTCCATTTGGTACCCCCCCCCCAACCAAAAAAAAAAAAAAATGGAAGGAAGGAAGGAAGGACAGACAGATGGATGGAAGGAAGAAACTGAGCCCCACAGAAGTAAGGTAACTTTCCCAGGACACTGAGCTAGTAGAGCTCGGCAGGGTAAAGCTGGGACCTTAACTCAGGGCCTTGAGCCCCAAGACCTGACTTGTTCTATGAGACCCTGTGCTTCTTTCGGTGTCAGATGTTTGCCCAGAGCCTACTAGGCATGGACTTTGGAGCAAAGCACTTTGGATAAGAAGATAATAATCCTCCCCCTTAGAAGGATTACTGTTTTCTTTGCAAGATGGCTCTTATTCTCATTCAATTTGTAACACACAAATAGTTGTTTTTTTTTTTCAGATTTCTTTTGTAGGCACCGTTAGTTTTATACCTCTTTCTGTCTCCCCTTACTCACAGCAGGTACTCAATATGTGTTCGGGTCAGGGCCGCTTGCATTAGTGACCAACAGTAGCAGCTCAGCAGAAAGGACAGAGGCTTTGGAAGCAGGCCAATCTGCACTCAAGGGCTGCCTCTGCCCCTTCTGGTTGTGTGGCTTCAGGAAGGTGCCTCTCAGTGCCTCAGGGAACCTCAGCGCAAAAGGAAGATGACAGAGTGATGACGGAGCGGAGTCTGAGATCAAGCAGGTGCGGCCTTGAGCGCAGGACACAGAGGAAGCAGGCAGGAAGTGCTGCCTCTGTAGTTGAATTTGTTATCCTTATCACCTTCCGAAGAGAGTTTCAGCTCCTCACCGCTAAGCCTGCAAGGCTTCCTCTGGTGTATTTCAACATGTGCTTCTGTTGAATCTGTAATCGCAGGCGGTTCTCTTTTATCTTCATTCAGGCGAGGAGGAGGATCACATTTAAAACCAAAGCTCAACCAAGTGCAACTCAGCACTGTGACTTCCCCAGCTGCAGGATGCATATTAATAGGATCAACCCAAGACCCTCTTGGCAGGTGTCCACCCTACCCCCGCACCCCAACCTTATTCAACAAAAACACAGTTAAATTTGGAACAGGAGCCTTTGAACCAGAACCCCTTTTTCAGCTATTTGTGGCACCCTTACGCTAAGTACAATGGCTGCGGGAGCTTCATTTTAGTGTTATAAAGTACTTCTAGCAGGACCAGAAACTGAGTCATTAACTATTGGATGAACTCCTGGAGCCCACTTAGGAGAGCACGTTAATGTGAACCAACATCATTTCTTTTTACTTTTTATTAAATTTATTTATTTTTTATCAGGGTATAGTTGATTTACATGGTTGAGTCAATTTCTGCTGTACAGCATAGTGAACCAGTCATGCACACATATATATATTCTTGTTCTCGTGTAATCTTCCATCACCTTCTACCCCAAGAGACTGGATACAGTTCCCTATGTTAACAGTCGGATCTCATTGCTTTCCTATTCTAAATGTAATAGTCTGCATCTACCAACCCCAGACTCTCCATCTATCCTACGTCTTCCCCCGACCCTTGGCAGCCACAAGTCTGTTTTCTATATCCGTGAGCCAAAGTCATTTCCCAAAGGGGTGACTTCCCCCACTTCCTTCATGCCAGCCTGGGACAAAACTGCTCTCGAGACCGGGCTGCCATTGCACAGAATGCCTCTGAGGCTGGATGATGCCAGCTCAGTTATATCAGATCTCCCACTTGTTTTGCTCAAAGCGGCCTCAGAGAAAGGAAATGCCTGTGCTGAAACGGGGCCTCTGTTAAAAAAGCAAACAAAACAAAGCAAAAGCAAAACCACTGTTCCAAGACAGCTCAGGGTACTCACTCCTCTACTCCTCTCATGACAGAGTACACAGCAATAAAAGTCCCGGTACTCTGTCACTTTATGTGTCTCCAATGTACTCCTGCCTGAGATTCAGGTCAGAGAGGATAAGAACCAGCTTCGTCTTCCACCTGGGTCTTTCCAAGCCCAGATGCAAGCTCCTTTCCATCCTTCAGTTCTTTTCCCCTCTCCCCTGCCCCACTGCATAGCGCCTAGCAGGGGCACAAGAGTCTATTTCTACTGTGAGCTATGTGTTTAGCATTAAATGCCTTAAAAGTAATTTGACAGCAGCCCGGGCTGAATCTGGAATACGTCCAGGTGTGCCTGTTGAATATAAGATGTTCACTGTTCCACCCTGGCATTTGAATAATTGCTTCTCCCATTTCTGAACCTACCTATAGCTAACTTAGAGTTCTTGGAAGATGCCAGGCTCTGCACTCAGGCTGACTTGCCTTATCTTGTTTAAACCCAACAAAGACCCCAATATAATTGCTTCTCCCATTTCTGAACCTACCTATAGCTAACTTAGAGTTCTTGGAAGATGCCAGGCTCTGCACTCAGGCTG
>PVHT020000022.1:3824848-3853493 GCA_004024745.2 Catagonus wagneri
AACTTAGAGTTCTTGGAAGATGCCAGGCTCTGCACTCAGGCTGACTTGCCTTATCTTGTTTAAACCCAACAAAGACCCCAATATAATTGCTTCTCCCATTTCTGAACCTACCTATAGCTAACTTAGAGTTCTTGGAAGATGCCAGGCTCTGCACTCAGGCTGACTTGCCTTATCTTGTTTAAACCCAACAAAGACCCCATGAAGTAGGTTCTACTGTCATCCCACTTTACTGCTAAGAAAAGCAAGGGAAATCAAGTCACTCAAGAACCCATGCTGGAGTTCCCGTCGTTGCTCAGTGGTTAACGAATCCGACTAAGAACCATGAGGTTGTGGGTTCGATCCCTGGCCTTGCTCAGTGGGTTAAGGATCCGGCGTTGCCATGAGCCGTGGTGTAGGTTGCAGACGCGGCTCGGATCTCGCGTTGCTGTGGCTGTGGCGAAGGCCGGCGGCTACAGCTCCTGTTAGACCCCTAGCCTGGGAACCTCCAAATGCCGTGGGTGCGGCTCTAGATAAAGGCAAAAAAGACAAAAAAAAAAAAAAAAAAACCCATGCTGTTAACCTCTCTGCCACGTCATCTCTCAGTTACAAGATACTGTCAGCTTTGTTCTCTTTAAGGATGAAAATACCTTGCATGTGGAGGCCCAAGGCTTAAAATTCCATGCCATGTTCTCTGTTTGGTCCTTGCTACCTCACTGGTGTTTCAGAAGTGCCACAATTAGTTCAGCTTCAGTAAGAATTTACACAAAGCCCATCTCTCGAGCCTCCTAGATTGTCCACTTAGTATCAAAGTAGACAGAGGAAGTGCCAAAATCTGTTTCAGGGAGATTAGTCCTTATGAAACAGAGAAATCAATGTAAATGTTAAACTGAAAATGTTTCAGCCTCTAGGGAATGGAGAGGCCAGATCATGGGGAGGTGGAGGGATCTGAGCTGATCCTTGAAGAATGAGGTCAATGTCAAGAGGTGGAGGAGGAGAGAGAGGGGAAATGGTGTGAGAAAAGTCTTGGGGGCGGTGGAGGGGGAGAACACGGGGAGCTGGCTGGTCATATAATGTGTGCATCGTAGTTTCTCTTCACCATCAAGCCTGGGAAGTCTAGAGTCCTTACCGTCCCTGCTCTTGATACAAACAAATGCTTCTTAGTCCAGCAAACAGATTATTCTCTAGAGCCTGGGATGGGAGTCAAAGGGCCCGCATGTGGGGTATGTTCCAGAGACTGGAGGACCGGTCTGTCTCTTTTCAGTTTTCATGGTGTCTACCTGTCTGTCCTCTCCTATTCCTGTCTTCTCTGAACTTGTTTTTTTTTGTAAACTGAGCATATGGAAGTTTTATGAGTGGAATGAAACAACCCAAGTTGTTGTCCCAGCTCCGCCACCCCTGGCTGTGTGCGGTGTTGGAGGAGGAGGAGGAGGAGGAGTGTTTCCTGTGACTGGCCACATGCCACACACTTTGCCTGGGCTAATTCCTTATATCATCCCAAGAAAGTTGATTCACAAACTGCTACCACCCCCATTTTATAGATGACAAAACGGAGGTTTAGGGAGTTGAGCAACTCGCCCCAGATCACAGCACTGGTCATGAGCGAGACTGGGACTCCATGCCATACCCAATGTGACCGCCCAGCCTCTGTTCTGAGCCCACTAGTTATACTTCCCAAGTCAGGGGACTTCTTGGAGCCTCATTTTCTTCACGTGCAAACTGTTTGTAACAGCGCCTACGGTGGTGATGTAAGCGCCGCATCCACTCCATGCCCCAGCATAGTGGGTGGTTGAGTAGAGACCTCATTCAGTTTTCAAGATTCGAAAGGAGTGAACATTTCCATTAGCTTTTTCTCATGCCTTTCCGCTTCCTCAAGGATTTTGTAAGCACTCAGTAAGAACGGAGGGCTCCAACCTAGTCTTTTACTTTCTCAACCTTTGTGATACCACACATAAGAAACTAACCCTTGATTCCTTTATTTTTAGTTCTTCTCTCTCCCTTTCTCTTTTTCTATGTTGCCTATCTTTGCAGATCTCATTGAGGGTGAAACTAGGAAAGTACAGTCGTCCCTTGGTATCTGAAGGGGAGTGGTTCCAGGAACCACTCCCCTCCCTAAGATACTGAAATGCAGGATGCTCAAGTCCCTCGGATAAAATGATGCAGTACAGTCAGGCCTCTGTGTCCCTGGGTTTCACATCCACCGATTGGAGAGTGGGCTGTACTTCACTCAGGTGAGTCTGTAGGTGATAGAAAGGTGGAACAAAGCTCTATTGTCTTTGGGTGGGGGTGGAGAAGGCCAGGTACCTCAGGTTTGACATTAAGTACTGTTCAACCAAATACATATTGAGCAGGTGTGTGAGCAGGTGGGGTGGCTCTGGGACAGATGCTGAACAGGTCACACAGAGTCTAGTGGGTGTAATTACACTTTTGTAAAAGTGAATGCTGGACTTTCTCCCCTGCGGGTCTTAGCCACAGGGACAAAAAACAAAAACAAAACAAAACACCGTCTTAATTAGTTTCAGCTTCTAAAGGAGTCTTAGCAAGCCAGACTTCTGAACCTGCCTCCTACAGGGAAAACACTTTCAAATCACATCAGTTGGCAACAAAGCCCTCTGAAACAAAAACCCAAAACCAAAAATCCTATTTCTAACTAAAGTGTAACTGTGCTTCTTAGGTAGTCAGCTTGGTTATGCATTTGGCAGCTTGGAGTGACACAACCTTGGGCAGAAGTGGAATCTTCAGATTCTGTATCATTTACCAGGAACTGTAGAATGTCAGTATTAAAGCACCAGAGACATCCTATTTACATGACCCCTTCACTGATTTTTTAGAAAAAAAAAAAATAGGGGTATCCCAGAGATCTTAAGGTACTTAAATATATAACTGGTTCATAGTGGATTCAAGGTAAATCCTTTTTTCTTTTTACAAGTGTCCACATGTTGTAATACTCGTCCATGGCTATCATCATCCTATGAGGGAGATACCAGTATTCTTCTTCTACAAATGAGGAATCAGGGCTGAGAAATGATTAAGTGACTCACCCAGCAAGTACTAGCCCTGTAATCAAATGGTCTGACTAGCTTTCTTCTAATCTCTGTGTTATATCCCCAGGGCCATTTTGGAACAACCAAAGACAAGATGTAGCACAGGCATGAAGAAAACAGTCTTGTTAAGAAACTGCATAGTTCCTATATTACAAAGCTATAGTAATCCAAACAGTATGGTATTGGCACATGCAAAAAAGAAATATAGATCAATGGAACAGGATAGAAAGCCCAGAAATAAACCCGTGCACCTGTGGTCAACTAATCTATGACAAAGGAGGCACAAATATATAATGGAGAAAAGACAGTCTCTTCAACAAGTGGTGCTGAGAAAACCGGACAGCTACACATAAAAGAATGAAGTTTGAACATTCCCTAACACTATACAAAAAAAAAAAAACAAACTCAGAATGGATTAAAGACCAAAATGTAAGACAAGGTATTATAAAACTCTTAGAGGAAAACATAGGCAGAACAACTCTTTGATGTAAATCACAGAAATAGCTTTTTGGAGCCACCTTCTATAGTAAAGAAAATAAAAAGAAAAATAACAAATGGGACCTAATTAAAATTTAAAATTTTTTCATAGCAAAGGAAACCATAAACAAAATGAAAAGACAACACACAGGTAAAAATATTTGCAAACAAAGCAATCAATAGAAGATTAATCTCCCAAATACACAAACAACTCATGCAGCTCGATATAAAAAACAAATAACCAAATCGAAAAAATGGGCCAGAGATCTAAACAGACATTTCTCCAAAGAAGACAGACAGATGGCCAAGAAGCACATGAAATGATGCTCAACATTGCTAATTATTAGAGAACTGTAACTCAAAGCTACAATAAGGTGTCGCTTCACACTGGGCAGAAAGTTTACTAACAATAAATACTAGAGAGGATGTGGAGAAAAGGAAACACTTCTGCACTGTTGGTGGGAATGTAAATTGGTACAGCCACTACAGAAAATAGTATGGAGGTTCCTCAAAAAGCTAAAAATAGAACTACCATATGATCCAGCAATCCCACTCCTGGGCATATATATCCAGAAAAATTCAAAAGATACATGCACTCCAGTATTCATAGCAGCACTATTTACCATGACCAAGTCATGGAAGGAACCCAAGTGTTCGTCTACAAATGAATGGATAAAGAAGATGTGGTACATGTTTACAATGGAATACTACTCAGCCATAAAAAAGAACAAAATAATGCCATTTGCACCAACATGGATGGACCCAGAGATTATCATACTAAGTGAAGTAAAACAGAAAAAAAATACATAATATCACTTATATGTGGAATCTAAAAAAAGATTCAAATGAACTTTACAAAAGAGAACAGATTCACAGACTTTGAAAACAAACGTATATTTACCAAAGGGGAAAGGTGGAAGTGGGAGGGATAGATTGGGGTCTGGGATTGGTGTATGCACACTATTATACATGAAATAGATGGTCAATGAGGACCTGCTGTATAGTACAGGGAACTCTGCTCAATATTCTGTGATAACCTATATGGGTAAAGAATCTGAAAAGAGGGGATATGTGTAGGTATGTAACTGAATCACTTTGTCATACAGCAGAAATTGACACATTATCAGTCAATTACATTTCAATAAAATTTTTAAAAATAAAAAATGGTGAAAAAACAAAGAAAGAAAAAGAGAAAGAAAAGAAACTGCATAATCCTTTCATGTTAACACTCTGACCTTATTTCCATATAGGTCACTCTGTCTCTTTTGTTTTGACTCTAAAGGCAGGAAAGGTTGTTAAGCGCCCCATATTTTGGCAATATGGATTTATGGCTCTGCATTTATTCATTCATTCATTTATTCATTCATGAGATGTTTATTGAGCTCTTCTCTGTTCTAGACACTGTGCATATCACAAGCTAGCCTCCTTGACATCATTTCTATGTTAGCCATGAGGACGCGGTTTACCTCTTAAAATGTGGGTTGGTTTGGGATCTCTCCTGTGGACATTCCATTGGCATACAAATGATCTAACAGCAATATAGGTTCAAATTTCCTAAAATATGAGGATTCTAGAATGTGAAGTTTTCCACAGCAGAAACTGTGTCTTATTCTTCTTTGAACATCTTGAACAGCACTATACAGTAGAACTTCTTGGTGACAGAAATGCCTTATATCTACACTGATACTATAGCTACTTGCCACGTGTGGTTATTCACTAACTTAAAATGCAACTAAGGAACTGACATTTTATTTTAATTCATTTAAATTTAAATAGTCACGTAAACCTAATGGCTATTGTGTTGTGCAGCAGAGATGCAGATCAAAGGATTCTTAGCTCTCACTGTGCATGCTGCAAAGTTTACAAAACATTCAGATGCCCAAGTTCTACCCTTAGAGAATGTAGTTTACTTAGTCTTTGAGGTAGGGCCCAGGATACATAAGTTTGATTCTTTTTTTATTTTATTTTTTTCTATACAAAAATACAACTTTTAGCAGGAATCATTTTTCCCTCAATGTATCCAACTAACTCTTTAGAAATTTTTTAAAATTTATTTTTGACAATTGAAATTATATACGTTTAAGGTATACCATGTGATGTTTTGATACATGTATACATTATGCAATGATTTACATCAGTATGATTCTAACGTGCAGCAAGGAATGAGAGCTAGTACTTAGAATAACCCAGAGCTTGACATCTGGTGGGTGTTCAGGAAATGTCTTTTGAAATATTGGAATATATAAATGTCTTTTGAAATTGAGCTGAACGTTCACAAAGAATCCACATGTTCATAAAGATATTGTTGGAGTTCCTGTTGTGGCTCAGGGGTAAAGAACCTAACTAGTATCCACGAGGACATGGGTTTGATCCCTGGCCTCGCTCAGTGGGTTAAGGATCCAGCATTGCTGTGAGCTGTGATGTAGGTGGTAGATGAGGCTTGGATCCTGCACTGCTGTGACTGCGGCATAGGCTGGCAGCTGCAGCTCCAATTTGACCCCTAACCTGGGAACTTCCATATGCTGTGAATATGGCCCTAAAACAAACAAACAAACAAAAAAACGATATCATGTATATCATATCATGATAGTAATAGTAACATATTAATTAACAATGTTGATATGTGACATCTGTAGATATAAAACTTCTATTATAATACGCTAGTTACACCTTTAGGCATTCATTCATTCACAGTTAACTAAGCATCTACTATTTGCTAGGCATGATCCTGAGTGCTGAAGATACAGTAGCAAACTGAAACATGATTCCTGTCCTCATTACCCGGTGGAGAGAAACAATAACTAAGTAGATGCTCACAGATGGGGTAGGTTCTGTGGGGGAAAGAAAATTGATGCGATAGTACCTGGCAGTGAAGAAGGGGGACCTACTTCATTTCATTTTTTTTAGGGCCACACCCATGGCATATGGAGGTTCCCAGGCTAGGGGTCCAATCAGAGCTAGAGTTGCTGGCCTAAGCCACAGCCAAAGCAACGCAGGATCTGAGCCACGTCTGTCGACCTACACCACAGCTCATGATAATGCCGGATCCTTAACCCACTGAGCGAGGCCAGGGATTGAAGCCGCAACCTCATGGTTACTAGTTGGATTCATTTCCGATGTGCCACAACGGGAACTCCAAGGGGGACCTACTTTAGAGAAGTCGTCAGGAAGGGCCTCTTGGCAGAGATGATGCTTCAGACAGCTAAGAACGAGCCAGGTAATGTAGAGCAATGGGGAATGACCCCCAAGTAGAGGGCATCAAAGGCATAAAGTGGAAAGATCTTGCTGGTCTGGCAAACAGAAGGAAGACTAATGGTCCTACAGTAGATAGAGGGAGGAGACGGGATTGCCAGATGAGATGGAATGGTAGCTTGGAAGCAGATCACACAGAACCTTGTAGGAATTTGGATTTCATTCTAAGACCAAGAGTAATTCCTACAGGTTACAAACAGGAAAGACCACCCTGACTGCTGGTGGTAAAAACTGGGGGAGAAGGAGGCCCATCTGGGAGTATGACTCAGAATCATGGCAGCCAGATTGGAACGAGCAAGTAAAAAGAAGACTTGGAGGGAGATCCCTTCGTGGCTCAGCGGTTAATGAACCCGACTAGGATTTGATCCCTAGCCTCGTTCAGTGGGTTAAGGATCTGGCATTGCCATGAGCTGTTGTGTAGGTCACAGATGGGGTTCGGATCCTGCGTTGCTGTGGCTGTGGTGTAGGCCAGCGGCTGTAGCTCTGATTCGACCCCTAGCCTGGAAACTTCCATATGATGCAGATGTAGCACTAAAAAAAAATAAATAAATAAGAAGAAGACTTGGTGATCTTAACTCCTACTCACCCTTCACCCCCTCCCCACCCACTCACCCCCTCTGCCTTGCCCCAGGCAACCTGATAGATTATTTAGGCCAATTATGCTCTTAAGAAATAAACCTTTACATTGTAACATTTTTTTACTTTTTCAAAGAGCTTTCATGTTTCATCCTCTGTTGCCATAAATGATCACATTTTTATCTAGGCTAGTTTTAGAAGAGACTATATTCAAGGATTTCTGGGATAAAGAAACAATTTTTATTTTATTTCTTTGCTTCAGGTAGCATTCAATGTACAAATATTCCTCTTTCTTAAATCCCAATAAAGTTTAACTAAACTTCCAAAATAGATTGGAGTATGTTATTTTAATTTTAAAAGCTATCCCCACAAAATTCTTTCAAGCAGTGGACATTTTTTGGTATTCATTTATTTACTGGACAAATCTATTTTTGAGATGCAGCAATGTGCTAGATACTCTGTGCTGTAGTATGATGCTCACTAGGGGTCTCTGGTGGAGGCATGTGTAAAATATACAAGAATGGTACTGAACTGGATGAGAGAACAACAGTGGGCAGAAGAAAATGACTTGATTTTGAGTGGTCAGCGAAAGCTTCTCTGAGGAGAGAACATTTACATTGGGAGTGGATGGATATATAGGGGCAGCTACGCAGAGTGAGGAAAGGAGAAGAGGTGAGCGAGGGAACATATTCCAAGAAGAGGGAACAGCATTTGCAAAGACCCTGAGGTGGCAACTTCAAGAAACAAACAGCATGCCTGGAGTGTAGAGGGCGGGGTGGGGGGGATGGTGGAAGATGGGGTGGGAGTAGGACAATGTTTAAATCTTTTATTTATGGATAATTACTTCACGGAGAATTCAGGAAGAAAGTTATCGTATTGGGAGACACTGTTCCTGTAAGAACTATCAGAAGTGCAACTGAAATTTCCCCCCTGAAATTATAAAATTATAGTCAATGAAGAACTGATCAAACCATGACTCGAAAAGACACATGTACTCCAGTGTTCACTGCAGCACTCTATGCAACAGCCAGGTCATGGAAACAACCTAAATGCCCATCGACAGAGAAGTGGATAGGGAAGATATGGTACATACACACAATGGAATATTACTCAGCCATTAAAAGGAACGAAATAACATTTATAGCAACATGGATGGACCTACAAATTATCATGTGAAGTGAAACCAGTCAGACAATTAGACAGCAACATCCAATGCTACCGCTTACATGTGGAAACTGAAAAGACACAATGAACTTCTTTGCAGAACAGAGAAGACTCACAGACTTTGGAAAAACTATGGTCTCCAAATAAGACAATCTGGGGGGTGGAGGGATACACTGAGGGTTTGGGATGGAAATGCTATCAAATTGAGTTGTGATGATTTTTATACACCTATAATTGTAATAAAATTTATTAAGCAAAAAAAAAAAAAAAGAACTGATTCGATTTTCATACACTTATTTTACTCCATGATTGGGTAAGAGGTACCACACCTTTCTGTGTAAGTTAAGAACTTGTTGGGTGACTTGCTAACAATTTTCTCAATTTTAGGGAATAAGGTGTGGGGGAAGGAATTCCAAAAGGGTAACTGACAAGCTGAATCTGGTCCACAGACTGGATTCTCTGACCTGGACAGTGTTTTACAAAATCTGGATAGGTTGCAGTCATAGAAACAGCAATTTCCTTTTGTAACAGATGTGCAGCTGTACGGTGTTTCCCAGCTCCCCTGGCCTGGAGGAGCAACCACGTGACTGCAATCCACCAATGGAATGTGGGCCAAAGGGTTTAACAGTAAAATCCTTCTCTGTGCTGTGGGCTTTCTCTTTCTTCATCTGCAGTGGAATGTGGAAGAAAAATGCCGTAGGAGATGCAGAATCACCTGATAAAGGGAAGCCCACTCCCTGAATGATGGGACCAAATCTCCACAGTGACCCACATGGCCTGTGATGGGAGTGAAAATTAAAACTTCATTGATTTCACCACCGAGATTCTGAGCTTGTTTCTTTGTTGAACCCTCCAGAATCAGGCTCTGAGATAAAGCTTGGTGTCTAAGCAGTTTATTTGAAGGTGATCTCAGAAAACATGAGTAGGCGAGGGAGGGAGGTGTTGGTGAAGGCAGGGAAAACAGTGGGCAGCTAGAAACCATAGGCATCTGGAGCTCCTCTCACAGGGGAGCTCAGGGAGAAAATTCAGACGGTTCTGCAGAGTTATCCCAACTGAGAGGTGGGAAGACTGGGGTATTTATGTGCTCCCTCCATTTCTGTCATCAGTGGAGAGCTGCTTTCAAGAGGTCTAACTCTTCAGCATTTTCATCCTGCCCTGCATGAAGGCCAAGTATTTGCACAATATCTTCAGGTGGTGAGTACAAGGCATTCCCTGCGGGCACCCTGGCAGAGGCTAAGTGGGGAACTGACAGTATCTGTTGAGAACATTTGGCCTACACTGACTTATATGGGTGTCAACATTTAATATTAGATGATTTTACATAAAAATCTGAACTTCTGACTTCTCTGAAAAAATGAGGTAGTCAATATTGGGTCTAATTTCTGTATGACAATAACTGGCTGGAGCTGACTAATGATTGATGCATTAGAGGGAGTAGGGTCCCTAGATCTTCACAGTCCCCACTATATCCTATTGTGGCTCACCCTCAGCCTGTCTCCCTTGTTCATATTACTTTCATGGTCCTTGTGGTAGGTGTTTGCTTCTCTAATCCTTGTGTTCTTCTAGGACACTTTTGTTTTCCCTTTCCACCTTTTTCTTTTCTTTTCTTTTCTTTTCTTTTCTTTTCTTTTCTTTTCTTTTCTTTTCTTTTCTTCTTAGGGCCATACATGAGGCATGTGGAGGTTCCCAGGCTAGGGATCTAACAGGAGTCGTAGCTGCCGGCCTCCATCACAGCCACAACAATTTGGGATCCAAGCTGCATCTGCAACCTACACCACAGCTCAGGCAATGCTGGTTCCTTCACCCACTGAGCAGGGCCAGGGACCAAACCTGCATCCTCGTGGATACTAGTCAGGTTCGCAACCACTGAGCCACAACAGGAACTCCCACCTTTCTTTTTCAATCCAACTAAATTTTCTTTCCTCCCTAGCCCACTTTGAACACTGCTTAAGATACACTTTGGTGAGAATTCCCCTGACCACCCTCACCGAGGTCACTTGCCATGCTTTTGCAGTCAACTAGAGATGTACCGTCTAATATGGTAGCCAGATATGGCTACATGTGGCTTTTTAGGTTTAAATTTCAGTTCATTAAAATGAACTAAGTTTAGCTAAAATTTAAAATGCAGTCCTTTCATTGCATATTTCAAGGATTCAATAGCCATAGAGGTCAGGGGCTATGATATTCGATGGCATAGACATAACACATTTCCATAACTATAGAAAGTTTATTGGACAACATCGATCCATAGAATGTATGCTGTATCTTAGTTCTGGTTTTTCTTGTTGGTGTCCTTATGTTTTCCATAAGGATTTACTCTTTAAGGTGAAATCTACCACAGAAATAAAAGAGCTTGTTTTACATACCGCATTCTTTCTCACCACCTAATACCTAAGCAATTGCCTGCAGTAATACTGAGGATGGTTCTCAAGTTCTTAAACGATGTTCTATACCAGGGTCCCCACTGGTCTCATTCAAGGAGACACTGTGTCTTCCTCTGGCCCCCTCAGGCTTGTATGGAAGATCGGGAAGTTGCTCAGAGTGGAAAAGGACAGAGAAAGTCAGATATGATTTCAATAGCATACCCTCTTAGGGTTGAGAAGAAACTCATTAAGACCACTTACTGCTTTCCAGTTTAAAAAAAAAAAAAAAGGCAACAGAGCTATTTAACCCATACTTTGTAAAATATATATATATATATATATATATATATATATATATATATATATATATATATATATATATATATTTCATGCCTTTATTTAAAATTTCATAGTGGCTTAAGAATCTGACTACAGGGGGTCAGATTGCTGCAAAGGGGGTGGGTTCAATCTCTGGCCTGAGGACTTCCATAAATTATGGGTGCAGCCATTAAAAAAAAATTCCACAATGATAGGGGCAATAGAGCATCAAAGTACATAGCGCACCCTGACTTGGGAGTCTGACAAACTGTGTTGACAGTCCAGCTCTGATCCTTATTACCTGTGGGCCCTTGCACCATTTACTTGCCTTCCCTGAGCCTCAATTTATTTGAAGGGAAATCATAATAATGCTTACAGATTAAGTAAGTATTAAATAAGGATTAAATAAGATAAATAAGGATTAAATAAGATAAATAAGGATTAAATAAGATAAATGCCCCAGAAAGTGCTATAAGTGCTAGCTATTATTATTAACAAAACATCAAATTCAAAGGAAAAACAATCAAGGTAAGAACTGGCTTCAAGACGTGCCCCTTGTTGGAAAGGACCAAAGTAAATAATGCGTCCAGAAAATTCCCTCTAATAAAAACATTTGCAAAGTTGCAGGAGATCCATTTTGACACACTCATTTTTCTTGGAAACTATGAATGTATTTCCATTAACATAAAGACTACGATTATTAGGCAAGCATTGCACCCTCCCCTTGTCCTACTCTGCCACACAAATAATTTCTCAAATTAAAACTACTATTCAGTGGGGGAAAAATAATGATGCAAATAGGATGACCAGGAAGAAAAGGACTACAGAACTATAATCATTCAGTTCTAGGTCAGAAAGTAAAATCATTATAGAGACTATTGCTCTCTTTTTCTGTCTTATCCATCCAAATGTCTTCGACATTTGAAAACAATAGACCATTTTGAATGCTTTCCTTTTCCAAAGAGGTAAACAATGACTGGAAACGTTAATGTTCTCAAACACCTCTGAGGCATGCCTCTGTCCTCTTGGCCATCAAACTGTGAAAAATCATCATGCAATTCAATAATCTCACCAAGAAACAGATTAAAGGCACTTTCGGCTGAACAGAATGGATCATGCTAGGCCTATGTAGGAATGGCATTTTGGCCAATGGCCATGGTGTCGTGATGGAAACTCACTTGGGTAGAAGCTCCAAAGCAGCATTGGGTAGATATTCCTTCTTTACTGTGCCTAGTTTATTGTTAAAGGAAGATGCTCAAAATTGGTTGCTAAGCAAAATAAGGTAGATTTCAAAAGGGGATGTGTGGTATGATCACATTCTGGTAAAAGAATGGAAAGTGTCTATTAGAGCGCTTTGCAGTCACAGAAATGCACTCTGGCTCTTAAGAACAGGAATTTATTGGAAGGGTGGAGAAGTTCACAGAAGTTTCAGTTAGCTATTGCTGTGTAACAAACCACCCTAAACTTAGTGGCTTAAAAAAATCAGTTTGTTTAGCTCAGGAATTTAGGCTGGTCTTCCCTATCTATCTGAAGGCAGCTGTGTGTCCATTAGGTGGTTCTGCTTCTGTGAGTTGGCTGAGGCCCCTGGGCTTTCCTCCAAATGCTTTCTCATCTTCCAGCAGACAAGGCCAGTCTTGTTCTTATGGTGGAGCCAATAGTCTAGGAGAGAGCATGGAAGCACATGGGGCCTCTTGAAGCCCAGGCTTTAAGCTGGCATGCTCTCAGTTTCCCTGCATTCTGGTGGCCAAAGCAAGTCACAAGGCATTCCAGATCCAAGGGCTAAGAAACTAGATTCCACCCCTTCATAGGACTCTAACCCTTGCAAAGGGCATAGATATGGAGGCCACTAGTTGGGACCATTGATGTAATGAGTTTACTATAATAGAACTGATGGGAAAGTGGAAGAATCAGTTCTCAGAAGGCCCTGGACTCAGGGAGGCTTAGGTGTCTGGGTGATGGCAACTCATGGGTGATCGCCTCAGGGTTTCCCTCTCAGGTTGAGAGAATTCCAGCATTTTCAATCCCTGAGGCTCACTTAGCTAGGAAATCTCACCTTGGTCACCTACTTTGCCTGCAGAAGACATGACATCTGAATTGGCTGCTCAACTAGCAATGATATTCTATTGATGGAGTGGCTGTGCCTGGAGCAAAATGCAAGTGTGACTTGAATCCTGGTATCCACACCAACATGGGCTCCATACACCAAAGTGGTCAGGAGTACTATCTGCATGGTGGATCTACGGAAAAGGTGTTTTTTGGTTGTTTTTGTCTGCATGTATTTCTTAAATTTCTCTAGGAACATTACGTATTTTTTTTATCTTATAAAAAAGTTATAGAAACACAAACTTGTGGCAGGACAGGTACAGTAGGAAGGTATATATTTGACTTCAGGTATTTTGGGCTTAGCTCTTTTCCCCGCCCTCCCTCTTCTTTTCCTCCTCTCCCTCCCCCCTCCTCCTACACACGTGTACACACACAGACACACACCCCTTCCTTCTCATTCCAAAGGGAAACTGTTTCGAGTCTCCATCTTCTCATCTGTAAAATGATAGGAGAGATTGTCTCCAAAATCATTTCTACTTACAAGTAATGGATACAGGCATAATTCTAATTTATCAGCTAAATTATTTTATATGCTGTTTGACATTTTCTCTTCATCCGAATATACTATAGTTTAGCTCTCAAGTCTTCTTTGGAGAGAAAGGTTTTCTTTAATGTCCCCCTCTTTGGTCCCATCACCAGAAGCTGATATGCATGTCAGTTGGAAGACCACATACACTTAACAGGTGCTGCTCCATACCTGAGGAGGGCTCCAAACTCAGGCTTTACTTGTTAGAAATCCGTCCCTGCAGAAAATATCCCTTCCTAACATCTAATGCTGATATGAGAGAGAAAGAGAGAGAGAATTCTGTGTTGGTGTATGCTTACAGGGGTCACTGACAAGTGGCTTTGACCTTGTGCGTTGGACTTAGGGTAGCTAAAAAAGCAAAACAAAACGAACAAACCAAAAAAAAATTCCCCAGGACATTCAGCTAAATCTGAGCTTCAGATAAACAAGAAACAACTTGTTAACTTAAGTATGCCCCATATATTCCAGATATTGCTACTCTAAACAGGACAGATTTATATTAAGTATGTATTCACTTTTATCATAAATTCAATTACCATTGGCTAAATCTGGCAACCTTAGTTAGATTTCTAATGTTATTTGTTCCTCTATAACCGTACCACCCTCAGGCACAGAGAAAATATATGACCTGGCCAAAGACCCAAAACTTCTGTTTTGAAGCATCTGAAAGAAATCATGAGGGGAAACATTTTGCAGGAGGATATTCCTCATTTCCTATGGTCGTGACAGTCTGGAACAGGAATTCAAGTCTGGTTCTAAATTCAGGGAAAAAGTAATTCTTTTCTTGTTTTTTTTTTTTCTTTGACAAAAGTTCTATAGCTGCAGTATACACCCATATGCACGCACGCACATTGTTTTAAAAAACCAAGCAAAATCTATCATCAACCAAAGGTAGCTCAAGGGAGGCCAAATGAGACATCTCCTCTGAACTTCAAAGAGGGAAACGAGATCAACACTTCAACTCCAAGAGCTGAATTAACGAAATCACTCACATGTTCCTCAAAAACTCTCAGAACAGCCACATGACTGCAGGAAAACCTGCGACTTTTGCAAACACATGAAAGGAAGCGATAATAAGAAAGGGGGGTAATGGAGTTCCCGTCGTAGCTCAGTGGTTAACGAATCTGACTAGGAACCATGAGGTTGAGGGTTCGATCCCTGGCCTCGCTCAGTGGGTTAAGGATCCGGCGTTGCTGTGAGCTGTGGTGTAGGTTGCAGACGCAGCTCGGATCCCGCGTTGCTGTGGCTGTGGCGAAGGCCGGCAGCTACAGCTCCTGTTAGACCCCTAGCCTGGAACCTCCATATGTGCGGGTGCGGCCCTAGATAAGGCAAAAAGACAAAAAAAAGGAAAGAAAGGGGGTAATGAACCACTGAGCACATGCAAGGGAAAGAAAAGTAGAGGAAGGCTTTGGCAGCGCTTGGCTTGCCCTGCCTGTGGGGAGGTACCCGCTCAAGCGAGGGAAAGATAAAGAGAACAGGGAGGAACTCAGAACTGGGAAAGACCTGGTTCAAGGACACTGTGTGTTTTGTTGTTAGGTTCAGCGTAGTGAGAACTCCAGTTCCTTTAGAATCCCAACTGCCTTCTGCACAAACAATGATGGGACCTTACAGGAGAAAAAGGGTAGACAAATATACTCCAGCTTCGTCCCCCGCCCCCCACCCAAACCTCACTGAGGCTTCTTGTGAATGAAGGAGTGCCAGTTGTCTCCCCCTCAGTCACTGCACCTTCGAACAGGATTCCGTGTGGCCACAATTTAATGTTCATGTCGTCCTGGCACTAATGAGGTTGGTCTATTTTAGCCTTTATTGACAAGGAGGAGAGGGCAGGCAGGCAGGTGTCCAGAGCACTAACCTCCAAAAGGACAATTTCCTCTGTGTTTGAAACAGGAGGAATGTGCCAGCTGATAGGACTCTATTCTTTGGGGTTATTTCCTCAACAGAGCCCAGTTTGATTTTCGAATTTGCCAAACAGATCCACTCACCCAGCTTTTGTTGATATTCTTTCCTCTGACGGCTCCAGTCTTGAAACCCTAGACTCAAGGTCAAGTTACTTCATTTATTTTTTGTTTACCAAATGCCTATGGAGCACACGTTATGGGCCAGGCACCGTTTTAAAACAGTTTATGCATTTAAGCCTCCACACAACTATACGAGGTAGGGGCCACTATCATCCTCATTTTACAGATGGGGAAACTGAGACCTTGAATGGTGAAGAAACTCGACCAAGTAAGCGGCGATACCCTTGACCACTTTGCTGTGTGCTTTCCTCTTGGGTTTGTGCTGATGTAATTTGCACCTCTTGGCGGTACCACTGTTAATTCTCCTGATCTTGGGGGGAATACACTTCCCTGGGTGGGAGAGCTGGGGATGGAGCTGCAAGGCAATTCATGTTGCTAAGTGGGATGGGAAAAAGAAAATGTACCATGGACACTCTGTTAACCTCAGGACATGGTGGAAATCAGTTGTCTCAGGGAATCTAGTCCTTAGCTCCCCTGTATGAGGTTTGAGGGCTCCCATTTCAAAAACAGTTATGCAGCTTCAGAGAGGAAACACTGTGTTAGCAGTTATCTCATCCCCTGAAATTCAGCATCTATGGATCTGAAATGTCCAGAAATGTCGTGGATTTAGCTGAAGTCAAGAATAAGTTCCTTTTGGGGAGTTCCCGTTGTGGCACAGCGGAAATGAATCCGACTAGTATCCATGAGGATGCGGGTTCAGTCCCTGGCCCTGTTCAGTTGGGTTAAAGATCCAGCATTGTCATGGGCTGTGGTGTAGGTTGCAGATGCTGATCAGATCCCAAGTTGCTGTGGTGTAGGCCAGCAGCTGCCACTCCGATTTGACCCCTAGCCTGGGAACCTCCATATGCCATGTGGCGCAACCCTAAAAAGCAAAAAAATTTTAAAAAAGAATAAGTAAGTTCCTTTTCTGAGGTTAAAAAATTTCTCGGAGTTTCATTGTGGCTCAGAGATTACAAACCTGACTAGGATCTGTGAGGACACCAGTTCCATCCCTGACCTTTCTCAGTAGGTTAAGGATCCGGTGTTGCTGAGAGCTGTGGTGTAGGTCACAGATGAGGCTCGGAATTGGCGTTGCTGTGTCTGTGGCATAGGCCAGCAGCTGCAGCTCTGATTTAGCTCCTAGCCTGGGAATTTCCACATGCTGCAGGTGCGGTCCTGAAAAAAAAAAAGGAAAAGAAAATTTCTCTACGCGAAGGAGTTATTCTTATTTGTATGCGATTAGTGGGTTGACCATACAGCTCATTGTCCAGACTGCAAGATTTTTAAGAGTAAAGGTGGCATTATTAATAATTATGCAAGGACAGACTGGTATTAAACCAAGACACAACTTGGCAAATGGGAGATATAGTCACTCTAATGATAAATGAAACCAGAACTAGCATCTTGGGTGTGTATGTGTATGTCTGTCAGCCCCACACTCCTAACTTACCCCTCTCCCCAGAACTAGCGTCTTCAAGCAATGACAAAGGTTTATTCTGGAGAAGCCCAACTAGGATATCATGTGACACCCTTGCTGTGCTTGTCCTGGGTTGGCACTGATAAGTCAGCCAGGTTTTATAAGCGCTGTGAGAGCTCGTGGTAGTTCTGATAAGAACTGCACGGGGCCCCTGCAGACCTGCTCTGTGTGTCACAGATACAGTCACTTCACAGAGCACCTGAAACCCCACAAAGTTAGGCCAGGCTAGTGGATGAACACGGGGCCTTGCTAATTTTCAGCAGAGGACCAAGTGCCACCTGAACATCCGCATGGATTTTTTTCTGAGCCCACTTGATATGCTCTAGTTCAGTGGAGGTGACAGGATGTCAAGGAGCCTGGAAACCCTGTCAACTGAATGACAGCTGAAGAAAATGGGAACATACTGCTTGGAGGAGGGAAATGGGGGAGCCCTCCAGGGGTGGCATCAGATAGCTGGCTCCCTGCAGTGTGTAAGAAGGAACAGGCTTATCTTGAGTTGTCCGGAGTGTGGAACACAACGGCAACTCTGGGCAATCAGATCTTAGCTCAGCTGCAGTGAGTGAGCCTTTTTTGTTGAGATGGTGGTTTTTAATTTTGAGAGAAATGTTTTAAAATGGCATGTGTTCTTAAGAAAAGAAAAAAAACCCGCAAACAATAACAAAACATATAAGGTAAAAAGTAAAAGCCTTCCTCTTTCCTCCTGTTAATATTCCCTGCTGCCCAACCCCATCCCCCTGGAATAGCCTAATATTTATCCTCCCATGGCCCTCTCTTTGCACGTGCAAACACGCTATCTGTACATATGCATATGCATACTCTACATTTGCGTATAATCTTACTCTATTTTTCTTTTACTCTTAAAAAATAACCATAAAATAGGCATATCTCAGGGGGTGGTGAAGAGGAGGCCTCATTTCTGAATGATGTGATACAGAGATGCTTTGCTAAAAGGATTGGAAACGGTCGACTGTGATTTTAATTTTTTTTTTTGTCTTTTTCCCTTTTCTAGGCCCGCACTCATGGCATATGGAGGTTCCCAGGCTAGGGGTCGAATCAGAGCTGTAGCCACCAGCCTACACCACAGTCACAGCAACGCAGGATCCGAGTCGCATCTGTAGTCTATACCACAGCTCACGGCAACGCCGGATCCTTAACCCACTGAGTGAGGCCAGGGATCGAACCTGCAACCTCATGGTTCCTAGTCAGATTTGTTAACCACTGAGTCACGATGGGAACTCCTGTGATTTTAATTATTGACAGCACCCTTTTTTTTTTTTTGGTCTTTTGTCTTTTTAGGGCCTCACCCGCGTCATAAGGAGGTTCCCAGGTTAGGGGTCGAATCGGAGCTGGCCTACACCACCACCTACACCACCGCCGGCCTACACCACAGCCACAGCAACACTGGATCCAAGCCACGTCTGCGAACTACACCACTACAGCTTACGGTAACACCACATCCTTAACCAACTGAGAGAGGCCAGGGTTCGAACCTGTGTCCTCATGGATGCTAGTCAGATTCATTTCCACTGACCGACTATGAGAACTCTGACCGTACATATTTGAAGTGTTCCTAAATTTTATTTATTTATTTATTTATTTATTTATTTATTTAGTCTTTTCAGGGCCGCAATTGCAGCATATGGAGGTCCCCAGGCTAGGGACTGAATCAGAGCTACAGCTTGCCGGCCTACACCACAGTCACTGCAATGCAGGATCCAAGCCGCAATCTGTGACCTAACCACAGCTCACGGCAATGCCAGATCCTTAACCCACTGAGCGAGGCCAGGTATCAAACCCGCGTCCTCATGGATCCAAGTCAGGTTCGTTAACCCCTGAGCCATGACGGGAACTCCAGTTCCTCAATTTCAGTTAACAAGTTTTGACCTTCCCTTTTTTTTTAACTGAAAGTTTCTTACTAGGTGCCTTGAAAAACAAGTTGATATTGTGCTTTGATTCTTGTTAGTAAGAGGAAAAATGTTCAAACGATTTAAGCTGCTTAAAAAATGGAAGGGCTGTCTAGGAGTCTGAACCACTGGCTACGTTTAAGCGGAGGGTAGAGGACCACTCGGATGGACACTGCAGGGGAGATTAAAGCCACAGATTGCAAGGCGGGGAGAGGTGGACTGAGCGCCATCCAAGATCCATGGCCTCACACTGAGTCCCCGACTTCCTGTGCTTGCTCACCTGTGCCGTGAAACAGGTCCAGGAGGAGCTCTGCAAACAGGAGCATCCAAATGGCCCCTGGCCCCTAGCCCCACCCGCAGCAGGAACAGCAGGTGCATGCACAGCCAGGCTGGTTCCGGAGGCTGCCCACTGACAGGGGGCTGGTGGACAGGAATGCCTGCTGGTAGCAGTGCTTGTTCCAGCTGCTCTTTAGACCTTGGGGGAGCTTTCAACTTAGGTTCCTTGATTTTAAAGAAAGCAAATTCTTCTCTAAACACCGCAGGTTCTAAATCGACAGCAAATACTGTACATTCTTTCTTAAGAGCCTGGCAGGTCAGGAAATTACTCGTTCACCTGTTTCCTATTTGGATATTTCATCAAGAGGGAATTTAGTGGCTGTGAAAGAAGATATTACTTTGGTTGACCTTGGAAAAGAGACACTGGTTAGATTTCTCAGTGTTCAGAATCCCCTCCACTCCTAGAGGGGCTTGTATAGGTATTTCTTTTCTTTTTATCTGGAAAAAGACGCCCTGCAGAAACATTGCAAAAAGAATACCTATATAATCTGACCCATATTCACCAATGATTAACATTTTACTGCATTTTCTTTCTATACAAATATACATGTTAATATTATTGTCAGGAACTGTTATGGGCTGAATGTTTGTGCCCCTCTCTCCCCCAACACATGTGTTGAAATTCTAACCCAATGTGATGGTATTGGGACCTTTGCGAGGTGATCAGGTCATGAAGGCAGAGTCCACATGATTAGGAGCAGTGCCCTTATGAAAGAGACCCCCAGAGCACTCTGGATCCTTTGACCCTTCTACCCTGTGAGGACACAAGGAGAAGCCAGCCTGGAAGAGGACCCTTACTCAAACATGCTGGCACAATGACCTTGGACTTGTAGCTGCTAGAACTGTGAGGAATCCACTTCTGCTGTTTATAAGTCACCCAGTCTGTAGTATTACAACAATCCATATGGGCTAAGATAGGAAATATTTGATGTTAGCTGCACACATTGGATACTTCCCACCTGAACATATGGTCGAGTGTCCCCTAAGGACAAGGGTACGGTTTAAAGATCCAGTTTAGGACCCTTGATGGTGATATAATACAATTATTGAATGCAATCATATTCAAATTCTGCCAATTTTGTCTTTGAGAGCATGTTTTCCCAGTCTAGGACTGCATAGTTATACTTCATTGTCATGTTTCTTTAGTCTCTTTTATTGCAGAATGGTTCCTCAGCCTTTGTCTTTTATGAGACTGATATTCTTGAAGAGTCCGAGCCAATGGTTTTCTATCGTGTCTTTTGATCTGGGTTTGTTTGGTGATTCCTTTGGACAAGATTCAAATTATGCACGTGTTAGGTCACTCCCAGTCTATCTCATTCAGAGGCACCTGCTGTCAGTTTGTCCTGTTCTTGGTGACACTGACTTTGATCGTGTGGTTGAAGAGGTGCCCTGGTGAGTTCTCCACTTTAGGAGACTTGTTCCCTCTTTGTAATCAATAAATAATTGATGATGAGACATTGGCAGTGTTACCAGATTTCTTTGCTCTAAAGGTAACTAATGTTTCTCCTTTGATGTAATAACCTATGGAGAGACGCTTTTAGTCTGTATAAATAGCTTGTTTACAAGTAAATTGAGCATCCATTGATGACCCTTGCCTGAATCAATCTGAATTATAATTGGAATGAATTACAACATTGCTATGGTGGATAGATGCTTTGGAAAAAGGACTGCTGTAATATTGAGGTTTCTTCCCTGCAACCTCTCTCCACTATTCCTCTTCTAACACCGAAAGGGATACCCCAGGAAAGCCACTTGGGCCAATGTGACTAAGGGTCCCTGATGGCACCGGTCCCCACCATTGCAAAGTCTGATCTATGCCTGGAATATGAGGCAGCCATGGTCCAGCAGCAGGAGCCTGAGATTGAGAGTCAGATGAGCAATAACCTGGTATCTCCACTTGGATCGCGTTTCTCTAAATGAACGCATGCTAAAGGAACCCCTTTGAGGAGGTCACACCCTCAAACCTGCGCCTCCCTCAGAATTCCAATTTCAGTGAACATCCGCGCTACCTCCCTAGTTGCCCAAGGCAAAAGTCTGGACAGCACCCTTTACTCCCGACTCTTCCTGACTCGCCACATCTAAGCAACAACCATCCTGTGTGATGCTACCTTCCAAACATCTCCAAGAATTCACTGTCTTCTCTCCAGCCCTGCTGCACCAGCTGGTCCAAGCCACCATCATCTCTCACCTGTACTTCTGCAAAGGTTCCTGAATGTCCCTGTGCCTCTGATCACGCCCCATTCCTCCTCTCACCATGGCTCCCCATGGCTCTAAGGATCATTTAGTGAAAGTGTTAGATCCCAACTCCCTAACACGGTACTCAAGGCCCACAGCCAAGAGTTGACCCACTTCACCAGTGATATTTTTCACCGTGGAACCACCTCGTTCTTACTTACTGTCCTCAGTTCTGGCCCAGCAGACCAAGACAGAAACAAGGTATTCTTGGAAAACAAACAAACAAAAAAACCACAAAAAACATGCAGCTCCTCAATGCAAGCACACAGAGTAATTTCCCCCACAGGAAATCATGGAAGCAGCTTTGACCCAGCCATTTCCAGGACACTGACTTTAGAAAGTTGCTGCATAGCTGTAGATCCTCCTCCTTAGTTGAGGAGAGAAGTACTCACCAGGAGAGAGTTCCTTACAAGTTTGCTAATCAGGGCGTGTGAAGCACTGAAAAACACAGGCCACCAGAGGGCGCACCATGACCCCACAACAGGCTTGGGGAGGGCTGGGTTCCACATTTACCCTGAAAGAAAAAAATATTGGAAACATATTAGATACATTTATTTATGCTTTCTGACTACCATAGGCATCTCAAATCCCAAGGCTTTCACATTCTTTTATTTTTGTGCTGTATCCATGGTTTCGGGACAAACATACTAAGCAAAACCTTTCCCATCACTGAATGGAAAAGGAAATATGAAAGCTCAGGCTATTTTCTTCCTCCAAAATCAGACTACATTTTAAATAGTCTCTCATTAGGTAAGAATTCTTGATTCACTGAAGCAACTTCTAAAACTCTGTATGGCACATTACTCAGAAATGTTGGAAAATTCTCCAGAACATTGAGGATCAGGCAAGATGACAATGAAATACAATTAATAGTGACCTCTTATTGAGCATTTACTATGTTCCGGATACTATACAAAGAGTTTGGCATGTATTAAAGGACAAGACAAAGATGTGCCTCACATAACCAAGTCTAAATCTAAGTATTATTGTTCCCATTTTGCAAACTAGAAGACCAAGGTCCAGGGCACTTCAGTAACTTCACCAAGATCACAGGATTAGGATCTGAATGGGAGACTGTCAGATGTCAAGGTCTGTGTCCTACGCAGTATGCTGTGCCCTTTGGCGACCTCTCATCTTTCTCTTAGAAGCCCACTGTCTCCATTTCAGGACCTTCCCTCTTTCCTCTCTTCCTCCCATGAGTACACTCACAGGGCCAGGTGTGACCCCAGCAGACAGCTACCAAACTCTAGATCCAAACTGCCCAGCATTTCCTAGACCTCGCCTTCAATACCATTCAAAAGTGGGCTATCCTGTGTCTTATTCCTTCAGGACTGCTGTTTTGCGTTCAAGTACATTTTAGAGCCTGGTAGTATAATTTTTTTTTTATTAATCTTTGGTCTTTTTAGGGCCACAACCATGGCATATGGCGATTCCCAAGCTAGGGGTTGAATTGGAAATGTAGCCGCCGGCTTACACCACAGCCACAGCGGCACCGGATCCTTAACCCACTGAGCCAGGTCAGGGATTGAACCTGCATCCTCGTGCATGCTAGTCAGATTCATTTCCACTGAGCCACGCTGGGAACTCCTAATGTTGACTCAGTATGAGTACTGACTCACATGGGGCTCAGTAATGCTTGTTGGATGGATGGATGGATATTAACACACAGTTAGAGACAATAGAGGAAGTGTCAGATCGAGGGCAGAACATGAGTTCTGGAATTAAAAAAGACTTGGATACTGACTCTATCATTTGGGTGGTCCTTAGTGCTATGTAATCACCAAATACTTCTGGCTACGGTCATTTCAGGAACTTGGTAGCTCTCTCTCACTCTTAGTGTTTCCGTATTCCCCCAAAGGCTTCAGTCTTTGGGATTTGGGAATAAGAAATCAGAATTCCCAAGAATTGTCAGGAATTCTGAAACTATAAATTATTCTGTATTTTTCATGACATTTTATTTACATGTGTTTAAATAATAATGGGTCACCATAATAACGAACATTGAAACATTTTTTTTCTGTGATAGGTCTGTACCGCCAGAAGTTTTCTATAAAAGATGATACAAATAGTAAATGCATAATTTATTATTTTTATGAGCCAATTTCTCGTGACAAGATTATATATTTCAATAACATATAAAAAGGCTATATGGATATTTGATAATAAAAATATTAAAAGAAGGGGAGAGTAACACGAGATAAATAACCAAGAAAGTTACTCTAAAAATAGAATATGGAGTCCCTTGGTGGCCCAGTGGTTAAGGATCTGGCGTTGTCACTGCTTTGGTTTGGGTCACTGCTGTGATGCAGGTTTAGTCCCTGGTCCAGGAACTTCTGCATGCTGCAGGGGCGGCCAAAAAGTGGAATATAACACGACGAATATTTCTATAAGGTATTATTATTCAAACAAAAATTTAGCACAAAGTATTAATTGCCTAACCCATCTCCTTTTTCGCCTTGACATTTGTTCAGTTGTCAGGACTGTATACAAAAGCAATTTCAAGTCAAGCGTTAGAGGATATATTGCTTCATATAAGTCATTTTCCTTTTTAATGAAAATTTAAAAGATTTATTTTTCTTTTCTGTTTGCCCTGGTTTTGACTTTGCTGTCGCAACTGATATTGCTTTTGCTAATTCAAGACTTTTGTTTTTCCTGATTTCCTGTCAGAGTGTTCCCCAACAATTTTCACATCATCTGCTCTTTGCATTGCTTTCAGCTAAAGTTTTTACAAAGAACTGTAGCCTAGAGGGAGTATTCAAACACTGCAAAACACCGGTGAATTACTGGGTTGTGTTCAAATAACGGAATGTTCAGATCTCCTAGCAAAGTTAATTGTACTCAATAGGAGCATGTGCTGAATGTTTCCAAAACCTACTTCTTAGAATATCGCTCAAAGGATTTGTATGAAGCAGACTAAGCATACAGATTTATTGACATTTATTTGAAAGCATGGTTCACCCAGCTGACGGGGCCACGAACACACACTTACAATCTGGCAACCGCTGCTGGCGAGACTGCCTGATTGGATGGTTTTGGCTTCTGGGGTATCGCTGTCCTGATTCCCCTGAAAAGTCAACCTCAACCTGTGATTCTGCATATCGGTGTTTTTTGGTATTGCTTTCAACCTGACATGACTGAGTCCTTTGAACCAGTAACATCTCTCAGTTAATTCTTTATGGTTTAATTGAGGAGAATCAAAACTTCTTCCTGTTTTCCCAATTTCTTGACTGAATTTTACTGAGACTTGGGATTTGGAAAAGCACATGCATTACCAGAAAAATTCCAAGAAGGCATTCCCTCATGGAAAGAGTACCACTGCCTTTAAGAAGCAGGTGTAACACGTGGCAGGCTTTGGCCAATGGAACATGCCGCTTCCAGGCAGAAATGGTGAGAAACCATTATGAGATTTGCCAAGTTCCTTCTGCTGCACTAATTGTGCAAGTACATGTTGCACTAGACACTCCAGAACCAGGGTCCCTGAGTGACTGAGAGGAGCAGAGCCCACCAACAACTCACATAAAACGTGTGACATCCATGAGAAACTTTGTGAGATATGGGCGTTGTCAGTGCAGCATAAGCAGAGCCTACAGTGACACACTTTCACGTGTTGGGCAAATTACTAACCCTCTGTGAGTCTCAACTCCCGTCTTTAAAAAGAGAAATTTCTATCTCAGGGCTTTGTTTTCAGTGAAGACCAAAATAAGATCAGCCGTGTGCAGTTCCCACTGTGGCTCAGCGGAAAAACAAATCTGACTAGTATCCATGAGGGTGCAGTTTTGATCACTGGCCTCCCACCAGGGGGTTACGGATCCGACACTGCCTTGGGCTGTGGTGTAGGTCTCAGACTCAGCTCGAATCCCACGTTGCTGTGGCTGTGGCGTAGGCCAGCGGCTATAGTCCCGATTCAACCCCTAGCCTGCGAACCTCCAGAGTCTGCCAGTGTGGCCCAAAATAAGTAAATAAATAAGTAAAACAAGCACATGTCAGACCTCTAACACAATGTCTAATATATAACTGGCGCTCAATATATCCTTCTTTTGCAAAGGAATAAAGAGGATATCCTAGAAACCGATCATAGATTAAAAACAACAACAACAGAAATCAGAGCCACATCACATTTTCCAAATGCAACACCGAAAGTTAGAGATGACAAAGGAGCGGTGCCTCCGGGATTAGGAAAGCAAAGTCTTTACCCAGCCTAATTATCAGGTAAGGATGAGAGGGCAGAATACTGCTATTTTCACAAAATATTCTGTATCCTATGCACGCTTCCTTAGAATAGGCTGTACTCATATGAGCGAGTTATTGATCCAAGAATATGCAGCGTTAGGAAACCGAGGAATCCAACCCAAGCTAGAGGGACTCCGTCGAAGGGCACCTCCAGCATGATGTCTGGGCAGAGGCTGGCGAGCACTGGCCAGCCTGGAGCAGGAGGGTGGGGCTGTGGGGAAGCCCTGACCAGGAACAATATTAAACTGATGGGAAATCCAACGTATGTGGAAAATAGTGTTGGACGGAGAACACATTCTGTTAACAAGTTTGAGAAGAATTAATGACAGCACCTGGATAATAGGACAGTGAAAAATATAAGGCAATTATCTACTCTAAGAATGAGAAAATCTTGAAAAAGGAAATCATAATTACTACTTGACAGGCCAGAATATTTCCGTGGCTGTAATAATTTATTTGCTGATTATTGATTTTTTTTTTTTTTGCTTTTTATGACCAAAACTGCAGAGGCATTTGGAGGTTCCCAGGCTAGGAGGTCAAATCGGAGCTACAGATGCTGGCCTACACCACAGCCACAGCAACGCCAGATCCGAGCTGCGCCTGCGACCTGCAGACGGCAAGGCCAGATCCTTAACCCACTGAGCAAAGCCAGGGATTGAACCCCACAACCTCATGGTTACCAGTCAGATTTGTTTCCTCTGTACCGCAAGGGGAATGCCTGAAGCAGAATTTTTAGAATAACTGCCAAAAACAGGTGGGACAGGGGAGGAGAAATCAGGGAAGTATTAAATCTTCATCTTGCAAATTAGGAGATCAATAGATGATGCTTAAAGTTGTAAATCAGGAAATCCAGTCTTAGCAGATTTTTTTTTTGTCTTTTTTTTTCTAGAGCCACACCCACAGCATATGGAGGTTCCCAGGCTAGGGGTCTAATCAGAGCTGTAGCTGCCGGCCTACACCACAGCCACAGCAACAGGGGATATGAGCCGCATCTGCAACCTACACCACAGCTCACAGCAACACCAGATCCTTAACCCACTGAGCGAGGCCAGGGATCGAACCCGCAACCTCATGGTTCTTAGTCGGATTCATTAACCACTGAGCCACGATGGGAACTCCAGTCTTAGCAGATTATTTAAAAACATGGAGACACGTGCCAGAGGAAACATGACAGATTTGGAAGTGGTTTTGAGGCAGAATGATAATTCAGATAGTCAGTGTAGGAGCATGGGTTTTGATGCATTCTTTGATATGGCTACTGATTAATATTTGTGGCTTAAGGGCTCCAGGTAGTAACATCCCCACAAGTCTTGTTTACTGTAGAGAGTGTACCTACGCCCAGATGGACATTAATCCCCTGTGACTCATTCTATAGGAAGAGAAGGGCAAAGAAACCATGAGGCTTAAGGGACCTTCCCACCCCTAAGACCCCCTATTGGACAAGGACTGATACAGGTAATTGGGCAAGGTCAATGGGAGAAAACCACATCTTTCTGGATCCCAGGGTGGTACCCCCCCATCTTTTAGGGACGAAAACCCTACAGGACAGTAGAGAGGGGGCTCTTCTTCCCTCTCCCAGCTGTCCTGGGAGCTGTTTGCTTTCCTGTAATAAAGACTTTGCTTGCTTGCTGCCTGTGTGTTCATGAAGTTCATTCTTCGGCTCCGTGAACAAGAGGCCGGATTCCGGTAACATCTTCCCGGAATCAGTTACTTCTGAGGAGCTGCACTCAGGGATGGAGACTGCTTATAACCCAGCAACACCTGCTGGCAAGACTACCTGGTTAGACCGTTTGGGATTCTAGGGTGTTCCGGTTCCTGAAAAAGTCACCAGTGTGTATGTGTGATTCTCCTGCGCATCAGTGTTTCTTGGTCTTGCTTCAACTTGACACAAGTGAGTCCCTTGAACTAGTAACATCTCTGTGGTGATTCTACGATTTATGTTTCCAGTTACAAATTGAGTTATGCTATTTGACTCTTTAAATTATATACATAGCACTCTGAAATAAAGATGAGTTATTGTTTAAAAATTAATAAATGCTCTTTACATGAAGCCCTGGGTTGCAGTCCTGGGTCAACCACGGGCAAGTTTCATGACTCTGGGTAAGTCCTTTGACCTCTCTGAGTCTGTTTCCCCATCTGCAGGTGGGAGGTTTGAACTCATTATATATTATCTCTGAAATCTCAAATGCACTCTTGTCAAAATGCAAGCTTGTCAAGCACCTTTAAAAAGACCACTCCCGATTTTCACAAACACCATTCTTTTTCATAGAGAAGATACGAAAACACACCGTTTTTGGTTTAAGAAAAAAAAGGCATACAAAGTCTCTGACATACTGGCTGCGATTTTCATGGAGCATTTTTAATAGTCTATCAAGCTTTGTAAGAGATCCATTTTCAGTCTATGCAATGTGGAGAAATAAACATGTAATTGAGTGTTATTGTTTTCACATGCTCCATTTCCCCCCCCTCAGGACAGTTTCAATAGTTACTGAACCAGGATTTAGTGTCCAGATAAGCCACCAAGAATAATATCCCCCCCGGAGAGATCCCCCCATGCTCCTTGCAGGCACCAGATGTCTTGTGTGGAACTAATGAAGCAGGTGGTTGCATTCGAAAGAACTTCCATTTCTCCTCAAACTCCTATGAGCCGGTGGCCTCCCTGTGCTA
>PVHT020000022.1:3853593-3867013 GCA_004024745.2 Catagonus wagneri
GCCCTAAAAAAAAAAAAAAGGCGAATAGTTTTTCCATTTGTTGGGGTTTTTTGTTCTACAGAAAGGCTCAAAGTTATTGTTATGTATGTTCCCCAAGGAGGAACCAGGACCCTGCCCATAGGCTGCACTGTTGTCTCTTGACTGCTCCTCCCTGGTCTCTATATCCCCTCCCTGTCCCTGATTAGCAACTGTTTGAACCTGCCCTTTGGAACGCAGGGAAGGTCATGGAGACCGAAGCTAATTCCCTAAAAGCAAGAAATGGAGGACACAGAAAGCTCACAGGAGCCTCACAGGGCCCTGCTTAGTTGCAAGCCCACACCATCCTTCACAGAGATGTGAGGTTCTGGTGATCAAACTTACTTTCTCCCTTGGGTCCTCAGGCACAATTTCTTCTCCAGAGTCAGAGTGCACTTCTTCAGCATCAGGTGGGCTGGCTGTGAGCAGGTGATATTAGCTGGGTATAATTTTCCAAAACCCATTTTTTTTTTTTTTTGGCAAGAGTAAACCCCTGTCATCTGCCTCCGTTAAAACTTTCATTCACAAAAGTGAATCAGACAGTCCCAGACTCCTGGCCTCAGAGCACTAGGTTAATTTCCATGCTTGAAGTTCAAGATGAGGGAGGGATTTCCTGGGGTCCAAGTGTCAGAGGTGCATCCACAGAAAACAGCTACCCTTGCAGCTTCTTCACTTGTTTGCATGGAGGTGAAGTTTGTCATATCTTGCATATGTTAGCTCACTTAGTGGCTTCAACAGCCTTATCACCATTTTATAGGTGAAGACACTGAGGCACAGGAAAGCGAAGTAGCTCACCCAAATTTGCACAGTTAGGAGTTGGTGGAGTACGATGTGAACTGAGGTCTGTGTTACTACAAAGCTGGTGTCTTTTCCCCTTTGGTGGTCTCTCATCTCACTGCGCTGGGCTCCAAGATCAGAAGGGAGGTAGAGATGCGGCTGGATTCAGACGCTGGATTTGGCTGAGGGTGAGAGCAGCTCGGAGGTTTGGTGACTGAATGTAGATCGTCGTGAAATGTCTTGGCTGTTGAAAGTTTTCTTTCAGTTCTGGCTAACTTTGGCCGTTCATGGTCTCCTTCATCCCTTTGAGTCCCAGAACGGAGAAGTGGCCAGAGGTGGCCCTGAGGACACACCAGGATAGAATTCTGGTCTCACTTGGCCACAGCATGGATGTGCTATGGGTCAAGTTACTGGGCATGCAGTCTGAGGGTACAGAGTGACCTTGCTGCTCTTAAATGGTCTTCTTTTTCATGCCTTCCATTTCCGTTACTCCATCACTGTCTTCCTGCTTGTGGGGCAAGGGGTGAGGCCAGGGTTTCTGTGTAACCTTGTGTTCTAGTCTGGTCTATAGTCACATGTCTTCTTGGCCTCCATGCTCTAAGGACTGGCTAAGAATCTGCAGCTCAGCCTTCTGGTTTGGGAAGAGAATTGGGCCATCTTCCAGGCATCAGGGAAGTTGCTCAAATCTCCATGGGGGCCTCTGGGTCCTAGCGATTCATGTGGGTGCAGAGGTCCTGCCTTCACTGCTACAGATAGATTCCAACCTTGGCTGAATTCTCTGCCTTCAGTCTTACGTAATTATTCTTATTTACTTTTCAAAAAGCCCTGATGTGGGCTAAAAATGTTTTATTTAAAAATAGCATTTCTTAGGTAATTTTTGGTCAAATATTGCATATGCATCCCAGAAAATTTAGGGAAAAAAAGCGAAACAGAAATAAGAAAAATTAATAATCACTGTAATCCCACCACTTGGAGATATCATTTAAGAATATATAGCATTTCATTCTTTTTTTTTTTCAGGGCTTTTCACTTTTATTTCTAAAAGCGGAATTATATCACAGTCATTGTATTAGTCGACTAACAGCCATCTGTCTCTTTTCTCCTTTGTCAGCCATCCCTGATTTTGTTCAAATATAGGGCAGCCATGTGCCTGAGGGAAGACTGGGACAGTCTCCAGCCTGAAGGAATACAACTTAACTGGTCTAGGTCATTCTGGATAATTCTACTCATCTTGCCAGTGATTGGCTTGGGAATAAATATATGGCATTATGTTGGCCAATGTGACATGAGGGAAGTCTAGGGAGCTTCTGGGAAATTTCCTTTGCTCTTAAAAAAAAAAATCCAGCATTGCTGCAGTGGAAAATCTAGATTCATTTGTTATGTGCTTAGTTTAAATCCTGGGTTAAAGTTATGAACAGGTTTAAGACTTTTAATACATATTCTAAATGGCCTAGGAGTCATTATCGGCATGTTTTGTACTAATCTTCAAAAATTCTTTATGGAAGATCCAGCATGTCCTTTTGTTTTTTTTCTTTTCTCCACCGTCTGTGGCATATGGAAGTTTCTGGCCCAGGGATCAAATCCAAGCCACACCTGTGACCTATGCCACAGCAGCAGCAATGCCAGATCCTTAACCCACTGTGCAGGGCCAGGTATCGAACCTGTTCCTCAGCAGCCACCTGAACTGCCCCAGAGACAACACTGGATCCTTAACCTGCTGTGCGACAGCAGGAAATCCTAGCATCTCTTTCTTAGCAAGGAGCTATCAAAACAATCATTATCAAAAATTCCTACAAGTGCAAACTTATTTTCCACCATGTGTTCAATTTATGCAAATAATGTCTTCTAATAAACATCAATACTTTATGTTCTTCAACCAAGTCACACTAACTCAAATTATTAGACTCATATAATGTTTAGGTCCCAGGGCCAGGTAAGGTTGTATGTGTGTGCTGATGGCTCTTAACTCTGGCTGTTCAGCTGGAATTACCTTGGGACCTTTCAATAAAGCCAAAGCCTTTATAGAGGCATAATGTGTATATAATAAATGGCACATAGAGCAAGCAATTTGAGAAGTTTTAATAGATGTACACAACCACTATACCATCACCAAACTCTAGAAACATATTTATGACCCCCAAATTGCAAGGTTCATTGTCCTTGGTGTTGCCTGGTGTCCACTGACTTGGAAACGACAGTTTCATATATTTTGTCTGTGTTGTTAGTTGTCTCAGGTAGGAGGGAAAACCCACTCCCTGTTACTTCATCTTGGACAGAAGCAACTTGGGGAACTCTTGTAAAAAATCTCTCTGTTCTAGCCCCTAATCAATAAATTATAATATTTGGGGAGTTAAACAAATCATTTTTATTTTCTCATTAAGGTATAATTTACTTGCAATAAAATCCATCCTTTTGATGTACAGTTTTGTGAATTTGGGCCATTGTATACACTTATGAAACTATCATTGCAATCATGATATAAACAATTCTACCTGCACTTCCAAATTCTCCTATGCGCCTTTGTAGTCAGTCCTCCTGCCCCCAACCACTAGCTCTTGGCCACCACGGATCCTGCCTCTACCTGCAGTGTGGGTCCATGGACCAGAGTGGATGTCTGAACAAGGAGATGGGCAGATGAAAGGTCAAGAGGCAACAACACATATGGGCTCCTGTGAAGGAACCCAGGAGCAGGCACTTGGCCAAGCTGTATATTACCCTTTAGCCCAAAGGTCAGATATGGTTTTCAGCTGTTTCTTGGGAAGAGGATTTATGGGACCAGAATGTCCATCATCACTGTGGTTAATTTAAAGCCTCATGAATATTGACTCTGCCATGAATATTATACACCTCTTGGTCCTTCCATTCTTTCCTCTCTCTGTTCAGCATTTATGTGCTTAGTATGCCCTATCATGTCCTCTGGGTCACCAACTTACATATCCACACTTCCCATTTGTTTTTCTTGTTTTCCAAAGCAGCATTGATTTTTTTTCCTAAATAATCCACAGATGCGCATGTTGGGCACATGTCAATGCCATCTGTCATGTGTAGCCATAGAAACAAAGACCAGGAAATGCCCCTCCAAGTGAGGTGTCACTCAAATGTGAAATCCAGGGATTGGATCAGTGAGGACAGGAGTTGTACAAGGAGAACGTGATAACTTCAGGAAAGAACAGTGATAATTACAAGTTATCTTATTTGGTTCTCCCATGAGCCCTACAAAGGGTTTATTCTTAGCCCATTTTCCAGATGAGGAAACAAGCACAGAGAAAGTAAATAATTGGTCAAGGCACTCAGAAGGGCTCTTTCTTCCAGCTTCAGGCTCAAACCCTCTCTTCACATATTATAGTGGTGATTAAATCATCTCCACTTCCTCAAGTCCTTTAAAAAGATAAATGGTCTTAGGATAGCAAAAAGTGTCTGGAGACAGGGTTGATGAGGTGAAAGGGAAGAATTCTCACGCGTTTTCCAGTGCATGTGGTCAGACTCACAGAACACCATCCAAGGAAATTCTCTCTCCATTTGGCAATTCCCCCTCCTTCTGTGAAACTTATAAGGCTTATAAAGAATAAGCAGCTAGATATGAGTGATCAGTTGAGAAGAGCAAAACTGGTTCTCAGTCATCACCCCTGACCCCCTTTCTATTGGCCGTGTATGTGGCATGTGGACGTTTCGGGGCCATAGATTGAACCTGTGCCACAACAGTGACCTGAGCCACGGCAGTGACAATGCCAGATGATTAACCCGCTGAGCCCTCGGGGAACTCCTCAGCCATTTCCTTTGCTTAGGTGGCCCAGAGCTTAAATTTGAATTGTGGAAGTGGCTGCCGGGTGATAGGTCTTGGACCAAACTGAGAACGATTTTCTTTTCTTTCCTTTCCTTTTCTTTTCTCTTTCTTTCTTTCTTTCTTTCTTTCTTTCTTTCTTTCTTTCTTTCTTTCTTTCTTTCTTTCTTTCCTTTCTTTCTTTCCTTCTTTCTTTCCTTCTTTCTTTCCTTCTTTCTTTCTTTCTTTCTTTCTTTCTTTCTCTTTCCTTCCTTCCTTCCTTCCATCCATTTATCCTTCTGGCTTTTTAGAACGGCACCTGCAGCATGTGGAAGCATGGAAGTTCCCAGGCTAGTAGTTGAATCAGAGCTGCAACCATTCGCCAAACCACAGCCACAGCAACACAGGATCCAAGCTGCATCTGCAGCCTACAACACAACTCAAGGCAATGCCAGATCCTTAACTCACTGAGTAAAGCCAGGGATGGAACCTGCATCCTCATGGATACCACTGAGTCACAACAGGAACTCCCTGAAGATTTCAGTACAACAATCTGTTTCAGACTTCCGGAATTCTCAGCCATAGCCCTGCTCGATGAATTACAGAGAAGCTTCCATCCACTTTGGAAGTCGGCCTTCCTTCAGCCTCCTCCCCTCTGTGCTATAGCTCAGGGCAGTGGGTCAGTAGTACTAGCATCACTTAGGAGTCTTTTTTTTCAAGTGAAGGAAAATTGACATAACATCAAATTAACCGTTTCAAAGTGTACAATTCATTCTCATGTAGCATGTTCTCCACGCTGTGCACAACTATCCCCCTCTGTCTCGTTCCAAAACATTTTCATCATTCCAGAAGGAAAGCCTGTACCAGTTGGCAGTCGCCCCTTACTTCCCTTTCCAGGCCCTGGTTACCACTAATCTGCTGTGTCTGTGGGTTTGCCTGTTCTGGACATTTCATAGAAATGCAATCATACAGCACAATACATGGTGTTTCGTGTCTGGCTTCTTTCACTTAGCATAACGTTCTTGAGGTTCATCCAGGCTGTAGCATGTGTTAGCGCTTCATTCCTTTCTGTGACTCTAGGAACTTCCAAGTACTTTTGGTTATTTGAGTGCATCCTAAAGTTTAAGAATTCCTGATTTAGGAGATGTCAGCCTACGCTGTTCGACTCAGAAGGACGTTGCTGGGTTCCTGAATTCAGGATTTTGTTACTCTGCCAAAAACCCCAAGTCAGTGTAGATGTTTCAAAAACAGAATGTTTTTGCCTTTTTCTTGAGTTGTAGGAGAGGGCTGTCAGGATTTGCCAAATTCAAACTTTTTTTTTTTCTTTTGCTCTTTTCTCTTTTTTAGGGCCATGCCCGCAGCATATGGAAGTTCTCAAGCTAAGAGTTGAATCGGAGCTGCAGCTGCCAGCCTCCGCCATAGAAACAGCAACACGGGATTCAAGCCACATCTGCAACCTATAGCACAGCTCACAGCAACAGTGGATCCTTAAGCCAGTGAGCAGGGCCAGGGATCAAACCCGCGTCCTTGTGGGTACCAGCCAGGTTCATTACCGCTCAGCCACAATAGGAACTCCCCAAATTCATTCTTTGTCTTAAAAAAAAAAATGAAAATCTAGAGCAGATTCTTTCCAAAATGATCCCAGATTATTTTTTAATCTCTTCACATCAACTGTAAGCTTTTCCATTTTGTTTCCATTCTATTTATAGAAGGGCTAGTTTCTTCTCAAACAGCTCCAGATATGCCTTCCATTACCGAAGTCGTACATTATAGGTGGCCGCAGACAGGACCATACAGCAGGGTCCTTCCTTTGTTCCCTCATATGCAGTACAGATTCCGCTGGTAAACACGCCACCTCTCTGCCCAAGAACCCACTCAGGGGCTCTCAGCTGCAATGAACCTGGAAGGAATTTCTCGAGTTTGCCACCCAAGCTCCAAATGTGATATGATGATGCGAGTGACCAGCTGAAAAGGGCAAAACTGGTTCTCAGCCATCAGCATCCCCCACCACCCCCGCCTTTTCCTCCTCTTGGTGGCTTGTGTAGTCTTCTGACCCTCTGCTAATAATCTGTAGGTTTCAGAAGGAGAGTTGTCTTGGGCAGTGTGGGCACCTGTGGTAGGAAATGCAAGGAACTAGCAACCTAAATGAATGGGTTCCTGTGCTGACTTGATTTATGTTCTTGTTTATTTAACAAACGCAGAATTTATGGAAGACCATGTAGACTGTGCACCAGGTGAGAAGAAGGCAGTGAGCAAGATCGACACTGCCTCCCTCCACCCGCATTTCGGGGATCTTAAAGTCTAGTGCAAGATCCAAACAACAGAGAGGCCATTTCAGCACTGTGTGAGGGGCTATGGATGGGCAGCGTCTGTGAGATGTGCCCTGGAGAATAAGAGAGGCGCCTGCTCTGGTGGTGGTGGTGGTGATGGTGTGTGTAGGGGGTGGTCAGGGACGGCTCTGAAGAGAAAGGGAGGGATACGTTTAGACATGAAGGATGAGTTTACAAAATTGGGTATCGGGTGGGGCAAAGGTGGTTTTGTCGGGAAGAGCCTTCCAGGCAGAGGAAATGGCATTTACAGCGGTTGCGGGGGAGGAGGGGAAGGTGTCACAATGGGAACTAGGACTGGGAAGCTGTGGACCCTAACGCTGGGGTGGGTCTGGTGTGACATAAGCCTAACAAGAGAAGAGGTTGTAGGGCTAAGTTAGGGCCAGGACGCCATGTCACCTTGTCGGGAAGCTCGGTGGAAACCACGGGAGGACATGTGCACCCTGCAGCATACGGAACGACTGGCCAACAGGGACCTGCTGTGTAGCACAGAGAACTCTACCCAATAATCTGTGTGGGAAAAGAATCTAAAAGAGAATGGATGTATGTGTGTGAGTGTGTGTGTGTATATATATCTGGGGGGGGGCTTTTTTTGTCATTTTAGGGCCGCACCCGCGGCATATGGAGGTTCCCAGGCTAGGGGTCTAACAGGAGCTGTAGCCACTGGCCTTCGCCACAGCCACAGCAACCCGGGATCCGAGCCATGTCTGCAACCTACACCACAGCTCACGGCAACACCGGATCCTTAACCCTCTGAGCGAGGCCAAGGATTGAACCTGCAACCTCATGGTTCCCAGTTGAATTGGTTAACTGCTGCACCACGATGGGAATGAATATATATATTCAGCTTTGTTGTACAGCAGAAGCTATGACATTGTAAATCAATTACACATTAATAAAACTTTAAAAAATGAGAAAAAAACACAAAAAACAAAAAACAAACCTGAGCTGTGATTTGGCCTGCTGTGTGTTTCTGTGCTCATGCAGACTAAGTAAGGGGAGCAAGTTGGAGGGAATGGAAAAAGACACTGGGAATCCAGTCAAGGCCTCTCTTATCACTGCTAGTGAGCGTGGAACTTAGACGAACACTTGGGAGAACAGTTTGGGAATGTCCAGTAAAGTCTAAGATATGTGTGCTCTGTGATCTAGAAATTCTGTTCCTCAGAAATTATAAGCAAGATCCTCCTAGCTGTATTCTTTGCAATAAAAAAAACTGGAAACAATTTAAATGCCCATCAATAGGAGAATGGATAAAATGGGATACATAAAACATGCTATATTTATACAATGGATTTTTTTAATGCAGTAGTTCAGGTGAATGAACTGGGGATGGGTTTATCAAACTGAAAAATCTCGAAAGCATAATGTTGAACAAACGGCCATGCTTTGCAGACATACAGGCACAATTTGACAATCATCTCTCCTTAAAGCTTATAAGATCTATCATGACTTTACATACCACTAAGATAGACAAACTGCTGAGAACTCAGCTCTGACAAGATGCTTTCCTGTCACTTATTATTTGATACTTGATACTTGATTAGTCAGTTTTTTTAACCATATATGACTCTTGTACATGCATAAAAAGGAAAGTAAATTGAAATAAATCAGTTAAGGTGTTCCCGCAACTTTTTCCCATATAAATTCTGACTCTTACCAACAACAACAACAAAAAAAACAACCCAATAGAAAAATGGGCAGAAGACCTAGATATTTCTCCAGAGAAGACATACGGATGGCCAGCAGGCACATGAAAAAACGCCCAACACAATTATTAGAGAAATAAAAAATCAAAACTACAATGAGGTAATACCTCACACCAGTCAGAATGGCCATAATCAAAAAATCTACAAACAATAAATGCTGGAGAGGGTGTAGAGAAAAGAGAACCCTCCTTCACTATTGGTGGGAATGTAAATTGGTACATCCGCTATGAAGAACAGTATGGAGGTTCCTCAGAAAACTAAATATAAAATTATTATCTAGCAATCCCACCCCGGGCATATATCTGAGCACAACTACAATTCAAAAAAATATGCACACCTGTATGTTCATGGCAGCACTATTCACAACATCCAAGACATGGAAGTAACTTAACGTCCACAGAAAGATGAATGGATTGATGAGATGTGGCATATATACACAATGGAATGCTACTCGGCATAAAAAAAAAAGGGAAATAATGCCATTTGCAGCAAAATGGATATAACTAGAGATTCTCATACTAAGTGAATTAAGTCAGAAAGAGAAAGACAAATACTATGTGATATCACCTGTATGTGGAATCTAAAATATGGCACAATCGAACCTATCTACAAAACAGAAACAGACTCACAGACATATAGAGAACAGACTTGTGGTTGCCAAGGGGGAGGGGGAGTGAGTGGGATGGACGGGGAGTTTGGGGTTAGTAGAGACAAACTATAACACTTAGAATGGATAAGCGATGAGGTCCTGCTGTACAGCACAGGGAACTCTATCCAGTCTCCTCTGATAGAACATGATGGAAGATAATATGAGAAAAAGAACATATGTGTAAGTATGACCAGGTCACCTTGCTGTACAGCAGAAATTAACACAACATTGTAAGTCAACTGTATCTTCATAGGATTTTTAAAAAATATTCTGACTCTTCTAAATTATTTTGACTTAAAGTCATTGATGTCTATGTTTCCCACATAATAAATCCTCCAACCAACTAGGGGATGGGCGATAGGACATTCCGGAAAGTAACTCATGGTCTATGGTGTTGGGCCCTTAGGCTATTTTTGCAATGAGGTAGAGCAAGCCTTAGCATCCTCCTCCTGGAACAAAGCCGGGCAGTTCTCATCCAGCGCCTCCCCCACTATCTCCTCACAGTCACTTGGTTCCTGAAGGGAAAGAGTCACCCACGGACGTCTCCACTATCTTCTGCACGTTTAGTCCAGCTACTCTTGAGATCGGGGGTTGTGCAGGCTGCAGGGGACTGCTGCCACCTGGCTGACAGCTACAGGAAGGGGTCATCCGCAATGAGAGCAGGGTCCTGATTCCAGAGATATTAAAAAAGACGTGTGCTTTCCATTTCAGAGGGCAAGTTCAAAACAGGAGAGTCCTGGCAAACCCGCTTGTCTTCACAACCACACCACACCCTCCTGTCTACTTTTGTAACGGAACCGACATTTTGGTATCACTTATATGTGGAATCTAAAAAACACAAATTGATGCAAATGAACTTACTTACGAAACAGATACAAAAGCTTGGCTAACAAACTAATGGTTACCAAAGGGGAAAAGGAGGGGGAAGGATAAATTAGGAATTTGGGGAGTTCCCGTCGTTTGGGGGAGTTCCCGTCCTGGCTCAGCAGTTAGCAAACCCAACTAGTGTCCATGAGGATGTGGGTTCGATCCCTGGCCTCGCTCAGTGGGTTAAGTATCCGGCTTTGCCGTGCGCTGTGGTGTAGGTCGCAGATGTGGCTCGGATCCCACGTAGCTGTGGCTGTGGCTGTGGCTGGTGGCCACAGCTCTTATTGGACCCCTAGCCTGGGAACCTCCATACGCCTCAGGTCCGTATCTAAATAAACAAAAAGACAAAAAAAAATTAAGAATTTGGGATTAGCAGATACAAACCACTATACATAAAATAGATAAAGAACAAGGTCCCATTGCCTAGCACAGGGAACCATACTCAATATCTGGTAATAAACTATATGGAAAAGAGAAAGTGTGTGCTTTAGAAATGATGAAACGTGGTAGATATTATTCATGGATAAAAATGATATTTAGAAAATGTAAAACCTATGCATGGAAATAACTACCAAATTCAAGATGGCTGCCGTCGCTGAGGGTGTTGATGTGGAAATGGAGGGCATGTGACAATTCAGAGGGCACTTCAAATGCTCACGTTCTAGTCCTTAAGCTAGGGGACGTCACAGGGGTGGGGGGTTTGTACTATGCCCCCTGCTCTTTTTGTATGACAAATATTTCATAACTCAGAAAAACAGGACACTGTCACTCTAGTGCAATTCTGTTGATAACTGCTTTGTGAGTTAAACGTAGTTTTCTAGCCTACGATGCAAAGGGGCTAATACCTTTTCTTTCTGCCTCAGAGGACCTTTGGCTGTTGTGAAGGTCGAAGCAGCGAGAGCTTGGGAATTTTTGTTCAACCACAGGACGGAAAGGTTGCCGGGACTGTCGTCTCGCAAGTTTACCCCATGTCTCACCAAGGACGTGTGGGAGGGCTTGTGATAACGGCCCCCAGTGGATCAGGCCCCCCTCCTTCGGTCTACACCCCTGCTGCAACATGACTCAACCACTCCTCCCATCAAAAAGCGGAGCGCATCTCTCTGCTCCTCGGATCTGGGGGGCTGGCCTGTGACCTGCTGTGATCAACAGAATAGGGACACTGAGAGTTCCAGAGCCCAGAACTCTGGGGTGATGTGTCTTTCGGTATTAACTTCAACTCCCTCAAAAAAGGAAATGACAAGAATCAGATATTTTGCAGTTGTTTGTGATCAACGTGCATTCTTGAAGGAGGGGAAAATTTACTGGATTTACTATAACCTGCAAAAATGCTATGAGGAGACTGTGCAGAAGAAAATGCCTTTTCTACTAGGTAAGCTATTGCTGGGGCCTCTTGCAAAGTTAATTGCTGATGTCAGACTTTCCCTGATGCGATGGAAATGCTGAGTTGACCTGTGCCCCCGTTGTTTACAGAGCCCACTCTTCTCTGGCACCATCCATATACGATAAAGTATGTCTCCCAGACAAAACGTCTTTCAAATGATGTCAAAAGAAAATACTACAGATTTGAAACTCAGGGAAGAATGGAGCATAAGGACCTCACTACTTCCCTCTAGTGGTCGTGTCCTGTCTCAGCGGGTCTCTTGAGACTAGGTTCTGGGAAACCCAGCGCCCTCTTGTGGAGGGCAGGTGAAGGCAGAGACGGACGCTGCAGAGAAGCAGGTGGATGGGCAAAGACAAACTTGACTTGAGGGGTTGGTAAATTGAGTAACCCCTGCCAGAGCATGTGGATGTTTTCCTCCTCTGAGATTTCTCAGAAGCCAAAGCAAATCAGTTCTCATTCCTTTTGGATGATTGAATTGAATGTCTTTTAAAATTAAATCCCTTTTGTTACTATTTTACCTATCCTGGTACTTTGCATGACCTCTTGGAATTAGTCAGTTTAAGTAGTACAGTATTGCCCAATTTATCAGACATGGTCTATGGATGAAGAGAATGTTCCAGGATTCAACTGAACCATTCTAATATTTATCATGTTTTGCAGACAGTGTGATTAAAGGCATGTGCTCTGATACCTAGTTCCAGGGCTAGTTCTGCTAACTGGGTGGCAGGCAGCCACTTAACTTTACTTTTCAAAAATCTCACTTTCCTTTCCTATGGGGATGATCATAGTTCTTACCCTGCAAAGTTACTGCAATAATTAAAGAATATAATAAATATATTAGCACACTGCCTAACTCATCGTACTTAGCAGATGTTAACAATTACTAGTTCACCAGAAGGTGAATATTTTACAGTGTTCATTTTTTTTTTGTCTTTTGTCTTTTTAGGGCCGTACTTGAGGCATATGTAGGTTCCCAGACGAGGGGTCGAATTGGAGCCAGAGCTTCCAGCCTACGCTACAGCCCCAGCAACGTGGGATCCTAGCCCGTCTGCGACCTACACCAAAGCTCACAGCAATGCTGGATCCTTAACCAAGCAAGATCAGGGATCGAACCCACGTCCTCAAGGATCCTAGCTGGGTTTGTAAACCACTGAGCCACACTGGGAACTCCTACAATGTTCATTTTTTAAGGTTTTATTGAAATATAATTGATTTACAATATTGTGATAATTTCTGCTGTACAACAGTGATTCAGTTACACATACACACACAGCCATTCTTTTTTGTTTAACTGTTAATAGATTTTATTTCAATTATAGGTGTACATAAATCATCACAAGTCCATTTTACAGATTTTGTATCCCAAACCCACAGTGCATCCCCCCACCCCCCAGATTGTCTTATTTGAAAAACCAAGGTTTTCCAAAATCTGTGAGTCATTCTCTGTTCTGCAAAGTTCATTGTGTCTTTTTAGTTTCCACATGTAAGCAGTAGCGTTGGGTGTTGCTGTCTAATTGTCTGATTGGTTTCACTTCGCATGATAATTTCTAGGTCCATCCATGTTGCTATAAATGTTGGTAATTCGTTCCTTTTAATGGCTGAGTAATATTCCATTGTGTGTATGTACCACATCTTCCCTATCCACTCTTCTGTCAATGGGCATTTAGGTTGTTTCCATGACCTGGCTATTGCACAGAGTGCTGCAATGAACACTGGAGTACATGTGTCTTTTCGAGTCCTGGTTTCCTCTGGATAGATGCCCAGGAGTGGGATTGCTGGATCAAATGGTAATTCTATTTTGAGTTTTCTGAGGAATCTCCATACTGTTTTCCACAGTGGTTGCACCAATTTGCATTCCCACCAACAGTGTAATAGGGATCCTTTTTCTCCACACCCTCTCCAGCACTTATTGTTTGTAGACTTTTTGATGATGGCCAT
>PVHT020000022.1:3873013-3900311 GCA_004024745.2 Catagonus wagneri
AGCTGGTACAACCACTATGGAAAACAGTATGGAGGTACCTTAGAAAACTATACATAGAACTACCATATGACCCAGAAATCCCACTCCGGGCATATATCCAGACAAAACTTTCCTTGAAAAAGACACCTGCACACACATGTTCATTGCAGCACTATTCACAATAGCCAAGACATGGAAACAACCCAAATGTCCATTGACATATGGTTGGATTAAGAAGATGTGGTATATATACACAATGGAATACTATTCAACCATAAAAAAGAATAAAATAATGCCATTTGCAGCAACGTGGATGGAATCATAGACTCTCGCACTCAGTGAAGTCAGAAAGAGAAAGACAAATACCGTATGATATCACTTATATCTGGAATCTAACATACTGCACAAATGAAGCTTTCTACAGAAAAGAAAATTACGGACTTAGAGAATGGACTTATGGTTGCCATGAGGGTGGGGGAGGGAGTGGGATGGTATGGGAGTCTGAGGTTAACAGTTGTAGACTATGCCTTTGGGATGGAAAAGCAAGGAGATCCTGCTGTATAGCACTGGGAACTATGTCTAATCACTTGTGACAAATCAATATGTGTATGTGTAACCGGGTCACCATGCTTGCAGTTGGAAATTTGACAAAAATCTGTAAACCAGCTATAATGGAAAAAGAAAAAAGGAAAGGTTCAAAAAATTATAGTTGATTTACAGTGTTGTGTCAATTTCTGCTGTACAGCATAGTGACCCAGTTATACATATATATCCACTCTTTTTCTCATATTATCCTCCATCATTTTCTTTTTTACTTTTTAGGGCCGCACCTGTGGCATATAGAGGTTCCCAGACTAGGGGCCGAATCAGAGCTGTAGCTGCCGACCTATACCACAGCACAGCAATGCCAGATCCGAACCACATCTGCAAACTCCAACAGTTCACAGCTCACGGCAACGCCAGCTCCTCAACCCACTGAGTGAGGCCAGGGATTGAACCTGCCTCCTCATGGATACTAGTCAGGTTCATTAACTGCTGAGCCACGAAGGGAACGCCTCCATCGTTTTCTATACCAAGAGACTGGATATAGTCCCCTGTGCTGTACAGTAGAACCTCATGGTTATCCATTCTAAGTGTTATAAAAACCCGTTTATTTTTTAATTTCTCTGTTTTGGCCTCTTGCACTAGAACATAATCACGTTGCCTGGCATATAGAAGAAGGAACTTGTCTTAGATGGCATTTTCTCAGAAGCAGACCCTGAACCAAAAATACAAGTGCTTTTGATTTATATTAAGTATATGTTCCCAGGAGAAATTGCTAAGGGAGCAGGGAGGCAGGAAACAGAAATGGATGAAGTCAAGCAATGGTGCAATGCCAAGAGGCAGTCCTGTTCTCCAGACCCCAGGGGTGTGCTGGAGCATCCAATGCACCTCAGAATCTGTCCTTCATAGGCAAGGAAGCCAGTCTGTTGAATGTCCACCATCCCGCTGACCCCGCCACACACAGGGAGGTCACATCAAGCAGCAGAGGTCAGAGAGGGGACGGTGGGTCATCAACCCCCAGACTTTCCAAATGCACAAGGTGACTGCAACAGTCACGGTCAAAGCTTTGAAGAAGGGTAAAGCTGTGAGCAGCTGGCCATGAAGCACACAAAAGCTGGGGACCTGGAAAGGGTGTCAGTGATGTCCTCTAGAGCTTTCACTGAGGATGTGGTGAAAAGAGTAAATCAATGAACAGTGAAAGGTCCTCCACATCCCTCCACATAGACACAGGGGGTGTCGTGTTTTGCTTTATATCGCATCCCTATGAACTTACTGAGTGTCCTATGGATTAGTCTCTGGTAAAGAAACATCACTCAGCCAGAGAGCTATTTTTTTCTCATCCAGGACACTGGGGTTGGGCCAAGAGAGACAGTTGCCAGGGTCAGACCTTGTAAAGAACTGGGTCACCAGGGCACAAGTGTGGCCGGAGAGAAAGGTGTGACCAGTGAGGTTAGAGGCTCGGCATAAAACTGGATAAGATGGGGTGTAAGGTGACCAAAGAGCAAATGAGAGCCTGAGAGTCCATCCCCAGGGCAGTGCGAGAAGGTAGTCATGAGCCCAGAATGAGGACAGAGAGAGATCAATGTATACGTCCCTGGAAGGAGCCACAAGAAACCATCTAGGAGATTGTTGTGGGGCCCGCACTTCCCTTGCATCATAATGAAGCACAGACATGCGAAAACCCTCCCACTCAAAATAAGACCGTGGCTCTGTCCTAGCTGCTCGTGGACAGACAACTACATGGTTACCCAGGATCCCGGAGGGAGAAGCAAGATTAAAACAAGAATGACCTCCCTTTGTGATGGTATTTTTTTAGTTGAAGTGTGTAAAGTGTAACAGAAATGTTACACTTGCCGAGAGTGAGGTGGTTATGTTCAAATATACTTTTTTCTTTTTAATATATATATACTTTATTTTTATGTTTTTGTCTTTTGTCTTTTGAGGGCCGCACCTGCGGCATATGGAGGTTCCCAGGCTAGGGGTCTAATTGGAGCTGTAGCCACTGGCCTACACCACAGCCACAGCAATGCTAGATAGGAGCCGGGTCTGCAACCTACAGCACAGCTCACGGGCAACGCCAGATTCTTAACCCACTGAGCGCTCAGTGGGTTAAGGACCTGGCATCGCAATTGAGCCAGCGGCTGCAACTCCAATTTGACCTCTAGCATAGGAACTTCCACATGTCGCAAGTGCGGCCCTAGAAAGGGAAAGAAAGAAGGAAGGAAGGAAGGAAGGAAGGAAGGAAGGAAGGAAGGAAAGGAAGGAAGGAAGGACAAAAATTGGGCTGAGAATGAACTCAACCCATGAACTCAACCCATTAAGCGATTAAACATTCACCTTGACGCCTATGGAGAGCCTTGCCCCGCCACTGGGAAGAGTGGTATGGGAGCAGGGGCAGCAGATTGAAAAATGTGGGATGGGAATCTCTGGCCCCAAGAAAATGAGTCAACATCTGTGGTAGGAAAGATGGGTGAGTAATGCATTAGTACCACTATTTGTGTTGGCAGATTGAGATAAAAGGTATTAGTAGTTTTCTAGAAAGAGATTTTTCTACATTTCGAGAAATATTGAAGAAGGTAGGAAAACCACAAAAGTTTGGGTCCACCCTGTGCCCTCTGATCATTTGCCTATAGGTGTCCCTGACCCTGACCTTGAGGAAGAGTTCCCACTGACAATAATGCTGCTAGGGGAGGCCCACAGCAGCAATCTTTTCGGGGACACTGCCCAGACTCAACCCTCTGCACCAAACAAGGGTCCTGAAAAAGAGACTTCCTTGCAGTGGGCTCTAAGCTCTGCTCTTCCCCCGTACAATCCCCTAGCACCAAGGTTCAGTTAAGGTCCATAAAACTGACCCATCCTGACCCAGCAATCCCACTCTTGGGCATATATCTGGACAAAAATCTGTTGCCTTTGGCATGGAAAAGCAAAGAGATCCTGCTGTATAGCACCAGGAACTATTTCAATCACTTCAAATTCCAGATGTAGTCAAATGACCACATAATTGACCATAAAAAAAGGAAAACAGTTAAATATACTATCCACCAAATGTGGTTATTAAAAGATGAAAACTCAAAAAAAAAAAAGCTAAAAACTCATTCTCATCACAAGTTGTTATTACAAATCGAGATAAAGGGAGTTCCCACTGTGTCTCAGCGAGTTAGGAACCCAACCGGTATCCATGAGGATGCTGGTTTGATCCCTGGCCTCGCTCAGTGGGTTAGGGATTCAGCATTGCTGTGGCTGTGGTGTAGCTTGCAGACATGGCTCAGATCTGGCATTGCTGTGGCTGTGGCGCAGGCAGGCAGCTGCAGCTCCTGTTTGACCCCTATCATGGGGACTTCCATATGCCCTAAAAATAAAAATAAAATAAATAAAAATCAAGATAAAAACAGTTGAAGACATTTAATACCTTCTTCACGTTTCTGGATATTCGTTCTTGGTTCCTCACCTCCTTACTACCCAAAGGGGGCTTTCGCCTTTCACGGCTGTCTTCCCTTCCCTATTTCTCTCTCTCCAGCTTGGACAACATATTGACCCTGAGGTTTAGCAGTGGCTCCCCTTCCTTCTATAAATTATCTCTGGTTTATGTGAAATAGATGAGCCAGGGCTTTAGATATGCTCTCAGTCCCCAGGCTGATACCCCAGGGAAGATTCCTGTTTTTTTTTTTTTTTTGTCTTTTTTTGCCTTTATGTAGAGCCGCATCCACGGCATATGGAGGTTCCCAGGCTAGGGGTCTAACAGGAGCTGTAGCCGCCGGCCTTCGCCACAGCCACAGCAACGCGTTAGGGTCCGAGCCACATCTGCAACCTACACTACAGCTCACAGCAACGCCGGATCCTTAACCCACTGAGCAAGGCCAGGGATCGAACCCGCAACCTCATGGTTCTTAGTCGGATTAGATAAACATTGAGCCACGAAGGGAGCTCCCCAAGATCCCTCTTCCCTTCCCGCTCTCCGCTGGGTGGACCCAGGCAACCCCACTGCTGGGACAGCTCATCGCCTCTCTGTTCCCTTGGGCCAGTGCCTCACTTTCTCAGCATCATGTTTTCCCTCAAACTGAGACAAGCTGGGATCCGGGGCCCTTGGCTGCAATGACTGTGGTGGCTGGACAAACATCTGCTCAAGCAACAAAATACAAAAACACTGTATATAAAGGACTAAAAGTAACCGTGCTCATGTGCAGTTGGGGCAAATTATGGGCAAGATAAGAAAAAAAACTAAGAAACAAAACAAAACAACATACCCTGCCACTTCTGAAGAGCCCAGGGCAGAAGCAGGGTACCTCTCAAGTCCCCCACCAAACACTACCAAAGGGGTGGGCAGACCACCTAAGCCGCCCCTCTGACCCAACCCCTGGACCCACCCCTACTGTCACCCCATATAAGGCATCAGCTCACCCCCTCCCCCTCAGTCAGTGAGGAGTGAAACTGTTACTTGTTTTCACTCCTTCCTGCTGCAGCAGGGGCTCTGAATAAAGCCTTGCCTGAATTTCTTGTCTGGCCTCTTACCAGTATCTGTTGGTTAAGGAAGACTGAGACCTCAGGGTCGGTAACGAAATAACTTTCTCTGTCACATATTTTAGTAATTATTTATTTATCGACCTGTCTCTCCTAACCAAATTTGTACTTTCTGCGGACAGAAACTCTGTTTCTGTTATTTTCCATTTTCCAGCATCTGGTAGGTTATGTGGTTAATAAGTCATTATATAAATGAACGAAGGAAAGAAAGACAAAAATGAAAGACGCAGTTTTACTATCTTTGCATTTTTACAAGGGTCTTCTCCTTGCTGCTTATACCTAAACAAGAACCCAGAAAACCTAAAGTTAATGTTTATTTTGAAAGTGTGTTGATTTAGTGCTTCTTGGTGATTTAATACAGATAGCTTTTAGACTGTGGGAGTTGGGGTGTGTGTGTGTGTATAGAATTAGCATAGAATCAGCCCTAAAGAGAGCAGCTGAAAAATAAAAGTTGAAAATGCCTCAAATATCTCCTACACTGGTTTGCTACAGAGCCACAAAACTACTGGAATTAGAAACTTATTCTTTAGATTTCTGAAAACTGTAATAATTCAATAATCAGGTATTGAATGCCTATGAGTCATTAGATCTGGGCATTTTACCAGGAATGTTTCTCATCTACAGGCATGGAACACTAACTCGTGGACTCACTAGAATGGGGATGTTTACTCTGTTAACCAATTGGGGAGCCTTCTCTCCTAGCAAAGACCAGGGGTCTAAGGAAAAGGTAAAATTTATGGCCAGTATTCTTCCATTAGAAGTATTTCCTCTAAAAAAAAAAGTGGGGAGTTTCCATTGTGGCTCAGTGGTAATGAACCAGACTGGTATCCATGAGGATGTGGGTTCAGTCCCTGGCCTTACTCAGTGGGTTAAGGATCCAGCGTTGCCGTGAGCTGTGGTGTAGGTTGCAGCTGCAGCTCGGGTCCTGTGCTGCTGTGGCCATAGTGTAGGCTGGCAGCTGCAGCTCCGATTTACCCCTAGCCTGAGAACTTCCACATGCTTTGGGTGTGGCCCTAAAAAAAGGCAAAAGACAAAAAAAAAGTATCTCCTCTGACACTATCTCTTTTTTGGTGACACCATCCCTGGGATGGGATTTACACTTTTTTTTTTTTGGTCAGTCCTATGAAGATGATTTTCCCTTTCTTTAAATGAAAGGTCTGTTTTCCTAAAGGAACAAGTCACTCTCTAAAACAATTGTAGCAGCTCCCATCGTGGTGCAGTTCAACTGAATCCAACTAGGAACCGTGAGGTTGTGGGTTCCATCCCTGGCCTTGCTCAGTGGGTTAAGGATCTGGCGTTGCTGTGAGCTGTAGTGTAGGTCATAGACACAGCTTGGATACTGTGTTGCTGTGGCTGTGGTGTAGGCCAGCAGCCGTAGCTCTGATTTGGCCCTAGCCTGGGAACCTCCCCATATGCTGTGAGTGCAGCTCTAAAAAAGCCAAAAAAAAAATATATATATATATTGTCACAACCATCAGACAAGGAAAAAAAATAAAACCAAACTGAAAAGAGGTAAAATTGTCACTATGTACAGATGATATCCTATACATAGAAAATCCTAAAGATAGTATCAAAGAACTACTAGAGTTCAATGAATTCGGTAAGTTTCAGGATAAAAAATTAATATGCAGAAATATATTGCACTTCTATCAGAACGATAAATTAAGAAAACAACCCCATTTCCATTACATTAAAAAAGAATAAATCTAACTAACGAGGTAAAAGACCTGTACTCAGAAAACTATAAGACACTGATGAGAGAAATTGAAGATAACACAGATGGAAAGAGATACCATTTTAATGAATTGGAAAAATACTGTTAAAATGCCCATACTATCCAAGGCAATCTATGGATTCAGTGCAATCCCTATCAAAATACCTATGGCATTTTTCACAGAACTAGAACAAATAATTCAAAATTTTGTTTGAAAACATGAAAGAAAGACCCCCATATAGCCAAAACAATCTTGAGAAAGAATAACAGAGCTGGGACAATTATGCTCCCCACCTTTAGACCATACTACAAAGCTTCAGTAAAAAAATAATGGAAAAGGGAAAGTATGGCAAATTTGAAAACCACACATTGAAGATAATGGACCCCCAAAAAATGCAACTGCCTCATTCCTTAAAGTATCACTTCGAGAAACACCCATTTTAGATTCACATGAGTAAAAATAAGTAATAAATATAAAAGATAGACTTAAAATAAGCAAATAAATAACAAAATATAATTATTCTATTAAAAACAATATAGTACTGGCACAAAAACAGACATAGTGATCAATGGAACAGAAGAGAGAGACCAGAAGTAAACGCACACAACTATAATCAACTAATCTATGACAAAGGAGGGAAGACTATAACCACAAAACTCCTAGAAGAGAACACAGACAATACTCTTTGACATAAACCGTGTCAATATATTTGGGGATCTGTCCCTAAGTCAAAGGAAATAAAAACAAAAATAAACGAATGGGACCTAATTAACTTAAAAGCTTTTGCACAGCAAAGGAAACCATTGACAAAATGACAAGATAACATACTGAATGAGGTTGAGGTTGAGAAAGTATTGGCAAATGATATGACTGACAAGGGATTAATATTCACAATATATAAATACAACTCGACTCAAAAAAATAACTCAATATCCAAAAAACCAAACTACTTGATTAAAAATGTACAGAAGACCTGAATAGGCATTTTTCCAAAGAAAACATGCAGATGACCAACAGACACGAGGTTCAATGTTGCTAATCATCAGAGAAATGCAAACAAAACCATAATGAGTTATCACCTCACACCTGTCAGAATGGCTATCATCGAATAGAGCACAAATAACAGCTGTTGGCCAGAATGTGCAGAAAAGGAAACCCTAGTACACTGTTGGCGTCAATATAAATTGGTGCATCCACTATGGAAAACAGTACGGAAGTTGCTCAAAAAAATAAAAATATAACCACCAGCAATTCCACTCCTGGGTATAAGAAGAAAGCAAAAACACTAATTCAAAAAGTATATGTATCCCAATATTCATAGCAGCATTATTAACAATAGCCAAGATATGAAAACAACTTGATTGTCCATCAACAGAAGAATGGATATAAAGATGAAGTGGTACATATATACAATGGAATACTACTCAGCCATAAAAAAGAATAAAATTTTGCCATTTGCAACAACATGGATGGGCTTGGAGGGTATTATTCTTAGTGAAGTAAGTCAGACAGAGAAAGAAAAATATTGAACATTATTACTTATATGTGTAATTTAAAAAAGAAAACAAATTAATGAACATAAAATACAAACAGATTTGCAGATACAGTGAACACTATATCTGCAATATAAACATACACACACACACACATATATAGTAACAAAGTGGTTACTAGTGGGGAGAGGAAAGAGGGGTAGGGGTAGGATGGGATAAGGGATTAAAAAGTACAAACTACTGTGTGTAAAATAAATAAGCTACAAGGATATATTGTACAGCACAGGGAATATATTCAATATTTTATGGTTAAAATGGAGTATAATCTACAAAAATTTGGAATCACTATGCTGTATACCTAAAAATAATATAATACTGTAAATCAGCTATACCTCAATAAAAACAAAATTAAATTTTTTAAAAATGGTTTTGACATCTGCTCTTACCTACTTTTTAAACTGTCCTTAAGTAATATGTGTACATAGAAATACACATTCACAGACAAACTCACACATGGCAATTTGTGGAAGTTCTAGTCTGTTAACAAATTGTTAATACCAATTCCAATCTCTTTACTCTAAAATCCAAGTAGTTCAGATGACAGATTTGGTATTTTTAAACCATGTATTATTGGGAAATTACCTGCCATTTATAAATTTAATTTTCTATCTATAAAAATGAAGATAAAAGCAAACATCATGCATGGCTGTTGTTCAGATTAGTTGATCCACAGAAGTACACTCAGCACAGTTTCTGGTACATTGTGCTTTTAAAATGGTCATTGCCTTTTAAACTCCTATTTCTTATGCATTTTAAAACTTATATTCGCAGCTCTTGGAATATTATGTGAAAAATATATCACATAAACACACAATCTACTAAGACTAGATCAGGAAGAAACAGAATATCTGAAAAGACCAATTTTTGGTACAGAGACTGACTCAGTCATCAAAAATCTCCCAAGAAAGAAAAGTTCAAGACCAGATGATTTCACTGGTAAATTTATCTAAACATTTACAAAAGAATTAATGCCAAATTCTCATATTCTTACAAAAAACTGAAGAGAAGGGAGTACCTCCCAATTCATTTTATGAGGCCAGCATACCCTGATACCAAAGCCAGATAAGAACATTAAAAGCAAAGAAAATTATAGGCCAATATCCCTGATGAATTTGATTGAAAAAATTCTCAACAAAATACTAGGAAATTGAATATAGCAGCACAGTAAAAAAAAAAAAAAAAACATTTGTCATGATCTACTGAGATTTATCCCTGAGATGCAAGAATGTTTCAAAGTATGCAAATCAGTGTGATCCACCACATTAATAGAATGAAAAAAAAAAAACATACAATCATCTCAATAGATGTGGAAAAAGCATTTCACAAAATTCCACATCCATTCATAATAAAAAAAAGATCACAAATTGGGTACAGAAGAAACATACCTGAACACAACAAAGAACACATATGACAGGACCACAGCTAATATCATACTCAGTGGTGAAACATGAAAGGCTTTTCCTCCAAGATCAAAACAAGATAAGAGTGCCCACTCTCATCATTCCTTTTCAACGTAGTACTGAAAGTCCTAGCTAGAGCAATCAGGCAAGAAAAAGAAAAGGCATCAGAATTGTAAAGAAAGAAGTAAAAATTCTCTATTGGCAAATGACATGACTGTTAAGACTAATAAATGAATTCAGTAAACTTATAGAATATAAACTTGGATTCCAAGTTCAGAGCCCTTATGATGACATTGCCGTAAAACCTGTGTTATTAATCTTTCATGGATCACTCGTCAAATGTGATGTGACTTCCACGTGTCAGATAGTCGGCTTGCAGGTAGAACAGAGGAGAGAGGAGGTGGCAATTGTCAAACTGAATCCGAAGCAGAGAGAGAACCAGATGGGTAGTGGGGGAGGTAGGAGCAGGAAGCCTTTATTTTATTTATTTATTTATTTATTTATTTATTTATTTATTTATTTATTATCTTTTTGCCTTTATGTAGAACCACACCCACGGCATATGGAGGTTCCCAGGCTAGGGGTCTAACAGGAGCTATAGCTGCCGGCCTTCGCCACAGCCACAGCAACGTGGGATCTGAGCCGCGTCTGCAACCTACACCACAGCTCACGGCCACGCCGGATCCTTAACCCACTGAGCAAGGCCAGGGATCAAACCCGCAACCTCATGGTTCTTAGTTGGATTCGTTAACCACTGAGCCACAAAGGGAACTCCAGAGCAGGAAGCCTTTAAACATTAAATGATGGGAGGAGGAGTGTTAAGAGGAGGAGCTGCAACATCAAAACCGAAAGACGATTATTGACAACGGTCCATTTCCAAAAGATTGCCTTGCCTGTAGGAAAGGGGTAAAAACCTCCCCAAATGCATTAGGTTGTGTCTTTTGTTTATCTGTTCTCTTGGCTTTTTATCTGAGAAGTTATGAGACAGGGCTCTTTGACGTGTTGAAGTTTTAGAGTAAGCATACACAAGTACTGTCAAAATAACTTATAAGTCCCAGGAAACGAACAGTAGGCCACGCCCCCCTTTTCACATGAAAATTCTAAATATAGGTCAGATTTCACTTTAAAAGACTCCAAGAAACTGTCATCATCATTATCATTATTATTATTTTGCTTTTTAGGGCCGCAAGCACAGCATATGGAGGTTCCCAGGCTAGGGGTTGAATTGGAGCTGTAGCTGCCAGCCAGCACCACAGCCACAGCCATGCAGGATCCAAGCTGTGTCTGTGACCTAAACCACAGCTCAGGCAATGCGGGATCCTTAACCCACTGAGGGAGGCCAGGGATCGAACCCACAACCTCATGGTTCCTAGTCAGATTTGTTTCCGCTGCGCCACGACAGGAACTCCTCTCCCTGATTATTATTATTATTCCTTCTCCTCCCCCTGCCCCCGCCTCCTTCTCCCCCTGCTTTTTACTCACTTTTCTCTGAAATAAATGTATCATCATCTAGGGTTTCAAATATAAACTATTTATTGCAGTTTGACTTCATTATCATATTAACTATGAAGAAAACTCCCTGAAAAGAATACTCCCCAGAGAATACCTAGCCTTTAATAGTACAAAGAAATGTTTCCTAGTGTTCCTTCTTGGAAAATTTATTCCTTGCTCTATATACACAACCATGATCATTCTACTTTACGATGGCTGGTAACCCAAGCAGGCTAAAGAAATAAAAAAATTCTTGGTAACCATGTCAACCTATCGTAAGATTCAGGCTTCCTTTCCAAACAAATTCACATACACGCACACACCCACTTTGAAGCTGGGAATCTTCACTTTGCAGATTGTAAAACCCTGACTCATTTATTTAAAGGCAGAAATGTGATTTTGTAATTGCAAAGACTAATGAAATTTTATGTAGTTGATGATTTCATCGATTACCTCAATGTTTGACAATCTTATTAAATTGCTTTCTAGAAAGAGTAGGTTCATTCAAACTCTCATCCTCTGAATGTTATGATGAGCCACTCTGGTGAACACAATAATATATATAGTCATTAAGCTTCTCTGTAAAGCTTATATTTGTATTTCTGTAAGATTTTTTTTTTTGGTATGAGTATAAGCAATAAAGTTAGAACAATGCAGAAGGATTAAGTTCCCAAAACGAATCTAGTCCAGGCAATAATTTCAAAAGTTGTATTTGAACTTCAGTTAGAGCACTAAGCCCTAGAACTGGCCTTAACCTACAGAGTCTCTTTATGTGAATCAACTCAGTGGGCAGGAGAAAAATTCAACAGATTTTCTTTTTTTTTTTTTTTTATCTCGAGGTCGACCCTAGAAAAACTAAGCTATGCTTTCCAACTTCTCTCCTTTTGTGAGAGAAATAACAAATGCTTAGAACAATTTCTATCCAAGTGCTCTTCCAAAGAAATGGTTCTCAAACCTGAGAGACCTCAGGATACCCAGGAGGGCTGGGTGCCTCTCTCAGAACTTCTGATTTAGTAGTTCTGGGGTGGGGCCCAGGAATCTGCATTTATACCAAGTACCCAGGTGATGCTCATACCCAGAGACCATATTTGAAAAAAAAATATATATATATATAAAAGGGAGATTGGATTAAGATGGAATAGAAGGACTGGAGCTCAACTTCTCTCCCAAAAAACAGCAAAACTACAACCAAATGCCGAGCAACCTTCAACCAAATGGACTGGAAACTTCCAAAAAAGATATTCTACTCCAGAAGACAAAGAGGAGACCACATCAAGAGGTACGAGGGGCGATTACGCCTTACAAGCAACCCCATACCTCCTGGGTGGGAAGCCCCACAGACTGGAAAGTAACTGCATCACAGAGACTCAGCTACAGGACTGAGAGTTCTGAGCCCCACGTCAAAACCCCACTCCTGGGGATTGGGCACAGGGAAAAAGAGCCACCGGAGCATCTGGCATTGAAGGCCAGTGGGGCTTGTGTGCAGGAGCTCCATAGGACTGGGGGAAACAGAGACCCCATCCTTGAAAGGCACACACAGACTTTCATGTGCACTGGGTCCCAGGGCAAATCAGTCTCCATAGGAATCCGGGTGGAACCTGAATGCAATTTTTGGAGGATCTCCTGGGAAAATAGGGGTGACTGTGGCTTATTGTGGGGGAAGGGCCTTGGAGGCGAAGGTCTTGGGGACATTCAGCAGCCTGCATTTCTCTGGAGGTGGCCATTTCTGGGAAAATCTTGTCCCTCCCATCAGCTCTGAGAAGCCCCAGGCCAAACAATAATCCAGGTGGGATCACAGCCCCACCCATCAGTAAACAGGCTGCCTAAAGACCCCTCAGGCACACAGCCAGCCTCTAATCTCATCCAGAGACAAAGCCACACCCATCAGAGGCAGAGGAATCAACCCCACCTACCAGTGGGCAGGCATCAGTCCCTCCCATTGGGAAGCCTACAGCAAGCCCCACCCATACCAGCTTTAGTCACAGGGGAGGCAAACGCCAGAACTAAGAGAGGCTACCACTCTATTGTTGGCAAAAAGGTCACCACACCAAAAACCCTATAAAAATGAAAAGACAGAAAACTCTAACTCAGATAAGGGAGAAAGAGAAAAGCCCAGAAAAACAGCTCAGTGATGAAGAAATTATCAGCCTCCCAGAAAGAGACTATAGACTGTTGATACTGAAGATGATGCAAGGCACTGGAAATAAACTGGAGGCAAAGACTGATAATTTACAGGAAACACTGAGCAGAGAAATACAAGCTGTAAAAATTAAACAAGAAGAGATACAAAATACAATACCTGAAATAAAAAATTCATTATAAGCAGCCAACAATAGAATACAGGAGGCAGAAGAACGAATCAGTGAGGTGGAGGACAGATTAGTGGAAATCACTAATGCGGAAGAGAAAAAAGATAAAAGATTGATAGGCAATGAGCTGAGTCTCAGAGAACTCTGGGATACTGTTAAACGCACCAATATCCATATTATAGGGGTGCCAGAGGGAGAAGAGAGAGAGAAGAAAAAATATTCGAGGAGATTATAGCTGAAAACTTCCCTAATATGGGAAAGGAACCACTCACTCAAATCCAGGAAAAACAACGAGTACCATATAAAATAAACCCAAGGAGGAACACCCCCAGACACATATTAATCAAAATGTCCAAAATTAAAGACAAAGAGAAAATTTTGAAAGCAGCTAGGGAAAAGAAACAAATGACATACAAGGGAACCCCAATAAGGTTATCAGCAGATTTCTCATCTGAAACTCTACAGGCCAGAAGGGAGTGGCATGATATACTTAATGTGATGAAAGGGAAAAACTTCCAACCATGATTGCTTTACCCTGCAAGGCTCACATTCAGATTTGAAGGAGAGATCAAAACCTTTACAGATAAGCAAAAGCTAAGAGATTTCTGCAACACTAAACCAGCCTTACAACAAATCTTAAAGGAACTTCTCTAGGCAGAAAAGAAAAGGCCACAACCAGAAACAAAAACACCACAAATGACAAGGCTCACCAGTAAAGGCATATGTACAGTAAAGATACTAAATCATCCATGCACAACTATGCTACCAAAATCAGAAATCGTGAGAAGAGAGCACAAATGCAGATCACTGGAGACACACGTGCAATTAAGAAACCAACAACTTAATACAATTTCAGTTATATATAGACTCCTACATCAAACTTCAGGGTAAAAAAAGAAAAAAATGCAACAAAAACCCCAAACAGTTAATACAATGGTAATAAGAACATATATATCAGTAATTACCTTAAATGTTAATGGACTGAATGCCCCAACCAAAAGACATAGACTAGCCGAATGGATACAAAAACAAGAAAACAACCAATGGATCACTGAAGAAATCAAAGAGGAAATTAAAAAATACCTAGAAGCAAATAACAACAAAGACGCGACACTCCAAAACCTCTGGGATGCAGCAAAAGCAGTTCTAAGAGGAAAGTATATAGCAATACAAGCCTACCTCAGGAAACAAGAAAAAGCTCACATAAACAACCCAACTTTACATCTAAAGCAGCTAGAGAGGGAAGAAGCCAGGTCATGGAAACAACCTAAATGCCCATTGACAGAGGAGTGGATAGGGAAGATATGGTACATACACACAATGGAATATTACTCAGCCATTAAAAGGAATGAACTACCAACATTTATAGAAACATGGATGAACCTAGAAATTATCATACGAATTGGAAGCAGTCAGACAATTAGACAGCAACACCCAATGCTACCTCTTACATGTGGAAACTAAAGAGACACAATGAACTTCTTTGAAGACCAGACAATGACTCACAGATTTTGGAAAACCTTGGTTTTTCAAATAAGACAATCTGGGAGGTGGGGGGATGCACTGTGGGTTTGGCACACAAAATCTATCGAATTGACTTATGATCTCTGTACATGTATAACTGAAATAAAATTCATTGTTAATAAGAATATATATATATAATATATATATGTGTATACCCTTTTACTATATATATAAATCCTTTTACTATATATATATATATATATATATATATATATATATATACACACACACACACATATATATATGGTGCATGTGAGAGCATATATATCACAGGGAAAGAAAAAAATGATCAAGCAAATATAGCAAACTGTTAATTGGTGATCTGGGAACAAGTATTCAGGAATTCTTTACTCCTTTTTTTTTTGCTTTTTAGGGCTGCACCTGCAGCATATGGAGGTTCCCAGGCTAGGGGTCAAATTGGAGCTGTCACAGCCACGCAGGAAAAGAGCCACATCTGCAACCTACACCACAGCTCACAGCTCAATTCCAGATCCTTAACCCACTGAGCAAGGCTAGGGATCGAAACTGCATCCTCATGGATGGTAGTCAGATTCATTTACTGCTGAGGCATGAGGGGAACTCAGTGGAATTCTTTAGTCTTAATGCAATTTTTCTCTAAGTTTGAAATTCTTTCAAAATAAAAATTTTAAAATTATACTGTGAAACTATTTGCTATCTGGGAATAAGAAAAGAAACCAGCATGAAAAGTCTCCTTGGGCGCTTATTATGGGTTTGAGTCATGCTCAATATTTAACAGCCAGCTTCCTTCTTGACTCATCATTATCAATAATAACAATAATTATAAATAAGACTTGGAGAGTCTGAGCACGTGTTAGAATTTCTGACGCAAATGCGTATATAAGTGTTTAGAACATAGGCTTTGGATCCCAGCGGTCCTGGTGTGATTCCATTTCTGTCATTTACTAGCTCTGCGAAGGCAGGAGTAGTTTTACCCAGGGCTACAGCCTTGTGCTATTTACAGAGAAAACCGGGTGAGGAATGCTTTCTGGGTAGTGCCAGGTTCTAGCCCCGATTCAACCATTCTGAACCTCAGTTTCTTTATCTGAAGAATGGGGAGATAGCAATGCCCGGAGTGGTAGCGGACATTGAATGGCAACGCATGAAAGAGTTTCGCACAGTTGCCCAGTCCATACAAAGGCTCAAGAAATGGTAACAGTATTAAAGATAATAATAATGATCAGTACAAAGGAAAACCATGGGTTCTCTGAAGGAGACACGACCTCCATGGTCCCGTCCAGTGCCAGTGCTGTGATCTAAAGACAGTTCCATTTAACAAAGGCAACATAGACTTTTCTCCTTTTGTATTATCGCTTTTTCTCCTGTGACCCCTCATGAAAAGCCATCATTTTAGTTATTCAACTTACGTCAGAGAGAGAAGTTTATGATTTTCCCACTCCATGAGTACAAACTGTGTTTGTTTTCTTTGAAGTGGGTCACTTGTTGTGCCATTTCTTGAAGATATCAAGATCCAGCACCTCACTGATAAAGTTCTCTATTTTTCCCAGGACATGGTACACTGAGCATTTTTAGGAAATAAACATTTACTTAGATATCTTCCTGAGAAGAAAATAGGCTATTGTTGGAAAAAGCTATGCTAGGCATCAAGGCCAGTTAGCCAGATGAAAATAAAATCAGAGAAGCAAGATGTTGGCAGATAAGAGGATGAAGTTCAGGATGGAGGCTGGGAAGAATGGTTCAGAACTCTCTGAGGGGCAGCTGTGGACCAGCCTTATATTTCCAGCCAAAGACCACTGAGAGAAGAATAGATTGGGGAATCTGGTCCTAGCTGCATCTCTGAGTATCTTGAGGCCTTAGCAAATCACTTAATCTTCTGGCTTTCTATAGATCCTCATTCATAAAACAAGGGAGCTGAATTTCATCAGGGGTTTCTCAAAATATTCATTAAGATCAATATTAGGAGCGTGCTTAATGAAAACCAAGTATAGAGTTGCTCTCAGCTGGATTAGTGAGCCCAAAGATAACTATACTCATCTCTTACCTCTGGCAGCTGAAGAGAGAAATCAGTGGGAACCCAAGGGTTCCTTGGAACCCAGGCTGAAAACCGCTGAAATGAATGATGTGCTTTCCAACTCAAAACACTTTACCCTCTAGCTTTCATCAATTTCCTGAGAGGAATGATCATAGTTAACAATTATGTAAAGTTTTATTTCTCATAATCCTCCACAGCCTCCATTAACTTCTGACAGTTCTGCATGGAAGCCATTATTATTATTATTGTTATTATTATTATTATTATTATTATTATTTTAATAACAATGAATTTTATTTCAATTGCATGGAAGCCATTATTTAGCTAGCTTTGTTCATGGGCAAATTATAAACCTTATTTGCCCAAAGGTTTTGAGGGAAACAACGTCAGGGCCAAGATTTAAAAGCGGCAAACCTTGCCTCTGGTACACAGACTGAATAAGAGACAAGTTTTAACAATTGTTCCAACTCTAAAGGCTGTCGTTAATGCTGCTTTTGATTCCTAGTTGTTTTTTTGGTTGTTTTTGTTTTTTATTCTAGTCTTCCAAATAACTGGGTTTCTAGAGCCAGTAGCCATGTATGCTGAACTTGCCTTCAGAAATTTTATACGATTTTACATATTAGGTTGCAGAGAAGTTGCTTGGAAAGCCAAGGGGTAAAGTAGATGCTTTAAAAATAATACTCTTCCCTGGTGCACTTGGGGAACTTTCCTGTAAGAAATTACAGATCATTATTTTCCTTGTTGTACCTCTAGTCAGACAGATGGCACAACGCAGAACAAAATTCTTGAACGTTTCCATGGCAATTGCAGAGGAACTTGGCCTATCTGCAAGGTGTCTCGGGTGAAGGGAAGAAATCACAGGAATTCATTCTGCAACACCCACTGATTTTAAACTATTCCAAGGGCATTTGTTGAGGGCCTCGTATCTCAAAACCAATCTCCTCATTAATGGGGGGAGGGAAGAGGAATGTCCAAGATAGCACATTAATGGCTTTTCCTTCTAGAAGTTTATAGTTTTGAGTGCCATGTATACAGACAGTATAAGAACACTAATGAAATTAGTGACTGTGTCATTAATATAGGATTTCCTTTAAACAAAGCTGCCCACTCAAGCAGTGGCAAGAGTACAATTCTTGTAAACTGGGTTAACAGCAGCTTCTTTATTTATAGGTAGTATAAGCGGCATTGTAGCCCTGAGACTCAGAACATAGGTTCTAAGCTGGACAGTCCACGTTTAGATCCAAGCACCACCGTTTCTTAGTTGGTTGACTCTCCATAAGTTATTTAAGTTGGGTGTACTTCAGTTTCCTCATCTAAAAAAAAAAATAGGAATAATAATGATATGTGGCTCAAAGAATTGTTAAGAGGACACCATGAGTTTCTACACGGAAAGGGCTTGAGGCAGGCAGGTGTTCCATATATATTAAATATACCAAGAGGTATAATCTCTCAATGCAACTTTATTCACGGATTTAAAAAAGGTAAGCTCATCTGACCTGACGTAGAGAAAGAGCAGATGGTTAAGATGATACTCTTATCTGGCTCTATGACCCTTGACAAACAACTTAATGTCCCAGAGCCTCATTTTCCTCATCTGTAAAGTAATGAAAGCTGTATCCACCTGCTGGGGTCACCTTGCTGCAATGAAATGGACCCTTCACCCCAAATTTGGATTGGATGTTGAGACTGAGTATGCCACACCAACACCAAGAGGACCTGAAAAGGTTTGCAACTCACATAAAGAGGATTTCTGGGGCGAATAAGGTGGGTTCCCAAGCAGGCCCAAGAACAGTTTAAGGGTAAAACACAAGGACAGTGGCTTTGAGGCTTTATAGTAAGGGGATTAAGTCCCTCACCCTTGCAGCTGGGGTTGACATGATTTGAACCACGCCAAAAAAAGAGACCAGTTGGGCATTTTCTTATAAGCCTGTCAAAGTGTAGGGCACAAAGGCAAGAGACCTGGTGGGGCTTGACAGCTGTCAGCAGCTAAGCATCAAAAAGGGGGTCAGATTCTTTCTTCTACCACCTTCGAGGATTGCTGGGAGCATCAAGTGAGATTAGACACAAATAGCCTTTAACTCAGGGGCCATTAAACAGCATAATGTTACCTTTCGAAATAAATATAGTTTCTTGAAAAAAAAAAACCAAGCCCACTCTGTTTTTAAAATATGCCCCCCCAAAGGCAAGAAACACCACCTCCTTTTTCCTTGTTCTATTTGTTTATACTAGAAGCATTTCTTAAAAACCGTCAATGTGATCTCGAAATGTGAAGAAACAATTACCAGCAATCTCCAGCAATGAAAAGGCTGGCTTCCAAGAATTCTGTTCTAAATTGTCACTTGGAACGCTTTTCCCATAGAAACAACGCTATAAATAGAGTTAAGTCCCCAGAGGGATGCTCGGATTCTTCTTAAAACTATATTCTAGCTAAAATAGTCCCTGATGGCGCAGCGTACACTGAATCCCGGAGCAGCACGCGGGCCTCTCGTAACCCCAAGCTCGCCCAGCTCAAGGCAACACTGGGTGAGACTGGACCCTCGGAAGTTTGAGGTTTTAGGTGAAGAGGAACTAGCTGAACAGGAGCTAGAGCGTGGGGCTGTGGATGGAGGTCCACATGCAGTTATGGCTGCACCCCCTAATGATTTCTGAATCAAACCCTGATGGAATTGTCTTTTCATCCCTTTGGGTGGCATGGGCCTTGCGCTGAAGGGAAGGGACACTTCCATTCTCAGCCAGCCTATGGAGGGGTCGATCCAAAGGGCAGGACCCAGCAGTGGTGGACCTTAGCCTGGGGCGGGGGGTGGGGGGAACACGGCTCTATGTTCTTGAGGCAGGTTTTGAGGGGCGTGCGGGGAGGCCTGGACTGGGCGGTTGGGCAGGGAATGTCTCTGGTCACATGGAAAAGGCCAGGGCCAAGCTCTGAGCCGGCTCAGGAGTCAGCCCTAAGTGGGTATGGACCTCTGCCGGAGAGGGAGCGCACACCCCTGCAATCGCATTCTCATTCCCTGTCTCTCACCTGTACTAGTGGTATTGCTTGGTTCTTATGGGCCACAGGGAATTATAGGGGTGACACTGGATGGAAGAGACACTGGCAGCAACATGAAGGAAGATGATCTGGATGGGAGATGAAGATGGTGACCTTCCCAAGGAAGAGCCGTCTAAGGCACACCTGCAGATTTGTAGCAGAGAATAGCATCGCTATCTCCATAGACACACTGCGCTAAACCCTTCCCGTGAACACACACAAGCCTCCTAATCATCCTCTGAAACACCGTTACCAACCCATTTTACAGGTGGAGAAAATGAGACACGGGGAAGTTGAACAGCTTGTTTGATCATCAGACAGCTGGTAAGTGGCAGGGCCAGAAATGGAACTTAAGCAGCTTGGCTACTGAGGCTGGGCCCTCAGCTGCTGTACTTTCTTCTCTCTCGCCCAGAAGCATTCAGCAGGTGCATCCCCAGAAATGCACGGAAATGTATACATAACAAAAGGCCAGATGCCCTGCTGGGACGCAAGATGGGGGTTGGGACACCCTGGAGTCAAAGTGGCTTCCTGTTCTGGTATGATTAGAACATGCAGGCGGTATGCCTTGCTCATGTTCAGAATTAATTTATTCTTTCATCACAGATGTGTTGGATGTTGTGATGGGTACCAGAGATAAAAACAACAACAACAACAACAACAACAACAAAAAACAGGAGTACCCATTGTAGCTTTGTGGCTCAGTGTTTAACAAATCCGACTAGGAACCATGAGGTTGCAGGTTCGATCCCTGGCCTTGCTCAGTGGGTTAAGGATCCAGCGTTGCCGTGAGCTGTGGTGTAGGCTGCAGACGCGGCTCGGATCCCGTGTTGCTGTGGCTGTGGTGTAGGCCAGCAGCTACAGCTCCTGTTAGACCCCTAGCCTGGGAACCTCCATATGCCATGAGTGCGGCCCTAGAAAAGGCAAAAAGACAAAAAAAAAAAAAAAAAAACCCAAGCAAGATTGAGTCCCTGCCTTCAAGATATTCTCACAGTTTTTTGAAGGAATCAAAAAAGCAACTGAAAGAGCTATAAAAAGGTGTCTGGGGGAGTTCCCTTCGAGGCTCGGTGGTTAACAAACCTAATTAGAATCCATGAGGATGTGGGTTTGATCTCTGGCCTCACTCAGTGGATTAAGCCATGGCGTTGCCCTGAGCTGTGGTATAGGTCGCAGAGGCGGCTTGGATCCCGGCTGCTGTGGCTGTGGCTTAGTGTGGCAGCTGTAGCTCTGATTCAACCCCTAGCCTGGTGGAAACTTCCATAAACTGCAAGTGAGGCCCTTAAAAGCAAAAAAAAAAAAAAAAAGGCAAAAAAGGAAAAAAACAGAATAAACTGTCTGCACAGCCAGAAACCCGAGACCCAGCCCTTACTTCATATTGAGTCCACTACACTGTACTGATGCCTTAATTTTCTCCCAGCCACTCTCTTCCCCTCTGCCTGGTGGACACTGAAAACCCATAGGACTCATTGCAAGCCCATGCCTGTGTCTCCTGACCCGGTAAAAGTCCACAGTGGTATCTTGGGTTGCCCTCTTGTAACAGCTCTGAGCACCCGAGGTATACTTATCCAGGAACTGTCTTCCCACTGGATGGTAACTGCCTTGTCTCTATTGTTTATTGCTGTGTCCTCAGCACCTAGAACAGTATAGATGCTTCATAATCATCCGTCAGTTAAATAAATGAGTTTAACATAGCAAGCTCCACGTGTAGAAGATACAAGATAAACTGCACTTGATGAAGTTGAAAATTTCTGAAAAACGTATTTGATATTTAGAAGTACTCCTGTCTTGGGATTAATAGATGTGAACTGCTGCCTTTGGAATGGTTAAGCAGTGAGATCCTGCTGTATAGCACTGGGAACTCTATCTAGTCACTTATGATGGAGCGTGATAACGTGAGAAAAAAGAGTGTATACATGTATGTGTGACTGGATCACTTTGCCGTACAGTAGAAAATTGACAGAACACTGTAAACCAGCTATAATGGAAAAAATAAAAACCATTTAAAAATAAATAAAATAGCATAAAAAAGAAGTATCCTTATCAACAGACACTTTTGGCTGAGATCTATATTTAGATCTTTAGCACAGAAATTTTTTATACAAAGCATGTATGTATGTTTAACTTATAAGAACTTTCTTTTTCAATTAATCACCATCTGGCTGGAATTTTTTCCAAACACCTATCAACTGGGCAGTATCATTTTTTTACAAAGTCAGAGCAAATTTATAGAAGAGCTCACTAGTAACATTCTTCTGAAAACAGGCCATGAGATTAAAAACATCTGATGCGGACTGGATTAAGATGGCGAAATAGAAGGACTGGAGCTCAACTTCTCTCCCAAAAAACAGCAAAACTACAACCAAATGCCGAGCAACCTTCAACCAAATGGACTGTAAACTTCCAAAAAAGATATTCTGCTCCAGAAGACAAAGAGGAGAGACCACATCAAGAGGTAGGAGGGGCAATTATGCGTTACAAGCAACCCCATACCTCCCGGGTGGGAAGTCCCACAGACTGGAAAGTAACTGCATCACAGAGACTCAGCTACAGGACTGAGAGTTCTGAGCCCCACGTCAAATCCCCATGCCTGGGGATCTGGCACAGGGAGAAAGCATCTGGCATTGAAGGCCAATGGGGCTTGTGTGTAGGAGCTCCACAGGACTGGGGGAAACAGAGACCCCACTCTTGAAAAGCACACACAGACTTTCATGTGCACTGGGTCTCAGGGCAAAGCAGTCTCCATAGGAATCCGGATGGAACCTCACTGCAACTCTTGGAAGATCTCCTGGGAAAATAGGGGTGACTGTGGCTTATTGTGGGGGAAGGGCATTGGAGGTGAAGGTCTCGGGGACATTCAGCAGCCTGCATTTCTCTGGAGGTGGCCATTTCTGGGAAAATCTTGTCCCTCCCATCAGCTCTGAGAAGCCCCAGGCCAAACAATAATCCAGGTGGGATCACAGCCCCACCCATCAGTAAACAGGCTGCCTAAAGACCCCTCAGGCACACAGCCAGCCTCTAATCTCATCCAGAGAAAAAGCCCCATCCATCAGAGGGATAAGAATCAACCCCACCTACCAGTAGGCAGGCATCACTCCCTTCCATCAGGAAAGCCTACAGCAAGCCCCCTCCATACCAACTTTAGCCACAGGAGAGGCAAACACCTGAACTAAGAGAGGCTACAACTCTATTGTTGGCAAAAAGGTCACCACACCAAAACCCTATAAAAATGAAAAGACAGAAAACTCTAACTCAGATAAGGGAGAAAGAGAAAAGCCCAGAAAAACAGCTCAGTGATGAAGAGATTATCAGCCTCCCAGAAAGAGACTTTAGACTGTTGATGCTGAAGATGATGCAAGGCATTGGAAATAGACTGGAGGCAAAGACTGATAATTTACAGGAAACACTGAGCAAACAAATACAAGCTGTAAAAATTAAACAAGAAGAGATGCAAAATACAATAGCTGAAATAAAAAATTCATTATAAGCAGCCAACAGTAGAATACAGAAGGCAGAAGAACGAATCAGTGAGGTGAAGGACAGATTAGTGGAAATCACTAATGCGGAAGAGAAAAGAGATAAAAGATTGAAAGGAAATGAGCAGAGGCTCAGAGAACTCTGGGGTAATGTTAAACGCGCCAACATCCGTATTATAGGGGTGCCAGAGGGAGAAGAGAGAGAGAAGAAAAAATATTCGAGGAGATTATAGCCGAAAACATTCCCAATATGGGAAAGGAACCACTCACTCAAATCCAGGAAAAACAACGAGTACCATATAAAATAAACCCAAGGAGGAACACCCCCAGACACATATTAATCAAAATGACCAAAATTAAAGACAAAGAGAAAATATTGAAAGCAGCTAGGGAAAAGAAACAAATGACACACAAGGGAACCCCGATAAGGTTATCAGCAGATTTTTCAGCTGAAACTCTACAGGCCAGAAGGGAGTGGTGTGATATACTAAATGTGATGAAAGGGAAAAACTTCCAAGATTGCTTTATCCAGCATGGCTCTCATTCAGATTTGAAGGAGAGATCAAAACCTTTATAGATAAGCAAAAGCTAAGAGATTTCTGCAACACTAAACCAGCTTTACAACAAATCCTAAAGGAACTTCTCTAGGCACAAAAGAAAAGGCCACAACCAGAAACAAAAACACCACAAATGACAAGGCCCACCAATAAAGGCATATACACAGTAAACCTACTAAATCATCCATGCACAATTATGCTACTAAAATCAGAAATCATGAGAAGAGAGCACAAATGCAGGTCACTGGAGAAGCATGTGCAATTAAGAAACCAACAACTTAATACAATCTCAGTTATATATAGACTCCTTTATCAAAACTTCAGGGTAACTGCAAACCAAAAATCTACAATTGATACACAAACAAATAAGAAAAATCAACTCAAATACAACATTAAAGATAGCCATCTTGTGAGAGGAGACAACAAGAGAATAAGGGAAGAAAAAAAGAGCAACAAAAACCCCAGTTAATACAATGGCAATAAAGACTTATATATCAATAATTACCTTAAATGTTAATGGACCAAATGCCCCAACCAAAAGACATAGACTAGCTGAATGGATACAAAAACAAGACCCATATATATGCTGTCTTCAAGAGACCCACTTCACTTCTAGAGACACATACAAATTGAAAGTGAGAGAAGAAAATATTCCATGCAAACGGGCATCAAAAGAAAGCCGGAGTAGCAATACTCCTATCCGACAAAATAGACTTTAAGATGAAGAACATTTTAAGAGACAAGGAAGGGCACTACATAATGATCAAAGGATCAATCCAAGGAGAAGATATAACAATTTTAAATATCTATACACCCAACATAGGATCACCACAATATATAAGGCAACTGCTAACAACCTTAAAAGGAGAAATCAACAATAACACAGTAATAGTGGGGGACTTCAGCACCCCACTTACAGCAATGGACAGGTTATCCAGGCAGAAAATCAATAAGGAAACACAGGCCCTGAATGAAGCATTAGATCAGATGGACTTAATAGATATTTATAGGACATTCCATCCAAAAGCAACAGAATACACATTCTTCTCAAGTGCGCATGGAACATTCTCTAAGATTGATCACATCCTGGGTTACAAATCAAGCGTCAGTAACTTTAAGAAAATTGAAATCATTTCAAGCATCTCCTCTGACCACAATGCTATATGACTGGAAATTAACAACAAGAAAAAAATGGCCAAAAATACAAATACGTGGAGACTAAACAACACACTACTAAATAACCAAATGGATCACTGAAGAAATCAAAGAGGAAATTAAAAAATACCTAGAAGCAAATGACAACAAAGAAACGACACCCCAAAACCTCTGGGATGCAGCAAAAGCAGTTCTAAGAGGAAAGTTTAGAGCAATACAAGCCTACCTCAGGAAACAAGAAAAAGCTCAAATAAACAACCCAACTATACATCTAAAGCAGCTAGAGAGGGAAGAACTGACAAGACCCAAAGTTAGTAGAAGAAAAGAAATCATAAAGATCAGAGCAGAAATCAACGAAATAGAAATGAAGAAAATCATAGAAAAGATCAATGAAACTAAAAGCTGGTTCTTTGAAAAGATCAACAAAATTGATAAACCCTTAGCCAGACTTATCAAGAAAAAAAGAGAAAGGACACAAATCAATAAAATTAGAAATGAAAAAGAAGTCACAACAGACATCACAGAAATACAAAGGATCATAAGAGACTACTATATGCAACTATATGGCAATAAAATGGAAAACCTGGAAGATATGGACAAATTCTTAGAAAAGTACAATCTCCCAAGACTAAACCAAGATGAAATAGAAAATATGAATAGACCAATCACAAGTTCTGAAATTGAAACTGTGATTAAAAAACTTCCAACGAACAAAAGTCCAGGACCAGATGGTTTCACAGGTGAATTCTATCAAACACTTAGAGAAGAGCTAACGCCTATCCTTCTGAAACTCTTCCAAAATATTGCAGAGGAAGGGACACTCCCAAACTCAGTCTATGAAGCAACCATCACCCTGGTACCAAAACCAGACAAAGATACCACAAAAAAAGAAAATTACAGGCCAATCTCACTGATGAACATAGATGCAAAAATTCTCAACAAAATACTAGCCAACCGAATCCAACAATACATTAAAAGGATTGTACACCACGATCAAGTGGGATTTACCCCAGGGATGCAAGGATTCTTCAGTATCTGCAAATCAATCAGTGTGATACACCACATTAACAAACTGAAGAATAAAAACCATATGATCCTCTCCTTAGATGCAGAATAAGCCTTTGACAAAATCCAACACCCATTTCTGATAAAAACCCTTCAGAAAGTGGGCACAGGGAGAACCTACCTAAACATAATCAAGGCCATCTATGACAAACCCAGAGCTAACATCATTCTCAACAGTGAAAAGCTGAAAGAATTCCCGCTGAGATCAGGAACAATACAGGGATGTCCACTCTCACCACTACTATTCAACATAGTTCTGGAAGTCCCAGCTACAGCAATCAGAGAAGAAAAAGAAATAAAAGGAATCCAAATCGGGAAGGAAGAAGTAAAACTATCACTTTTTGCAGATGATATGATACTATATCTAGAGAATCCTAAAGACTCTACCAGAAAACTCTTAGAGCTCATCAATGAATTTGGCAAAGTCGCAGGATACAAAATTAATACACAGAAATCAACTGTATTTCTATATACTAACAATGAAAGATCAGAAAGAGAAATTAGGGAAGCAATCCCGTTTACCATCGCATCAAAAAGCATCAAATACTTAGGAATAAACCTTCCTAAAGAGACAAAAGACCTGTACTCTGAAAATTATAAGGCGCTGATGAAAGAAATCAAGGATGACTTAAACAGGTGGAAGGACATACCATGCTCTTGGATTGGAAGAGTCAATATTATCAAAATGACTATACTACCCAAGGCAATCTACACATTCAGTGCAATCCCTATCAAATTACCAAGGACCTTTTTCACAGAACTAGAACAAAATAGTTTAAAGTTTGTCTGGAAACACAAAAAACCCAGAATAGCCAAAGACATCCTGAAAAAGAAAAATGGAGCTGGAGGACTCAGGCTCCCTGACTTCAGACTCTACTACAAAGCTACAGTCATCAAAACCATATGGTACTGGCACAAAGACAGAAATAGAGATCAGTGGAACAGGATAGAAAGCCCAGAATTAAATCCACGCATCTAGAGTC
>PVHT020000022.1:3907314-3972497 GCA_004024745.2 Catagonus wagneri
TATTCTATTATAAAGTCAGAACTTAATTGTAGGTACTGGGTCGTCTGATGATGAAATACTTTCAGGATGTATTTTAAATGGACTACAAAAGAGAGAAATCAGACAAAAGATGGAGTTTTATCTGAATGGGATAATCATCTTTCTAAATAATGGAGAGACGGTATAGCCTGGAAATTAAGAGTACTAAGTGATGTCTGGTCTGGTCAGTTTCAAGACAGTTTGGATTCCCTCCAGACAGCACTTGCTGATCCACGTGCTGTGGAAAAGAGCCTGGCCTTACAGTTCCCTCTCCAAAGGAGAAAGACACTGCTGGAAAACAAGAGACGGGTGAGGGCCAGACAGGTTACAAACCTAGTGCTGAGGTGTGCGACCACGTTCCAGAAAAATCAGGAACAGGAAGCTCCCAACCTTCTCTCAGTCCAAAAGGCTGGGTGTGGTTGCCCGTGAGTCGGGTGAGAAGACAAAGGAGAAGAACTTTAGTTCCAGGAGAAACAATGTCATGAGGTGATCAAAGGGCTGAGCATAAATTCCACACCTATGCTTATTTCTAGAACGCCTCAAGAAGAATTTGATCCATTGGGGGCGATAGCTTTTTTTTTTTTTTTTTTTTATAAAGGGGTAGAAAAACCAAAACCCACAAGGACCTGGCTGTGGAGGTACATGAATGAGACCCTGACGGGTGGGATCAGTGAACTGGAAGGCACATCTCTTGCTTCGAAAATGCAGCTGTGGGCGTTATTTACAACAGCCAAGACACGGAAACAAGCTTAAGGTCCACTGATGGAAGAATGGGTCAAGAAAATACGATACATATATACAATGGAATATTACTCGGCCATAAAAAAGAATGAAATAACACTCACATGCATAGACCTGGCGATTCTCATACCTTATGATATCACTTGTATGTGGAATCTAAAATTTAATACCAGTGAACTTATTTATAAAACAGAAACAGACTCACAAACCTAGAAGATAAACGTATGGTTACCAAAGGAGAACAAGGGGGGAGGGAGAAATTAACAGTTTGGGATTAACAGATACAAATATATGTAAAATAGATAACAAGGATCTACTGTACAGCACAGGGAACTCTACTCAGTATCTTGTAATGACCTATAATAGAAATGAATCTGATATATATATATATATATATTCATATATGTATGAATTATTTTGCTGTACACCTGAGACTAACACAACAGTGTAAATCAACTACACTTCAATTTTAAAAAAGCCAGCTGAAGTGCAACTCCTTGGTTGTCATGCAGGACTGTGGATGCTGAGTCACCTGATGTGCCAGTAATCAAGCTATTACCCTATTTTTCCACATTCTGCTTAGTAATGTTGGGGGCTGTCTCCTTTGTCGGCTGCTTTCATGGCAGGTTCTGCCGGCAGAGGGCAGCAGAGGAAGCCTGGACGGCAGGATAGGAGGGAGCAGGTCTCCTGTGCCTGTGTGCCTGCTGGAACCACCAGTCTCACCCCAGGAGTTACATTCACCCCAGCAGCAACAGCTGGTTTCAGATTCCAGGTGCCTTTCCCACTCCCAGAAGCAGCCTGACTGGGTCTCCTCAAAGGAACCAGCCGCTGCCCTCAGGGCTCCCCCATTCTCAGAGGCTTCAGCCTTCTCTGAGTCTCTGGGTTAGCAAAACCCTGTCTATTCCCTTCATTCCTCCCAGCCGGAGGAGTGGCAGCTCCTTCCTGCAGTTACTACATGTGGTTATCACTGTGTCCCGTCTTTACTTTTCAGTCCCCTCGACATATGTTCAACTACCCTCTGGATTAAACCCCTGTTGGAATAACCAGTGTGGGTTTTGTTTCTGACCCGCCAGTTCATCTGATTTTAGGAGAAGCTGAGTACCTCAATTATTTTGTGGAATCACACATTTTTTATTTTTATTTATTTATTTTTGTCTTTTTTTTTTTCCTTTATCTAGAGCTGCACCTGCGGCATATGGAGGTTCCCAGGCTAGGGGTCTAACAGGAGCTGTAGCCACCGGCCTTCGCCACAGCCACAGCAACGCGGGATCTGAGCCGCGTCTGCAACCTACACCACAGCTCACGGCAATGCCGGATCCTTAACCCACTGAGCAAGGCCAGGGATCGAACCCGCAACCTCATGGTTCTTAGTCGATTCGTTAACCACTGAGCCACGAAGGGAACTCCTCACTCATTTTTTAAATACAGTGAAAAGAAAAGCATGTATCTGAAGACCAGGCTCAGCCCTGGGCACAGACACAGCAGTATTGCCGAGTTGAGGGCTGCTGAGATCATCACCTAGCACATCTCACTGCTGTCCCCATCCCAGGAACTCCCCTCCAGTTAAGGAACTACCTGGTCCAAGAATAAGCCCCTTCCCAAGGACAGCCTGTGGCCAATGACCGGCGGACGCAGGGAAACAAAAGCCTGGAGAGCTGCATGCAGATTCATTGGAGCTTCCTTTGGGGACACCTCTGGAGGGCCACCCCGCTACTGAGCTCCCTGCATGATTGGCTAAGTCCTCTGGACTGCAACCCTGCCATGAGCCAGCTTCTCCCCCTGCCCAGTTCTGGCTTTTTCACATCCTCACTGGCGTGGCTCCTGACGGTTCCAATGAATATGCACGCCGCTATCTCAAAGTCTGTTTCCAGGGAAACCCATCGAAGCCAGGGCTGCCTTAGTTTGGGCTAGAGAGCACTGCACTCATTTAGGAAGCACACGAAGAAAGAGAAATGCTGTTAATTTCACCAAAACATGTTCAGTTGGAAAGAGGGCAAAGGAAAGAGAGATGGAAAATAATTACAAGAGTCCACGTGAAACACTGAGTGCAGATGAGGCAAATAGTCCCCAGAAGGGACAGGGTGTTTAAGAGCATGATGACATCCTTGGAGCTTCTCTGGGATCCACAACAGACATCCTTCCCCAAAGCCAAGAAGACCCAGCAGCCACTGCAGCCTCTCCTGCCTCAGAAAGGGCAGAGCAGGGGAAACCCTGCCAGAACTTTTATTTAAAGGCACCTGGAACTTGCTCCCTGAGCGGAGACCTCATGGCGGAACGAGGGGGTGTTTGGCATTTGCTTCTGGTCCATGGGGATGGGAAGGGCAGAAAGCCTGTGCTTCCTCCCTGTTGAGAAACTGGGGCTACATGTGATGGAGACGCGGGCAGAGTCCCTGCAGCGCACCCATCCTCTACCACACTGGTTGGTGCAGAAGAGGTGGACCCAGAGCGAGGCTTAGCTTTGTCATTTCTACAGAAGGCACTGCATGGACCTCCATGGCCTGTCCCAAGGTAACTTTCTTGGGAATGTGAAATGGCTTTTTTTTTTTTATTAAAGTATAACACGTCCCTTCCCCTGCTAACCCCCTTCGGCAGCTCACCCATGTTTGTCTGATCAGCAGGCCGGGCAGAAGCACGTCAAAGAGGTGGTGTGGGAGGCAGGGGTCAACCACACTGTAATATTTAACTATATTACTTAAAGCCACTGGGGAAAACTCATTTTAATTTTCAACTTTCCAGAGAGGCCAAGGTCAAGGGGATTACTGTAGTATTCCCTGGGGACCTACTAAGGAAGGCCGTGTCAGAAGGCATGAAAGGCAAAATGCAGGAGGCTTCTGTTATCAGAAGTCAGGGGCCTTGCGGGCTCCTCTCTGTTTGGAGGCCTGACGTTGGCAGAGGAGCAAAGAAACGAAAAAATATTAATTGGGAGTAGAAGGTGGAGAGAGAATCACATTACTTCGGGTGTCACTAAATCAGGGCTCTGAATGTGTGTTCTGATGATTAGACAGATTGAGAAGCCAGACTGGGATGGAGCATTGCAGGGATCTAGTTAGGCAGCATCTTACTATCAGATTTATAACACAATCAGACTCCCGGTAAACACATAGGCTTCCATTAGAAAGATGAAGTTCAGCTGGCGTTGATAGCCCTTATTTCACTTACTGAAGCCCAAACCTCCCAAAAATACTTCAGTGGCAACGTACCACTTTCAGGCAATCGGATGTTCTCCTGAAGAGCTAACATCACAAATGACCGCTGTAATTACTTAAAGAAATGTCTTTCAAACACAGCCTTCTTCAATCTATTCAAAAAAGAATGATGGAGCCAACGCTGTATTCCAGACCCTGGGCTGGGCGCTGTGGTACCAAGGCGAAGGGGCGAAGCAGATGCAGTCTTTGCCCTGATGGAGCTTAGAGTCTCATGGAGAACACAGATCTTAGAACAGGCAAATAGTTACAGTCGTGCTATGTGTTATGATGGAAGTTCCTAGTCTTACTCAGGCCTCCCTAAGGAGCTGACAGTCTTCTGAGATTTCGATAATTAGGTGAGGGCTGGTTGCAATGAAAGAGGAGGGGAGGAGAGAGTTCCTGGAAAGAAAAGCATCTCCAGAAGACGGTGTGGTGTGGAAGAAAACCTGAGAGCAGCCCCGGATGGGTAGCTGTGACATCACTACGGGGGAGATGGTCAGAGACCCGCTACGGAACGCCTCCCAGCCCAGATCTGTGGGTTTACTCTTTGACTTTAGCAGCAAAGAGCCACGGCTAAGAGATCCCTCTGTTTGCATGAGCGAAGAATGGATTGCAAAGCGATAAAGTATGGTATAGAGAGGTACATTAGGAAGCCAACGGCCCCGTCCAGATGTGAGATGACAGTGACCTGGATCAGGACAGCAGCATGTGAGGGAGAGGGGTGGAAGGTATTCCCAAAACACCTTTTCTGAGAGGCATTTAAGGGTGAAATGCAATTTGGAGACAGAGAATACAGTGAGTGAAGGGCCAAGAATGCTCCCAGGGTTCCATTTCCTAGGTAGGTAGGCAGTCGTGCCTGTTCGTGATGTGTGAAATATGATGGGGAGAGGAGCAGGCTGGAGCTGCCACTGGGCTGGGAATGGGGGCAGACCTAAAAGAGAACGTGGCAAGTCAAGATCTTGACTGGGAATTGCTCTGTGCTTTCTGAGTTGACATGTTGAGAAGGCAGATGAATGAAGATGTGGGTTTGGAACTGATAGAAACAGTAAAAACACAGGTTTGAAAGTCACACAAGTAAAGGAGATCACATAGACCCGGGACTCTCAAACTTTTCGGATGAGGATCTACAATAAGAACTGGGTTTTATACCCCATGCACATACACACACAGAAACCAAAATTACCCCAAACAGTTCTTACCTTGGCCGCCTGTGATGTTCGGTGATTCTCAGTTCTTTCCCTCTGGGCTGGTCAAAACTTCTATGTTCATTTCATGGCCCGACAAGGCGTTCCTATATACAGTTGGAAAAGTCGAAGTTGGAGAAGCACGACGAGAAGAAAACAGGGTCTGAAATAGAGACCCAAGGAAATCCACTGTTTAGGGCTTAACTAGAGAAGGGGGGGCACCTACAAAGAAGACAGAAGGGATCCAGTGGAGAGGTGGGTGGAAAGAAACCAGCGGCCAGCGAGGTCTCTCTCTCCATCTCTCAGATGAACACAGCATCTCCAAGGAGCACATCCTCCCGGTAATCCAAAAGCCCTGAAAGTGCCAAATTTCTACCTCGAGCCCCTCCTTTAAAACAAGAAGTCCTTCCTAAAAGCCGCATCTTCCCTTTCATCTCATTGGCCAGGAGTGGTCACACCACTAGGATCAAGCCAATCACTGGCAGCAGGAATAGAATTACGGTGATTGGCTTCAGGTGATGATGCCCCCCGTGGAGCTGAGCAGAGGATACTCTCCCTGAGCGTGAGGAAGGCCATTGGGGCTCTCACAAGGAAGGGGCTGGGAAAAGCTGTCACCTAGATGCTTTGCTGCTTAAGGGGTGGTCCAGGGACGAGCAGCACCGGCATCACCTGGGAGCTTGTTAGAGATGCAGCATTTGAAGCCCCACCCCAGCCCTGCTGAATCGAACCTTGAAGTTCCCAGGACCCTTGGGTGATTCCTGCCGACTTTCAGTTTGAGAAGCACGGGCATCAAGGCCAAGGCCCCCAGGGTGTCTGCCATGTTGCTTCCTGCTGCCCTGTTCTTTTTTTCTGCTGTCACAAATCCCCGAATGCCACACATGCTTTGCAAAGTTTCAATGAACTTTAACGGGTTCTCTTTTCAATCTCTGCATAAGGAGGCAGAGCAAGGTTTTAGCATAAACCCAGCAAGCTTTCAGCAGTGCCCAGCCCACAACATTAGTGTTGTTGCCTCAGATCACCCTGTCCCCATGAGGTGTGAAATCCTAGCCCAAGGCTGACAACTTGGCTGCGAGAAAGTTCTGTATTCTTTAACAGCCCTAGGCAGCGTTAGGGTGTTTTGTTTGCTTTTTAATTAAAAAAAAATTTTTTTAGTATAGCCCCTTTTACTGAGTCTATAGGACTCCAGACTCTGCAGGGAGCATAAATAACCGTCACCGCCAAATAGGAAGTTTGGGGACAAATTCTCATTTAGCAAGTTCTGTCCAGTGTTTGAGGCTCTGAGACTTTAAGAGACACATAGAAGTCCTAGAAAACTTTCAGATAAGAACACATTTGGTTAAAGAATTGGAATATTGAACCTAAGGAAATACTAAAAGTTTCATATCTTTTGACCAAGAAAAGGAAGAGCGAAAAGGCATTAAACATGTAGAACTGGATGACATTTTACTGAGGCTTCACCTAAACAGTTTTACTCAGTGATTTTTGGTTTTGCTTGCTTTCTTTCTTTTTAGGGCCACACCTGCAGCATGTAGAAGTTCCCGGTCGGGGGTTGAATTGGAGCTACAGCTGCTGGCCTACACCACAGCCACATCAACATGGGGTCCGAACTGCATCTGCAACCTAAGCCGCAGCTTGTGGCAACACTGAATCCTTAACCCCACTGAGCGAGGCCAGGGATCAAACCCGCAACCTCATGGATACTAGTTGGGTTCTTAACTTGCTGAGCCACAATGGGAACTTCCTGGTTTTGCTTTATTTATTTTTGAATTTTTAAAATTAAAGTATAATTAATTTCAATGTTTCTTCAATTTCTGTTGTACAGCAAAGTGACCCAGTCACACACAGTTCCTGGTGCTGTATAATGGGGCCCTATTGCTCATCCATTCCAAATATAAGAGTTTGCATCTGGAGTTCCTGTCGTGGCGCAGTGGTTAACGAATCCGACTAGGAACCATGAGGTTGCGGGTTCGATCCATGACCTTGCTCAGAGGGTTAATGATCCGGCATTGCTGTGAGCTGTGGTGTAGGTTGCAGACGTGGCTCAGATCTGGCGTTGCTGTGGCTGTGGTATAGGTAGGCCGGCAGCTGTAGCTCCGATTCAACCCCTAGCCTGGGAACCTCCATATGCAGCAGGTGTGGCCCTAAAAAGCGAAAAGAAAAAAAAAAAGTTTGCATCCAAACCCCTGCCCGTCCATCCCAACCCCCTCCCCTCCCCGGGAACCAAAAGTCTGCTCTCCTTAGCAGTGACTGCTTTCTTTTTTTGAAAAAAAAGTCAGGGTTGGGGATTCAGAATCTGACAAACTACCGAAGGTGGAGTTCCTGTCATGGCTCAGTGGTTAACGAATCCGACTAGGAACCATGAGGTTACGGGTTCGATCCCTGGTCTTGCTCAGTGGGTTAAGGATCCAGCGTTGCCATGAGCTGTGGTGTAGGTTGCAGATGCGGCTTGGATCCCGCGTTGCTGTGGCTGTGGCGAAGGCCGGTGGCTACAGCTCTTATTAAACCCCTAGCCTGTGAACCTCCATATGCCGCGGGTGCAGCCCTAGATAAGGCAAAAAGACAAAAAAAACATATAATGTCTTTTTCTCAGTGTTCTTTCTACTCATTCATATCTTTTGATCACCAGCTATGCTGCAGGCCCTCTGCTCTGGCAATCTTATTTTGTTCTACTTGGCATGAGACCACATCCTTCTAAGAATGGTAAACCTGCAAAGGTGGTCATTCATTAGCAACATCTCTGGTATAGCTCTGAAAAAATGTAGCAACCTCAATATAAGTGCACTATTTCCCTATGTGGCATTTATACTTCCATGGTCCGCGCTCAAATGACTTTTCCAGTCTCTTATTTCATTGCTCATCTCGCCTCCTATCCCATCCGGCTACCCTTCTTTGCCTGAACAAGCCAAACTGTTTCATGGAGTTCCCTTAGTTGGATTGCCTTTCTTCCTCAAATATCTTCCAGGGCTTTGCAACCCTTCAAGCTTTTAAAGCTCATCTGTATTCTTTTCTGCAAAGGCTTCTGTACACTCACCATTTAAAATAAGCTGTGCTTCTCTCTCTGCTCCTCTAATGTGATGCTTATAGTACAGTTTGGCACTTATTCTCCTTTGCTTGTTTGCATGTCACAGTGAGTGTTCTAAGGACAAAGACCATTCTCCCCACCCCTGACCCCAGTCTCACTGCAAGCCTGATGAGAATTAATGACACTCACCAAATATTTCTGGCTCCTAAGTCGTCTAGATCTATAGTAGGTTTACAATTCTTGGTCCCCTATGATTAGTTAGGGACGTGGCCAGTTATCGCCAATGTGTTGTAAGTAAAGTGGCGTGTGACACCTCTGGGCCAAAATTAGACCCTTTAGGTCCTCTTTCCTCCTGGTATTGTGACTGTTTATGCTCTGGAGAATAGCTCCTTGGCTGGGATGTCAACTTAGAGCCCCAGCTAACCCAAGATGGCCACAGGGAGTGAACAAGGAATCAGATTTCATTATTTAAAGTCACCGACCACTGGAGCTGTTTGTCACAAAGCAAAGCTAGCCTGTCCTAACTGATATACTTGTAAGTGCTCAGTAAATATTGTGAGTCTAGAATTTTTACAAAATATGTTAGAAGCAGCAATGAATAATTTTATCAGCTGTAAATTAACCAGTAGAGGTCACTAGACTTAAATTCCGCTGTCAAGAGAGACATATGACACAGAGCCACTTAGGTGTGGGTTTGCAGACTGACTCTGAATGACCTTGGTCTCTGCTCCTCTCAGACCTCAGCATCTTCAAGTTTCAATTTTAGCTTATAATATTTACTTTGCAGAATTAAAGATAGTAAATGAGTGGTACCTGGTACATGGTGGTACTCAACAAAGTATTATTACAATTGTTTTAAGTGTATTTTCCACATGGAGCCATGTGATTGAGAAAGGTGAGAAACTATATATATTTCAGTTTAAACCAAGGTGTTCACCACTATTCTTTCCTAAACATCAGTAGCAAGTTCTTTCACCCATCTCTCATGAAATAAATAAATTTGGGTCCCTATTAATTAAAAAAAAATCTGTGAGACTACTATTGTGAAGAAATAACAATTTATGTGTAAATATCACTTCTCATTCAGAGAGGAATTTTTTTTTGTCTTTTTGTCTTTTTAGGCCTGCACCTGCAGCATATGGAGGTTCCCAGGCTAGAGGTCTAATCGGAGCTGTAGCCGCCGGCCTTCGCCACAGCAACGCAGGATCCAAGCCATGTCTGCAACCTACACCACAGTTCACGGCAACACCGGATCCTTAACCCACTGAGCAAGTGGGTTGCAAGGATTGAACCCGCAACCTCATGGTTCCTAGTCGGACTCATTTCTGCTGTACCATGATGGGAACACTCAGAGAGGAATATTTTTAATGAATTATTTAATTAGCTAGACTCCAGTGACTTATATTAAATAAATATATTGAAAAGGGGAAAAAAATAAAGACTTGGGATTTGTTTTTCTGTTTTTGTGGATAGTTTTTAGGAATCATTAGCTTTTGAGGCTCTCAATTACATTTATAAAATTCAAAAAAAAATTCTGGGTTTGATGATAAATCTTCTTTGTGAGTATCACATTGTCTTTTGCCTTCCTGGTTTCATTTCCAGCACTTGTTCGGGTGTAGTGAACCATTCCCCTGCCCCATACACATAAGTAAAGGTTTCTAACTACCCGAATGTCACAATCCAGAGAGAGTTTATGGTTTCTGTTAAGGCGTTTTCAGGACTTGATTACACTCCTGACTGGGAGGAGATATGACTTCAATCTCTCAACATAAACAGAGGATGACTCATCCTCCTGAGACAGTAAATAGCAACTTGGGTAGGTCAACAGCATCTTTATACTTCTAACTACACCTCTCATCCAAATACCCAGCCCCCTTCTGAAAGGGGATGGGTGTGTGCTGTGATATATGCTGAAAGAAACACCGTGTTCCAAGATACGTTATTGGAGTTCCCGTTGTGGCTCAGTGGTAAGGAACCCTACTAGTATCCATGAGGCCTCGCTCAGTGGGTTAAAGATCTGGCGTGGTTGTGAGCTGTGGTGTAGATCACAGACGTGGCTCAGATCTGGCATTGCTGTGGCTGTGGTGTAGGCCAGTAGCTACAGCTCTAATTGGACCCCTAGCCTGGGAACCTCCATATGCCATGGATGCAGCCCTAAAAAGACCAAAAAACAAAACAAAACAAAGATAGATTCTTGTTTCTAGGGCTTTAGTAAAAGGGAGGAAGACCTCAACATCCATATCTCAACTTTTTTATGGAGGTAAAAATGGTACACAACATCATATTTGTTTCAGGTGTACAACATATTTGATCATTACATACGTTACCAAGTGACCACCACCTCAATCAAGTCACCGTCTATCACAAGTGACCCCCTTCTCCCACCCACCCACTTCCCCTCTGCGACCTACCACTGTGTTACCTGTATCTGTGTGTTTTATTTGGAATGTTGGCTTGTCATTTGTTGTGTTTTTGAGATCCCACCTCTAAATGAAGTCACACAGTATTTATCTTTCCCTGCCTGAACTATTTCACCTAGCGTAATACCCTCAAGATCCATATACATTGTCACAAACGGCAAGATTTCCTTCTTTTTGTGGTTGAGTAATATTCCATTCTGTGTGTGTGTGTGTGTGTCTATATATATATATACATCACATCATCTTTATTCATCCAACAATCAGTATACTCTTAGGTTGTTTCCGTATTTTGGATACAGTAAATAACGCTACAGTGAACATAGGAGTGCTTTTTTTTTTCCCCTCAAATTAGTGTTTTGCTTTGTTTGGATACATTCCCAGAACTGGAATAGCTGGTTCATATAGTAGCGCTATTTTTCATTTTCTGAGGAATCTCCACACTATTCTCCACAGCAGTTGCACAAGGATCAAGTTTTGTAATAGCACAAAAATGGAGAGGAAGAATCAAATCAAAACAGAGGAAGGAGCATGTGCAGTGTTCTCTACTCCCCAGGCAGTCCTCTCTGCTCCCCCTTTCCACCTCCCACCCCATCTCTGCCTTGGTCTTCACCCATTCAACTGAAAAATATTAGAATGAGTCAGGAACACCAACGAACTATGACACGCTGAATATTTTAATTAGTCTGAAGGATCTACAAAGCTGACATTTTGGTCTCTCCCCAAGGAGAAATAAAAGAAAATTAGTATATATACTCCAGGATGATGAGCTACGAAGGCTCATTCAAAACATGCAATCATTAAAAATAATGTTTCCAGCAACATTTGTTGTTCTAGTGAAAAAAGCAAAATACAAAATTACAAATACAGTGTGAGGCTAATTTTGTAAATAACACCCACTCAAAAAATATGGGGATCATATCGGCACACTCATACACTTGGAAAAAATATGGGGATTGTAATGGCAGGCTGAGCACACCTGCCTGCTTTTCCTTCCCACTAAATTCCACTGAAACGCCAAATAAGAAAAGTTACAATTAAAGATCAGAAAATGTGAAGATTTTCTGGAAAACAGAATGCAGATAAAATTGGATTGAAAGAGCAATAAAAGCAGGGAAAGCCAGAAGAAGGACACTGCAAAGATAAGAGATGTTTTGTACACTCGCCTCCTAGAGGAACTTCAAGCTCGGGGTTAACAGTACAAGGTAGGGTGGGGCCTTGTCAATAATCATCTGGTCAATAAATTAAAAGTTGCATTACGTACTGATGGCCTTATCACAATCCACCCATGCCCATCATGTGCTGTCCTCTGCTAACAGTGGCGTTTGCTCCTATGTTAAATCCTTTGTAACTGCTTTAACCTGTGAACCTGGGTGGTTTCCTATCAGAGAGGCTGACTCTGAACAGAGAAGCAGGGCAGATTTGATAGCCCAACACATACAATAAGAATTGGAGTGAGGGTGTTCCCGGTGGTGGCGCAATGTTAACGAATCTGACTAATATCCATGAGGATGAGGATTTGATCCCTGACCTCGTGCAGTGGGTTAAGGATCCAGGGTTGTTGTGAGCTGTGGTGTAGGTCGCAGATGCAGCTCGGATCCTGTGTTGCTGAGGTCAGCAGCTACAGCTCTGATTGGACCCCTAGCCTGGGAACTTCCACATGCCTCAGGTGCAGCCCTAAAAAAAAACAAAAAACGAAACCAAAACAAACCAAAAAGAATTGGAGTGGGGAGAGGCGACAAGAAAAAGAAACCACAAGATGCTTCTGATATAAGATGTTCCCAGCCCTCCTGTGATTGGAGAGTCACCTCTCACACCCGGATAATCTGCCTGCATATCCACAACATTCTGCTCCACACACCCTAGAAGCTGGCTCTTTAATCAGAACCTTCATTCACTGACATGATTACTGCTGCCATAAAATAGAAAATCAGCCTTGTGAAGGAGCTCATCAGATTTCTCAGCTGTTGAAAACACGATCACCATTACTTAAAATGGGGCTGAATATTCAAATGGGCACAGATGAATATTATTTTTATTATTATTATTTTTTTGTCTTTTGTCATTTTATGGCCGCACCCACGGCATGTGGAGGTTCCCAGGCTAGGGGTCTAATCGGAGCTGTGGCCACTGGCCTGCGCCGCAGCCACAGCAACGCAGGATCCGAGGTGCGTCTGCAACCTACACCACAGCTCATGGCAGCGCCGGATCGGTAACCCACTGAGCAAGGGCAGGGGTCGAACGCGCAACCTCATGGTTCCTAGTCGGATTCGTTTCCACTGCACCATGATGGGAACTCCACTTGGAGACATTTGTGACTGCCACGACTGAATGTCTAGCGGACGGAAGTCAGGATTGCTACCAGTGTCCAACAGGGTATATATAGGTAAGCCCTACTGCAAAGGAAATTCAGCTCAAAATGTCAATAATACTGAGGATGAGAAACCCTGGGATAGTAGGTGCCCCTTCATGTTGGCTCCTACCTCCTTAGGCATAACTCCTGGGGTTTTTCTTAGTTTCCTGCCTTTAGAGTCAACATTATGTCTCCTGGGTCTTCTGCCTGAGACTTAGAATTGGCCACTTTTTACAAAGACGGTTGATATTTTTTGCTTTTATGTTGGTTTCAGTGGAAAATGGTAGCTAGAGACCAAAATCTGAGTGCTGTGGATGCTCTCTGCTGCTTGGTTGTCATTGCTTTTAAAAGCTGTTTCAGTGACAAATTATGTGTACTTTTCATCAGGAGCAAGATAAATCATGAATTCATAATGCTTTTTAAGCTAAAATTTAAGATTTTACAGATCTTATTTAACTTCTTTGATTTTTATCTTCAACTTAGGCTTCAATTTTTGGCCCATACTGACATTAACCTATTTAGTTTATCCTACAATATACATACAAAATTTTGAAAAGAATGCTTGATAGTCTTACAAATAAGGCCACTTAATATATATTAGGATTTATTAATAGGTTTTACTTTCATTTTGTTTTACATTGAAGTCTTTTCCCCTAAGTGAAAATAGTGCATTTTAAATTTACTTAAAGTAATTATTTTCTTTATGGTTTGCTATTGATCTGATCAGGAGTTGATTTGTTTCCTATTTTTTCTTTTTTTTTTTTCTTTTGTAGTTTGAAAATACGCCCAGATATATCTGGTTTTTTGGGGGGGCATTTTCCTGTTTGGTATTCTCTGAGCTCCCCAGATATTTGATTTGGTGTCTGACATTAATTTGTAGAAATTCTCAGTCCTTATTGTTTCAAACGTTCCTTCCGTGGTCTTTCTCTCTCTTCTCCTTCTGGGGTTTCCATTACATGTCACAACTTTTGTAGTTGTTCCACAGTCCTTGGATAGTCTACTCTGCTTTTTACTTTCCCAGGGTTTTGTTCCCCTTGCTTTTTTAATTTTGAGGATTCTATTAGTATATCCTTCAGTGCAGAGAGTCTTTCTTAAGCTGGATCCAGTCTACATAAGCCATTAAAGTCATTCTTCATTTCTGTTACCGGTGTGTCTTATCTCTAACATTACTTTCTGGTCCTTTCTTAGGATTTCTTTCTGCTTACAGTACCCACTGTTCTTGAATGCTGTCTACTTTTTCCAGTAGAGACTTTCACATATTAATCACAGTTTTTTTAAAACTCCTGGTCTGGTAATTCCAACATCCCTACCATGTCTGGTTCTGACACTTCAAACTTCCCCCCTTTGGTAGGCCTTGCAGTTTTTTGTTGATAGCTGGACAAGATGGACCAGGTGAAAGGAACAGCAGTAAATAAGCTCTTAATAATGTGGCGGTGAGGTGGGTGGGGAGAAGTATTCCCTAGTCTGGCAGAATGAGAGTGTTTAGGTCTCAGGCTTTCGATGAGCCTGTGCTTCTGGACTTGAGCCTCACAAGTGTTCTCAGTTTTGTTTCTCCCCCTTTAGGTGGTAGAGGATGGCCCGAGAGGCTGGATTTAGCTATATACCTTCTGCCACATCGAAGGTTGGAGCCAACTAGAGTTGGGTATGTCCATCCTCCCATGTTGGTTAGGCATCTCTTAACTAGTTTCTCTTGAGGGCAGGCCTTATTAAGAAGAACAGGGTGCTCTTGGATATTTCCAGGTGGCTCCTTTTCCCCTCCCCCTGCCAGAAGCAAGAAGGGATTTCCCTCCACTGTTTACTGTGGGACTTGGTGGAGCTTCTGGAACGCATCTCACAATGTAGTGTGGGGGTGGGGTGGGGCGGGCACCACTGACTGGGCTCCTCTGGAGGTTTTAGCTCTCGGAGTTGTCCCCAGGGATTCTTCAGCAACGTTCAACCACGGCAGGCTTTCCTGCTGTGTTCCTGCTCACGAGAGGCTCCCGGAAGTCCTGGCCCCCTGTCCTCACCTGTCAGTCTTTCTAATCTCACAGGCCGTGGTTTACCTTCTGTCCTCCCCTCTCTTATGGATCCAAGAAGAGTTGTTGATTTTTCACTCTATTTAGCTCTTGCCGGGATGGTGTGGCAACTTCCAAGTTCCTTCCATCCATCGGAATTGGAAACCCAGAGTTCCTGACATAGCTCAGTGGTAACGAACCCGACTAGTATCCATGAGGACATGGGTTTGATCCCTGGCCTCACTCAGTGGGTTGAGGATCTAGCATTGCTGTGAGCTGTGGTGTAGGGTGCAGATGCAACTCAGATCCTGAGTTGCTGTGGCTGTGGTATAGGCCAGCAGCTGTAGCTCCCATCCAATCCCTAGCCTGGGAACTTCCATATGCCATGGGTTCCACCCTAAAAGGACCAAAAAAAAAAAAAAAGACAAATAAAAACAAACCCACTTGGAAACCCTCTTTCATTAAAAAAAAATTATTTGGGGATGGCTTTGTCTTTTACTTTTCATTTATTTTTGTCTTCATTATGTAAAGCATGTGTGTACAGTTCCGATGTCAAAACTATTTTAAGCTTTTTTTTTTGGGTTGGGGTATCCACAGCATGCAGAAGTTCCTGGGCCAGGGATTGAACTCTGCCAGAGCAGTGACTGGCGCCACACCAGTGACCACACTGGATCCTTAACACACTAAGCCACCAGGGAACTCCCAAAATTCTTTGAAAGAGGAATATTCACTCAATTCTATCCTTCAGTCTTGTCCCTCTAACCTGTTCCTTCCCTCTTCTACATTTAAAAAATTAATTTTGTTTGATATTTCCATTGTTTCTTTTTGAAAATATATAGGCATTTATCTATATGCATTCTTTTATTTAAAATTTTTAAACTACTTGTTTAATTGACTTTATTTTTTAGTCTGATAGGTGAATTTTAGGTTCAAAGCATGACTGAATAGAAAACAGAGATTTCCCATATATTATATGTCTCCTTCACAAACATAGTCTCCTCTATTGTCAAGCCCCACCAGAGTGGCACATTTTTCAGAGCTGATGGACCTATATAGATAGATTACTGTCACCCTGAATTATATTAGGACTCAGTCTTGGTGTTGTTCATTCTACGATTTGGGGCAAATTTATAATGATGTATTATGTATCAGCCTCCTTTTTTACACTCTAAACTCTGTTGTTTACTTTGCTTTTTATCTTTACTTTGCTTTTTATCTTATCAACATGTCCAGAAGATCATTCTGTAGTAATATAAAGATATTACTCATGCCTTTATAGTTGTGTAACATTATATTACGTGAATGTGCCTTCGTTAATTCGTAGCAATTTGGACATTTTCAGTCTAATGAAATTATAAACATTGCTGCTGTAACGAGTGGATCTATGCATTTATACTTTTCACTTTTTGCCGCTGTATCTTTGGAATGAGTTTCCAGAAGTGTGATTTTGGGGCCAGAAGAAAAATGCAAATGTAACTTTGCTGGATTTTGTGTTCCTACCAGTAGCATATGAGAATGCTTTTTCCTAAGCCTGACCAACAGAGTATGTTGTCAGACTTTGAGATTTACCAGTCTGATAGGTGAGAAGGTGTATTTTAGTGTTTTTCTTCTTATAAGTAAGGTTGAAGATTTTTTTTCGTTATTTAAGGGCTATTTCATCCCTTTTCCTATCACATGTTTATATATTTTGCTCATTTCCCCCAGCATAGACTTATCTCTATTTTTTTTGCTTTAAGAAATATATAGAATTTTAAAGGTTACTTTCCATTTACAGTGGTTACAAAGCATCAGCTATAGTCTCCACATTCTACAATACACCCTTGATCCTATCTTACCCCTAATGGATTATAGCTCCTACTTCCCTCCTCCAGCATTGCCGCTACCCCTCCTCCAGCTTGGAGAAAGAAGGGCAGCAAATAATCCCCCCCCCAACCCGGACAGAGATGAAACTCATGTAGCTAGGGTAAGTGGAAAGAAAACAACCTCTACCTCTAGAGGTGGGTTGGGAAACCATCCTGAGGCCAAACGCACCCTGGGGAAAGGCTGGAACCACTGAGAAAGCCCTCACCCCCAAGACAAGGACCACAGAGGCTGCCTAACACTGAGGCAGACAAGAACAACAGGAAAAACAAAACAAAACAAAACAAAAAACCAGACTCCATCACCCAACTACCAAGTACCAGTAACAGGCAACAGAGTTTACTGCTGAGGGAATGGGCCAGTGTGAAGAACCCCTGCAGGCAGTTTAGGTCTACAATTGAGTGTAAAGAAGAATGTTAAAGAAAAACCCTCCAGCAACCCAACCCTCACCCCCAGTACCAGTTAACACAAGAGGAATTTGAACCAGTAGTGCACTGGAGGTATTCAGAGGTGACAATGAAACCAAACTCAGCTAAAATCTTGACTAGACTCACTAAACCCACTCCACTGATAGGTGAGCATAGAAGGAGGTGTTCCCATTTCCATGCATGGCGTAAATATTATTTATCTTAGTCTCTACTGTCCTACACATAGCATCTGGATTTCAATGAAAAAAAAAATTACAAGATATAAAAGAGTGAGAAAGAAAAAGGTCTTGGACCCAGTGGTTTTATGAGTGAGTTCTACCAAATCTTTGAGGAACACATGATTTTTCCATCATTTAAGTTATCCAAGAGTATTAAAAACTAAGGAGGTGGGAAATAGAAGATCAATATTAAAGAGAACTTGATGAGATACAGAAACCCATAAATATGAAGTGGGTTCTGTAAGATACAGAACCCACTACATATTTATAAACCACTGGCCATCACACCAACTGGTGTAGCTCAGGCAGTCAAATCTGCTCTAGCTTGAGGCTTCTGCTGAGCCCAAGTGGCAGTAAAAGTATGGTTTCCTTTCAAGTTTTTCAAAGATCTGTAAATAAATTAAACTTCTTCTGGCTTGTTTCTGGATTCAACTGGAAGCTGAGCTCTCTCTAGAACAGAACTTGTCTTGTTTGCTCCATAGACATGATCCGATTTCCTCACAAAAACTCACAGAAAGAGGGGGGCAGCCCACAAACCATATTTGCCAACCTAATTTATGAAAACATTGTTTGAAAATTTGATTTATCTTATTGCTAAGTTTTTTGGCACCTCCCAGGAGTTTTGTGCCTGTCAGGCCTCACCCCATTCTTGCCTTGCTCAGAGTCCTCTGTCCTAGAGACTAGGTTCATTCCACGGGGAGTGTGAGTCTTGTTTGCTGGAATAATATCTCTTTACCTCACAATGCCATACATTTTCTGTGAAACTATTTGTCCTCTGCCAACCTAAAAATGCCTTCACTTAAGTCTTCCTGAGTGAGTGAAGGGGCGCGGGGGAAGGAAAGGAGGGGGGAAAGGAGCCCAAGGCAAAGAAAACAAGGAGCAAAGGAGCATGAGAAGGAAGTGGCCAGCGCCCAGTGAACCCACATGTGTGAAAGGCTAATCCAGCAATCACTCAGTAATCACCACCATGACATCAGACCAGGTGACATTGTTCACTATGCAGATGATTGCCTTCCCCACCTCCCCGAGGACCTCACTTCCTAAACCAAAGTGACCTTCTGAAACCTGGCTGCTCCGCCTCAGCTCTTGGCCCCATGCCCCTCCAATGCAACAGCTCTACACACCATTAGCTTCCTTCCAAAGTCCCTGTCTACTTATCATCCAGGGCAACATGCTTTTCCTGTTTTCACAAGAAGGGTGCTGGCTCATGTGCCCAATGGGGGGAAAAAAAAGAAAAAAAAAACACTGGAGTGCAGAGGGCTCTTAGAACTTCCAAAGGCACCTACGTCTCATGTGGGAGAGTTTGAAAAAGAGTGAGTTTCAGGGGTTCCGACGTGGAAGGAAGAACAGGACTTGGAACTCAGCTGCACTCACTGTTCAGAACAGCACTTGTGGGTCAGTTAGGCTCAGAGAACAGAGTGTGGAAAGAGTAATTATGTTTTAAGATGTTTGGCTGTCAACCTTATAACATATAACTGCCTAGGGCCAACTCAGGTGCTACTGCATATTAGAGAATTTTTAAGAATGATAATAATAAATAAGTAAACTGGTATAGAAGCAAGACATCTTTTCCTAGGTGGATCCCATGTGGAAGGGATGGGAATCATGATGAGGGGACACTGGCTTGGCTTCCCCTGGGTCCCAGAACATCTCCCTGTGGAAGGTGGGCCTCTGTCCAATCTCCTCCCAGAATATCCATTTTTCTCATCAACCCCACACTGACAGTAGGAACTTAGGTTAGTCATCCATCTCTCCCTTGTATTTTCTCTGCCTTAACATGGAGTCAGTGTTACTGGCCTCTTCCTCTCCACTCAGTGTGGGCTAAGTGGTGAGGTGCGCAGGCCCAAGCAAGTTGGCCCAGGGGAGAAGACAGACCTAGAAGGTAGGGCAGACCCTAAGGAAGACCAGCCAGAGTTCCCAAAGGTCTCCTGAAACGTCAAGGTGGTTTTTTTTTTGGTATTTGACCTAGCTTTTCATTGTAATCTTTTCATTTTTCCCCAGCTCTGAGGATGTGACCCACTTTTCTCTCTGTCATGACAGCCACTCTTCTGCTCCCATTTCCACCCCTTCAAGACTGATGAAGACCAGGAGGCTTTCTCAATGTTTGTGCTCTCACGGAAGCAACCACCCATCTGCTTTCATTTCTCACTTCTCCAAATTGTTCCCACTGCTCGTGATTCTGGGAAAGGGGACCTTCCACAATACAGCAAACAGAAAAACCTCAAGTAATTAGGATTGTTTACAAGTTGCTGGTTTTAGTTATCCTTGGTCATTTTCAAGGCATCAAAGGGGAACAATGCTCATAGATCAGTGATGCCCGTGTTTCCGAACTGAAGCAGAATCACAGCCAGAAAAGAGATTAATAATTTATATGTTTAATTATAAAAATAACACAAATACGCAAAAATAATGTCCACATAAATCCTTCACTAGTACGTCTCAAGCGTCATGAAGGAGACACATGGTTCTCATAAATACTTTCCATCTCTATATTGATTTTTGCTCCCCTTTCTCATCTACACTCTTCATATACTGCAGATTCTCCCACACTTTCTCCTTGGGGCCCCACCTCACCCCAGATAAACACCTAAAATACTCTGAGCCCAGGAACTTGCTCTTTATTTTACATAGATTTTGTGTAAAATAACAAAGATCTTCCACCCTTCTGCCACTTCCTAGATCTTGCTCTTTCCTATTCAATTTCTCTCCCCACCCAGGGCCCCCCACTCAAAACAAGCCAAAAAACAACCACAAGGAAAAGACACACTGCTCTGGAATAACAGGCATCTCCTTAAAGGGTATGAGAGGGGAAGAACCTATCTAACAAGTTACAAGGCACTTTATTGGCAAGTGCTTTATTGGCACTGGAGGAGAGAAAACATGGAGATACTTACTTGCTCATATGTCCATGCTACCACAGGAAGTAGTCCTTACCTGTCACAGTGCCCAGTCTGATTCAACATCAAGTTTTGGTTTAAAACAAGGAACCCCACCCCATGGGCAGACAGTTCTCAATAAGAATGGTATCTCTCCTTACTCTAAGAATTCTAGCTCTGGGGCTCTACCATTTCTTGGTAGATCCAGCTCCTCGTGCAGACCTTTCAGCTGGAAAGCCTGGGTTTTTCCCAGCTTTTTGGAATTAGAGCAGTAATGATAATAATAATAATGGTGAAGATGATCATAGCTGACTTCGATAGGCAATTCTTATGGGCCAGGTAGTGGGGTGAGCGTTTTAACACTGATTATCTCCTTTGGTTCCTAAGTCCTAAAGAACTGTTTTAGTTATTTAGTGCTGCCTAACAAATTGCCCTGAAATTTAGCAACTTGAAATAACACATACTTATCATCTTACACTTTCCATGGGTCTGGAATTTGGCCATGACTTTGCTAAGTCCTTGGCATCAAGGTCCTCAGTCAAGGTGTTGCTTAGGGTCTGGGCATCTGAAGGCTAAGCTGGGGGAGTCTTTCATTCCAAGTTCACATGGTTATTGGTAGGATGCAGTTCCTTACTGGCTGGAGGACTAAGACTTCTGTTCTTTACTGCCTGTTGGCTAGAAAGTGCCTTGTCATATGGGCCTCTCCAATATGGCGGCTTCTTTCTTCAAAGAGTGCAAGCCATGAGGGCAATAGAGTCTGCTAGCAAGACAGAAGGCACAAGCTTTTGTAACCTAATCCAGAGTGATATCACCTTTGCCCTATGCAACTGGTTATAGTCAAATCACTATGTCTAGCCCATGCTCAAAATGTTCAGCCCATGCTCAAAATATTCAGCCCACACTCAAGAAGACATGAATACCAAGACGTAGGGACCTTCAAGGGTCATCTTATAAATCTGTCAACTTCAAAGCCAACTGGAGAAGAAGGGAGAAGGGGCTGTTTTAAAGTTACAAGGACAATAAATAGCAAGACCAGATAATGAAAGCAGTTCAGGATAAGGACTGAAGCTAATAAAGATAGAGGTTAGGGGGTGAAATGAGGAAGGACCTTATACCATTTTTCATCCAGTGTCTTTCTCTCTCTCTCTCTCCTAGCCCATGGCCTGAAGGCAGTGCTTAGGAGATGGTGGGTATGAAGTGAAAGGATCGAACTTCTACTAGGGCACTGCACAGAGAACTGCTTTTTCCACTGAGAAAGTAAATGCGAAGTAATAGCAATGGAGGCGTGGAGTAGAGAATATCAGAGAGGACCTGCAGACAATCTCTCTGGACAAGAGTGACCCAGAGCCCCTCTGGGAAGGAGAGTTTTGGCAGGGACATGCCAAAGCATCAAAAAAGAAAGGAAGGAATCATGGCATGAAGCATATCTGGAACAGAGTGTCTACCCCAAAGACAGACAAAATGCAAGAAACGTATTCCAGATAGAAAATAGAACTAGGCAGGTTCTGAATATATATTGCCTTTTCTAGGGCTGCACTCGTGGCGTATGGAGGTTCCCGGATAGGGGTCTGATCGGAACTGTAGCCGCCGGCCTTCACCACAGCCACAGCAACGCCAGATCCAAGCCGCATCTGCAACCTACACCACAGCTCACGGCAACACCGGATCCTTAACCCACTGAGTGAGGCCAAGGATCAAACCCGCAACCTCATGGTTCCTAGTCGGATTCGTTAACCACTGAGCCACGACGGGAACTCCCTGAAAAGATTTTTTCTTTTTTTTTAAAGCAATGCTACATAGAGCACTGATGCAGGCGAGAGGATAGGGAATATTTTTTAGCAGCATCTAACAAAACAAATTTCATTTAATGTGTATTTTAGAAGGGCCTAGATCGCAGGACTTGTCAGTGCCTTTAATATGGTAGCATGTTCTGTGAAACCCCAAGATGTGTGTGAGGGAGGGTAAGGATTGAACAGGCAGCACTTCTGGCTCTGTTCGTTCTACATGGAGGTGGCAACATGCTACACATGTTCAGGGAATGCTCTTTTATCAAATGCCTGTGGCCTTTTTGAGAGCAGGAAGGGTGAGATCTGGTTTAAATATTTCTAGTGAGAAAGCGATTGAGCAATAAGCAGAAAAAAAAAAAATCAAACACCTAGGTATTAACCAGAAATGACCCTAGGATTGCAACATTTGGGCCCCTATAATGGGACAGATACAAAATCAACATCAGAACAGAAGTCACCAGATCGTTACCATTTATAGCCATCCTCAGAAATCCCCTCGCATTCCACATTCCCGGAGGCTCTATTACAATGGTTCTCGCCACCTGCTGACACTCCTCTTCAAATCAGGGAGTTCAGCCCGCGGCTGTTCTCTTGGAATTTGTCCAGCATCACAGTGTGAGGACAGTAAAGCGAGATTCACTGAAAGAGGCACTCAACACCGACAGAACCTTCAACCTTATCTTATTAGGACAGAAAAAGGAAGAAGCAATTAGAACGGGACTCCCCTGACAAACCAGTAAGAAACAAGCTCAGCAAAGAAGGCGAATTTCTCTTCTGGAGCATTAATTTGGAATCGCCCACCACAGGGATCAAGACACCCTTTTCCTCAAAGGATGGGAGGTCTTCTCTCAGTTAACTGGGCTCAACCCAGGGTCCTGTCCTGCTCGGAAGGGCAAGGCCATTATGAGAAGTCTCTCCTCTCTGCGGTACGCAATGCTGTGTTTTTAGGTCAACTGTCCAAGGATATTACAGTTACTTTCAATGGTTAATGAATAGCTTCCAAGTGCCTGATTCACTTAATTGTCCAAAGGCCAGTTGGTCCCAGAGGTATAAAGCCGCAGAGCTGGCTAATGAGAGCATTCTCTCTGAGCAAGGGGAACGTGGGAGTGGCAAGGTTGGGGAGCTGGCTTCCGAAGGAGCAGGATGTGGAACAGATCCGGTCTAGTTCTCTGTGCCTTTGCCCTCCTGATGGGCTTCCTGACAATCTGCCTGGGAGCCTTTTTCATTTCCTCGGGCTCCATGTTCAGCTGCAAGGGGAACCTGATTCTGGCCTATGTGCTTCTGCCCCTGGGGTTTGTGATCCTTCTGAGTGGAATTTTCTGGAGCACCTACCGCCAGGCCAGTGAAAGCAAAGGGGTGTTCGGCTGGGTGCTCAGACAACACCGTGCTCAGGGGGCCATGCCCTTGGCCACAGTGGACAGGTAGGTGCCGAGAAGCCGGAGGACTGGGGAGGGTTTGCTTCAAGGGGACTGAGTTGTGCGAAAGGTGAAGGATTTCTAATCCCGCTGTGGAGCAACTTATGTGTCCCATGGGGCTATGTGTCTCCAACTGAAGCTTTCAAAATCAGGGATTAGTCTGGGATTAGTCATAAGGAAGAATGGTGCTAAACTCTGGGGAAAACCATGAAGTAGAGGGAATTTATCTCAGAAAATATTCCCCTCGCCCGCAACCACCATTGAAAATCTACCTAAGTCAGTTTTTCAAGGCCCAACTCAAGTTCTTTCGTGGTATCCTGGGAGCTGTCCTTAGAGGCAGGTGATGATTAGTTATTCCTCATAACCTGCCTTCAGGGTCACAAGGAAAGCAAGTCCCAGATAAAATTCTGCCACACAACAAATGAGCAAGCAGAAACCAGCTCTGTTATCTCTTTATGAACTCATCGAAGTCCCAGCTTACCTTCCTCTTAGGTGCATGAACGATTTCTTTGACGCCAGGTGTATAATATTCCAGAGGTAAGATTTGGTTAACCTTACTGTCTCATACCCATTAGGATGGCTGTTATTAAAAAAGAAAGAAAGAAAGAGAGAAAGGCATGAAGGCAGGAAACATGAAGGACAGCAAAGAAGTGGAGAAATTGGAGAACTTGTTCACTACTGATGGGAATGTAAAATGATGCAGCTGCTCCAGAAAATGGCCTGGAGGTTCCTCAAAACATTAAAGTACCATTTGAGGAGTTCCCGTCGTGGCTCAGTGGTGAATGAATCCGACTAGGAACCATGAGGTTGTGGGTTCGATCCCTGGCCTTGCTCAGTGGGTTAAAGGACCTGTTGTTGCCATGAGCTGTGGTGTAGGTTGCAGACGCGGCTTGGATCCCGCGTTGCATTGCTGTGGCAATGGTGCAGGCCGGCAGCTACAGCTCCGATCAGACCCCTAGCCTGGGAACCTCCACATGCCACGAGTGCAGCCGTAGAAAAGGCAAAAAGACAAAAAAAAAAAAAAAAGGTACCATTTGATCTCACAATTCCACTTCCGGGTATATAGACAAAAGAAGTGAAAGCAGGGATTTGAACAGGTATTTGTACACCAAGGTTCATAGCAGCATTCTTCACAACAGCCAAAAGTGGAAACAACCCATATATCTATCAGTGGATGAGTGGATAAATAAAATAGGTAACATGCAGAAGATGGAATATTGTTCATCCTTAAAAAAAGGAAATACTGATGCATGCTGCAATATGGATGAAACCTGAAGATATTATGCTAAGTGAAATTAGCCAGAACCAAAAAGGTAAATATTGTAGGTTCCTACTGTACTAGGAACCAAAAAGATACCTAGAGTAGTCGGATTCATAGACAGAATGTAGAATAGTGGTTACCAGGTGCTGGCAGGCAGAAGGAATGGGCAGTTACTGTTTAATGAGTACAGAATTTCTGTATGGGATAGTGGAAGTGTTCTGAAACTGGATAATAGTGATGTTGCAAAAGTATTTGAATGTATTTAAAGCTGCTGAGCTGGAGTTACCATTGTGGCTCAGCGGGTTAAGAACCCAACATAGTGTCCGTGAGGACGTGGGTTCAATCCCTGGTCCCGCTCAGTGAGTTAAGGATCCAGTGTTGCAGCAAGCTGCGGCATAGATCACAGCTGTGACTGGAATCTGGTGTTGCTGTGGCTGTGGTGTAGGCAGGCAGCTGCAGCTCCGATTCAACCCCTAGCCTGGGAAATTCCATATGCCTCAGGTACGGTCCTAAAAAGAAAGGGAAAAAAAAGCAAAAATGTTGATCTGTGTACTTAAAATAACTAAAATGGGAAATTTTATGTTATGTGTACTTTACCACAATAAAAAATTTTCAATTAATCTTATGGTCAACATCTGACAAACAAAAATCTCTTAATTCTTGGCTGAACACAGAATCATTTAGTGATAAAACTTCAGGCATCCTCTTTAAGGTACAGGCTGCAAGAGTCCATATATATATATATATATATATATATATTTTTTTTTTTTTTTTGGTCTTTTTGTCTCTTCAGGGCCGCACTTGTGGCATATGCAGGTTCCCAGGCTAGGAGTCCAATCGGAGCTGTAGGCGCCGGCCTACACCGCAGCCACAGCAACGCAGGATCTGAGTCACATCTGTGACCTACACCACAGCTCACAGCAACACCAGATCCTTAACCCACTGAGTGAGGCCAGGGATTGAACCCCGCCCTCTTGGATACTAGTCATGTTTGATAACCGCTGAGCCACGATGGGACCTCCAGTTTCCATAAATTCTTTTGATCCCTTCCTCTAAAGTATTTTAGCCACTCCATGTATCTTGAATATAGGTAATTTTATCCATGATAATTATTTTGACATTACTATGTTAATTAAGATACTAATTACAATAACAAAAACCCATTTCCAGTGCTTCTTATTCTTATTGCAAGGTCTCTGGGTTTGCTGAAAAATTACAGATAATTGAAGTGATTGTAGAAGATGCTTCTAGAGTGATGAATTTTTTTTCTTTTTGGTATAAATGTTAGATGATTGTCTCCAGAGTGTGAATTCCTGATGTGAATAATTTATTGCCTTTAGGATGTTGCTTAAATTTACTAACACGTGTAAAATTACATTGTGCTGAAATACTTTAAATTGTGGACATCAAGACAGCCCCATTTTATTGCCTCTTTCAGTTACATTTAACAGATGCCCCACCCACTCAGAAGGGCTAGTAGGTCAGTAAATGAGAAGTTCCATTTCTCAGAAGCATTTGCATCCAAAACGGGTACCCAGGTGGAGGCATCAAAGACAGTGGGTCTTCGATGGTGGAATTTACACCACTAGGAATGTGATTTGGTGTGGGGAGGGTGGGGGTTGGGAGAAGTGCATGGATTTGGGGGCAGGCAGCTGTCATCCTGGAGCCACTCCAGTCATTCCAGGTAACATCTTATCTGTCTGCAGTGCCTACACGTGTGCCCCGTGACACCTAGAGCCTTGGCTATTCTGAGCAAAGGCTGAAGTTTATGCTGTACAGTAGACAGCTCCTTCAGCTATTTGGCTTCGGGCCTGGTAACATTTGGAATGGAGCTGTGGCTATGAATGGCAGTCCCTGTTCTGTTGTGGTTACACACCACAAACACTCCCTCTCAGCACTGGGAGGATTCGCTCTATAAATATACAACTCAATCAAGCACACCCCCTCTCTTCTTCACCTCCAAGCTGCCCGATCCCATTTATGATGGAGAAGCCAAAGGATTTAGCAATTAACAACACCGCTCAGCCAAATTGCCAATGAGTACGTCCACTCTAGCATGAATGGCTCCTTTAGTCATTGGCTTGTTGGCATGGAAAGGGCCACTGCTGAAATCTATATAGTTGTCAGCTGAAGTAGTTTGAGGAATGAGTAAATTTTTTTGGTAAACTAACTGCTGAGACTTTAAAGAGTAATAGCAAAGGCAGAAGCATGGATATAGTTTAGCACAGAGCTGGTTTTCATTCATTGTTTTGTTGGCTGTGAGGATCCAAGATGGTGAGTGCCATTGAGTAGCAGATGATGTGTGTGAATGGGGAAAAGAATGTGATGAACTAAAAAACTGGGTAGAGAGCTGTTTCACAGTCAAGGCCCCTATGTTCCCTACCCTTGATAAGGATCTCAGGCTGAAAGCCCTGTGTTCCAATAAGAGAGAAGGAATAGCTTGGAATAATCCACTGGAAAAAATATGACTATAGAGACACACGTCCCATGGCTGATAAAGAAGTTTTTGCTAGAAGAGCAGCATGTTTTAAGGCTGGTGATGCCAGGGAAGAAGAACATCTGTTTCAAAATCAATGTTTCTTAACAGTTTAACTTCACACCGTGTGATTTGAGAGAAGCAGACATATGCCTCTTTGGCATTAACCAGTTAAATAAAACATGTATGTTTGTGGCATTTTGTCCCCTAGGCCAGATTTTTACCCTCCTGCTTATGAAGAAAGTCTTGATGCAGAAAAGCAAGTCTGTCCCACAGAACCAGAGACCCTGGGTGTTCCTCCACCTCTATATTCAGAGACAGGCCTCATATATGAAGATGAAGATGATGCTCACCCAGAAGCCCCACCATCCTACAACGAGTCAGTAGCAGACGGCGTGATGGAGCCAACACCGTCACAGGATGCTGAGAGGCAAAGCTAAGAGTGCTGAAGTAGGGGAGCCTCTATAGCCCTCAGGATGCAGCTGCTAACGATAAACGCAGACAGGGACTGTGGGAGGAAAAGCCGCATCAGTGACCCCACACGAGAGCTCAAGAGGAGATGCTGTGTGTGACAACAATGCAATTCCACACATGTGCTTGGCCTGCGAGGGTGCAGTGGGGCCCTGGAAGGGTGTGGTGGTCGGCACTGAGCAAACATTTCAAAGGATTCGCGCTAATCCTGACCCAGGTCAGCCTTTGGGTTGCAAAAATGTTGTGCAAGCTCTATTCCACAGAGAGACTTTCTGCTCCCCCCTCAACTCCTCTCCCATCACCTCGATCCCCAGCAGCGTGGGGGGGAAAGATGCTGCTTGTGGGGACACCACGTGCCGTCATGTGCTGCATTACCTAATAATCACAAAGGGAAAGTATGCTGGCAATGAAGGGTCATTATCATGTAAACTGTGGGTTCTCCTGGCTGGCTGCATAGTTCTCCTCCTTTACCGTGTTGCCAGAGTGACACAGTAATTCACACTGTAAGAGATTTGTCCCTGGAACCCATGAATACATGACTTTAAGCACGTGTATTTTATTTCTATGTGGAAGGAAAGTGACTTCAATATTTGCTTTCAAAATGGTTCAAGCACAAAATTTTAAATGAGTATTTTAAGAATGGGATGGTTGTATGAACATAGATGACAAGCTTTCTTGGAGACTCCGGCTGAATAAAGACCATACTTGTATTTTAGATTCAGGGCATTTAGTTTAAAGCCCAGTGATGCCTCTTCAGCTTTATTTTGTGTGTCTGTGTGCATATATATATATATATTTTTTTTTTTCTTTCTTTTTAGGGACTCACCCGCACCATATGGAGGTTCCCAGGCTAGCAGTCAAATTGGAGCTACAGCCGCCAGCCTATACCACAGCCACAGCAACACGGGATCTGAGTTGCATCTGTGACCTACACCACAGCTCACAGCAACACCGGATCCTTAACCCACTGAGTGAGGCCAGGGCTAGAACCTGAAACCTCATGGTTCCTAGTCAGAATTGTTTTTGCTGTGCCACGACAGGAACTCCTATTTTTTATGTTTTAATGCAAGGGGACAAATCAGGTGGCAGAGTGGTCGGGGGGAGATGCAGCCTGATGCTTTAAAACTTGAGCAAAACTCATCTCTCTGGGCCTCAGTTCCCTCCCCTATCAAGTGAGGAATTTATACTGGGCTTAACATCTAACAACTATGGAAGGCCTTTCACATGGCAGGCTCTGTGCTGTGAACTTTCTATGCTTTTTATTTAGCCCTCCTTACAGCCTTCAGAGGTAAGTGCTATGGTTATTCCCATTTTTCCTTTTTTTGTCTTTTGTCATTTTAGGGCCGCACCCACGGCATATGGAGATTCCCAGGCCAGGGGCTGAATCGGAGCTGTAGCCGCCGGCCTACGCCACAGCCACAGCAACGCGGGATCCGAGCCGGATCACTAACCCACTGAGCGATGCCAGGGATCAAACCCGCAACCTCATGGTTCCTAGTCGGATTTATTAACCGCTGCACCTCGATGGGAACTTCTGGTTATTCCCATTTTACAGATGCATAAATTGGGGCTTTGAGAAGAAACTCTTCCAGCAACATACAATCATTTCCAGGAGGGAGAAGAAGGGTCCAAAGAGGGCCATGGAAAGAAAGATGCATTGACTTCACAGTTTTGTGCAAGGTCGTGTTAATCCTGTGTTGCATCCCTTCTCCCAGAGAGCTGTTTGGACCTGACTCCCTCCTCAGGGAGTAAGCCCTAACAGGACCTGGAATGCCAAGGTTGCAGCATTATCTGAAAGTCCTTGGAGAGGCAGCAAAGTTTGCCCTAAGAGTTAACAAGCTGGCTTCTCTCTGAAAATGTCAATAAGCCCTCCATGTTTTCAGCCTTGGAGCTTGGCCCCCACCTCCCGGTGAAGTTTCCTTTCACCTGATTCTTATACTCTTGATGAAAGATGGTTCCTAATGATAACCCACAACCTTAAGGTGAAAGGGCACAGGAAGGCCTTGGGGCAGTCCTGGGAAGGACAAAGAGCTTTCAAGAAGGATAAGGGTTGTAGAGATGGGATGGGGCACTGTGGCCTCCACTTCCCTGTTACTGTAGAGTGCTCAGAATAAGCCTATCCTGACAAATACCCAGGAAGCCAAAAAAGGAAATCCTGGTTCCTTTACACAAAGCTGGATTTGGGGCATCTGTGATTTTTTTTTTTTTGTCTATTTGCCTTATCTAGAGCCGCACGCGTGGCACATGGAGGTTCCCAGGCTAGGGGTCTAACAGGAGCTGTAGCTGCCAGCCTTCACCACAGCCACAGCAACGCGGGATCCAAGCCGCATCTGCAACCTACACCACAGCTCGTGGCAACGCCGGATCCTTAACCCACTGAGCAAGGCCAAGGGATCGAACCCGCAACCTCATGGTTCCTAGTCGCATTCGTTAACCACTGAACCAGGACAGGAACTCCCGGGGCATCTGTGATTTGAATCTTTGACATCAAGAGCATCACTGGATAGGAAGGTCACTCGTGATTATCCAACAGGAAGGTCCACACTTACTAGCAAGGCAATTTATTCTCTCTCTCATCTCTTCCTGTACCTCTGCTGAGATGGTCATCGTGACATTTTCCTTGAGGTGTGAGCACACTCACCGACCTGAACAAGCTCCATCACTGGGCTTTCATCCAGAGTCTGAATTTTTAATAGATGGTTCTTCCAACTACTGGTAGTCAAGTTAGACAAATTTTGGTTTACATGAGAAAATTTAATCTCTTTACTGCAATAAATTTTGTACTTAAACTTGCCCGTTTTTTTGCTGTTTTGTATCAGAAAACATCAGTAGAGGAGCATAAGTCAAAGTTTTATTCTCCGTGTGGACCTAACAGCATCCAGATGAGTTAATCTTTCTGCAAAGCCTAACGTTATTGAACATAAACTATTGATTCAGAAAAGAAGCCAGGTACTTTGTGAAAAGAAATACTACTAATGGGCATTTATTGCCCCCTCCCCTTTTTTAAAGAAGTATACTCTGAAGCAAGCACAAACAGCATGGTTATTACCCACAGCAAATCCTGCCTCTGAGAGAGAGGCCCAGCAACTAAAACCCATTTAGAAGTCAGACAGGGAGTTCCTCGTGGCTCAGTGGTTAATGAAACCAACTAGCATCTATGAGGATGCGGGTTTGATCCCTGGCGTTGCCGTGAGCTGTGGTGCAGGTTGCAGATGCGGCTCGGATCAGGCGTTGCTGTGGCTGTGGCTGTGGCTGGCAGCTGTAGCTCCAAGTCGACCCCTAGCCTGGGAACTTCCATATGCTGCAGGTGTGGACCTAAAAAGCAGAAGAAAAAAAAAAAGTCAGACAGAAGTGGCCACTCCTGGAGGCTTCACTCAGGGGAAAGAGATATTGTATCCCCCTTTCCCCTTTCCCCCTAAAGTTTATGATAAAATTAACGGTGATGGATTGAGAACCATGATTCCATGCAGGAGGGCACCTAGATTATGAGAAAGTGGAAAAGACGCAAACCTTCACTGCAGTATTTGCCTGTTGCCTCCTCTCAAATGTGAACAGTGGGCTCACATGTCAGCGGCAAAGGGAAATTCTCCAAGGTGGTGGCTCTCCAGCATCTCAATTTTATCACGTCTCTCTAAGTAGCAAGTGTAAGTACCCTCCCCTCCCCTGCCCAGAAGATGAGCATGATAAGGGCAATTATCGAACACACTGGGCTGCATCCTTTGCATATTTGAGATAGAGTGGATATATTTTTGATCCTGCCACTCAAAAGCTCACAAGTGCCTTTACTGACAATCCCCAACCATCCTTGAAGTACTTAAACACACAGTCTTTGCTGAGGTATCTCCCCAGCTCACTTATTTTGCAGGGCACACACCAGGTGCTAAGAGACATGGGAAGATGATAACCACATGGATTTATACCACACCTCCTCACCATATGCTATAATGGTCTATGACAACTTAGACTGATTGACTTACCAAGTTAGTGATCAACAACCGCACGAGTCATGTGCTGATGAAGACTCCAGCTGATCCGTGCGGAGCAGGCATTCCGCTGAACTCTGCCGCCTCGGATAATCTCTTGCTGTTTGAACTGCTGAAGGGCCAAAGACTGATTTATAGGCGGTTACATCATTACCAAAGGCACGTGATTTCTCAGCCCCTTCTCCACGCAGAAGTGGAAATCTCCTCAAGGCAGGTGTCAGGGAAATCAGGAGTCATGTGTTTCGGGATACCCGTGTGTGATCAATAAAATGGAGTCACCTGTTGGATCATTATCAGTTCCCGAAGGTGCCTTTCAAGTGTCCCTGCCACAGCTGATGGATATATCATTAGGGAAAATCCCAGGCCTTACACTGAGCCACACTGGCCAATCAGAAGTCACTATACCATTATCCCTGTCATCGCCTGTATCATCGGCAGAGAACACTGGCTCTGTTCAGCTGTCAGCCCGTTGTGCCACCAAGGGACTGGTGACCGGTCTGAGACTTCTTGTGCAGAAAGCCTTCACGTCATCCAAGCCCTTTCAGCCGGGAATGCCATGCAGCCCTATTAGTCCCAAGAACACGGCGGATGTAGGCTGCACCTTGGATTAGTAAGATCGATAAGTGATCTCATTTTAATAATAGCTGTCTACCCATTCTCAAGATCAGGTAATAAATTCAAGAATCTTAGATGAGACAAAACAACTTTTTGATCTAAGGGACTGGATAATACCTGGCAGGATATGTCACATCCTTGGTCCCCTCTCACTAAATGCCTCTCCGACTAAATGCCCCAGCTGGGTAGTGGCAACGTCCTGCTTGGGAACCACTGCATTACATACACTGTTGCTTGTCACTGATCTGGGGGCACATGGTGAATGAGTGAACCCCTCAGTGTTAGCCAATCACAAGACTGCCCATGATAGTTGCCACACTCTATCCATAGTCCCTTCTGATTGTCTTCTGAGGGGTCCCAGAACATTCTTGGACCTCTTCACAGTCATTTACTCTTAAGAAAGAATGGCACAGCTCATCTTTAGGAACATAAGGAACCTTCATTGCAGAAGAGAGACTTCCTGTCTTTTGCCTCTCCCAAGTACAAGGGAAGAGGATGTGTATATGCAAAATCCATCAAGAGAAGCCTGGATTTTACATAAAGCAGGAATCACACTTTGGCAATGTGAACTTGAGCAAGTTCCAGAGGGAGGTGGGGTCCTGAGCCACTCCAGGCAGGACCTTCCCTTTGGCAACCTCGCTGAGAAAAAAGCTTTGTAAAAATAGGTGGCTGTGCAGCTGCTTCTTTCCATAGCTGGGCCCAAGCATTTGCTTTGCCTGGTATTTACAACGCCGCTTCAACCCCACTCATGCAAGCCAGCCTCTCCCTAGATCCAAAGCAAGCCTCCTCTCCAGCCATCTTACCTCTCAACTCCTTGTCTGTGTTTTTGTTACATTCACACCTGGTAAAATCGTACACATGGTTACCAAGCCCAGGAAACTCCACTCTTTGGGAAACCCCTTAAGTTCTTAGTACTTTCCATCTGAGTCAATCTTTCTGTATGTTCCCACGGCAGGTTGCTTGTGCCACTACTGTAACTTTCGTATTTACTTCACTCTTTCTTCATGTTTGCCATAGTCTCTTGTTCCCAAACTACAAACTCACAGGAGCAGGAATAATGTTTTATGCATCTGCTTTCTTCACCAAAACCAGGACACTGCCTGGAATAGTTGTTCAACCAGTGTTTGCTGATTGAATAAATGAACGTATATATGGGCTGCTGGACACGCATGACTCAATACTAAAATAAAGAAATGAGATTTAAAATGATTAATTTATATTTGGAACTCAAAGTTGGACATGATAAAGAGTTCAGTACCTTGAGAAAAAAAAAAAAAAACATTGAGGAAAAATTAAGCCTCGCTGTCCAAGCCTGAGTACATCTAATTGTGCTGACCATCCTGGACCTCCACTTTAAAGATGATAACAATAAGGCAAGCTGTACTCATTGCTGATCCATTTCACAACTGGTTCCCTAGAATCTCAGCTCAAAGCCACTCTCCTGCTATTTTGAAATGAGGATACTTATGATGAAAGATTAGATGCCACATTCTTGTTTCTTCTGACCCCTCAAGGCAGGTTTGAGCACTCTGCCTTCTCTGTTGCATTTATTTGCTAAATTCCCAAGGTCACGGCAAACGAAAACCACCCCTTGCAAGTGTTCTGAAAAGCAGACTTCTCAGAAGAGTTCCTTAAATAGCAACACAAACAAAGAAGCAAAGAAGCAAAAATCCACAATTCTTAAGTAAGGTTGAAATCAGAAACTTCTTTTTTATTGGCTACTAAAGGTCCTAGCAGGTTTCTGACAGAAGCATAGACAGAAAACGGAAACAAATACCTTGCTGGGAAGGTTTTCCTGCTTGCCCTAATCTTGGCTACAGCAATAACACATTGCTTAACAGTCAAAGCACACCACGTCATCTGTGCCAATGACACGATAACGCGTGCCGTTCCCAAGGCAGCAAAACATAGGCAAACAGGTCCCAAGCACCAGGGCTCTGGCTGCAGACTATGGAGGCCGGCAGGGCTGCAATATCCTTTTTTTCTGGGCTGAGAAAGCCAACCGTGACCCTCCTCTTCTCCCCACTCCCCCATCCCCACCTCATCAGGTCCACCACTGGATCACCAAATAAGAAAAGCAGTAAGGTTTTCTTCCAGCATCCCCTTTATCTCCTACTTTCACAGCATTTCACTGTCTCCTTTTACAGCCGTGATAAGTAAGATCTGAACTGAGTTCAAACAAGAGCATGAAGGCAGGCCCTTCTTAGGAAGATAAGATAACAGAGAGAAAATCAGGGAGAGAGCTGATGCGGTGGCATTTTGTCTGCTCAGCAAGAATCAGTATCAACCCATGTATCAACCCGTGAGACACAATCAAGGAAGGGCCTGAAAATGTTCGGCCTTCATTCGCAGAGTCCTGCCAAGAAGCCGCCTGCCACCTGCATAATGAACAGCTGAATTTGGAGGGAGGCAGCTGGCTTAATAGCTAACACTATTTACAAAATAAAGAGAGGAAAACACCCTTTGATATGTTTTGTTGAATGTGTGCACGGTGACTTGTGGGAAGCTCTAGAAGATGTGAGAGGGGGTGGCACGGGCACTTTGGAGACACGAGGAGGGTGAATGACCCTCTGGAGGGTGGTGGGCCTGAGGTGGGCTATTAGAACTCCTACAGCTTTCGCCAGTGGAAGACCTGACCTGGGAGGAAAAGCTAAATCTTCCCCGTGCTGAGGAAGGTCTTCTGAGGTCTGCCCAGGGCACCCGGGGCTTAGGGCCAACTGACTTCTGGCACTGTGCTCTCCTCCATTATTCTAGAACCTTCTCTCACTGGTCACCAATGATACACAGAGGCCCTGACTATTCCCAGCTCACTGATTCTCTCTCAAAAGGACAGGTTCCCTCTCGTGATAAAACTCAGCTATCGAATGACAGGGCAGCTTTAACAGACAAACCGAAGACCCTGCTGCCTTTGGAGAAACTAAAACCCAAATAAATCAGATATATTTTTCCCTCTTTTCCCACCTACTCCCCCCACCCCCATCCCCCACCAGCAAATCAACTTTTTTTTTTTCCCAAAGTCATAAGAGGCACAAACAGGTAGCAAGAAGGCATGAGTGAAGTGTTCCCCGCTGAGCGCGCGCTTTTGGCCCTGGTGACTGGTCTTCCTCCATTCAGGTGATGACAGTGGGGCCCCTCCGGCCAGTTCGCTCGTGAATCTGGGATATTTTCAGCGCGATGGCTATGAGAGGGCTCAGCACCGCCTGGAAAAGGAAGAAGAAAGTCTGTGTATTTTTTTTTTTTTGGGTCTTTTGTCATCTTTTTAGGGCCACACCTGTGGCATATGGAGGTTCCCAGGCTAGGGGTCTAATCGGAGCTACAGCTGCCAGCCTTCGCCACAGCCACAGCAAAGCAGGATCCAAGCCGCATCTGTGACCTATACCGCAGCTCACGGCAACGCCGGATCCTTAACCTGCTGAGCGAGGCCAGGAATCGAACCTGCAACCTCATCGTTCCTAGTCAGATTTATTTCCGCTGAGCCACGATGGGAACTCCAGAAGAAAGTCTGTGAATGACTCAGGTGAGTCACAGGAGGGCCACGGTGACGGGTTTCTGTTGCAGGCATCTGGATTCAGTTCTGACTTGCAGCTCAGTCACTGCAGGCAGGACACCTGTTCTCTGGACCTTGGTTTCTTCTTCTATGGAGACTGGAGCGGACAGGGCGGGAGGAGGAGGGGGAGAGGGTGACCTCCAAAGTCTTATCTGGCTTCTCCAAGCACTCCTCTAAGACTGGAACGTGTACAGCCCAACTACAGGGGGCATTGGAGTATTAAGGGAATAGGGCTCTGTAAACCAGAGGAGTTCAGAAAACCCCATGGGCTTCCTCTGCTGCATTCTCTCCCCACCACCATGCATACCCACACCCCTATATATGTATACACACACATGAACTTGAGAAAAAAACACTCATTCTCCACCCTAAGTCCATGGGCCTGAAGAACCTACTCTTCTGATGTCTCAGAGCAAACAGACCAATCCACGAGCTGGTGATTCAGAAACAACCGCTCTTTCCTCCTCATCATGTAACACAGTGGCTCTCGGAGCATCTTGGTGGCCCTTAGAAGGAGGTGGGGAGGTTTGGAGGCTTCAGGAATAGATTCTCATGGCGTTCCCGTCGTGGTTCAGTGGTTAACGAATCCGACTAGGAACCATGAGGTTGCAGGTTCGATCCCTGGCCTTGCTCAGTGGGTTAAGGATCCAGCGTTGCCGTGAGCTGTCGTGTAGGTCGCAGACGTGGCTTGGATCCCACGTTGCTGTGGCTGTTGGTGTAGGCTGGCAGCTACAGCTCCTGTTAGACCCCTAGCCTGGGAACCTCCATATGCTGCGAGTGCAGCCCTAAAGAGACCAAAAAAAAAAAAAAAAAGATTCTCAAAAAGGCTAAGGATATGAAGGGGAGTAAGAGTCATGACTTGCCTTTTAGCTGCTCATCATTTCATAGGAATCAGGCCGTTTCCAAAGTGTGGAGCCCACCAAGAATCACTCAAGGTGACTGCCAGTGGTACGAGATTATTTTAGACGGTGCATGGACATGGCACCAAAACACTGAGAAGTCACTCTCTTTTCCATTCTTCTCCAGCCCTCGTAATTTCATCTATTTGCTGCCAATTTTTAACACTTTGACGAAGACACGGTGTTAATCACCGTGTTAATTAACTCAGGCAAGAGTTAATCTAGGTAGGAGGTAATATCATTGCGTATTTTGATTGAATTCACTTTGATGGTGAATTTTATTTATCAAGGGATACTGTTTTTCCCATGGAGAGTACTGATGTAAACTTTCTATAATCAGTAAAGAGACTTAAATGAAAACAAAATGAGTCTATTTAAAGACAAATACTAATTTAGGGATGCTGGCAAAAAAAATGAAGTTTGGGAAATATTGGCTTAAGGGGAAAAAAGATATCATATGGAGGAAAGGAAAACTTGTATTTTTTGGAGGGGAGAGGAAGATTCTATAACTTGAAAACATTACCCTATTCCTAACAGACACAGGGATGGTGGGAATGCATGCATTCTGATAAGAAGCAAGAACCCAAGCAAACACCTAGGGCACCAGAAATACAAGCAGCCCAGTGTGTACTGAGTGGAGTGTGGACACAGGGCAGTCCTGGGTGATAAGTGAGCAAGCCTTGTTTGAAGGGAACTAAACTCCAGGATGAAGTATAATGATTTTGGACCTAAACACCAGGGCGAAAGGTAAGCTTTTTTTTTTTTTTTTCTTTATACCGCTGCTCCTGGGGCATATGGAAGTTCCCAGGCTAGGAGTTGAATTGGAGCTGCAGCTGCCAGCCTACACCACGGCCTGATCTGAGCCGCAAATGTGACATATGCCACAGCTCACGGCAATGCCAGATCTTTAACCCACTGAGCGAGGCCAGGGCTTGAACTTGCATCCTTATGAATGCTAGTCGGGTTCTTAACCCGCTGAGCGACAACAGGAACTCCGAAGTGTAAGGATTTCATTAATTAGGCAAGGGGAGATGGGAAAAAATGTTGCTGTTGTTGTTTTGGCTTTTTAGGGCAGCACCTGCGGCACTCAGGGGTTCCCAGGCTAGGGGTTGAATCGGAGCTGCTGCTGCAGGTCTGTACTATAGCCACAGCAACGCAGGATCCGAGCCACATCTGTGACCTACACCACAGCTCATGGCAATGCTGGATCCTTAACCCACTGAGTGAGGCCAGGGATCGAACCCGCATCCTCACGGGTTACTAGTCAGGTTCATTACTGCTGAGCCACAACTGGAACTCCAACATTGGGATTTTTTGAGTTAAAAGGTGACACTGTCAGAGTGGTGCTTTGCAAAGACTGTTTGAGCAGCAAGTCCAGTAGTTTAATACATTTATGGCTAAGTATATCAAGTTTTCTTACTCTATTCAGGTGACCAGATGCAGCAGCTCAGATGTAATCTTGGAAGCCAGAAAAGTGATGAAAATCTAGAGCCAGTTCACAACTATACAAGCGTGTTGTGCTTCCCTCTGATCCCACTTCCATAAATGTGATATATAGAACCAAAAGGGTGTCTTTTCCTGTTAATAACCCACTGGTGGCCAGAAAAATTTCCCACTGGCACATCTGGCCAGGCTGTATCTCCCACGATGCCCATGTAGCAGCATCTGGATTCGTTAAGAGCCAAGCCCCTATGGATAGACACTGGATCATTAGCTTTCTCCTCTCCCTGTCTTCTCTTACCTCTTCCCTTCTCCCCCTTTTTGGATTAACGCTGCACTAACACCTGCAAAAGAGGTAAAGCCAGGACAGAGAAAGAGAATGAAGCTAAAATCAAAGAATTCCCAGGTAGCCCAGGGTTAAGGATCCAGCATTGTCACTGTGGTGGCGCAAGTTTGACCCCTAGCCTGGGAACTTCTGCATGCCATGGACGTGGTCAAAACAAAAACAAAAACAAAACCCCAAAACCCAAAAAACTAATATCAATCACTGTGAGGTCCTGAAGGACGAATAAAGAGAAAATATCCTATTAATTTAAGAAAATGCAGTGAAACTCAGTTGGAAACTTCAAAAAGTGAAAAATTAAGACTTATTTTGTTCGAAACCATAAGCTTCAAGGTTCAAGATTTTCTATTCCATTCATTTAAGGGGTGGTACCTATTGGCAAGAGGGTAGGGGAGCACAGTTGTAAAGATGCTGTGAACACTGCGAATGTTCTCTTAATTGTCCTCTGCTGAACTCCACAGATGGACCTGAGGCTTCCCATTTCTTCTGTAAAACATCCCAACTCATGCCAAGAGATCACTCTCTAATATGCTCGCCTCCTTCTGCCTCTAGCAGTTGTTAAGTGCTTACTGAGAGTCAGTTATGTTTGTTCCTAAATCTGTTAATGCCTATAGTACTTGCTACTGAAACTATGAAATTATTAAATTATATGTAAAGCAGGGAAATGTGAAAATAAAAAGGAAGTGTTCCTTCTATTGACTTAGGGAGGTCCCGCTGTGACCCAGGGGAAATGAATCTGACTAGTATCCCTGAGGATGCGGGTTTGATCCCTGGCCTCCCTCAATGGGTTAAGGATCCAGTGTTGCTGTGAGCTGTGGTGCAGGTCGCAGAGAAGGCTTGGATCTGGTGTTTCCGTGGCTGTGGTGTAGGCCAGTGGCTATAGCTCTGATTTGACCCTGAGCCTGGGTACCTCCACATGCCACGAGTGGGGGCCCTAAAAAGACAAAAGAAAAGAAAAAGGAAATTAACTTAAATGGTTTGAAAAGAATTAGATAATGGCAATGAGCCTGTCAAATTAGATATGAGTGAGATACGGTAAAATACTGGGGAGAATTTTTAAAAGTATAGAAAATTCTTTTTTTCTTTTTTCAGATTGTCTCACAAATGGCTTTAAGTTCCCACTGACGATAAAGAAATTTAAAGTGAACATTAGGGATGATGAATTGTGAGTGGGACTCATTTTTTTTTTTTGTCTTTTTGCCTTTATGTAGAGCCGCACCCGCAGCATATGGAGGTTCCCAGGCTAGGGGTCTAACAGGAGCTGTAGCCGCCGGCCTTCGCCACAGCCACAGCAACGCGGGATCTGAGCTGCGTCTGCAACCTACACCACAGTTCACGGCAACGCCAGATCCCTAACCCACTGAGCAAGGCCAGGGATCGAACCCTCAACCTCATGGTTCTTAGTCAGATTCGTTAACCACTGAGCCACGAAGGGAACACCCCGTGAGTGGGACTCTTTTGAAGAAAGATAATCACAACACAAACAGTACACTCATATACTCCTGGGCCATAACTAAAAGATTAGCAAATAAACATATGTTTGGTGTTAAAAACAGAATGGTCAAGATATGTATCCACTTAATTACCTCTTTTAACTCTCTGTAGTAATGAATACCGTGTTCCTTGTCCTGACTGTGTCAGAGGAGAAGGCTTCCATGGTCATCATGCAAACTGAAAGGAAGGAAACACCTTTTTGGGAAACCTCCTAAGAGGAAGACCTTGAACATGGGAACTCCTGCCCTGAGCAAAGAGCTCCAAGCCAACGTGACTCAGAAGCTGTGGAGCCATCTGCCTTCAATAGACCATGAGGATTTGGGAAGAAGGATTTCAGTGGTGATCACCACGAACTGAACGCTACCAAGGTCCTTTCACACATTTTCCAGGAACCCAGAAAGTCCTCAGATGTTTGTAGAACCCTAGGGAATTCTGGAAGAGATCCCTAAAAGCGTCCAAGTTTGAATTTTTAGCCAGCCTTGTAACATGGGAGCCTTGTAAAATTATTATCAAGTCAAAATTTAAGGATCATAAACTAAAATATTTTTTTTTTCTTGCTTGACTATGTGTATGTGTGCAGAGAATGCATATTCACAAATGAATAATCACACCATGAGGACAGGAATTTTGTCTCACTTAGGGCTAGAGAAGTGCCTGCTACTTAGGAGGCACTGAATAAATATTGGTGGAAATAAAGAATGCTCTGTCAGTTTGGTGAAAAGAAAATGATGAGGCAGGTAGAAACTTCGGTGGTCATTCCTAAAGGGCACTCTGGGTGAGTGGGAGAGTCCATAATACTGAATGTTTACTGTCACATTTCTCTTTAGAAATCATAGCCTTGATACATATGAATCCCCAAGACTCTTCTCATATCATCAACTATCATCATGGAAAAGAGGGGGGGAGGTTAATTTTCCTGAGGCAATTGGAAAGGCCCTCAGATTGGAGAGTGAAAGAGGGATGAAGAATGAGAAGCCTGCAGATATGAGATTTCTGAGGAGGAACTGGACACAGTGCTTGAGAAGCAGAGAGAAGCATGAGATAGTCTCATTTGATTCTTTCATATCACTGATGAGGGGACTGAGCCCAGAGAGGAGCTGCAATTGGCCCAGGATCACATGTCTGTTCGGTGACTAAGCTGAGAGGAGAATAGATTCCTCTGCTACTGCTCTTTCTATGAGACAGTTCTGAACATGAGACCCATGAATGACAAGGAAAAAACAAGCAGATAAAATGAGCCTAAGGGGAGTGCTGGGACAAAGAGTAGGATTGTCATCACACTGTCCTAGACAAGTCCCATGTCACACAAGGGGTCAGAGGAGACTGACCAGCCACTCCTACTGACCAAGAACAGGTGAACAGTGGGAAGAACCTTCTTGGTTTTGTGAATTTATTAAAATTTCCAAGATGGAGTTCCTGCAGTAGTTCAGTGGAAATGAAATCCAACTAACATTCATGAGAATGCGGCTTCGATCCCTGGCCTCACTCAGTGGGTTGGGGATTGGGTGTTGCTCTGACTGTGGTGTGGGCTGGCAGCTGCAGTTCCGATTTGACCCCTAGCCTGGGAACTTCCACATGCCGTAGGTGTAACCCTAAAAAAACAAAACAAAAATACAATGTCCAGGATGACTCTTCGTGAATAAAGGAAATAAACTAATAGAGACAATAATCCATTAGAAATATAGCATCTCGTTTCTAATTCCCGTGCTTCTTACAGGGCATGACACAGCTTTTTCACACTCAAGAGTAAGAAATAGTGAGAGTTCATCCCACAGCAAACCCAGTCAGCAAGGCATCCATTCCAAAGTACTCATACTGTGGCTCCAGCGTTCTTCCTCCACTTGGGGGGTTGGGTGCATTTTGCTGTCATCTTGAGCCAGTAAGCCTATCATCAGGCTAAAGAGGGAAATGGAGCCTGGCTCTATTTAAAATGTTGATACTTTAGTATGGAGATTCCTCAGAAAACTAAAAATAGAATTACCATTTGATCCAGCAATCCTACTCCTGGGCATCTATCCAGAGAAAACCATGACTCAAAAAGACACATGTATTCCAGTGTTCATTGCAGCACTACATGCAGTAGCCAAGACATGGAAACAACCTACATGTCCATTGACTGAGGAGTGGATAAAGAGATGTGGTACATATACACAATGGAATATTACTCAGCCATTAAAAGGAAATAAATAACAGCATTTGCAGCAACATGGACGGACCTAGAAATTATCATGCTAAGTGAAGTCAGTCAGACAATGAGACACCAACATCAAATGCTATCACTTACATGTGGAATTTAAAAAAAAAGGACATAATGAACTTCTTTGCAGAACAGATTATGACTCACAGACTTTGAAAAAATTATGGTTTCCAAATGAGACAGGTTGGGGGGTGAGGGGATGCACTGAGGGTTTGGGATGGAAATCCTACAAAATTTGGTTGTGATGATTGCTGTACACCTATAAATGTAATAAAACTCATTGAGTAATTAAAAAAATAAAAAATAAAGAATAGTCAAAAATAAAATGTTGATACTTTATCATGGATTTTGATCTACTGCATTACAATATTTATCTTTTTTTTTTCTTTTTGCAGTCGCGGCATATGGCGGTTCCCAGGCTAGGGGTTGAATCGGAGCTGTAGCTGCTGGTCTACACCATAGCCACAGCAATGTGGGATCCGAGCCACGTCTGCAACCTACACCACAGCTCATGGCAACGCCGGATCCTTAACCCACTGAGCGAGGCCAGGGATCGAACCCACAAGCTCGTGGTTCCTAGTCGGATTCGTTAACCACTGAGCCACGACGGGAACTCCAATATTTATCTTGATTATTGAATTTTCGCGTGCTGCTCACCTCACTCTCATCCCAGCCCTGCATTAGGTTCTAACCTGTTCATATCCCCGGAAGGCAATAGACAGGAGAGGTGTAAGTGATCTGAATGTCATAAGACTCAAAGTAAATAGTTAACTGATTTTTTTGGAGGAAAAAAAAACAAAAAATGCTAACCAGAAACACAATCGCTTATTAAGTAAGACTGGTTAGAATTTGTGGAGGGAGCCCAGGGCTTGGCTGGTCCGAATGAGGATTGTGCATTAGGAGTGTCAGAGAAGTAGCCATGTGGGGAAGACAGTACTTACCCTAGTTGATGGTTTGAGGCAGGTAATAAAATGCAGAGAACACAGATCATTCAACAACATAAAAACACTGACATTCTGGCATCCATAAAATAGAGATTTATAACAAATGCTGCATTCTCCTGATGCTTAGGAGCAACTTTTGTTAACATACCTTCTTGAGTTAAAGATGAACCACCTTTGAAGTGTCAGTTGTGGCTCAGCCATAAGGAGCCTGACTAGTATCCATGAGTATGCAGGTTCGATCCCTGGCCTCGCTCAGTGGGTTAAGAATTCGGTGTTGCAGTGTAGGTTGCAGATAAGGCTTAGATCTGGCAATGCTGTGGCTGTGGCTTAGGCAGCCAGCTGCAGTTCCAATTTGACCCCTAGCCTGGGAACTTCCATATGCCGCCAGTGTGGTCCTAATAAATCCAAAAAAAAAAAAAAAAAAAACACCTTTCTTTCATGATTTCATTTAAACATTTTTTCAGTCCATGTGCTGTTTACTTAGCCTAAAGTAGCAGTTCTCAAACTTGAGTGTGCATCAGAATCACCTGGAGGGACTGATAAAATGCAGATTACTGGTCCCCTCCCTTGGAGATGCTAATTTAGGATGTCCGGACCAGGGCCCACGAACCTGCCTAACAAGTTCCAGGTGATGCTGATGCTGCTGGTCCAGGGACCACACTTTGAGAACCACTGTTCTTAGGTATGCCCTGTCAAATTCCTTGCTACAGACTAGGTGTTCGTGTTTGTATCACGTGATCCCCCTGACCATGGCTGATTGGACCGGGAATGGACCTCTGACCTACAGGCAGCCAATCCATTGGCTGGCCAGTGACTGAGCAATAACCTGGGGCAAGACCCAGCTGATCAGATTTTTTTTTTCTTCTGGATTTAAACTGGTAAGTCATGAAAGAATAAGGCAGTTAGCAGTGGGAGCTAAATAAATGAGGATATATAAAATAAATACAAACCTCATGGTTATGAGGTTATAATTAATTAACCAAAAGGGCATAAGGCACCATGGTTAATCCAGGATTAGGAGAAAGCAGAGATTGAGAAAGATGAAAAATTCTAAATTAGGAAAAAAACTAGGAGAGAAATTAAAGAGAGCAGAGGGGAATAATAAAGAGTTGGTAGAGAGAAAAGGATGGCATGGATCCCACCAATCTCAAAAATAAAGATCTACTAACTCCTGCCAAGTGAAGAGAAATTAGCAACTTGCTCAAAGCCTAGCATCTGAGACCCAGCCCTGTTCTTGGGTTTCTTCAGCTACCTTTGGTCTCTTTCTACACTAAAATCAACATTTTAAAACAAATTAAAATGAAATCACATTAATAAAATAAACACACCCAGAGTATGTTTTTCTTGGATCATTCTGGGGAGCCATCATTATCCAGCTTTCTGCCACCAAGGAGAAAAGTGTTCTTCCTTATTAAACTAAATGTCTTGCGAATTGAAATGACTTTCCCCACCTAATCAGCTCATAGCGTCACCTTCCCCTTTCTGCTACTAACCGAGCCCATCAAGCTCTCCGTCAACTGGGCTGGACACGGTCTTTGGTGAGTCTTTTTTCTTCCCCTCATCCCCAAAGAGTTGCCAGAACTGCTGCTGTTATTTCCATAAAAGCTCTCCACCCTACCCCGCTTCTCACCCCATGGCTCCTTCTTGAACACAGTCCCCTGTGAACCCTGGCTGATGGGAGTCTGCTAATTGCTCTCAAGCTCACCAGAGTGCACTTGTAGGAACCCTGACATTGAAAGTGCTGGATGTTTTCCCAAGGCTTCGGTCTGCTTCTCTCAGCATGGCTGTCAGCTTCTTGATAGCTGGATCTCACTTTCTATGGTAGGAAGAATAGTACCTCTCGGTCCCCAAAGATATCATGTCCTATTCCTTGCAATCTATGAATGTGATCTTATTTGGGAAGCAGGGTTTTGCAGATGTGATGAAGTGAAAGATTTTGAGATGAGAGTAGCCTGCGTTTTCCAGCTGATTCCTAAGTACAATCACCGGAGTCCTTATAAGGGCGTGCCAGAGGGAGATGTATGCACACACAGAGAAGAAAGCTATGTGAAGATGGGGACAGAGATGGTGGGGATGTGGCCACAAGCCAAAGAATGCCTGCAGCCGCCAGAAGATGGAAGATGGAGGAAAAGAGCCTGGTCTAGAACCTCCATGGGGAGTGTGTGTCTGCTAATGTCTTGATTTCAGAAATCTGGCTTCTCGAACTTCTGGCGAAATAAATTTCTATGGCTTTAAGTCACCTCATTTTTTTTTTTTTTTTGCCTTTTTAGGGCCACACCCACAGCATATGAAGGTTCCCAGGCCAGGGGTCAAATCAGACCTACAGCTGCCGGCCACAGCCACGGCAGATCTGAGCCACATCTGCAGCCTACACCACAGCTAATGGCAATACTGGATCCTTAACCCACTAAGCAAGGCCAGAGATCGAACCCACAACCTCATGGTTCCTAGTCGGATTTGTTTCTGCAGAGCCATGACGGGAACTCCTAAGTCACCCAATTTATGGTCATTTGTTACACAGCACCCACCCTTCCTTTCTACAGTTCCTCCTCAGTCTTCTGCCTGTTCTGTCTCACCCCACTGTACCCCTTGAACTGTGACCTCTCAATCCAGGGCAGCCCTCACGCATGCTCTCTTCTCCACGTTCACATGTGTTGTTCTTTCATATTGGCCTGATGCTGCGATGTCAGCCACCCCTCGAGGCCTTTTTCATGAATTCTCTGAAACTCCCAGGGAGGAACTCTCCATTCTCTGACCCCCTCATGTGCTTCTCTGCTGATTCCTTTTTATCTCGATGACAAGAATTTGTAGGCACTTTCTTTTCTTTCCCCTATCACACTTCAACTAAACTCTAAGCTCACCTTTCCACACTTCCAAAAGATCAAGTTACTGATATTTGGCTCCAACATACTCACGTCTAGGCTCAGAAAGACTATTCCAAGTAATATACTTAAGCTGCCTTTCGACATTACTGGATCCCTGCAGTAGTCATGGGTGTCATACACCAATACCTAGTGTTTCTTTCCTTCCTGCCATGGAAAGCTGAGCTTCCAGGCTCTCCTACGGTCAGGCGGGGCCCTCTGACAATTTCTAGCCAGTGGGTTAAGAGCAGATGAGATGTGGTTCCTTTTAGCCAAATCTCTTCCCCTCCTCATAGTGACCAGCTATTGGGGAGCAAACGTGCCACTCCAAAGTGTCTCTTTAGCATGCAGCTTTCTTTTTCTTTCTTTCTTTCTTTCCTTTTCTTTTTCTTTTTTGCTGTTTAGGGCCATACCTGTGGCGTATAAAAGTTCCCAGGCTACGGGTTGAATTGGAGCTGTGGCCACTGGCCTACGCCACAGCCACAGCAACGCCAGATCAGAGCCGTGTTTGCGCAACCTACACCACAGCTCATGGCAACACCAGATCCTTAATACACAGAGCAAGGCCAGGGATCGAACCTGAGTCCTCATGGATACTAATCAGATTCATTTCCACTGAGACACAAGGGGAAATCCTGTATCCTTTCTTTCCTTTTTTTTTGATTCTACATATAAGTGATATCATGATGTTTGTCTTTCATTGTCTGATTAATTTCACTTGGTATGACGATTTCTAGGTCCCATCCATGTTGCTGCAAATGGCCTTATTTCATTCTTTTTTAGGGCTGATTAACATCCCATTGTGTATATGTACCACATGTTCTTTACTCATGCCTCTGTCAGTGGACATTTAGGTTGCTTCCATGTCTTGGCTATTGCAAATAGTGCATGCAGGTTATATTGAGCTGCAAATTAATCAAGGTCCAAGAGACTGAGGAAGAAATTTAAACCTTTCCTCTAATGGCCTAAAAACATTAGAGCTATCGTTAGAGACATCTGCAAAGAATATGGGCTAGAGGGGCGGGGGGAGGGATGGGGCCTAGAGATCAGAGTCCACTCTGAGTCCCATTGTCTCTTCATGGCCCCGCAAACATTTATTTACCAAACATTTGTTTTTCCATCTCCAGGCCAATTGCCATCCATCCTCCCTTTTGAAGTCCCAAACCCCTACCCCCAACCTCCTCTTTTGTCTTTAGCTGAAGACGGTATTTACGGTGAAGGTTTCAGCCATTCTGGTGAGTTAGTTTTTCTGGGTCTCTCCCACTGTATACATATTATTAAAATTATGGTTTTTCTCCTGTTGATCCGTCTCACATCAATCAGATCAGTCAGAAGAACCTTGAAGGGTAGAGGAAATTTTCTCCCCCCTTAACACAGCGATGTTCCAGACGTCTGTTCCGTACACTTGGACCCTAGAGTAAGAACACATAGGCGAGCACCCAGCCAAGGACAAACTAAATATACAATAAGAAGTAGAAGTAAACCTTATCTTCAGTAGTGGGTTTAAGCCAGTGATGAGACAGGCTGGGACCTGGGACCCTTTGCTGCAGTACTTGCACCTACCAAGCCACAGAATACAAAGAAATGCTAAGGGACAAAAAATAACTGCATGCATGTACAGTTGGAACAAATTATGAAAAGCAAGATACAGAAAGACCAAAAACCCAACTGCCTTCTGAGATGTCAGAGCAAAAGCAGACATCGACACACATGCCCCATACACACACCACCACCACTAAGGGGGTAGGGAAAGCACTCAAGCCATCCTTCCAGCCCAACCCCTGGCCCTGCCCCTACCCTCACCCCACTTAAGGAAACAGCTTGCCCCCCTCAGGGAGCGAGCAAGGGAACCTGTTGTTTTCACTCCTTCCTGCCACACAAGTCCCAGTAAAAGCCTTGCCTGAATTTCTTGTCTGGCCTCTTATCAGTTCCTATTGATTAAGGAGTCCAAGAACCTTGGATGGTAACAGTGAGATTTTGGAGTTGCTGGCTACCATGACAGTGTCTAGCCCATCTGGACTGATGAAAATATTATTCACCAAAATAAGTGGGAAATGCCACTTTAAAAGCATTTTCCTAATCAGAAGGTATGAAGAAAGAGAATATGTCTTGGAAACTCTATGCTGCTGATCCACCATTTGCCTTTAGGCATGAAACTATCTTTATTATATTGGATATTCTGAAGTCAATTAAAAGGACATGAATGATGTAACAGCTGTAAAACATGGCTGTAAATTTTTTGGGATTCTTCCCGTTAAGAGGTGGGGTCTAGCCTCTCTTCCTCTGAAACTTGGCCGGCTCGTCCAACCAATAGAGTTTGGCAGAAGTATTGTTCTGTGACTTGGGTCACAGAAACTTGACAGTTTCCCCATATTGTCCTCGGCAACCTTATGTGCAAGAAGAATGACTATCCCAAGGCCAAAAATGTGAAGAGGCCTCCAGAAGATTTCAGGTCCCAGCTCTTGGAGTCACTCCCATTTTTTCAGTTTTGCCATCAGAGAGCCCAGACATCAGGGAGCAGAGGCAAGCCACCCCATTGAGCCACATCCAAATTCCTAGCCTACAAGGTTCACAAGCAGGGTTCAATCACTGTTGTGGGGTGCTACTAAGTGTTACGGTGATTTGTTAAGGAACAAAAGTTTGACCTTGATGAGGTGGGGAAAGAAGTTATGGCTTAAGTGAGATGACAGAACTTACAGTATGTTGATTGAATGCATGCATCCATTAGGCTTGCACTTAATTCCATCTTCAGCACTTGCTGGATAAGGTTATTAATCTCTGTGCATCATTTTTGAAACTGGGATGCTAACAATAGTTCCTGCTTCACGGGGTTGTTGTAAACATGAAATGAGATACAGCATGGCCTCAGCAGCGTCCCCAGCCCTGCTTTTGTGGCTTCATCCCTGAAGGCAGCCAAGAGGCCTCACCCTGATAAATATGCAGCTTGCACATATGAACGTCAGATAATTCCCACTCTTGCCTAAGCAGCCTTGGAAGCCAGAAAACGTTATGTTTCCTGGCAGGGTTTAGGTCTCAGGCAATAGAACTGGCTCCACAACAAGACAGAGAATTGATTACTGGCTTGCGAGAGTCCTGGGAAAATGAAATGCCTCCTCTTGCCCTTCTCTACAGTTCGTGCGTTGGTTATTTTGCTTCTTCTTTATGGGTTTTTAATAGCTGACAACTGAGTACGTTCCATGTGCCAAGCACTACTCCAAATTCATGGACTGAGTTAATATTGATGTGATACCTATTATCTGAGATCAGTGATGCTATCCCCATTTTACAGATGAGAAAACTGAGGCTCAGGGGCATTTCATAATTTGCTCCATCACACAGCTGGTAGGTGGCAGAGCTGAACTCTGAACCCAGTCAGTGCTGTGATTTCTAACTGCAAAGCTGGGCTGTATCTCACTTCCCTACACTGCCCTTCTTCTGAGGGAAAAGTTTCCATTTTCTGAAAATGTAAAATGTTCGTCTTCATGCCTTGATTGTAAAAGGTTTCTCTGTTCCAGGTACACTATTTGAAAATCACCTTTGATGGAGGATAATGTGAGAAAAAGAACGTATATGACTGGTTCACTTTACTGTACAGCAGAAATTGATAGGACACTGTAAATCAACCATAGTGGAAAAAATTTTTAAAACTTCAATTCAAAAAAAAAAAAAAGAAAAGAAAACCACCTTTTTAATAACTATGAAACACAGCAAGCACAGGGAAGTGCATAGAAGTTACATACTTCAATTATACGTAAAGCTGATGCCTGTACTTCTGGGGCCCCAGGGAACTGGAGTTCTACATAAACTCATCATATTGTTTCTCCTGTTAGCATGAAATGCAGTCAGCACATACAGCCTACGTCCAAGAAATTTCTTTAGCAATTCCCTTTATGAGATTAAAGGACTTCCTTTTTATTCCTCTTTGGAGAATTTTTATCATGAACAGATGACATAGTATCCATTTTGTTATTACTTTCTAATTTAATTGCCCTTGTGATAAAACTCTGTATTGGTCCATTCCCTAACATACTTAATTTTTATACATGTTCCCTGTGGCATGAAAAGAATTTATATTTTGATGTCGTTTGTCGTAGTATGTATATATATATGTCCTTTATATAAGGTTTGTTAACTATGCTGTTCAAATATTCTAAAGCCTTACTAATTTTTATATCTCCTTGTTCTAATAATTGCTAGAGGGGTGTTGAAATAATCCAGGGCTACTGCAGATGTCTCTGTTTCATCTTACAGTTTTGTCAGTTTTTTTGCTTTATAAATTTAAAACTGTCAGGACTTCCTGGCAGAATTAAATCTTTGATCATTTTAAAAAGTCTCTCTTTATATTTAGCAATACTCTTTGACCTTTATCCAAAACTAACAGAGCCAGATTTGGGATTATTATTTGTAATATCCATTTTTTTAACTTTCAAATTTTCTGTATTTTTAAGATGTCTCATAATGAGCTTATATTTGTCTTTTTTGAAATAAATCAAACTTTGTCTTTTCCCTGGAGCATTTAGTTCATCTACATTTAAGGTAATAAGATACATTTATATTTAAATCTATCATCTCATATGCTCTATATTCAACCTATTTTTCTTTCTTTTCTTGGATTGATTTTTAAAGTTATTCTCTGTTTTCCTTTCTTAGATTGGAAATTGTAGCCTTTCCTTTTTTTTTTTTTTTGTCTTTTTAGAGCTGCATCCATGGCATATGGAGGTTCCCAGGCCAGGGGTCCAACCGGAGCTGTAGCCGCGGGCCTACACCAGAGCCACAGCCACAGCAATGCAGGAATCCAAGCCACGTCTGTGACCTATGCCACAGCTCATGGCAACGTCGGATCCTTAACCCACTGAGCGAGGCCAGGGATCAAATCTGTGTCCTCATGGATGCTAGTCAGGTTCATTCACCACTGAGCCTCGATGGAAACTCATAGCCTATTTTTGTGTGTGATGGTTGCCTAGAAATTACATGAATCCTTGACCTATCAAAGTCTAATAATAATCCATACTTTACTTTCCTCTGAGTTATGCAAAGATCTTAGTATATCTCATTTATTATTATCTCACAGCTCTTAGAGCTATGGTGGTTGTATATTTTAATTATTTATAATATTATTAGGATAAATACTTTCAACACCACATTATTACGTTTTATAGGGCCAATGTTCACATAAACCAACTCCTCTTTTAAATTTTTCTTTGCTTTTTATTCTTTGATGTATCTCTGAGGTTCCATGTGGGATAATCTTCTGTCTGAGAATTTCTTTTTGTGCGGGTTTGCTGGTTGTCCATCCTCTCAGTTTTTGTTTGCTTAAAAATGTCTTTATTTCACTTTCATTTTAGGAAGATAGTTTCTAGATTGTCAGTTACTTTTTTTCATCCTTTTGACTTTCAGCATTGCTGTTGAAAAACTAGTTGTCAAACAACTGTCTTTGATTTTTAGATTTTGATTTTCTTTTGTCTGTTTTTGATTTTCTGCAGTTTTCATCTAAAGTGTCTAGATGCAAATTTATTTTTACTTATCCTGCTTGGGCTTCTGAACCAATGAATGGATTTCCTTCATTGTGTCTGGGAAATCCTCAGCTATTGTCTTCTCAAGTTTTACCTATATCTCAGTCTCTTCATTCCTTTTGAGATGCCATTTAATTACGTTAGATCTCAATGTACGTTTCACATGACATACCCTCTATTCTACATTTTCTATTGATTCTGTTGCGTATTGCTTTGTCTCTTCAAGTGCTTTGCAATCTTTTATTGTTTGCTGGCCATTTTGTTAGAAATAATTACTTACAAAAATAACTGGAGACCTAGGATACTATTAGCATCCTTCATCTCCTTTCATGAGACTCTGAAGGATGCTGGTTGTTCAGCACCATGGATTTATAACTCTTGAATTACCTTCTTTACTCTACCTTTGGAATGGTTTCTTTTTTTTAGGGCTGTACCTCCAGCATGTGGAGGTTCCCAGGCTAGGGGTCTAATCGGAGCTACAGCCACTGGCCTACACCACAGCCACAGCAACGCGGGATCCAAGCCGCGTCTGCAACCTACACCACAGCTCACGGCAATGCCGGATCCTTAACCCACTGAGCAAGGCCAGGGATCGAACCCGCAACCTCATGGTTCCTAGTCTGCTTTGTTAACTGCTGCTCCACAACGGGAACTCCTGGAATGGTTTCAAGTTTACAACCTGGACCAGGGATTACTGTACCAAGATCTCCACCTTTGGTGAGTTCTTAGCTCAAATTATTTTTCCTTCTGCCACATGAATTTGCCACACATGCCCTCTTTAACTGCCTCTTTTGGTTAGTCCTTCAGGTGGCAGAGGCAGGTGGAAATAGACCAGGATCTGACGTCCAGCCCCCATATCTTGTGTAACTTGCCCAGAGCAACTGTTCTTAGTGATTCTCCTGGGGAGGCAGGCGCACTGGGATAGAAAGAGTTCTGACTCATTTCCCCGAGCTCCAACCTCCTTCCAATTCATGTTTCTACCTTCTTAAGTCATTGATGCCTTTCAAAAGATTGCTTTTATAGACTTCTTTCCGCTTTTCTCTTTTTGGAGGGAAGGTTAGTTTGAATCACCCAGCTCACCCATACTAAAAGTCCTTTACACAGGGTTTTGGTTTTATTTTGGTAATCATTTTCCTGCCAATATTCAAAAGTCAAGTTTCATATGAAAATCTAGATTCGAAAGATTTGGCCACTTTGGGCTCACAACTTAACAAGGCAATAGCTGGAGAGAGCTGACTGTCACCAGAGTTCCCACCATGCTTGACCTTCTTAAACTAGCCCCAGTCCAGGATTTGCTGCCTGTCTTGGCGAGCATCTGAATTCCCTACCACTGAACAAGCAATCATGGGGTAGGAGCAATGAGAAGATTTCAGTATTAATAGTATACAGCTTACTGGGATAGTTATATATCTAGGAATTGAAGACATTCTAATGTAGTTTTTTTTTTTTTTTTTTTGAAATAGAGATTCTCACTGTCAGGAGCTTGAAGACTGTGAGGGAGAGTTGGCAGATTTGCATGAGGAGCTGCAAACACTTTCGGAGAGTGAAGGGGCTGAGATCCTACCCAACCCCTATTCTCTGAGATTCAGATTCTCAGCATGGACTAAGGAAAACAGGACTAAGACACAGGACTGTAATCCAGGAACTACCTCCTCTCAACCCAGCCCTCTCCAGGGGCACAACGGAACCCGCAAAGCAGCCCCGCAAAGGAAGCCATGGAGAGAGATGCAGAGATTCCAGGCCCCCTTCGGCAGGAAGAACCCCTAGCTGAGTGGAGCCCTGAGAATATGAGCTTTTTTCCTTCTATCACCTTGAGTGTCCAGACAGATGGTGGAGGCCTAGCCCTGCTGTCTCCCCTCAGGCCCACCCATGGGGAGCCCACCTTGAAGGTGATACTGCTTCTCCAAGGAAGAACTTCCACATCCCCACAGCTGCCACCCCCCAGCCCACTTGATGAAACTGATCGCAGCAGCCTTGCAGCATCCTCTAGCCTCCAGAAGATACAGCCTTCTAAGAGAGGACTAGCTCTTAGAAAGGAACTGGGGATGCAAACAGGGATCGCAAGTGTTAAAGAGAGGCTAGACTTTCCACTATTCTGGAACTGTTGGGTTCACAGACTGCATCTGAGAATCCTCTTAGAGGCTGGGTTGGGTGCATCAATGATACTCCAGACTGAAGATGAGCACCCTGGTTCCTCTAGTTTATATTTTAAAGACGGGTGCACATCCCTATATTTTTTTTGATAGCACATAGCATAGTACGCTAATTAAAGACCCTGGGTTCTAGGGCTGGAGGCTAGGTTCAAATACCAGCTATATCACTTAGTAGGTTTTCAAATCCTCAGGGCCAAAGTTTCTCATCTGCATAACATGAATGGATGAGCACCATTTTAATGTGGTGAGAATTAGGTATAACACACACAAAACATGTAGCAATTAGAGTTCCCATTGTAGATAAACAGGTTAAGGATCTGATGTTGTCTCTGTGAGAGTGCTGGTTTGCTCCCTGGCCTTGTTCAGTGGGTTAAGGATCCAGTGTTGCTGTGGCTGTGGCGTAGACCACAGCTGCAGCTCCAATTAGACCCCTGGCCCAGGAACTTCCACATGCCACAGGTATGGCTGTACAAAGGAAAGGGTGGAAAAAAAAGGGTAGCATTCTAGCTAATCCAATAGAGACAGGCACATGACGAATGCTAATGAATAATTATTATTGTTGTTTTGGTTGTTGCTATCTTTTTTCTTTTTCTTCTTTTGTCTTTTTAGGGCTGTACCTGAAGCATATGGAGGTTCCCAGGCTAGGGGTCTAACTGGAGCTGTAGCCACCAGCCTACACCAGAGCCATAGCAACACCAGATCTGAGCCGCGTCTGCGACCTACACCACAGCTCACAGCAACGCTGGATCCTTAACCAACTGAGTGAGGCCAAGGATCAAACCTGCAACGTCATGGTTCCTAGTCAGATTCGTTTCCACTGTGCCATGATGGGAACTTCAGGTCATTGCTATCTTTGAAGCAGGAAGCCTAACTTGCTAGAGCAGGAGGGTGGAAGTGAGTAGACCAGCATTCCAGCCTCAGCAGGTTGACCTTTGGTAGGCAGACCTCTGGCTTTTGCTTCCTTGCCCATAAAATGAAGTTCATATGATCTTTTCTGATGGAAGATCAGATAAAACATGGATAAAGATTATCACAAGTATTCTCAGCTCTGTGAATGAAAGACACCCAAAGGCAGTCCAGCTCAGCTCTCTCTGCATCAGTGAGATGCTCTGGGCCCCAGGACATCCCATCTTCCTTGGGGTTCATGTGCATCGCGCCCCCCCACCCCCCACCAGCCATCCAGCTGGAGCAAACACAGTCAGATTACACTTGAATAAGACAAAGCTGAAAACAGAAGAACAGACATTTCTGTACGTTCAAAACACATTCCTTCAGGGTGTATCTGTTTCTAAAGCAGTGAGCGAGCAGGGGCCGCATGCCGCAACACAAGAAGAAAAAGAACTTATGCTGAGAGGCTGCCTGAGCCACGGAGAGGAGACGATACAGCAGAATCATTGACATCAGGCTCTAAAATGATAGAAGTGAACCCTGTCCTTGGAGTCCTCCCGGGGACGTAAAGACTGTGAACGGAATTTATGGATGGTGAATATATATTTTATGAGTGCAGTGACTGAGAGTTTCTTCCACTTTTGACAAAAGAACTTGTTCTTCCATGGACTTTGCCTTTGAGACGCGGCTGCCATTTCACCCTTAAGTACTTGAAGTACACCATTGACCTTTACCTAGTAATTGAAGTCGTGCTAGACTATCTATTCACAGTTTTAGCAAGACTTTCTATCTTGGTTAAAAAATCACATCAGAACTTTCTTCATCCTAAGGTTATTTTGAATCTCTCAGTTTGACTAGTATAATTGTGTGAAAAAAACAGAGCCTAACACTGCAGAGTTGATATTGAGGTAGGGTTTCTATGGAGATGCAAAGTGAAACTGATTTTCTTGTTGCTTTTCTTGTTCTGAGAAGCAGAAACAGGTCTTCAAAAGGTCTGGGGATATTTATGTGGGTTATTTTCTGCACATTTGGTAATTTTCCAGAAGGAGGACAGAAGACTTTTGGTAATTTTCCAGAAGGAGGACAGAAGAGCAGAGGCCAGTCCCCACTATAAAGGTTTGGCTTTAGGATTTATCTGGCCTGAAGGGAAAGTCAATTCTACTAAGCAGAGGTGGAAATAAGGATCCTGAAGGTCATCAAAACAGGAATGCTCAGGCTTGAAGTGAACACAGATCCCCTGAGGCGCTTGGTTAAAATGCAAAGTCTGGGAGTTCCCCTTGTGGCTCAGTGGAAACAAATCTGACTAGGAACCATGAGGTTGCAGGTTCGATCCCTGGTCCCTCTCAGTGGGTTAAGGATCCAGGGTTGCCGTGAGCTGTGGTGTAAGTTGTAGACGCAGCTTGGATCCCGCATTGCTGTGGCTCTGGCATAGGCTGGCAGCTGAACAAAAGGCAACAATTGAGGGGCACTGAGAAAGTGTCTAAAATGCACTCGTGTCTTGTTCCCAACTCCTGGAAGCCCCATTCACACCAGAACACTTTCTGGGCTCTCCTGGCTTTGTTCCACTGCTAAAATAGCCCATGCTTGTTGCCCATACATTCGAAGTAATCTCCAGGGCTCTCTCTCAAGCCTTTCTTTTTTCCTCTCATTTATCCATGAGTCCTTCCTAAACAGTTTTCCCAACAGATAGTGCTGCTCATCTGAAAATCATTTGTATGCAGTTGCTTTAAATAGAAAAAAGAAGAAAACTTTCCTATAAGACACCAAACACCTGAAAAAGGAATTCAATTTTATGAAACAAATACACTCGAAGACATTTTCCTTTCATGTTTTGTTGCTCAAAAGGTGGGGAGTGCAATCTCAGAAGACCAGTTTTGGAGATTTCCTAAGACATCTAATGTTTTTTTTCTGAAAACCTTGAAAAATCCGTTTCTCTATAAAAATATGCACATGAATATAAATCTAATTTTACCTTTTCCAGAATGTATTGTTTAGCCATATCATTTGGATATATGCTGCCCTGAATGTAACCAGAAATTGTACATAATGATCAAAAACCCGTAAGGCCAGCAAACTGCAGTCCTCAGGCTAAATCTGGCTACTATCTGGTTTTTGTATAGCCTATGAACAAAGACTGAATTTTACATTTTTTAATGGTTGAAAAAAATCAGAAGACTATTTCGGACATGTGAAAGTTATGTGAAATGCAAATCTTAATGCACATATGTAAATTTACTAATTCATTTATGTATTGTCTATGACTACTTTTATGCTACAAGGGCAGTTAAGAAGTTGCAACAGAGGAGTTTCTGTTGTGGCTCAGAAGGTTATGAACCTAACTAGTATCCATGAGGATGCAGGTTCAATCCCTGGCCTTGCTCCATGGGATAAGGATCCGATGTAGCCATAAGCTGTGCTGTAAGCAGCAGACATGGCTCAGATCCCACCTTGCTGTGGCTGGGGTATAGGCCGGCAGCTGCAGCTCCGATTCAACCCCCAGCCTGGGAACTTTCATATGCTGCGGGTGTAGCCCTAAAAAAAAAAAAGAAAAGAAAAAAAGAAGTTGCCACAGAGGCCATACGACTCGTGTTATGCGTTGAATTGTGTCTCTCTTCAAATTCATATGGTCAAAGTCCTAACCCCAGTACTTCAGAATGTGACCTTTTTTGGAGATGAGGTCTTTACAGGGGCACTGAAGTTAAGATGAGGTCATTAGGGTGGGCCCTACTCCGATATGGCTAGTCTAAATATAGGGGGGGGGGGACATTTGGACATAGGCACACATAGAAGGAAGATGACATAAAGAGATACAGGGAGAAAACAGTCATCTACAAACCAGGGAAAGAGTCCTGGAGCAGATCCTTCCCTCACAGCCTTAGAGGAAATCGATCCTGCCAACACCTTGAATTTGGACTTCTAGCCTCCAGAACTGTGAGGCAACAGAACTCCATCATTTAAGCCACCCAGTCTGTGGTGATGTTACATCAGCACTAGCAAACTCATACAGTTGGCAAAACTTAGAGTATTTTACTCTCTGACCCTTTGCAGAAAAATCTTGCCAACACCTACTCCTTGGGACTAAGTTTTTGCATTTCACACTATTTATTTATTTATTATTTATTTATTTATTTATAATTTTTTGCTTTGTAGGGCCTCACTGGAGGCATATGGTGGTTGCCAGGCTAGGGGTCTGATCAGAGCTGCAACTACCAGCCTACACCACAGCCACAACAATGCAGGATCCGAGCTGCATCTGCAAACCTAACGCATTGCCAGATCGTTAAGCCACTGAGCAAGGCCAAGGATCAAACCCACAACTTCATGGTTCCTAGTCGGATTCACTTCTGCTGCACCATGACGGGAGCTCCTGCATTTAACACTTTAAAGCCAGCAAGCACATGCCTCATAACCAGCTACAGAAACTCCAGAAACTCTCTCACACCCACCCTAGTCTTTCAGTTCTTTCTTCCTAGCAAGTGAGTTGGGAACATCCAACCAATTGCACATTATCTTGGATAAAATAGAATTTTTAAACAATCCCAACCCAGTACCTCTTGCTTCAAGTCAGGAGGGCAGCAAATTCGTTCCACAAGCTCCAAATAACAATTCTAAGGAATGGGAGGAATGAGAAAGAGGAAAGGAGAATGGAAAGACTGGAAGAGAATTTCAAATTCATTTTTGAACCTTTCAAAAGAGTGTTGTGTAACTAAAACACTGTATCACAGGGCTCTAGCACCCTCTTATAAGACCAACATCTTTGGAAGTGGCCCATTCTCTTGGGATATCTCCCACAGATCCAGTTGGCCCTCAAAGAATTTAATGGAAGATGATAAGACAAAACAGGTTAATTCCATTATAAAACAAATTGCTAATTAGTCTGGGCCTTTCTGATCTCATGTGATCAGAAATCTGGTCTACAATGCTATTAAAATAAAGCATTTTATTATAATGCAAGAACAGTAATATTAATTTATTAATATTTTTTATAATTTTATTATAATGCAAGAACAGTAATATGAATGAGAGTTCCCACTGTGGCTCAGAGGTAACAAACCTGACTTAGTATCCATGAGGACACAGGTTTGATCCCTGGCCTCACTCAGTGGGTCAGGGATCTGGTATTGCCATGAGCTGTAGTGTAGGTCGCAGACATGGCTTGGATCCTGTGTTGCTGTGGCTGTGGTGTAGGCCAGCAGTTGTAGCACCTAGCCAGGGAATATCCATATGCTGCAGGTGCAGCCTTAAAAAGACAAAAAAAATAAAATTAAATTAATGATAAGAAACATTTATTGAGCATTTTTATGTCCCAGGCATTGTCTAAAACACTTTATATAAATTATTTCATGTAATCATCACAATAATCCTATGAAATAAATATTTTTATCCCTATGTGACTGATAAAGTAACTGAAACTTACAGATGTTAAGTTGCTCAAGACAACAGAACTAGAAAATGGAAGAACTGGTGCTCAAGACCAAGGATGTAAGATTCCAAAGCCAGCCTTTCAATGGGGTGGGCCATTTGGTCCCAATGTATGTGAAGAAACAAAATCCTGGTGCCCCCCAAATTTTGTTCACCTGAAAAAAACGAATGTGTTTTTTTCCTCTTTGTATTACGCATGTCTTTTATTCTGTTGCTTTGACCTCTTGGGACCTTGCTGACTCTGGAAGGGACAGCACCTTCTGAGTTGGCTAATTTCTAGACAGAAAATAGCTCCCTGAGGAGCACAACTTTTATACTCAGGTCAACCAATCCAGAGTCCACACCCCAACCCCATCTTTGTTGGGCTCTCACACTCTGACCAGCATCCACCAGCCCTAATCATCCCAGAACCAGTTATCAGACAACAAGAACAGTCCCATTAACCCAGAGCCTACTGAAATTATTCAAATTAGCCAATCCTAAGCCTACTTATCCTGCCTCTCTTTCTTTCTCCCCATGGAAACCACAATGAAAGCTCTTGCCAAAGAGTTCTCTTAGGACACAGAAGGTTAAAGATCTAGCATTGTCACTGCAGTGGCTTGGGTCACTGCTATGGCATGGGTTCGAGCTTTGGTCCAGGAACTTCCACGTGCTGTAAGTGCAGTTCCCAGCCCCCCACCCCCCAAAAAAGAGTGAGCGAGCGAGAGAGAGAGAGGGAGAGAGAAAGCTGTCGCCTACCTTTCCCCCACTCCTTCGGCCTCATAACCAACCCTGGTACTACCCCCATGGCCCGGCATGGAGTGCTGAGTGGCAAGCTCTGTTTTCAATGACGATCATCTCCCACCCTATTGGCCTCTCCATACCCCAATAATAACAAAACTTACACTTTCAAACACTCTCATAGCCTCATCTACTTCCCATTCCCTTGTTATTAAGTTCAGAACACAGAGGCCCCAGCCTACCAAACTATGCCTCACATGATGATTTCTCTCATCAAAAATACCTGGAGAAGGGAGTTCCCTTCGTGGCTCAGTGGTTAACGAATCCGACTAAGAACCATGAGGTTGCGGGTTCGATCCCTGGCCTTGCTCAGTGGGTTAAGGATCCGGCATTGCCGTGAGCTCTGGTGTAGGTCGCAGATGTGGCTCGGATCCCGCGTTGCTGTGGCTGTGGCAAAGGCCGGCAGCTACAGCTCCTGTTAGACCCTTAGCCTGGGAACCTCCATATGCCGTGGGTGCGGCTCTAGATAAGGCAAAAAGACAAAAAAAAAATACCTGGAGGGAGTTCCTGTTTTGGCACAGTGGAAACTTATCTGACTAGCATCCATGAGGATGCAGGTTCAATCCCCGGCCTCGCTCAGTGGGTTGGGGACCTGGTATTGCCATGAGCTGTGGTGTTGCAGACGTGGCTCAGATCCTGCGTTGCTGTGGCTGTGGTGTAGGCTGACAGCTGCAGCTCCGATTCAACTCTTAGCTGGGAACGTCCACATGCTGCAAGTGCGGCCCTGAAAAGACCAAAAAAAAAAAAAAAAAGCCAAAAAAAAGCCTGGAAATGAAACAGGCAAAAAACCCTTCCCCCCAAAACTGAAAAAACCCAACATAAACCAGAAATTTCATAAACCTTTCACTGCTTCCCTGCCCACCTAAGGCCTAAGCGTTCTGATATGGAATGCTGCTCTCCTGAGGTTTGTCTCACTTGCCAGCTTTCCTGGGAAGCAAAAACAAAGGATGGGGAACTTCCCCATCTGCATCTTGAACAGGGTTCCTCTCCCTGGGATGAAGGCATCAAACTTAAAATGAACCAAAGGCGGACAGGAGAACTAAACCAAGCCTTACTCCTCACCTTGACTGCCCAGATCCTGCTTTTGCCTTGAGAAGAAAGGGGGACCATGGTGGGGAACCCAGGCAATGCTTCTTCTTCTCGAGGCTGCCTGAGTGCATGGTCTAACCCAGAGCCTTCTTCTGAAGGTCACAGGCAATCTCCAGGTTCGCCATCAGCATTTATTTGTCAAGATACAGTCTTCTTTCCGAGCAAAGCAAAGGATTTACTATCAACCAAGAAGGGCGCTGATCAAAGAAAGCCTGAATGGCCGCCAGCCAATGAGCCTTCAGTAGCTTTTTGCTGAAAGGCATGGAAACTGGGTGGTGCTGTGCGCCTGGGCTGGATCAGAGAGGATGCTGGGAAAGCCAGATTGTGCTGCCACAGCTTGTCAAACCCATTCATCTGGGGAAAGGAGTTATGGCCAGTGACCCTCTGTACTTGTGTGACCAAGGCAAATTCATTCATGCTCCTGTTTCAGGCTGAGTAAACAAGATCTAGCAAGACTCTGATTTGTGTACATAATCAGCACCAAGTTAACCAATAGCTGGTTAAGCACGTGCTTTGGGCACGGCAAAGCAGAAACACCAAAATAAATAGCTTCATAAGGAGAAAAAAAAAAAATCAAAGTTTTGCTAGATTGCCTTGCATTTATTTTTTAAAACTAGTTTTATTTTTATTTTGAATTACACATGGGGACATAGAGGAAAAACACTTTTTTTTTTTTTCAGAGCTTCAGGTCTCTAAACCTTAATTCAAAATTGACCCAAAGCCAGGATCAAGGCATGACTTTTGGTTCTCCTGCTTCTTAAGACCACTGGGTTCCTGGGGTAAATTAGCAATACCACGATAGTCTTCCCAGATTTTGAATATACTTTTCTGCATACACTGCAAAAAAAAAAAAGAGGATTTGAGATAGGCTCTGTGTGTGAGATGGATCACAGGGGGAGTCAACTGGCATCAAGGCACACACTTTCCCACAAGTTCTAGAACGTCCACAGTGTGGGTGGACAGGGTGAGTCTGTGCCCCAAGCCAGCACATACTCAGTACCAGGAAGGGAGTTGTGATCCCAGCAGAGGCCAAGGGAAAGGCCCATGGTCATCAAAACCTTAAAGAGCCCTGGTCTGTGACAGTCACTAGCCCCCCTGGAAACACCTGCTGGTTCCCAGCCCAAGGGATTTTAAGCCACACCATCAGATGACCATTCTGGGAAAGGTCTCAGTTCCAGGGAAGTCACATAATAGCAGAATTCGAGTCCAGATTTCAATATCTACGTGAGAAAAATTAAGACTGTTTGCCCTGTCTTTGTCTTAAGGACCAAGGTTCGCCGGCCTACGCCACAGCCACAGCAAGGCAGGATCCGAGCCGCGTCTGCAACCCACACCACAGCTCACGGCAGCGCCGGATCCTTAACCCACTGAGTGAGGCCAGGGACTGAACCCGTGTCCTCATGGATACCAGTCAGGTTCATTAACCGCTGAGCCACAAAGAGAACTCCTCAATTTTAATTATTTTCCAAGTGACTGATTTGTGAAAACACTGTTGCACCAAATTCCTTTCTAGGCCACTAGAGGGAAATCTAGCCCACCAGACCAGGACTTGTTTTTTTTCTTTCTTTCTTTCTTTCTTTCTTTCTTTCTTTCTTTCTTTTTTTTAAAATAATAATCCCAGACCCAAAATTTTAAGGCTATGTTGAAATGTTATCTTTCTCCGTCCCTTGCACCCTTGCCCACATTTTAAACTTATTTGAATCCATGTGGTCATGGAGACGTCTAGAAAAGCACAAACCAGCCATCTGAATTGGGCAGGAGCCCTGGCAGTTGGGAAATTGTTCTAACAGTCAATCTGAATCCCTTCCAGTTCAGCTTGAATTTATTTCCTCAGATTACATATTCATCACTTATGGAGAACAGCTGGTCATCTTTCTCTGCGACATATTATTCTTTAAATTCCCGAAGACCTCCAGGTCACGCCTCTCTTTCAGCAAAATGAGCCAGTTCTTCAACTTGGCCTCGGAGGAGTTTCCTTCCCAACCCTTTCGCCGCATGTTTCTCTTCTAAACTCTCTCTGCATCACCACACCCTCCCCCATATTTCCAAACAACAGCAATATAGACTAAACTTTGAGGAGAAAAATTAAATAAAGTGTTTCATGTTTTCCCTGTATGGCTATTAATACAGCCCTGGGCCAATTTTCTTTTCAAACACAGCATGTTTTTGATATTTATTTATCTGGTATGATTCCAAAACCATGTGTATATAAATGTCTGGACGTGTATATACAGTATATATATATACTGTATTAGTACAAACACAGACATATATAAACAAACACACGCATACATCCATATGCATATATATATATATATATATATATATATATACATATTTTCATCTTGTTATGAAAGTTGAATGCCTAAGTTAGTGACCATTTATGTGTCACTTCTGAATTCTCTTCTGTTTCCATCTTTGCAACATCATCTACACTATGTCAATTTCTCACTTTATTCTCCAAGTTTTTAAGCACTCACTTCAGATCCTCTATTAGGTATCAAACACAACTGGTATGTATGTAGAACATTAATCCTCTAATAACTTTTAAAAACCTATTCACTGCTGATTCAAATGAAGGGAGAGAAAACTGGTTTTCAAAGCACTCACAGTCACTAACATTTCAAGTGCCGTGTAATAAAAAAAAAATATATCTTGTCTTAGTCTCTGGCAGAGAACGTCCATAATCCTTTGAATTTCCCACGTGACAGGAGTGTCATCCATACCTGAGTTTATGCCAAGGGGGGCGGTGACTCTTGGGGAAACCCTGGATAGCTCCAGGATGAGGACTGTAGCCCCAGGAAGCAACCAGATAATGAGAGGATTAGAACCCTTCACCCAACCCCCACCTCCCAGGAAGGGGGAGGGGCTGGAGATTGAGTTCCATCACCAACACCCAGTGATTTAATCAGCCTTGCCCAGGTAATGAAACCTCCAAAAATTCCTAAACAGCTCAGTTCAAAGCACTTCTGAGCGGGTGAAGCCCTCAGGGTGTCCAGAAGAAGGCAGGAACTCGAAACACCCTTCCCCATGGACCTGGCCTTATCTGTCTCTTCCATTTGGCTCTTGAGTTATATCCTTTATAAGAAACCGCTAAGAGTAAAGCGCTTCTCTGGGTTCTGTGAGTCATTCCAGAACCCCTGAATTTGTAGTTAAACGGGCAGAGGGGTGGCGAGCCCCACTGTATTTCATTCATTTGGCAAAACTGTATTGGACATTTACTGTATGCCAGATGGCATTCTGTGCATTAAAGATAAAGTGGAAAAAAAAAAAATAAGCCCTAGCCTCCTGGTGCCTTTATTGTACTGGGTGGAGACAGACAGTAAAACAAATAAATATATACCTGTGAGATGGAACTATCTGCCACGGAGAAAAGTAACACAGGGCAAGGGAGCTCAGCAGTACTTGGGTGTGAGGGTTATTTTATGTAGGGTTGCCCGTGGAACCCTCATTGAGAAGTGAGAGGTCAGGTCATGCAGCTATCAGAGGGAAAAGCATTCCTGGCAGAGGGAGCAGCCACATAAGTGTCATAAGGCAGAATAAGCCTTGACATATTCACTGAACAATGGCTGAAACCGAGAAAGAAAGAGAACAAGAGTAGGAGATGAGGCTAGAGGGAGAAACGGGCCATTTCCAGTAGCATTTGAGACCACAGAAAGGGTTTTGGCTCTTCTCTAAGATGGGGAACCCCTGGAGGATTTTAGAGCAATGAGGTGATTTGGTTTTTTTTTGTTTGTTTTTTGTTTTTTAATTCTTCTGCTTGCTCTGCTGAGGCTAGGGTGTGGACAGGAGTGGAGAAAAGGAGCCCAGTGAGGGGACCACCACAATAACCTGGAGAGGACAGTGGCTCGGCCTGGGATGGCAACGGTGGAGGTGTCAAAGACAGGGTCAGACTCTGGTTGTGTTCTGAAGGTCACGCTGATAGGATTTGCTCTTGGATGTGGGGCAGGAAGGAAAGAACGAAAGGAGTCAAGCATGAATCCTTGATTTCTGGCCGAACCTACTGGAAAGATGAAACTGCCATTTACTGAGATGGAGAAGACGCCTAAAGAAGCAGGGTTTGTGGTGGTGGTGTGGGGGGTGGTGGCAGGGATACTGGCAAGAGTCACTTTTGCACATGTCCGTTGGGAGATGCCTAGAAGATCTTCAAGTGAAGTCCAGTTTGGGAGTTCAGAAGACAGCGGCCATGCCTACAAGAGCACTAAAAACGGGTGTTGCCCCTTCTGCCATTTTAAAGACTTCAAGGTCAATCAACTATCATTTTTTTAAGTTTAATTCAGCAAATGGAAAAAAAATCTAAATAAAAATC
>PVHT020000022.1:3972597-3996772 GCA_004024745.2 Catagonus wagneri
GGCATGTGGAGGTTCCCAGTCTAGGGGTCTAACAGGAGCTGTAGCTGCCAACCTTTGCCACAGCCACAGCAATGCGGGATCCGACCCGCGTCTGCAACCTACACCACAGCTCATGGCAACGCCGGATCCTTAACCCACTGAACAAGGCCAGGGATCGAACCTGCAACCTCATGGTTCCTAGTCGGATTCGTTAACCACTGAGCCATGACGGGAACTGCAGAACCTTCATTTTTAACAAGATCCCCAGGTGATTTATAGACACATTAAGCTTTGTGAAGCACCTGTCTAATCAGAAGCCCCTGGGAAGCTTTTTCAACCCAAAAAATGCACAGAATAATTAAAATGATTCTGGGAGACGGCCCAGGCAAGGTGTCCTTACCAAGACCCCAAAGTGGTTCTGATGTGCAGCCTGGTTAGAACCACTGAGCTCACACTTCCCTTCCTGGCCTGCTCTCTGTACTACTGGGTTTGTACAGCTGATGCTCTTGGAAACCCAGTCTCCTAAGAGGTGTGCAGATCTAAGACAGCATGAAAGTGTGCGGCTAGAGGAACCATCTGTTTTGGTCTATAGGGGACAGTCTCCACATGATTATTAGTGCCCCTTTCACTCTCAGAAGTATTGTGGTTTCAATGATAAATTATACGTTCTCCCAGCTTAATACAAAAGGGCTCTGCACTTTCTATTTCTGGATTATAAATTCATAATAAAAACGGGTAGAACAAAATATCAGATGGCCTTTGGTTTGGCATGAATCCAATGGAGAGAGTCTCCTGATGCTCAGATATTGGTTTTTAAAGTATTCTATGTACAGCTTATCAGAAATATACATATAAATTCCCTCAATTTGTAAGGAAGGTTGGAGAAAATCAGTTTCCTTGGGGAGGGGGGGGTTGGGTGGCAGTGGGGCACGGTTATATTTGGCAATTAAAGTTCCAAAGCCAACGTTGATTAGCAGGAGCTGATTATCAGCCCATGATTAGCAAAACAGCAAAGCAAAGTCCTTAGCAAAACGTCTTCTTCCTTTTCCTTTCGGATCTTTTATTGTTCAACAGCTGCTCCACCCTCAGGCTCAAAGGGACAAAGAAAGAAGGTGAATAAAAAGTCAATTTAGCAGCCCCGCTGATAAACTTGGTGGGAAAGAAAATAAAAAATGATCAGATTGTTTCTGGTTACCTGTGAATTGAAGTTTTTTGGCTCGTTCCTTTTTCCAAATTATTACCAGCTGGTGTGAGGGCTCGGTGAAGGCCTACTGATTGCCAGTAAAATTAAAGCAATCTTGTACTTCTAAAACTATGTAATCTTCCAGAAATAGGCCTTGGATGCTTTCCTTCCTAATTTACCAAGGACACAGAGTGAGGGCAAGGCATGCAGCTCCTCATTTCATCAGAGCCCTCCCCCTCGCCTTCTTGCCCTCCCCACCAATTCCTAGGTGCCTATGAACAGAATCACTTAAAAAATATTTTCTGATGTAGAGAAGAAATTCATTTACATCACCTTAAGACAAAGAGCCTAATGACTGGTAGACAGAGGACCCAAATGTTATGTTCATATAGACAGTATGACTAGCTTTCCTAGTTGCATCACTTCCACGAGGCTACCACGGTGTAAAGGTTTTAAACATGTTCTGTTCAGGAGTTCCCGTCATGACTCAGCGGAAACGACTCTTGACTAGTATCCATGAGGACGCAGGTTCGACCCCTGGCCTCGCTCAGTGGGTTAAGGATCCAGCGTTGCCACAAGTTGAGGTGTAGGTCACAGACTTGGCTCTGATCCTGAGCTGCTGTGGCTGTGGTGGAGGCCGGCAGCCAGAGCTCTGATTTGACCCCCTAGCCTAGGAACTTCCATATGCCACGGGTACAGCCCTAAAAAGACGAACAAATAAATAAATAAACATGTTCTGTTCACGTGTTTAAAATGTCAGGAAAAAACTATCCCTGTGCTGAGAGCCAGATGCTGATAAGCTAGTTGAAGGGAACTCTTGTTAAATAACAATAATAAGGAAGTCTTCTTATCAGATAACTTGGATGCTGATGAGTATTAGGGTGGGTAAAACATCAAAACATAATCTATTGAGTTGGACTAAGATTATCAATGGAATGGCTACAGAGGAGAGAGGTCCTTTAAGGGGCTCCTGAGTACAACTGGGAGTGTAGGAGTTGGGGGAGAGGGTGGGTATCTGTTCTCTGCTTTCAGGTCCGAAAATCAGAACAAGCTGGAAAAAAAAAAAATGGTAGAAGAGGTCTCTGCAGCTGAGAAAGCACCAGAAGCTGGTGTTGCCCTGCCAAGCCCTGGACCAGTAATAGCATCAGCAGCTTGAGGACAAGGCTCTATCTTTGATCTCTGTTAATAGTTAACCACAGGCTTTTCCTTCCAAAGCGCTTGGAAGGAAGAAGCAGGTGGTCCTGGAAAGCAAGGCTGGAAGGAGGTCCCCAGTGCTTCAACTTAGATGCTGACGTAGAGGGGGGCAGTAATTGAGGCAGGTAGGCCTGCTCAGAGATGCTGCTTCCTTTTCCTTAGGGGTTTAGATGCCTTTTATTTTTTTTATTTTTTGGCTTTTTGCCTTATCTAGGGCCTCACCCGCGGCATGTGGAGGTTCCCAGGCTAGGGGTCTAACAGCAGCTGTAGCCGCCAGCCTTCGCCACAGCCACAGCAACGCAGGATCCAAGCCGCATCTACAACCTACACCACAGCTCACAGCAACGCCGGATCCTTAACCCACTGAGCAAGGCCAGGGATCGAACCCGCAACCTCATGGTTCCTAGTCAGATTTGTTAACTACTGAGCCAGATGGGAACTCCTCAGATGCCTTTTAAACTCTTACTCTAAATTCTATCTTGGCCAGAATGTTTCATGCAATACAGCTGAACTTGGTAAGTTAATGATGTCTGGTATTTGAATGAAGAGTCCTCTTCTAATCTAAAATTTTTCTCTAGATCATAAGCTAAATATTCTTGCCAGGCCTGCGAAAACCTGCACTTATGATTAGAAAGGGAGAGACTATCAGTGATCAGAAAAAGAACCCTATCAATGAAGGGATTTCCCGAACCATTCAAAATGACATTTTTTTTTTTTTTTTTTTTTTTTTTTTGCTTTTTAGGGCTGCACCTGCTACATATGGAAGTTACCAGGCTAGGGGTCTAATCCGAGCTACAGCTGCCAGCCACAGCCACAGCCACAGCAACGTGGGATCCAAGCTGTGTCTGTGACCTACATTGCAGCTCACGGCAATGCCAGATCCTCAACTTACTGAGTGGGGCCAGGGATAGAAGCTCCATCCTTATGGATACTGGTTGGGTTCATTACCGCTGAGCCACAGTGGGAACTCCAAAATGGCAAACTTTTTAAACCAACCAGGGTGGGTAATACACAGTAACTACAATCGGCATCGCTTAACAATTTTGTTTTTTACTCACAGATTGAAATATATACTTATCACATAATCCTCTAACAGCAGACCTGTCTGAGGTGGTTTTCAGCTTCAAAGGAGGCCATAAAGAACAGAAGTGGCGCCATTTGGTTTTGGGGGAACCACCTCAGAGGGAGACGTATGTTTGCATAGGATTTCCTTGCACATGTCTAATGGCCTGGACATCCTACTTCTGTAGTCAGTGCAAAGGTAAATAAAAATAAGCAAACATCATAACCACTTACCCCGTGCAAATAGGGAAAAGAATGTTGAGAAAAAATAGCCCAGAGTCAGAGTGAGTCAGAGTTGGTGAGGCCAGGAATATCATTCCTCACCCTGTACGTAGCTCTGGACTTTCAGGCCCTTGCTTTAATCTTACTTCCCCAAGAGATGTAGAAGAGTTTTATAGGGAAAAAGAGGGTTAGCCTCTAATTCTGGCAGGATTTGGTACTATCTCGGGTGAAATGTACTCACTAACAAATTATGTTGGCAGAGCCTGACACCTCCCTGCATGGAAAGCCTGCGATCCTGAGAAGACCAAGGACCTCGTGCTCCGCCCCTTCACATTCTCCTTGACCTTGACTCTGACCCTCGCTCTCAGTCTCTCAGGCCTCTATTTCACCATCAGGGATAATTTTACTCCAGACAGACCTTTTGTTTACAGGGTCAGGTGTAATGATATTTTTTTTCTTTTCTTTTTTTTTTTTAGGGCTGCACCTTAGGCACATGAAAGTTTCCAGGCTAGAGTTCTAATCAGAGCTGCAGCTGCTGACCTACACACAGCCATGGCAACACCAGATCCGAGCCACATCTGTGACCTATGCCACAGCTTGCAGCAATGCCAGATCCTTAATCCACTGAGCGAGGCCAGGGATCGAACCCACATTGTCATGGATACTAGACAGGTTCTTAACCTGCTGAGCCACGGCAGGAACTCCAATGATATCATTTTTATCAAGTTCTTTGAGACTCTCCAAAGATACCATTAAAAACAAAAACAAAGAACAATAAACAAAGACAGAAAACCCTCCCTGTATCTTATCCCATCCAGGGCTCAATTTTGGCAAATTTTAACCAAAAATTCTGAGCAACTCTAAACCGAGAAGCAGTGAGTTTGTCTTTGTTTTTTACTTCTCCACAAAAGCAACACTGCAGATGGAACCGATGTTTTCATCTCAAGGAACTAGCGCATCAAGGACTCTGCTTTAAAACCCAGGTTGAACTTGAAGAGCTCAAGGGGGCAGGGACAGCCATCAGTGTAGCTGGAAGAACCCAACATTACAGAGGGTGCTTTCTGGTATTAATTTATGTTGTCTGGAGTTTTAACAAATAGGGATGTTGGGATATAGTCGTGTTGTTGCTTTTCTTTCTTTTTTTTTTTTTTGGTGGGGGGTGAGCTGTACCCATGGCATATGAAGTTCCCGGGCCAAGGATAAAATCTGAGCCACAGCTGACAACGCCAGATCCTTAACCCCCTGGGCCAGGCTGGGCCAGGCTGGGCCAGGCTGGGGATTGAACCTGAACCTCAGCAGCACCTAAGCTGCTACAGAGATAACACTGGATCCTTAACTTGCTGCACCTCACTGGGAAGTCCCCTGCTGTTGCTTTTGTGAGCTTTTAATTAGCTGTATTTTTTCCTTTTTTTTTAATTTTTTTTGCCAATTTGAGGGGGTTCTGCCAAACACAGGCTAACCTAACTTTGTCAGTGTCCTCCTTAACTTTTTTTTTTTTTTTGCTTTTTAGGGCCGCACCCGTGGCATACGGAGGTTCTCAGGCTAGGGGTTCGAATTGGAGCTACAGCTGCCAGCCTCCGCCACAGCCACAGCAACGCCAGATCCAAGCCGCATCTGTGACCTACACCACAGGTCACGGCAATGCTGGATCGTTAACCCACTGAGCGAGGCCAGGGATTGAACCTGCAACCTCATGGTTCCTAGTCGGATTCGTTAACCGCTGCGCCATGACGGGAACTCCCTCCCTTAACTTCAACTTCAGACTAGCTATGGCCCCTCCTCTCACAGTGAGCCATGCAACAACCCTGGAGAGGAAGCCTACGGTAGGACACCTCAAAGTCACGCACCAGTCCGGAGTTTTCCAAACACTTGGGAATGCATCATTTACATGAGCATAGTCAAGGCTCTGATGAGTTTGGCCAGCATGACTCTAACTCGAAATTCCCTTATCCATACAACGTGCCGCTCTTAAAGTTACCACAATCAATAAACTGCAGAACAGGCAAGAGAGGAAAGTGGTTTGGGAAAAGCTGCTCTAAACTCATCATAGATGCCAGAGAACAAGTTTTCTGTTCGAAACACTGTAATGAAGGAGTTAAATTTGCTTAAAGTTGGAACTGCCATTGTGGCTCAGTGGGTTAAGAACCCAACCGGTATCCAGGAGGATGAAGGTTCGATCCCTGGCCTTGCTCAGTGAGTTTGGTTGCACACTTGGCTCAGATCCCGCAGGTGTGGCCATAAAGAGAAAAAGGAAAAAAAACTGCTTAAAGTTACTCTAAGCTTGTCCTTCAGCTGGAGCTATCAACATACCTCTCTAGAAAGTAGAATCATTCACTAAATGCCTACTGGAGCTCCATGAATTTGTCAGGAGTGATAAAATGCACGGTGTTGGCAGCATAGCCCTGTTTCGGTACCTGGGGCTCCTGGTCATGACCGCTGGGATCCCTCTCGTAGCTTTCTGCGTACAGCCTGATGGTGGCCCGAACGCCGCTGGAGGAACTGAGCCGGAAGATGAGCCGAGACGCGTCAGAGAAAATGATCCGCAGGCCCTGAGGGCAAGAACACCCAGGATGAGTATGCAGGTGGAAATAATGAATACTGACTTTGTAGGCCCGCGTCTTCCTCTGATCCAAAGATGACAACTTTTAACTGGCTCCACACTCGCCCAAGCAGGACAGTGAGGTAAACCTAGAAGCTACTGAAGGTTATCTGTTTGTCTCTATTTCTGTTGTCCCGCGGTGAATAGTGGGGGAGGGGAAAAAGCAGCCTTGGTCCGGTGATGCGGGAATCAGAAAGAAGTAGAGATAACAAGGATGGGGAGATACTTGATAAATGTCCCTGGGGCCAAAGTTGGTCCCTTAGGAACCTGCTGGATACAGTCGCATAGGCAGTTTATCTGATACAGTGAGACCCATACCTGTGGAAAAGCTACCCCCGTGTGATGGTAGACTTTGCTCTAAGTAAAAATACCGGGGGCAGCGATATTTTTTAGAATACAATTGTGAGATCGCAGAGTGTGACTTCTGTTGAAGGAGATTTTCTTTTTTTAAGACAACAATAAAGTCATTGCTGCAAATAAGCCTATGCACAGGGGCCAGAAGAAAGAGAGGAGGGCACAAAATCATAGTCTGGTCACTTGTCACTTCTGAAAGAGTCGATGTCGCAGGCAACTTGGATGTCAGATGTTTTCCCTAAGAAGTTTACCCTTGAAACTTCTCTGGCCTCAAGTCCTGCTTTTAAGAATAAGCCACGATTGAAAATGTTCTTACATGCTGCATACATCTGACTCTAATCCTTTCTCCTTGCCGCCATGTGGTAATAGCTGCTGGGGAATACTATGATTCCATCTGAGTGGTTTTCTGCTTTTTAAGTCTTGTGGGCATATTTTTGTTCCAATCCCAAAACAAAAAGCCTAGTTTCTTTTGGAGTGGTTCAATGTCTGCCACAATTTGTGTAATTAAAAGAAGTCACGCCCCTTCCTGACAGCCCATCTCTCTACGACACTAGCCCTGCAAACAGGATGATATTGCTCACGATTCATTCACGGGGCATACCTTTTAGAGCCCCCCTGATGGATCTGGGATCGGGCTAAGCCCTTGGGTATATGAAGGTAAGTACAGTATTTGTTCTCCATAAGCCTGGAATATTCTATGCAATGCAAAACTATTTTCTTAATCACTTAAAGCTGCTGAAGAAGTGAATAATTAGGAATTCCCAAAGGAGCAAACAAAACAATTCCCTACTATCTAGAAAGTCTGGTATACCCAATTCTGGTCAGACTGATAGTGGAGCCCCACCCAAAGTCTGGTTCCACCGTTGTATTCATAGCCATGTTTTTACAAACTCTAAGGCTGAGGCCCTAAACCAGCTGTTGTTGTAGATAAGTCACTTGAAGCTTCCTCTTCCGATGACCTCCCAGACTTAACCCTTTAAGATAACTCCACTACACATTTAACCTCCCAGATTAGTTTATGGCCAGGGGGAAGTTTTTAAGAACTCATGCCATGATAACTGTCCTCGTGTGTTATCTGCTCACAGCTAAGCCCTTTTTACAATGAACTCATGTTATTTTTTTTCCTAAGGGTAGCCATAGCTTTGGCTGTACTCATGGAAGTTTGGTTCGAATCTCTGTTGGGTAGCCTGGAGCAGATTTTGTGCTTGAAAAGATGATATAGGAATGAATAGCACACATCAGCCTGCTGGAAAGATTCCGGTATCTTCTCTCTTTCCCAAGGAACCATGAGATCTTAATAGAGAATCCATGTTGCTTTGTAAGACCTCTCAGTGAGGAATACAACAATTCTCCTTCTCCACATAGAACAAAAAATATTTAGATCCAGCCTGGTTCTGTGCGGCAGTGACCCGAGTTCCATGTCTGTTGAGTGTCTCTTGGCAGGAGGAATAGTTCTACTAGATTGCTTTGGGGTCTGCATGTTCTTCCAACGACATTAATGAATTTGTAAACTGGACACAAGCCATGTTCTCCCCATTATGTATCATCACTCACTATCAACTAAATTACGAGGCCAAAGCCACCACTGACCAAGGTTTTCCAAGCTTCTAAACGTTCCATAATTCCAGCAAAAGAATACCAATAATATACTTTGCTTTAACATTTTTTTTTTAGGTTAAACCGGGGGTTGGCAGTACAGTGTGTCAGCCAAATTTGACTTGCCGCCTGTTTTTATAAATCATGTTTTATTGGAACACAGCCATGCCTATTTACTTATGTGTTATCTATGGCTGCTTTTGTGCTCCAACTGCAGAGCTGGACTATTATGACGGAGACAAGCCCACAGGGGCCAAAGTATTTACTATCTGGCCCTTTTAGAGAAAATGTTTGCTGACCCCTGGTATAAACCATTCCATTATCCACAACACGGAATCCTTATCCTTCAGCTCTACGCCAGAAAATAAACCACAGACCTATGAAAATCCCAGTAGAGAAAACTTATGAAGACTGTTACAATGTTCCCCCATGTACTCCAGCTTCCAGCCATGTATCTGGACCGAGTCAACTTACTTCTGATCACCTAATCATGGCAGAAAGGGATTTATTCAATTGCACTTCAGTTTAATAGCCTCACTTTTATAGCAATGAAAGTCTGCAAGGGACTATTATAAAATCTATTTTTTGCAGTCACTATGGGAGACTGTACAAAGCTCCACATGAGACATCTCAGGAGCCAAGTGTTAGGAAAGCTTTTCCTTCCCTGAGGAACTGGCTAGTTTGTTTGTTTGTTTGTTTGTTTTGTTTTGCTTTGTTTGTTGTCTTTCTGACACTAAGAACTAACCACAGTTCCCTTTTCAATATGGCTGCCAGGACACTTCATTTCAAATTTGAGGTTCAGCCCAAGTGGATCCTTATGACTTGCATAATTATGAACTTTTATTTTTCTGTTCTTGATTCTCTACCCTTATTTATATTTGCCCTAGTCTTGATTTCTGTTTCTGATTTCTGTTCTAACAACTTCATTATGTGTGTGTTTGTTGCCACAAATCCTCTTGAAGAAACAAGGCCCAATGCAAAGGAATAAAATAAATTCCCCTTATGGTCTTAACCCTAAATTGTCGGAACCACTGAATATATCTTTGGGTCCTTCATTAGCTGGGAGGGCAAACCCTTATGTTCCTTGTTCACCCCTTGACATAGCCGAGACAATGCTTGGTACACAGTTGGCCCTCCATAGACACTTGTTGAGTAAGTATGTCATGACACGTTCGATAGCTGCCGTGAGGACCACTGGAAGGTCTTTCGCATTTAAGAAGGCCAAGTGGAAACACACTCCAATTTTCCACTGGTGAGCTGAGGCTCATGTATTCACCTCGAAGGGTAACTGTGACAGACAGTATGTCTACCCATCCTTCATTTTTAGGGCAAGGGTCTGTTTTAGCGAAAAACAGTAGAGCTGAACTGTGGTGATTTCCTGTCCCCAGTTGTGTGATCTTGGACAAATCATTAGCTAGCCCATAAATTGCAAAATTTACTGCACGATGAAATCAGCCAGAGGTCTTTAAAAAATAGTGGCAACTGGCTCTCACTCTAGACACTGTGATTGACTTTGCACGGGCTGTGACTTGGGTACTGGGATTGTAAAAGCTCCCCAGGGGACTCTAACATGTAGCCAAATGTGGACAACACTGTAGTAGCCTTTTTGTTCTGGGTCACTTGCTTCGTGTATCCAAGTGACTTACAATACTACACATAAATCTTAAGGAAGACGCCTTTTAGATCTGAGGTTTCTTGCACGCATTACCATCAGACTGGCATCTTAGAAGGGGCCTAATAAAACACTATGTCACCGCTGAGTCCTGAAAGCCTCCTCCGAGGTATCTTGTCATCAGCAGAACCACTAGAACATCTCCTTTTGAGCATCTGACACTAATTGCTTTTAGCACAATCTCCTAAGAAATTCTTGAAGCAACAGTGGAGGATTCCATGATACCGCCATAGCCACAGAAGCTATAGGCGTTGGAATTCCCAGGATGACACAACAGCCACAAGTGTGAAGACGGGAAACAGATGCCCTTCTCCATTAGAAGATAATGTTCATTATGGGATGGCAGTACTACACTTCCAGTCTAGTGCTTTTTTTCCCCCTTTGAGTGTCCATAATTGTATGTCTCAGTGACCGGGGTGGGGTTTTGCCTACCTAACTTTGTCCCAGTGAAGAAGGTTGTTGAAGAACTGCTTTAAGAACCCCCCAAAAAACCCTCCCATCTGCTTCGAGTTATCTCTGTAGCATTTCTTTTCCTCCCCAGATTTGCCCCCTCTTTGGTTTGCTATTTGCAGAGAGTCAGTTTGGAAATGATACAGGAATAACAACTAAAGAATGAGGCTAGCATTCTGGATTGACTTATTAGCTGGTGGTCTTGAATAAGTCACTTAAGCTCTCTAAGCCTCAGTTTCCTAAAAGTGGATGAAAAATCATACAGCCTGGCTTACTGGGTTGTTGTGAACATCAGATCAGAAAATGTATCTGAGAAGTGCTGTGAAAATTAATTTTAAATCACTATATAAGTAGAATTCTTCTTTTTTTTTTTCTGGCTTTTTAAGGCTGTACCAGCAGCATATGGAAGTTCCCAGGCTAGGGGTCGAATTGGAGCTACAGCTGTCAGCCTACGCCACAGCCACAGCAACGCAGGATCCGAGCCGCATCTACAACCTACACCACAACTCACAGCAACGTTGGATCCTTAACCACTGAGCGAGGCCAGGGCCACGTCCTCCTGGATACTAGTCGGATTCATTTCTGCTGCACCACAACGGGAACTCCAGAATTATTATTCTCATGTTAAAGCTTTTAGTGAAAATGGTGCTATGCTCTAACTTGTCTAACTTTCCAGATTTTGAAAAAGATTGCTGTATAAAGCCTAGACGGTGAGGTTTGTGGTACAATGCTATACGCTTTTTTAAAATTAGGCAGAATTAAGATTACCTGTATTTTAAAAACACTGCCACGTTCTCTGAAATCATTGCTAAACACATACATCTGTTACCATTTATCTTTTCCATATCTCCCATGAAACTGGCTTATTTAGCAATAAAATACTCCATCCTGGCTGGTCAATTTGGAATCTTAAGGTCTTGAAAGAACCTTAGGATCATATAGGCCACCTCCTCCTTTTACTGAAAAGAAAGAGGAAGTTGAAAAACTTGTTCAAGGTAACACATCCAGTAAATGGAGGAGCCGGGGTTTCAGCCTAGGTATTTTTTTTTTTTTTTGCCTTTTGTCGTTTTAGGGCCACACCTGTGGCATATGGAGGTTCCCAGGCTAGGGGTCTAATAGGAGCTGTAGGCACCGGCCTACGCCACATTCACAGCAACGCGGGTTCTGAGCCGCGTCTGCAGCCTACACCACAGCTCACAGCAACACCGGATCCTTAACCCCCTGAGGCCAGGGATTGAACCCACAACCTCATGGTTCCTAGTCGGATTCATTTCCACTGTGCCACGAGGGGAACTCCCAGCCTAGGTCTTCTGACTCTAGGCTTATAATTTTAGGTTGAACTACATAAAACCACTGCTAGCCATACACTGCTTCTCCTGTGAAATATTTGAACAATATCTCATATGTTTTGTATGGTCCTACAAACTGGCACAGAGCCTTACATAGAGAAGGTATCTGATAAATGTTTGATAAATGAATGTTGGGGTTGGTTTTTTTTTTAAGTCCTTATGTAAATCAATGCAGGGGAATCTGCAAGTTGCTAAGTACATGCAGAGCTGCCAGATGTGAGCTTGGAGACGACAGGACATGTTGCAGCCAGGCGGGGAAGGAGGAACTGGACATGACCAGCAGTGATTTGGCAGCATTTGACCTAGTCAAATACTGACTTAGGGTGAATTCCAGGGGAAAACAGCATATGGCTGTGTAATCTGGTACAATGTCGCATGTACAGTCACTTGGCTACTCCAGGCACGTGAACCTGGCGACAGGACAGGCTTGGAAGAGCGACACCCTGCAGATTAACTCAGATGTTATCTCCCACAGGAAATCCCAACCATCTATCTGGAAAGCTTCAAGGTGAAAATATCGCTGTGCAACATCTGAACCAGATTTTGTAGAAGAAGGCATGCAGCTTATAAAGCAGAAGATTTGGATTGGACAGGCATTTCTCTCCATGAAAAAAAATTAGCTAGAATCACTCCATTTTTCTTTGTTTAAGTCATAGAGTTAGCTGAGAGCATGAGGTCAAAAGTGGTTGAGCAGGGCATCAGTGTCCCTTACATAAAGTATAAATAGTGCTCCCTCGGGGTGGACAAATGACAGAAAAGCATCCTTCCTCTTGGCTGGTCTGGACTTCAGCTTCTCCTTCCCCATTAGGCTCATGCCTTTGTGCAGTACACTGACTACACAGCCATACCCAGCTGCCCTACACTTGGGAGCAATTATCATCTAGCCTTATTTTATTTTTATTTTTTACAACCAACCAACACTCTTAGGACCCAACAATGGCAAATAATTATCTGGGGAAAATCAAGGTCAAATGGCTTCATACGTGCAGTTTTAAACACCCACCCAGCAAAACCCACATTAGGTGATAAGAGGGCTACCTGGAGACTGAAGACTTCTAGGCTAGTCCTTACCCAGATTCCAACTATCCAGCTTGGAACAATGTCCAAGCTGTCACACACATTCCATTTCCCCATGTCTTTGGCCAAAATGGCCACTGATGCCTGTTCACTCAACACCAGGCCCAGTTCTGGGATATTTTGGATTCAGACACACTTCACCCAGACAACAAGGATGGTTTCCTCCCTCAGTTCCTGTGAGAGTTTGCAGCTTTTTCCTTTAATATTTATGTTTCCTGGTGACGGTTGCCCTCCTGACAACACACAGACATTAGTATTTCAGTAGGAAGTAACTGGGATGCCATTCCAGAATGTTAGATTCTTATCTCACACCCTAGGCAGGATTGTACTAACATTTTAGAAGATAGTCCTGAAGTGATCAGCTTATGTCAGGAGAAGGTTATTCATTATATTAAAACTCGACTGAATCAGAAGCAGCCAAGTCATAACTTCCCAATTTCCCTCTGTTTTCGAATCAGCTACAGGTCATTATAAAGCACTGAATATATGTTTGGTCCTTGGAAGACAAGCAGACAAAATCATAGAAAAAGTAGCCATTAGAATAAAAAAGTCTTGGGAGTTCCTGTCGTGGCTCAGTGGTTAACGAATCCGACTAGGAACCATGAGGTTGCGAGTTCGACCCCTGGCCTTGCTCAGTGGGTTAAGGATCCGGCGTTGCCGTGAGCTGTGGTGTAGGTCACAGACGCGGCTCGGATCTGGCGTTGCTGTGGCTGTGGCGAAGGCCGGCAGCTACAGCTCCTGTTAGACCCCTAGCCTGGGAACCTCCATATGCCGCGGGTAAGGCCCTAGATAAGGCAAAAAAAAGAGAAAAAAAAAGGGGGAGAAAAAAAAGAATAAAAAAGTCTTTTAAAGCCACAGTTTTCTAGGTATCCTACCAAGAGGCTCAATTGTCCTTTTTTTTCTTTCCTTTTTACAGCTGCACCTGAGGCATATGGACGTTCCCAGGCTAGGGGTCGAAACAGAACTGCGCTGCCAGCCTGCACCATAGCCATGTCAACACTGGGTCCAAACTGAATCCTCTACCTACACCACAGCTTGCAGCAACACCAGATCCTTAACCCACTGAACAAGGCCAGGGATGGAACCCACATCCTCATGGATACTATGTTGGGTTCCTTTTTTTAAAATTTTGTCTTTTTTAAAAAACAATTATTTATTTTTTTCTTTTTTAGGGCCACACCCACAGCATATGGAAGTTCCCAGACTAGGGATCGAATTGGAGCTATAGCTGCTGGCCTACACCATAGCCACAGCAACGCAGGATCCAAGTCACATCTGCAACCTACACCATGCGCCACGACGGGAACTCCATATGTTAGGTTCTTAACTTGTTGAGCCACAATGGGAACTCTCCAATTGTCTTTATTTACCACAGTGTTGAAGAATGAGTACTGGAGGTGAGAATCATAATCACAGCTAGAGTAACATCCCATTGAGAATTTTATGGCCCATAGGAAACACCTTTATCTGGAAAGCTAAACAATAGTATAAATAAGGAAGAAAAGCATTCTTCAGGGCACAGCTTAAATACCACCTCCCATGGAGAGCTTCCCAGAGTTCTCATCTAAGTTCGTTCCCTCTGCCATGCACTTCCAAATAAGTGATTTCTCTGAAATACTGTTCAATAAACTCTTCAGTCATTTTAAGTTTAACATGTCTGTCTTCCCTGCTAGACTGCCCTGTGTGCTGCCGTATGCTTAATGCCCACCAAGCTGACTGGAAGGTAGTAAATGTTTGGAAAATATTCAGTAAGTGGATGCACCCTTGAATGAATCAAACTTCTACTACCTCCAATATATCGTACAGGGCGGGAAAGGAAGGTATGTTTATGAAGGGGAATTTTTTTAAACATCGCAACCTGCAATAGCAAAAGGATTCTGAAACGCAGATTTGATCACCATATACATGTAATGATGACATTTCTGTTACTCAACGGAGGAGGACTATCGATAAGTGCTAACACCCAGATTTAACTAAATTCCACAGGTGGGATCATCAGTCTGACTGATGTGAGCTCCTGGATTGTGCTTCTAGATGCACAAACCATACTCGAAGGAAATGGCATATTATAGGACAAAGACTGTTACTATGATAGTCACTCAGTTGGTTCATTGATTGGAATGTAGTAAAAGCTGATGCTTGAGGTTAAAGGTTGACGAGTTAACTCTGAATAGAGAGCCCCTCGGGGAGGGGGGGTCCCAGATCTTCCAAGTGACATTGTTCAGTTGCCCTCAAATGAGGCTGCCAGACAGGAGGCCTTGGTAAGTTTCTCTTTATCTGCTGACCCGGAGTTGGCAGCACCATGGTATATATTAAAGCACCACTTGCCAGACTAAAATGTGATTTCAAGATTGCCAATTCGCTTTATTATTTCTAAGTACAGAAATTAAAAAGCACAGACACCTTACTGCATCTTAAAATAACAACGCTAAAAGCGAATTGACTTCAGAATCAGTCTTCAAAGTGGTGCTTTTCTCTGAACTCATTTCAGATGGTTCTTTTTTCCAGGTTGAGAACATCAAAATGTTTCCACACAGTCTGCATAACTGGAAGAGGTATTAATAAGCTTAGAGTTAGCCTGACATAATCAAATTGGATTTGGTTTTCCACATCAGCTAACTGGTATGCATTTATTTACATCAGTTTTTTTTTTTTTTTAATATCAGCTGAACTTTTACTTGCAAATGACTTCAGCACTCATAGAATTTAATGATTTTTGACCTTATTAAATAGAAATATAGGAGCTGGATGAGTCATAAGGACAGAATCAGTTAACTTTTGCTCCCGAAGCGTCAGGGTTTCTCCTTTCCAAGCTAATTTTCAAAATACAGGTCATAGTTCTAGATGGATGGCCCCCACTTCCTACCAGTGGCCATACATCATCACTCAGTGTTGGTACCATTTGTCGAGCTGTCTTTCCTTTACAGCACCGGGATCGGCGTGTTCCTTCTCCCAGAGCTGGGAGAGTCTCATCATCAGGGCTACAAGAAGGAGATGTCAAGGATGATGGTAAGAGATAAACTGGGCATCAATAATGTTCCCTGACATGCTGACAGTAGGGGGCAGGGTGGAGAGAGAGAGAGAGAGAGCCAAGCACCATGGAAAGTCTTGATATTTGCACAGTGAATTCTGCTTTGAGGAAAGACTGCCCCCCACAGACTTCGTGCCTTAGGGAGCTGCCTAACCTTCCCTCATCTCTCGCATCTCTTTACAAGGCATAAATTGGGAACCACTTCAATTAGCCTGTAATTCGATCCAACTACTCCCCTACTTTCACAGCAGCTACTGGCTATTTTTCCCACTCATATTTGAAGAAACCATCCTCATTCATTCACGGGACTAGATTTTGCCAGAAAATAACCAGTGATGTGGACTCATGGGACCACAGGAGGATGAGTTGCAATTGCTGAACCATGGCTGACTCAATTGCTATTTCTAAATCAGAGTCTCCTTTGGGTCCTGTTTAATGGAAGGCACACATCAGCTTTTCTCTTGGCACCCAAGGTCACAAAAACATCAGACACTCGGAGGCAGCCAGAGTAAATTCCATAAGACCTAACAGGCCACACCGAGGCCAGTGAGGTCCCTGGGAATTCATGTCAGAGGTTGGGTACTTTAGGGGTTTCCTTCTTGCTCCTTGAATGAACCTCCCAGGATCTCACAGGCGGGATAGATTTTGCTAAACACTTCCATAGCAGTGGAGAGGATGGAGGGCGGAGATGTCTTATCACCAGAACAGGATTTTAATTTCATTTTGGAAAGAGAAGCGTTTCTTCTTTATCTCTAGAGATACACGCGAAACAGTTTTCTTTTCCCATGGTCTGTTTCCTGATTCTGACCTCAAATCAAGGACAAGAAGGAGACAGAGATGTCTTAAAAAAAATATTTTTTCTTTCTGAACTGAAGTATGTGTGTGCTGGGCGGCTGGACTGCGGGAGGCAGAGAAATGTGAGTTTGAATCAATTGGCAAATAACTCAGAAACTGAAGGAGCCTTCCCATATCTTAATATGACCCCTTGCAAAGTTCTGTGTTGCTTTATGCTTTTTTTTCCCCCTCCTGCTTTTCTTATCATTTATGGTACATTAAATGCCAAAATGTTTCTTTCCCAAGGATGCTTTTTTAACATAACTTATTTTGGTTAGCCATTTATTAGCGTTAGTGATGTGCCATGACTATTTATATGTATTATTTGATCAAACTCTCCCAATAGAATTATAGCCACACTTTCTATTCCTATTTCCACAGACAGAAGAGAAAGGCATGGGGAGGTTGAGTTCACCTGCCTCAGATCACCCAGCCAGAAGATGGCAGAGCCAAGATTCAAACCCACAACTATCTGACTTTAAGATACTCAGACTCTTTCTTCAAACTGATATGCAGTCAAGTTAAGGATTCTGATAAGAGGGAAGTAACTGATATTTTCTGAGCATCAAATGGATACTAGCTAATGTATAAGGGGGCTTTATAAGTTTTTCTCTTCCAACCTTCTCTATAACCCTATATGGTCGTTATTATTAGCATGCCCTCTCCCCACTGTTCATCATGTTATGATTCAAAAAGTCACAGATCTAGGCAATGACAAAGTCAGCCTTCAAATGTTATGGTTCAAAGAGTCACAGATCTAGGCAGTGATAAAGTCAGCCTTCAAACCTATGTATGTCTGACACCAACATGATAGAACACTGGAGAAACCATAGCAATCTGCTTCTCACAGCAAACAGAGATGTTGCATTATTATGTTTCTTTTGGATCTTGCTAGGAAAAGCGTACTTCTGTTTCTCCTTAAAGAGGTTAAGTCTTCTTATATCTTAATTTTAAAATAATTCATAATATAGTAGTTATTTTTAATTACACCATTCTATAATTGAAAAAGACATAATAACAAGGGTTAGTGAAAGTATGCAGGAGTTCCTGTCATGGCTCAGCGGTTAACAAATCCAACTAGTATCCATAAGAATACGGGTTCGATTCCTGACATTGCTCAGTGGATTAAGGATCCGACTTTGCCGTGAGCTGTGGTAAAGGTCACAGATGCCATTCAAGATCCTGCGTTACTGTGGCTGTGGTGTAGGCCAGCAGCTACAGCTCCAATTTGACCCCTCGCCTGGGAACCTCCATATGCCAAGGGAGTGGCCTTAAAAGGAAAAAAAAAAGTATGCAGAAATTTGAACCCGCATACATTGCCAGTAGGAATGTAAAATGGAGCAATTGCTTTTGGAGGCTCTATGGTAGATACTTCAAAGGTTAAACACAGAGTAACCATTTGACCTAATAATTCCACTCCTAGGTATATACCCAAGAGAAATGAAAACCCATGTCTACACAAAATCTTGCATGAATATTCATAGCAGCATTATTCATAATAGCTAAAAAGTAGAATGATCTCAAATGTCTATCAACTGATGAATGGATAAACAAAATGTAGTTTAGCTGCACAGTGGAATATTATTCAGCAATAAAAAAGAACAAAGTATTGATATACGGTACAACATGGATGTACCCTAAGGCATTATGCTTAATGAAAGCAGATAATCACAAAGGACCACATATTGTATGATTCCACTTATGTGAACTTTTCCAGAATAGGAATATCTATAGAGACAGAAAGTAGCTCAAAGGTTGCCAGAGGTTGGAAGGGAGGTGATAGCCAAAGAGTACATGATTTATTGGAGAGAGAATGATAAAAATGTGCTATAAGTGATTGTGTTAATGACTGTGCAGCTCTCTCTATATACTACCAACCATTGACCTATACACTTTAGGTGAATTGTGTATGTGAATTACAGCTCAATAAAGCTGATAAATATTTAGATTTAAAAACTGTACCATGAAAAAGCCAACATTAAGCATTTGGCAGGCTCTCAAGAAAAATCTGTTGAAGGAATGCACCAAGGCACTTCACGATTATTTAAAATATAAAACTAGTTTATTTAAATTCAAATATATCTTTTAGGAATGGATAGTTTATTTTGCAATAATGTTGCACAAAGGATGCTCCAGACCTGGCTGTCCCCAAAATTGAATGCTGGTAACACTGACATCCCGTAAGTATTGAGATGCAGGTCCCAGTGGTGAAAGTTTAGCAATGGCCTCACTTCTGGAGGAAGTCCCGCTCTATGGCAACAGGACCAACAGTACTGAAAGAACCATCTGTAACTTGATGACCACAGGGGTGCCACTGAGTGTTAACTGTCTCATCAAACCTTCACTGAGCCAAACCCGGACCTGCAAGAAGCTTTCATGTGACTCAGGGCCACCAGCTAATGAAGGTATGGAATCTGGGAAGATGAACAACTACCTTTCCTTTGCTACCAGAGAAATGCCCAAGAGCAGGACCTGGTAACACTTACCTATTCATACGTAAGGCTACCTCTGAGCTCAGATTAAATGGTATGAGGAAAAAAAACAAATTCCAGAGTGAAAATGGAAACCAGTATTCAGGTTTGAGGTGTGGGGGACATGGAATAAATCAAAGTCCGAACTTGGGATCCAGTTGAGGAATTAGACTGGTGTGAATGGTTAAAGAAAAGCCAAAGGAAAAAAAAGTATCCAAATGCTGAGTGTATTAAATAAGAAACAAGGTAGTGGATTTTAACAGAAAAACAAATGAACTCAACAGAGCTTTGCAGGAGTAGATAAAGTCTAGAATCTACCGCCTACTTGACAATCCCTTCGAGGAATGGTTTTCAGGCATTTCTCATAGAGAAACAAAAACCTCTCAAGGATGCTTTAGAGAGCAGGTATTTTAGGATTCTTGAAGTCTACAATAACAACAAAAAAATGAGCCCTAGATGAGGGAAGTTTGTTCTGAGGGCTCTGTATAGAATGGAAGTGAAACTATGGTACGAAACCAGAAAAGAGTTATCTGAAGCTCAGAGATGCCATGCACTGGATTCTTGGCTTCACATCTCTAAGGGTTCACTGGTTATTATTTTGGAGAGAATTCAATCCAGTCTATAAGAAAGCCTCCTTGCATGAAACAAAACACAACTACAAATATTGTAGTGTGTATCCCTTGTGAGAAGAACAGCTAGGAGTTTTTGTATATTTTATTTCATTCTATTTTTAAACAGTTCTGTGAGATCAGTGTTTTACAGATGAGGAAGAAACCATGGCTCAAAGAAATCGAACAACTTTCCAAAAGTCACACAACTAGTAAAGAGCAGGGATAGAGGAGTTCCTGTGGTGGCACAGCAGAAACGAATCCGACTAGGAACCATGAGGTTGTGGGTTCAATCCCTCACCTCGCTCAGTGGGTTAAGGATCCAGCATTGCTGTGAGCTGTGGTGTAGATCTCATATGTGGCTCGGATCCTGTGTTGCTGTGGCTGTTGTGTAGGCCAGCAGCTGCAGCTCCAATTAGACCCTAAGCCTGGGAACCTCCATATACTGCAGGTGCGGCCCTTAAAAGCAAAAAAAAAAAAAAAAAGAGCAGGGATAGGATTCAATTCTGGGTCTTCAAACTTCTGAACCACTATTTTGTCTACTACGTTACACCTTTTCAAAGTGATACTGTAATGTCCAGCTACGGAAGGCCTTCTAGAATGAAAGACTGACTTTTTTTTTTTTTTTTGCCTTTTCTAGGGCCACACTCACGGCATATGGAAGTTCCCAGGCTAGGGGTCTAACAGGAGCTGTAGCCGCCGGCCTTCGCCACTGCCACAGCAACGCGGGATCCGAGCTGTGTCTGCAACCTACACCACAGCTTACTTACGGCAAAGCCGGATCCTTAACCCACTGAGCAAGGCCAGGGATCGAACACGCAACCTCATCGTTCTTAGTCGGATTCGTTAACTACTGAGCCACAACGGGAACTCTGAAAGACTGATATTTTGATAGAGATAAAAGATCACCATAAAGCTAAGCAGACCAGAGAGAGAATACCAGAAAAGTAACAGGAGGGCACCGGCTTTGGAACATCAGCAAGTCAGGCAACCCTAGGACAAGGACTACATATGAAATACTAGTCAAAATAAAAATACCTACCGCTATGTCTAAGTTCCCCCAAAACCTACAGCTTCTGATTTATTTTGCTGGCTGTACTGGATGAAGCATAAAAAGACAAGAATTTGGGTACTTGAGAACGGAACGTCTTTTACCATTACTCAGAATGTCTTGTTTAGACTATACATGTGAAAATGTGCTCCTGGAGTGGCTGATATTGCCATAGCCGAAAAATAAACAAAATCGAGAAGAAAAATAATTGTAATAGCTTTCAACATCCCTTCCACAATTCACACAGATGAGATCATAATAGAATTTGTGGCTGATTTTACCACTTATCTGTCATTCTAATTCTCAACCATAAATCCTCCTCTTGGGTTTATGGGGCAAGTTTTCCAACTGTTTCTCCCTCTACCAAGAATAACACAGCCGTCTGGCTAAGCGTCTATCATTCCTCCATGACATAAGGTAATAAAAGGTGAAACATCCCTGCACCCGGGAGTCCCAAGGAAAGGAATCTTTTGCTCTTGGAAATTTTTCTGAATCTGTAGGCTGCAAATATTTCACAAAGAAATGTTGGATCTAAACCTATCTGGGGTATTGGCCCACGAGTTATCAAGTAGACAGAATAATGGACAGGGAAACAGGGCCCTGTGCTTTATTTATTTATTATTATTTTGTCTTTTCGCCTTTATCTAGAGCTGTGCCTGTGGCATATGGAGATTCCCAGGCTGGGGCTCTAACAGGAGCTGTAGCCACCGGCCTTCGCCACAGCCACAGCAACGCGGGATCCGAGCCGCGTCTGCAACCTACACCACAGCTCACGGCAACACCGGATCCTTAACCCACTGAGCAAGGCCAGGGATCAAACCTGCAACCTCATGGTTCCTAGTCGGATTCGTTAACCACTGAGCCACGAAGGGAACTCCATTTTTTTTTTTCAGGGCCCTGTGCTTTAATCCACCCTCTGCGGTTAAGTAGGTAGGTAGCTTTCACCGAGGGCTCTCTCCTTTCCTGGCTACAGGGCTGTCATCTGTAAAATGAAGGGCTCAGAGGAGATCATCCCTGAAGACCTCTCCAGCTGTAGGACATTTTACACCTCCACAAACCCCACCACTACCACCCCACCCCGACCTGCTTAATAACCTGTTCTGGCAATTTCCCAACAAGTACCTGTTTCTTGGTCACGGTGCCATCCACAGGGTCCACGTACTCAAAGCTGTCTGTCTTCGCCACACTGTAGACATGGCTGCCCACTGCAAATTGCTGGCCGATGAAGGACTTGTCTGTGACCAAGGCCTCCAGGTCCCTCATGATGTAATACGTCGTCTTGGGCTCTAACCCCTCATAGTCAAACCTGGTGAGGGAGGGCGGGACACAAGATAAACACAAATCTAATCAGGGAACCAGCAAGTGGAGGAGCCGCTCAAGGTCATCTTATCGTTGGTTTTGTTCCCATGGAAGACGCGCACAGGAGAGCACCTGCAGCTGGCCTCCCAGAATCCCCTTGGCCCTCATAATCCACTCCCTACACAGCAGCCGACACCATCCTGTAAACATCAAATCACGTCGATCTTTTCCTTTAAAACACTGCAAAATACCCACTCCATTGATAACGAGACTCCAAACCCTAACCACAGTGTCTAAGGCACTTTGGGATGTGACCTGCCCACCTCCTTGACTTTGCTTCACTCTCCCCCTTGTTCCCTATGCTCCAGCCGCACGGGCCTCTTCTCTGGTTCTCAGACACACTGTGCCTTTTTGCTACCTTTGGGGTCTTTGGTCTTGCTATTTGCTCTACCTGGTACAACCTTCCCCCGGCTACTCAAAGAGCTGACACATTTTCTTCCTCCGGTTTTCAAATTTAGTGTCATGTCCAGAAAGTGACCTTCTCTGACCAGCCCTCTAAGCAGCTTCCCTTTTACTCTCCCCATCTCTTATCATCCTCTATACCTTCTTTGGTAGTTACTGCAATCTGTATCTGTGTTTACTTTTTTATATATTTGTTTATTTTTTACTTTTTTTAGGGCTACATCCAAGACATATGGAAGTTCCTGGGCTAGGGGTCAAATCAGAGCTACCGCTGCCAGCCTATGCCACAGCCACAGCAACATGGGATCCAAGCTACATCTGTGACCTACGGCACAGTTCACGGCAATGCCAGATCCTTAACCCACTGAGCGAGGCCAGGATCGAATCCACATCCTCACGGATCCTGGTCAGGTTCCTTACCGCTGAACCATGATGGGAACTGCCTTGTTTACTTATTTTTAATTTTCGCCCATGAGAACTGTAAGCTCCAGGAGGGCAGAGATCTTACTTGTTTTGTTCTCTTCCGTTTCTGGTAAGTAGCATTTTGGAAGTGGTAGAATGAAAGATGGGAGTGAAGTGAAGGAACAAAGGAAAGAAAACAAGGGATCCAGGCAGGGGGAGAGAAAAGGAGGAAGGGAACTCAGTGTACCATAAAAGTCTCTTGGAAACTTGGAAGAAACATCACAATTGTTCCTTTAAAAAAAAAAAAAAAAAAAAAGGGTCCTCCAAGCCAAGAACATCAAATATAACAATGGAGCTAGGAGGTGATTGGGGGGGAAAGACTAAAAATAACACCTATTTCATCTGTTTTTGGGGGGTTTAAATAGGATCATGCATACCAAGTAGTTGGCACAGAGCCAACGTAAAACTATGAATTACCTTTATTCTTAGTCATGACCATGAAGAAACTGGAGGGCCTTTCCCTGTTTCAGATGATTTTGAGCAAGTCCTAATAGCACACACGGGGTAGGGGTGGGGGGGAGCGTCTGTTTAAGGAGGAAGCCCTAGAAGGGGCAGCTGTGGCGGGATCTCACATTTGGTCTCTTTAAATAACACAGGGAAGGAGGTGAGTTCTCAGAATGAACTGAAAGAAGGAAGATCTGAGTATCCACAGCTTTTTCCACCCGAGATCGCGTGAGACTTCCAGAAAACATCAGGGTATTAAGCAAAACGGAGAACAGGGAACAACACCCTGTCTAACAATGAGTCCTCTGCACCCACATCCAATTCCTTATCTCCCTCCTACACAAGGCGTGTCCTCCCAGCCTCGCAGAGAAAAACAACAGGGAACTCTCGCAGAACATCTTTTCTCAGGTGTGGGTTCTAAGCCTAGAGCCTCTTTAAAGTTTAGTCTCTGGGAAGGTGAAGACCCAATCAAGCAGGAAGAAGTAAGAGGATGGGATAAGAGGGTCTTGTAGGAGATAGGCATTGAAAGTGATTTAGATAGAGGTTGGGAAAATGCACTAATGTCACAGGTCACATTCAGGCTATAGCTGAGGCCATCAGACCAGGTGCCCAAATGCTCATCTTCATACACCAACAGGTTCCAGCACAACCTTTCCCAACAACCCCCTCTGAACATCACCACCATGAGCAAACCTTCAAAGAAAGAAATGCTAACATGAAGACTCCCTTCCGGGGTCCATTCATACAGGGAAGATGATCTGGGTTCTCAGATACAA
>PVHT020000022.1:3997772-4043438 GCA_004024745.2 Catagonus wagneri
GGCAGCCCTTTTAACTGAACAGAAACCAACAACATGATGGCGTTGTCTACATTTTCCAGAGCACTGCAGTCTCTCTGATTTTAATGAGGGCTATCACAGGCTTCCTTATTCTCTGATATTTATCTAAGTAAATGACCTCTTAAGAGAAGAAACAATCACCTTATAAGGGAAGTCTAAAGCTTTCTTTCCGTCCCTTCAGCTCTTGAACCGCAACCAAACTTCCAAAGTAGTTAACTACTCCTAAGCAAAGCAAATGAGCCACAGTCTCTGTTTTTAATAAGCAGAGAGCCGCTAAGACTACCCAAGGATGGCCTGCCTATCCCCATGTTCTCCACTGTTAACTCCTTTCCGACCACCGCTCCCCCTAAACCCCGGCTTGGTACTAGTTACACACATGGAAAATATCCAGGTAAAGCGTATCTAGCAGGCAGCCACACAGCCAGAAGACTCAGCCGCGCTCGCTTGCTTCAATAACAGGAAAGAGGTTATTGAGCCCCAGCTCGAAGCTCTTAGCACTGACCTTTTCCGGAAAATGTTTCCCTGGATTATATTTCCCTTTTCTGTAATCCTTTTCATGGGGACAAAACTTTAGCAAAATCTGGGGCTCCTAAACCATGAGGTCGCTTCAGAGGGTGCCAGCTCAGGTGTCTTGGAGACTGGACCATCAGTGGGAGGAGGGGTAAGACAGAGGGGGTTACAAAATCACTGGGACCATTGCAGCTTCTGTCTCTTCCCCAACTTCCCCTGATAAGTAGGAGTGGAAAAGCAACAAGGGAAGCCCGTGGTCTGACTGTGCAATTCTCACGGCCACCAAAGGAACTTTTAAGGCTCTACAGTTCAGGTTTCCTCTTGGGATGGCTGCCTACCTCATAGACACTGATGAAAAGATTACAGAGGGATGTTACCAGGGGTGGGGAAAAGTGTGTCCTCTAGTTGGTATTCTTTGCCACCATTCCCAACCTCTCAGGGCTTATCTAGACTCTGTGTTCCTCGGATCTTCCTGAAAGACGCCTCCTTCATGAGAGTCTACTCCACTTAAAAAAAAAAAAAAGGAGTTCCCATTGTAGTGCAGCGGAAACAAATCCCACTAGGAAACATGAGGTTGTGGGTTCGATCCCTGGCCTTGCTCAGTGGGTTACGGATCCGGCATTGCCATGAGCTGTGGTGTAGGTTGCAGATGCGGCTCAGATCCTGCGTTGCTGTGGCTGTGGCGTAGGCCGGCAGCTGTGGCTCCGATTAGATCCCCAGCCTGGGAACCTCCACATACCATGGGTGCGGCCCTAAAATGACAAAAGACAAAACAAACAAACAAACACCTTCTCCAAGAGCAGTTCCCTGGAGTCCATATGGAGACCCTGGCCCTTCTCACCTGCAATAGTAGTGGCGGCCAAATTTGGCCCAGTGATCTCGGACAATTTCCTCCACACTCTGCTTCCGGGCAGCGATAATGGAGAGCCAGACCAAGACAGCCCAGAGGCCATCTTTCTCCCGGAGGTGATCGGAGCCTATGGAGGAAAGAAATATTCTGCTCAGAATTTGTACATGGAAGAAAAGGAGAAGCTAAATGAACAATAAAGACCCCTCAGCAAGGAGTTCCCATCGTGGCTCAGCGGAAACGAATCCGACCAGGAACCATGAGGTTGCGGGTTCGATCCCTGGCCTCGCTCAGTGGGTTAAGGATCCGGCGTTGCCGTGAGCTGTGGTGTAGGTTGCAGACGCGGCTCGGATCCCGTGTTGCTGTGGCTGTGGCTGGCAGCTGTAGCTCCATTAGACCCCTAGCCTGGGAACCTCCACATGCCATGGGTGCGGCCTTAAAATGACAAAAGCCCAAAAAAAAAAAAAAAAGGGAAAGACCCATCAGACCCATTGAGTGCTATATCGAACTGGTTGGATATATTTCTCTACATGCCCCATAACATATTTGCATTTCCGAGAATATGCAACCAAAATTCAAATAACGTAAAATAATACGGAAAATTAAAATCCTGGAAGTTGTTGAAAGGATCAAAGAGCCAAGCTGACATCACGTTTAACTAATGGCATCATTCAATCAGTAAATATTTGGTGAGACTTACAATACAGCAAGCGTTGCTCTGGGCACTAGGGATACAGGAGTGAATAAGACAGTCCTTTACTCATGAAGTTTGAATTCAAGTAGGCAGGGACAGGCAACAGAAAAGTAGACGAAAGAACAAGACCTATCAAATAGGGACAAGGGCTATGAAAATACTTAAACTGGGGGATGATGTCACAGAGCATGTCATCAGCAAAGACTATGTTTCTAAAGCAGCGTAGCTTACCTAGAAGGAGGTGGATTGGTATCCCCCTGCCCCCGCCAAATATATGATCCAGAGCCTGTAAATGTGACCTTATGTAAGGCAACAGTCCTGCAGATACAATTAAGTTAAGGGTGTTGGGATGAGACTAGTCTGGATTGTCCGGGTGGGCGCTCAATCCAATGACAAATGCTTTTAGAAGAAGAAAAGACACAGGGAGGAGGAATACAAATGAGCAGGTTATGTGAAGACAGTGACTGGAGTTAGGCTACCATAAGCCAAGAAATACATGGGGCCACCAGAAACTGAAAGAGACGAGGGAAAGACTCTCCCCTAAAGCCTTCAGAGGAGGCATGGCTCTGCCAACACCTTGATTTTTCGACTTCCAACCTTCACTATTCTAGGAAAATCAATTTCTATAGCTTTAAGCCACTTAGATTAAGGCAATTTGTTATGGCAGCCTCAGCAAATGATTACAGGTAGATCCACTGAGGTGATGACACCTGAGTTGACACCCAAGAAGGAGTCAGTCACATGGAGATATGGGGACAAGACATTCCAAACCGAAGGACAGTAAACAAAAGTGCCCAAGGTAGGAAGCAACCAGGAAGCGTATTCCTATAGCTATTTACAGAGAGAGGCAGCTCACGATGGGGCAGAATGAAGTGTGCAGGCTAAACAGGTAGCTTCCTGTGCAAAAAGAACCCAGAAAAATGGGTTGGAGGCTCATTTGAGCATCTGTTAGCCAACTGTAAGCTCTCCCAGAAGTGAATAAAACCCAGAATATAAAGGAATGTGTTGTAGTGGAAGAAAGGTGGGATAGCGGAAAGAGCATGGGGAAGACTTTGGCATTGGAGTTGAAAACCAAATTCCACTACTGCCCAGGTAGGTGAGAAGTTATTGCAAAAGAGTTAGCCTTTCTGAGGCTCAGTTTATCTCTGTAAAATAGGGACCCCACTGCCCATCTTGCGGATATGAATCTAATCATGCACAGAGGAGAGGCTCTCCAGACAGACTGTTCAAGTTCAAATTCTGGCTTAGCCACTCTCCTTTGTGCGACTTGCTGTCCTCATCCGTAACCTAGGGAACTAAAAGCCCCTACCCCATGAGTTACTGTCAGGACGAAGTGACTAAATATGTTTAGGTATTTAGAGCAATGACTGGGATGTCACCAGGTGGTGGTTGTTGTTAATCTTAATGGTAATTCACATAAAGTACCAACATGGCGCTGATTCTTCAATACACGCTTCTTTTTTTTGGTCTCTTTGCCTTATCTAGGGCCACACCCGCGGCATATGGAGGTTCTCAGGCTAGGGGTCTAACAGGAGCTGTAGCTGCCAGCCTTCGCCACAGCCACAGCAACGCAGGATCCAAGCCGCGTCTGCAATCTACACCATAGCTCAGGGCAACGCCAGATCCTTAACCCACTGAGCAAGGCCAGGGATCGAACCTGCAATCTCATGGTTCCTAGTCGGATTCCTTAACCACTGAGCCACAACGGGAACTCCTCTTCAATACACACTTTGAGGCAAACTGTTCTGTTATTCACATAATTTTATTCTCTGACTCTAACAATAGCATTGTCTTAAGAAAGGGGACTGGGTCCAGGGCATGGATCATTTCTTCTTGCAACAGGGCAAGGAGAATAGACAATGCTATTTAGATTTTAGGGTGAAACACAGAGAGAAGCTCAAAAAAGAAGACCCAGTGACACAGAGATGTTCAAACTTGGAAAATTTGAAACAATACACTAGTTAAGTTAGACATCTTTGAAAACTTGTCACCAAAGCTATGGATCGTTTATATTTCTTGTTACATTTGCAGTGTTAAATGTTAAACGTTTTTCCCTCAAGAAGGGAAGCATACAACTGTGAGAGGCCAGTGAAGATACTTAAAAAGAGAAATGATCAAGTCTTTGGTTCCTCTGTACGCTGATTAACAGTCTGCTCATGACTCGTTTAGATGTTTAGTTGGGGCTGCCTCTGGTTTAGAAGACCCTGGGCATTTAGTCATCACAGCATGGAGTGACTCTGGTCTCATCCCAGGAACTGTGCACACTGCTACAAAAATGGAAGAAATTTGGAAGATGTTGGGTTAGCTCCATGGCCTGATGCCAAAAAAACAAGTCTAGGAAGCCCTGCCCAGTGGGATAATTTCAAGACTCTTTGTCCATTTATAGCTGAAAAAAAAAAGTCACTTTTATTTACTGGCTAGAGAGAAATACCTTTTTGTTCTAAAACATGGGCTTTGCATAGCTTGAATCTCCAGCTGGATTACATTACCTAGAGATAGACCCGTTAGATGCTGCTAAGTCTGTGAGATAAGATGTCGTACTTTAGGGTAGAGAGACATAAAATTCTTTTTGCAAGATCAAAAATAAAAACAAACAAACAAGAAAAAACAAACAAAGCACACAAGCCCAACTCAACCGTCTGCAACAAACCACATAGTAAATTGTGAACTGGTTTGGCTATTCTCACCTACAAGTTAAATATCTTGGACATCCTCGCTTACAAGCTCAACGTTGCCAAGATTCATATGTGGCCAATGATCAAGTAAAATTAACTGTGCTCTTTTCAGCTCTTTGAGGTGGGGATGGAGACATTGATGATTTGCAATTACACAGATGTTTCCACTAAACTCTCAGAGTGTGCTTCAGAGGGGGTGGTTTTGGGGAAACAACTCTCCTTTTCATAAATTTTTTTTTTTTTTAGGGCTGTACCCGCGACATAAGGAAGTTCCCAGGCTAGGGGTCGAATCAGAGCTGCGGCTGCCAGCCTACACCACAGCCACAGCAACGTGGGATCCAAGCCACGCCTGCGACCTACAGCACAGCTCACGGTAACGCTGGATCCCTGACCCGCTGAGCGAGGCCAGGGATTGAACCTGCATCCTCATAGATACTCGTTGGGTTCCTTTCCACTGGGCCACAGTGGAAACTCTTCCTTTTAATAACTTTAAGGCAAGGGAACGATAATGCAGCGTCAGTGACAGATAAAGAGGAAATGCAGAAAATACAAAGGCACCACATGGTTTCCTAAAGCCCACTATAAACAGAGTGAAAATCGAGGGGAGACATGCTCACAGTATATGTGCAGGACTAACAGGCTTTATATTAAAAATGTTTTGTCAATCAGAAAAAGAGGAACCCCAACAGAAAACTGTGTGGAAGGGCACAAATGAGCAATTTTCAGGAGAAAAACATCAATAGTCAAAAACATTTGAGCAAATGTTCAGTCTCACCTCAGTCAAAGAAATGTTGATAAAATGGAATCCCATCTGGGGACTTTCAAATTAGCAAGGGTACATCAGGGGCAAGGAAACCCCTAATACCAGCAAAGTGCCAGTGTAAATGTGTACACTTTAGTAGAATAATTTGGTGATAATGATCAAGAGCCTTAAAATAAAGTCCAGGAGTTCCCATCGTGGCTCAGCAGTTAAAGAACCCAACTAGCATCCATGAGGACATGGGTTCGATCCCTGGCCTTGCTCAGTGGGTTAAGGATCCGGCGTTGCCATGAGCTGTGGTGTAGTTCACAGATGCGGCTCGGATCCTGTGTTGCTGTGGCTGTGGTGTAGGCAGCAGTGGTGTGGACGGTGGTGTAGGCCAGCTCCAATTCAACCCCTCGCCTGGTAACCTCCATATGCCAGGGGCGCGGCCCTAAAAAGACAAAAAAAAAAAAAAAAGACCTGAAAAAAAAATAAAGTCCAACTTTAGACCCAGCTATTCTATTTCTTAACCTTTGCTCAAAAGGACATTCACTGCAGCAGCTAAAAGAAGAGGGACAGTTGCAAAAATGAATACTAATTGTTACAGAATAGGAAATTGGGAAAAATCCACCTCAGAACTTGCATAGACAAAATACTAAATAAGAATCTTTGGTAACACACAGAATGATGTTTACCCAATTTTAATAAATGTAAAAAAAAATCAGTTAACCAAAAAAGAATGTACGGAACGTTTTTGTAGAAAAACACATGTAGATACGTACTTATGTGTGTGCACAGGTCAACAATAAGATACGAGCCAAACATTTAACGGTGCCATCTCTGAGATGGCAGCATTGCAGATGTTCTGCTTCTCTTTCCTTTGCGATATTTCCACAATAAATGTGTATTAGTTTTATTATATGGGAAAAAAATTTTTTTAATTTAAAGCTGTCAAGAGTGTGTAGAAATTCACATTTGAAAACATGAAATCCCATTCACCAAGAGTTAGTGAGGATATTAAAGGGATCAATACCACTGAGGAACAGGGCATGAATGTTGAAACCCATTGCTCATCCCATTTCTTAGACTGAGCAATAGCATGTTAGAGCGTAGGGACTGAACAGGAACCCCTTGTGGGGCTCGGGGTCTTGGCATTGGCATTAGAGATATCCTGTAAGGCTTCAGGACTTGACAGAAAGTGAGGGCAGGGAAGGCAGTGCCCCACTGAGCTGTCAGCCTTGGCCTTGGGGGGGAAGCTGGGCTTAGGGGATTAGGTTTGTTCAACTCACAGGGAGACCCCAATAGCAAGGACAAAGCTTCAGATTCATCCAAACAGCCCCCCGGACATTTCTACTCTTGCCAAGCAGGCATGAAGAGGGGGTCACCCAGCCTCTGTTTCAACCCCTTTCTTCCCAGGCAAAATCTGAATACTCTGAATAGTTAAGTAATCTAGAGGGGATAAAAAGGAAATAAAATAGCCCTTTCACTTCATTATTTCATAGATTCACATCTGCTCCCATCTTTAGAATATGAGATTCCAGAAAAAATTCTTCAGCACTAACATTAACACATGCATACTACTGCCAAAACAATTTTAATAAAATTTTAGACCAGTTTTAGCTTCATAGCAAAACTGAATGAAGAGTACAGAGTTCCCATGAGACTCCCTGTCCCCACGCAAACACAGCCTTCCCACCATCAACATCCCGCACCAGAGTGGGGATGTAATGAACCCACACTGACACATCAGCACCCAAAGCCCACAGTTCACCGTAGGGTTCACGTTTTGGCGTACATTCTACGGGTTTTGATAAGCATATACCCACAGTTACAGAATCGTATGGAACAGTTTCACCGCCTTAAAAAGCCTCTGGGTTCTGCCTATTCATTCTTTCCTGCCTCCTAGCCCCTGGCAGCCACTAATTCTTTTACCAACTTCATAGCTTTGCCTTTTCCAGATTATCATATAATTGGACTCATACGGTACGTGGCCTTTTTAGTTTTGCTTGTTTCACTTAGCAATATACATTTAAGTTTCTTCCATGTCTTCTCATACCTTCTTCTCTCTCTTTTTTTTTTTTTTTTTGGCTTTTTAGGGCTGCACTCTCAGCATATGGAGATTCCCAGGCTAGGCGTCAAATCAGAGCTGTAGCCGCCGGCCTACGCCAAAGCCACAGCAACACAGGATCCGAGCTGCATCTGCGATCTATACCACAGCTCACAGCAATTCCATATCCTTAACCCACTCATGTCTTCTCGTGTCTTGATAGCTCATTTCTCCTTAGCACTGAATATTACGGTACAATAATTTCGGAAGTCCACTTCCCTCTGAATTTCGGGCTGGTGGGGCAGCCAGACCTTGCACCTGGTTCAGGACATGGCAAGAAGCTTTTGCCCATATTGCCAAAGCCTGTAAGCACCACTGAACTGGCCTTCCTCCTTCCAGGCTAGCTCAGCCTGAAGCCCACTCAGACTTATTTCGAGCAGTCCAGAGAAACAGCCATTCCCACCCAGATACCAGAAGGTGAGCACTCAGTGCTGCCTACCATAACTCCAAAAAAAAAAAAAAAAGGGTGGCACCAAAAACGGGCCCATTTTTTTTCTCCTCAGAAACATCTATAGTCTCTCCTCCCCTCAATTAGACTTTGATTTTCCCAAGCTTTAAAAACCACATTACTTTGAGCGAGGCAGTACACCAGTAAGTATAGTGACCTCACAAAAAGAAAGGAGGAAAATAGAGAGTACTCAGTCTCAAAGGAACTTTTCTGAAATGAAAATGCCAGCATGGGCAAATCAACTCAATAGAATACCACGCATTTTACTAACAGATCAAGTTGTCTCATCTGAAACTCAGATCAGGGAAGTCTGAATTTGTCAACTGGCAAAATGTAAATTGTTGTGCATCTGTTGCCAGCTCCAAGCTGGAAATAAGTTAGTGGTTCTCAACCCAGGCTGCCCATTTGAATCACCTAAAGAACTTATTAAAAGTATCAGTGCTCAGGAGTTCCCATCATGGCTCAGTGGGTGAAGAATCCGACTAGTATCCATGAGGATGTGGGTTCGATCCCTGGCCTCATTCAGTGGGTTAAGAATCTGATGCTGTCACAAGCTGCGGTGTAGGTCACAGCCACGGCTGGAATCCCGAATTGCTGTGGCTGTGGCGTAGGCCAGCAGCTGCAGCTCTGATTCTATCCCTAGCCTGGGAACATCCACATGCTGAGGGTGGGGCCCTAAAAAGAAAGAGAGAGAGAGAGAGAGAGAGAGAGAGAGAGAGAGAGAGAGAGAGAGAGAGAGAAAGAAAGAAAGAAAGAAAGAAAGAAAGAAAGAAAGAAAGAAAGAAAGAAAGAAAGAAAGAAAGAAAGAAAGAAAACACAATGCTCAGACCCCACCCTGGACCAATAAAGTCAGAATTTTTGGTAAAGACACTCAGGCATCAGTATTTTTAAAAACTCCTAGGGTAGTTCTTATGGGCAGCCAGAGTTGAGAACCACTGTTTTAAGAGAAGGATACTCAAAATCATTCCATACTGGGGGCAGATTACTTAGGGGTGGTGATTTGGCCTCTTCCTCTCTATTTGCTCAAATCTAGCATGAAAGCAAAGTGGCCATTGGTCTCTAGTTCAATGGCTCCCAACTGGCTTTAATCAGGTGGGGGCCTCCCACTGGCGTCAGCTTCAATATCATGATTTCTCCTTTTATCTAGAAATCCTGTGAGGGTAACTGGGGGTAACCAACTCATCTTGCTATGCGTGACAATTTCCCCACTTTAGCACTTAGTGTCCCAGATCCCAGCAAGCCTCTCTGTCCAGGCACACCAGGATGCTTGCCCCTCTGATACAGAAGGCTTTTCGCTCAAAGGGGCTCCTGATGATACCTGCAAATGCAGCACATACCTAAGCACACACATTTCCTACAGCCAGAAAGGATGTCTTTGCACTTGCTCTTGAAGCAGAATCACACGGCGTGACAAATTCCATTCTTAGAAGAATAATAGCAAGGCATCAGGCACTCTACTCAGTATTTTATATGTCTGTTATCTAACTTTGGCCAATTGCTAGCTTCTTTTTTTACAGATAAGAGACTGAGGTTAGGTCATTGGTATGAGGTCCCATGGCCCTTGAGGGGTGAAAACAAGATTCGCACCTGGGCAGTTTGGCTCCAAGGCCTGTGGACATAACCACAGTAATGACCATGACCTGGGTCATCAGGAGCTGCAAGGAGGCAGGTAAAATGCCCCATGTGGTTGGACCTGAGGCAGCCCTTCTGCAGATTTGGGTCATGGATTTGTACTTCTTCCTCCACACACTAGCCATTCAGGATAAGTTACCAAATTTTCTTTCACTTCTCTCCTATCGACTTCCCCTTTTCATTTACAAATGACGTTTTCATTAATTTGCAGGGAAATTCTTCCCATCCTCTTTTCATCTCCCCAAGACAAGGATTTGTCTTTTAAAAATAGCACATGAGGAGGGAACCCTGGGAGGTACCCCTCACAGGGAATTTGAGATTTGAGGACCTGATATTGAATTGTGAAGGGTTTGGGTTTTTTTTTTTTTCCATGTCAAAAACTGCTCATGTTCAGCTCTTTCAATCTGGCCCAAAAGCGGGGCTCATGGAAAAATTGTCACTTTTCCATGCTTAAAAAGAAATGCTTTTTCAAAAGATGAACATGAGAGTTCCCGTTGTGCTGCAGCAGAAACGAATCCAACTAGTATCCATGAGGATGCGGGTTTGATCCCTGGCTTTGCTCAGTGGGTTGGGGATCCAGTGTTGCCAGTGAGCTGTGGTGTAGGTTGCAGCCGCGGCTTGGATCCCACATGGCTACGGCTGTGGTTGTGGCTGTGGCATAGGCCAGCGGCTGCAGTTTCAATTAGACCCCTAGCCTGGGAACTTCCATATGCTGTGGGTTTGGCCCTAAAAAGCAAATAATAATAATAATAAAAATTTTTTAAATTTTAAAAATAAAAAGATGAATGCTGTTAAGTGTTTACCGATCAGAGAGTAAAGCTATCCTGCATATAAGCAGGTCAGAGCCAGCTGGCAGCTAAGAAGGGCAGGATGAGAGGAAGTGTCAGAGCAGCTCATGCTGGGTGTGGGTGGGCAGGCTATGTAATAATAAACTTGATGATGTAATAATAAACTTGATGATGTAATAATAAACTCAATGATGTAATAGATGATGCTGATGCTGATAATGATAATAACAATGTGTGACACAATAATGCAGCAGGGTTTTTTGCCTAATATCCTAACCATAGTAAAACCCTCTAAAGGCCATGAAGGAAGGGCCTGTGTCTGAAATCACTCATCCTCTATCCTAGCCCATAGAAGTGAACATGCCCTGAGTAACTAAATGGGTGATCAAGTGAAACTCTGCTACATAGTTGGATATAGTTCATCAGATTCATTTCTCACTAAAAGCTGGAAGTAACCTGAAAAGATATATTGGAAGAAAACTATAGAGCATCCTGTTGAACAGATTCATCTTACAGATGAGGAAATTGGGCCTAGAGAAGTTAACTGATCTGTTTATGGTGGTTCAGTGGCAGAGATGGGGAGTCAAGACTGGAGCCAGGTCTGCTAGCTTCTGGTGCTCTGCCGTTAACATGACATCATTCTCCCAAGTCCCCTGGCATGCATTCCATTCCATCAATTTTTTTTTTTTTTTTAGGGCTACAGGTGTGGTATATGGATGTTCCCAGGCTAGGGGTCAAATATGAGCTATAGATGCCAGCCTATGCCATAGCCACAGCAACGCCAGATCCGAGCCACATCTGCAAACTAAACCTCAGCTCGCGGCAATGCTCGATCCTTAACCCACTAAGTAAAGCCAGGGATCAAACCTGTATCCTCATGGATACTACCTGGGTTTCCTCTGAGCCACAATGGGAACTCCCCATCCCCATCTAAAAGGCTAACCAGATGGGAGAAAGGGACCCCTCACCATGTCCTTAAAAAGGTGGCATGGGTCAGTACTATGGGGTCAGTAAGACTGAGTTTGAAACCTGGCTCTGCCATGTGAGCTTGGCCAGTGGCTAGACTTTCCTCTCTAGCCCTCGATTACCTCATCTGTAAAACAGGAGTCGTTATAGTCCCTAGTTTATTTTATAGTCGAGAAGTCTCAATGAAAGGATGTATAGGAGGCTCTTGGCACCGTACCTATCGCTCCAGAGGTGCTCACTAAGTACCAAGTATCAGCACTATTTCATTAACATAGGTCCTGAGCCAGCCAGGCCACCCATCCCAGAGGAGGTGGGGGGGTTAACGGCATCTCGGCCGACCAGCTGACACCCTTCTCTCACACGGGCACACCAGCACATGGGACCTCCTGACTCATAAGTCTCATTCCATTTCTTTGTCACCAGCGCTGATGGGAACAACACAGCTCTCCAAGAATTGTTCCCTGGTTGATGACAAGCTGTACCAGAAACCCCTCCAGTGGGTTTAAGGCTTGTACCAAGGGCTGAGGACTGGCACTCTTTAGTCATACTTTGATCTCAGTGGAGCCACCTAGCAACTGGGAGAGAGCAGGGGGAGAAGCCTCAAAGCACAATTTCTGGGATTGCATCTGAAGTGCCATGGGATGGACCCCCTTATTAAAAGTCCCTTAGTAGACACTGTGCAAAGAAACCTTTAGCCTATATGGAATTCTTCAATCCACGCCACGATTTCCCAGGCTTCCCAGTCCCAGAATGCACTGGAGCCTCAGAGGCGCCATTCCTTTCTTTCTGCTCCACACTTGGGTGTCATGGAACACCCCGCCCCCTTGCCACTTTTCATCAGCTTGAAGGATGAATTGAAGGGTCAGTAGAACTGGAACTGTGGAGACCCTAAGAAAAATTTTTTTTTTTTTTTTTTGGATAGAGACATTCTTCTCACTCCAAGTGGGAGTTCTGTTCCCCAGCACAGGGACTGATAGTTTGTAGAGGGTCCAGGAGGGAGTTTCAGTTTTCAGAGTCTACGAGGAGGCTCTTGGGGGTGTCAATCACAACACCTCGGTGCTCTGGTGCAGTCTAGATTGGATCGCACATGTGCACACAGCCTGTTTCAACTAGCCCTGCAGAGAAATCGCTCTCCCAGTGCTGATAATGCTGTCATCACAGCCTCCTCATGTTACATCTGCTACCCAGCCAAATTTACACAACGCAGCCAGAAATAGGAGAAAGAAATGTGGTAGAACCTGAATAAGCTGAAACTTGCAGATATGTGGGCCTCCTTCTCTGGCCTGGAGTCTGGACAGATGTGAAAACTGCCAAACGTAGAGTTAATGATTACCTAAATAGAGAATGAACTAAAGTTCTCCTTTATTGTATCTTTAAAAAAAAAGTATAGTATTAAATAAAATAACTGTATAAATAAAGAGATAGTTAAACCTACTCAATATGTGTTCAACAGTACTTCTGTGAACCCAGTCTTGAGTTAGGATAAACAGAGTTCATGTGTGCAATATAAATGAAAGAAGAGGTAGGGACCTGAAAGTGTTAAAAACTGTTTAAGTGTTAGGGGAAATAAAATGTCCATTCATAAAGCAACTGGAGAATAAGTCAGTAACATAAACTATAAGACAGTAGATCAGGGAATGTCTGTGTTTTAAGCGGTAAGAATTTAGTATATATAAAAGATCACTAAAGCTGGAACCTAACCATGTTGAACATGGATATTTACAGGTAATTTTGGGCATATTCATCCTCATTCATACATAGGAAATTAAAAAGTTAATAAATTAATTACAAATATTTAAGTCTTTTAATTCTTAAATCTATTCATTAACACAGGTTTGGGGATGGAGTTTTCCTAGAAGTACTTTGTTGGCTCTTAGTTTGTGCTAATAATGATGTGATGATTGAAAATACCAAAACTTTATTTGAAAATTTTATGTAATTCATATTTTACTATAATTCAGAACATTCTTCCTCATCCTCCTCCAACTGGTCTATACTTATGTGGTTTTGTTTTTATGAATCCTCCCAGATCTTGGGATTTCTAGAAATACAACCTAGTGCCCAGATTTCTAGAGACACAACCACTCAAGAATGATAAAAATATAACTATAAATAATGCAAGGAAGAAATACCAAAATGAAAATGCTTTGTTCCTTCCTCCCTTCTTTCCTTCTATTTACCTTTCCAGCCTTTCCATCCTTCCTTTCCTTCTTTCTTCTTTCCTTCCACCCTTCCATCCATCCTATAAATACTCAAAGCCTACCATATATAAAAGAGCTGAGAAGATAGACATGGCCTCTGTTCTCAGGGCACTTATAGTTGCATGACTATTAGAGGGGTCCAGAAAAATCTGAAAAGATTAAAAACATCTTCGAGATTTCCTAGGACATGGAATACACACATACCCTGGGCCTCTTCCTTTTGTGCTAGAGTCTGGGCAGATATAAAAACAGCCAACTTCAAGAGCACCAGGCTGTACTCCAGAGTTCACAGTGGAAAAATTTGGTGTGACAATGATGGACAAGTCATGCTGATGCCAGGAGACCTGGACTCAATTCCAAATTTCCAGAATGAGTGATTGTATAAAAAGGCTTAGTGACACCCTGGCACATACTAAGTGCTCATTTAAAAATGTCATATTTTTGTCTGATTTTGTTTGGCAAATTTGTATGGTTATTGATACTAGCTTTTTTTTTTCATCTTTTTTTTCTGTGGCATATGGAAGTTCCCAGGATAGGGGTCAAATTGAAGCTGCAGCTGCTAGCCTACACCACAGCTCATGGCAACACCAGATCCTTAACCCACTGAGTGGGTCTAGGGATTGAACCCGCCTCCTCATGGATACTAGTCGGTTTTGCTACCACTGAGCCACAATGGGTACTCCACTATTAGCTTTATAAAAATACTATTACAAAAGTAATAGTAATATTCAAGATGGTGGTCAGCTTGTAGCTCTTCCAGACATTCACAAACAGAGCCATTCTTTGTGTGACCTGTAAAAAGACAAGTGCTGGGCATGATAATTCATATACTCCCCAGATGGTTTGACTTCTTAGAAAATTAATGACAATGATGGAAACCAGCAAAACATAATCAGCAAGTGCCCCCATACTTCAAAGTTTTTGGTTTTTTAGATCTTAGTTTTAGTATTTTAGTACATCCCCTTCTGTGTATGGGAAGAAGTCCAGATTCCTTTCAATTTGGGACTTTAGAAAAGTAGCCAAAATGCCATTTAGATGAACAGTTTTCTCCCATTTAAATCTAAGGAGTTATAAAATGTTCTTCTTTCTCTCTACAAACAGTTTTCCAAAGCCCTTCCCAGGAAATGGATGAATACCTGGTCCTAGCACAAAAGACGATTTGGCTTCTGAAATGACCTTAGTTCTTTGACAGAACAATAAATACAGGTTTCCCATTGTCTAAGACCTGGACCTTTCCATAGGAGAGAAGCCTGAACTCTGATCCTATCACCAGGACGTTACCTTGGAAAGTTCTGAGAGCTCAAGATGGAAGGGAAAGGAAATTTTACTCAGGGTATCCGGCTCGTCTTGAACCAAAAGCTTGGCATTCTTGAGCCTGACGCAGATCCATATTTTCAAGCTTTCTTGGCACTCAACTATGCATTGCTAGTTGGTACACAGCTCCATGCCCCAGAGGCACTGAAAAAGTCCTCCATTCGAGAAAGCTTTGATAAGTTTTAGAAGCGTCTCCTCAGTCTCAGGTCTAAAACTTTTCCCTTTCTTTACTTTCTCCTTCCTTAACGAGCTCACTTGATGTTGAAAACTATTACCTCAAGGTAGTTTGGGAGCATGGCTGATCAGCTGACTTTTACAGGTTGGAACTGTGAGGGGTCAAGAGGCCATGTGCCTTGTCCATAAATGGCTGGTGAGTGTCTTGAACATAATCAATAGCCTCACATTCCCAGGCCTCTAGACTTCCTGAAGCAAACCTGGTGTGGCATCTCAGGCACATTTTTTCCTACCATTCCTGATGAAAAAACAAATACTAGTTTTCACTAGAGCAATGTTTCCCACGCCCGACTGCACATCAGGATCACATGAAGAGACTTATTTAACGTGCAGAGTCTCAGCCTCTACCTTGCCAGGGATTTCAAGTAAGGGTAGGATAGGAAATCTATATTTTTTAGCAAGCCTCCCAGGTGATTCTAACACAACCAGCACAGTGCCTCTTCAAGAACTGGCCTTAATAAAGAGTAGCATGAAGCTGCTTTCTCCTTCCAGGACTGAGTGGTCCAGTTCCTCAGGCCTTCTAACAGTCATTTACTGTCAAGTGCTGGAGAGCTGGAATGAGTCATTGCTTTCATCAGAAAGGCTGATCAGCACAGTGAAAAGCGGCATACACCATAGGGCGGGAGGCCTGTTGTTCAGTTCAACTGTGATTTAGCTCAAGTGGAGGCCTTTTGCAGGCTCGGGGGCCCTGGGTAGGTCACTCAACCACTTCTGGAGCTCAGGAGCTTCACCTGTCAAATCAGGTTAATGTCACCAGACCCTGATGAATGGTGAAGGAGGCAATACCTTTAGGGCTCTCCACAAGAGAATGGAAAATCTCTTATTCTTCTTGAAAGGCAAATGACAGACAAATATAACAGCGAGAGACTTAAAATTCCCTTGTAGTCCAGCCTACATGTTGCAATCAGCTGAAGAGTCTGAAAGCAAAGCTTGCTGGAAAGTGGCTGCAAGCAGACCTCCCTCCTGTGCGGACAGTGGTTTCCTATTTCCAGTTGAGTCAATTCCCAGCATCTAAGCTAGGCATGCAAAGGGCTTCAAAAATGAGTCCCTCCCCATTGGTATTTCCAATACTGTTTCTTGATACTCCCTCATCTATGCTACCCTAGACATCAGAGATTACTGAACTTCAGCCCAGGAGCCAAATTTGTACTATTTTTGTAAGTAAAATTTTACTGGCATAGAGCAATACTCATTTGTTCATGTATTGTCCATGGCTGCTTTTGTGTTGCAATGGCAGAAATGAGTAACTGTGAAAGACTTCACATACAAAGCCTAAAATACTATCTGGCCGCTACAGAAAAAGTCTGTCAATCCCTGGTATAGACTGAAAAGTCTTTTAGCCATGACCCACATTAAACACATTTTACAGTGAGACCTAGTATACGCATAGATACCTGAGTGCATATTTATATATACGTATTTCTCAAAATAGCATGTACCTTTACTAAATGCAATGCATTCTGATAGTTTCTAGTCTATTACATTTTCTTAAAAAGCTATTCATGGGTACACCAATCTCATGACCCTAAATTAGTCTTGATGCATACTTCTCTAGAGAAACTGAACAACCAGCTCCCTATGGTAAATGTCTCCTGCTCTCCCACTTCTATTCCTTTCCTGACATTGCTCCTTCTATCTGACAAGGCCCTGTCTTTTCATCTCTATGTGTGCAAATCCTTCCCATTCTTTAAGAACTATGCAACTTCCATCTCTTCCAGGAAGCCTGCTTTGAACTTCCAGTTCCAAACCACTCTCTCCTTTTTTCATCTCCCATAGCATTTTTTCTTTTTCTCTATTGTAGAACTTTAAAGATTCTTCTTTGTAGAAAACTGATTTGTACGTCTATGTACCCTGAAGATCTTGAGTTTCTTAAGGGTATAGTCTTAAGAATTTTGTATTCTACACACCACCCAATACAGTACCTTGCACTCCGTAAGTTCTAAATATATGTTTATTAAGTTGAAGTCAGAAAATATTTGTTATTAAGCATATAATATGGTTTATTATATAATATATAATATTTTATCCTTTAATTTTAAATTTATGATATATTGTAACAACTCAATAAATTTGATATACTGTAACAACTCAATAAATGTTTATAAAGACAGACAGACTGAGGGGGCAGGGGATAACCTGGACTGACCAGTTTCTGTTCCAGTTGTGAGACTCGTGCAATTTTAATAACCAGTAGGCATAATCGTTATTTGATTTTTTAAAAATCACAGTCACTGGTTTAGTCACATAGAACACCAAAAAAGACATGCAGAAAAACTACTTTTTTTCAGCAGATAAAAGCAGAATAAAAGCAGATAAAAGCAGAAAAACTACTTTTTTTCAGCAGATAAAAGCATAACAGTTTCAGCTGTCCTAAGCAGACTTGCCATCTGCTATGTTCTGAGATCAAACAGCAATAATTAAGAGATCTTGATATAGTTTCTCTTTTTCCAAGGAGTCAAAGATGGCTGGCAATACTTTTGTGCCATATATGATAATGCTATTACAGTAACTGATTTTGGAAAAAGGAGAAAAGTTTCCATAAGAAAATTCCTTCAAGAACCTCAACATAGTCTGTAATGCTATCATTATGACGATTAGAGTGGTTTTACTATAGTTTGCTTAAGCGTGACCAAATAAGGCTGATTCCTAGGAATTCAAAGATGGTTTGATACTAGCAAATCAACCATGATATTTCATTACATTCATATAATAAAGTAGAAAAAAGCATTAATACATGACTTGATTCTGACAGGGAACCTCCTAACAGATTCTAAGTAACATAAGAATAGGGACAAAATACTTAAGCATGACAACCAATTTTACCAATATCAAAAAGCAGTCATTAAGGAGTTCCCATTGTGGCACAGCGGAAACGAATCCAACCAGGAACCATGAGGTTGCAGGTTCAATCCCTGGCCTCGCTCAGTGGGTTAAGGATCTTGCGTTGCCATGAGCTGTGGTGTAGGTTGCAGATGTGGCTCAGATTTGTCATGGCTGTGGCTGTGGTATAGGCCAGCAGCTGTAATTCCAATTAGACCCCTAGCCTGGGAACCTCCATATGCCATGGGTGTGGCCCTAAAAAAAAAAAGAGCAATCATTAAAATAGATGGTAAAATACTTAATTTCCTGTTAAAATCATGAACTGTTACAAATGTTACTTAACATTATTTTGAATACTGTAGCTAAAGCAATAAGTTAAGAATAGGAAATAAAATTTCTAAACATTAGAAAACGTAAAAATCTTTTAATCATAAATGATATGACTGTACACCTAAAAAATACCAAGAACATGTAAACTTTTTAGAAAATAAAATGCCATAATTTATAGTGGAATCTGTTAAGGGAGTTCCACACCAGAGAAAAGGCCTATTAATCCATAGCTTCTCTTTGTATAATCATTAAACAAATTAGAAAGGAAAATGAAGACATCGGCATTAAAATCAAAACTGTTAAAAGCTCTACAAGACATAAGACTCAATTTCTTCAATGAATAAACCAAAAGAGAAATTTTAGAGGGGAGAAATTCATATTAAAAGAGACAAGACATATCAACCAGTTATGATATAAGATCTTTCGGATTTTAATTGTAAAAATCTATTAACATGGAGGAATGTTAAGAACAGGAGAAATTATGGAGTTCCCATCATGGCACAGCAGAAACAAATCTGACTAGGAATCATGAGGTTGCGGGTTCAATCCCCGGCATTGCTCAGAGGGTTAAGGATCCGGCGTTGCCATGAGCTGTGGGGTAGGTTCCAGATGCAGCTCGGATCCCGTGTTGCTGTTGCTGTGGCGTGGGCCAGTAGCTGTAGCTCCGAATAGACCCCTAGTCGGGGAACCTCCATATGCCACAGGTGCGGCCCTAAAAAAAAAAAAACCGAAAGACAAAAAGCCAAAAAAAAAAAAAGGAGAGAGAGAGAATAGGAGAAATTATTAAGATATTACTTTTGAGGTTCCATTTCTGCACTTCTCTTTAGGATATGGAGATGTACAAGAGAATGTTACCCCCATTTCAGTAATAAGAAAAGGCCAGAAAACCTATAGAGTCATAATTTTTTAACCGATTAGAGATTGGAGGTCACAGGCAATAAAGTAAATTCGAGCATCTCAAGCCCCTTCAAGGAAAGACAGGACACAAAACCACCTCATCTTTGGCAGAGAACAGGAAAAAGAGGATGTCTCCATACAAGTAAATAATAAAAGTCACATAAAAGAGTTTTAAAAATTCTTAAAGGCCAAGTACGGCCTATCACATTAGTTAAAAATCCTCAGAGTCCCAGATACAAGGGGCACACTTCCAAATTCTTTCCCATAGTTTCACTGAGTACTTATAAGAAAGATTGGAAAAAGACAGCGAAGAGAGAGAGAGACTTGGTGGTGCTGGCATGCAGGCGATGGTCAACTCCTGCCAAAAGATAAGCATGAAACTCTTCCAGTTCCCCAAATCTTTCTTTAATAGGAAACAAATGCTTTAAGCTCCTGGATGACTAAGCTGCAAACTTTATTATGCCTCGAACCCAGGCAAAGATTCACTGCTACTGAAACAGGGGTTGAAGTAAAAACGCCCTGCCCCTGGAGAAAGGGTGGGAAACCTTGGTTCCAGAATCCTACACCGATACTAAGTACAGGTCTGCTGCCACTAGAGAAGGGTCCACAGAGGTCTATTTTGCGTCATACATGCAATAACTGCTAAAAGCTGTGAATGAAACACAGCACTGAAAAATCTCCTCCATCACCCATTCTCACTTTTAGTACACGGCAAAAATATCCTGCTTTTGGAAGAAAAAAATCTTGTATTAAAGATTATAACAGACACAAGAAAATCTAAGCCCAACTCAACTCCTGATTATATTTAAGATTAACCTTATACACCAATGCCCTGATGGAAGAAGAGGTATGCCCATTTCTATGTATAAATATTATTTACCTGAGTCTCTACTGTTCTCATATGCATTCCACCCAGCATTCAATGAAAAATTATGAGATATACAAAAAGTAAGAAAGAGTAAACCATTGCTTTATCAAGAGACAAAGCAATCAAGAGAATCAGGGTCAGAAAAGAACCAGATGTTGGAACAATCAGACAAAAAGTTTATAATAACTATGTTTAGTAAGTTAAATGATCTACCAGAAAAAATCAACAGACAGAAATACAGCAGGAAGTTCATCAAAGAGATGAAAATTACTTAAAAAGAGTCAAAGAAAAACTAGAAATAAAAAACAGTATCGAAGACGAAGAAATCCTTCACTGGGCTTAGCAAAAGATTGGACACAGCTCAGGAAAGAATCAGTAATATGCCAATAGAGACGATCTAAACTGAAACACAAAAAAGGTAAAAGAGTAAATAAAACCAAATAGTGCATGTAAAAGCTCTGAGATAACATATGGTCACAAATTATCTAACATATGAGTAAGTAGAGTCTCAGAGATGAGAGAATGCAGAAGAGATATATTTGAAAAGATAATGGCTGAGAATTTTCTAAAATTAATGAAATAACAGATCCAAGAATCCCAAAGAATCCCAAGCAGGATTAAAAAATACATGTACAGAGATATATTATGATTAAACTGTTAAAAACAAAAAGAAAATAATGAAATTAGCCAGAGGTGGAAGGTAGGGGAAATTTAAATACAGAACAATAGCAGTAAGAACTAGAGCCAACTTTTTGGAAACTATGCAGGACAGAGCACAATAGAGTGACATCTTTAAAATACCAAAAGAAGAATGCATATAAATGTATAACTGGGTCATTTTTGCTGTATGGCAGAAATTGACAGAACACTGTAAATCAACTATAATAAAATTTTTTTTAAAAATACTGAAAGAAGAAATCATTTTTTAACTTATAGGTGAGATAATGGTACTATGGTCATATATATATAAGTATTTATATATGTATATACATATATATACACACATATACACAAAAAATATATATGTATTGTTTTTCCTCAGTAGCTCTTTTTTTTTTTTTTTTTTTGTCTTTTGTCATTTTAGGGCCACACCCGTGGCACATGGAGGCTCCCAGGTTAGGAGTCTAATTGGAGCTACAGCTGCAGGCCTACGCCACAGCCACAGCAACACCAGATCCAAGTCACGTCTGCGATCTACACCACAGCCCACGGCCGGATCCTCAACCCACTGAGTGAGGCCAGGGATCGAACCAGCAACCTCATGGTTCCCAGTCGGATTCGCCAATCACTGAGCCACGAAGGGAACTCCTCCTCAGTAGCTCTTATACTTAAAGATTCACACTAGGGATTGCTTCGCAACAATGAGGGAGGAGGCTCCTCTTGTGAATGAGAGTAGAGATAAAGTAAGATTGACCATTAGTTGATGACAGTTAAAACTAGGTGATAAGCACATGGGAATTTGATATATTCCCCCATATATATATATATATATATATTATATTAACATTACCAATGATATATGTATATATTTAATTTTCATACTAGAACTTTGTTGAAAGAATGAAGAAGAAATGGGCAGAAGATATAGCACATATCCTACTAGGTTTCTCTGATTTTTTTTTCTTTCTAACTCTTCCTCCAGCCTTTGATTCACAGTGGGCTCTCAGGTCCCCTAACTGGGATCACGGAGCGTACAGCCACCCTCTCCAGCAACACCAACCCCACAACGCCTACCAGTGCCAAAGCTCTCCTCTCCACACAGAGAGCACCGGCCCGAGTCCATCAGGTTTGAGAAGAATCTCCATCCAGCTGGGGTCTCATACACTGGGACCTTCATTGATTTGGCCACTCTGAAAAATGAAATTCGAGGCAATAGTCAATTCATAGGTCTCCTTTCCTTTTTTTTTTTTTTCCTTAGCACATAAGGAAGTCTTTAGGATGTATTAAAGCCATAACTAGATTTTAGAACATCCTGAACGGTGTGGACAGTTTTCAAGATGTCAAGTTATGAAGCAGAGAATGATAAATAGCCTACATCAAGAGTACTCAATTTTGTTTTCCCCATAACATAGAAAATATTAAGTTCATATGTAGACTATTCTTGCATGTATGTTTCCCTCCTTTCTCCCTATCTCTCTCTCTCTATGTGTGTGTGTGTGTGTGTGTGTGTGTGTGTGTGTGTACATATATATTTATATTTCTTTATCTTTGTGGTAAGATCCTAATGGGGATCTCAGACTCCAAATTAAGGTGGTATTTGGGTGCACTCACTTTGGAATGTTGTTTGACAGTATCTACTTAAGATATCCTACAAACCAGGATTTCAACTCGGAAATTATGAATGACATTCAGTAGACACCGTGGTGTCCTCCTCTGCTTCACCCCTCAACACACACACACGCGCACACACACACACACACACACACTTTAGGACTTTTAAGGCTGGGGCATTTATTCCACCAGCTACTAGGAATGTTGATGGCTGACAGCTCACAGATGTGGTCCCCATTCTCTGCCAAAGGATGTCTCATACAAAATTATGCTCCCTTCCTGGTGTCAATCTACATCCAATGACTGGCAAATTGGGGATCTATAAAGGCATGGCCTCCCTGCTCCTACTTGGCACAATTCTGTAGGGCCATTTCAGCTCCAGAGCTCACCACAGGTTGGCTGAGGCTTTTGTTATGACTGCATTGCAGTCCAAATTCTCCCTCTGTCCAGTCTTTCTTCCTCCCTACCCATAGGGAGTTTCCTCTTGAAGGAAACTTCTACCTTGACAGCAGAAAGGAATAAAGTCCCTGCAAGCAAATGTCTCTCAGAGCTGCTTCCTGGGGAACCCAGGGGGATATTATTCAACAGGGTATGTCTGCAAGAACTTACAAAAATGATCAGAGAGTCAGAATTGGTAATAACTGAAACAACTCAAATGTCCATCAAAGTAGAATGGGCAAATAAATGATTTCCAATATACAATGCAACAGCATATATTTCATTAAACTACTGTTACATGCAACAACATGAATGAATCTGACAAACATAACTTCAGGGAAAAGAAACAGGGAGTTCCCTTTGTGGCTCAGCGGTAACGAACCTGACTAGTGCCATGAGGATGCGGGTTCAATCTCTGGCCTTGCTCAGTGGGTTAAGGATCTGGTGTTGCCATGAGCTGTGGTGTAGGTCACATCCATGGCTTGGAATCCACGTTGCTTTGCCTGTGGTGTAGGCCAGCAGCTGCAGCTCTGATTAGACCCCTAGCCTAGGAACTTCCATATGCTGCAAGTGCAGCCCTAAAAAAAAAAAAAAAGAGAGAGAGAGAGAGAGAGACCAAAAAAAAAGGAAGAAGAAGAAAGAAACTGATAAAAAAGGAATAAATACTATATGGTTCCATTTAGACAAAATTCAAAATCAGCTAAAACTAACCTATATTGTCAAAATTCAGGCTCAGAGGACCGAATAGGTCAAGAGTTTTGTTCAAGGTCTCCCCGAGGTAAGAGACAAAGCTAGAATTTAGACCTATGTCTGCTTAATTTCTGCTCATGTTTCATTCCACTATGCCATGCTGTCTCTCCAAATGTTCTAGTGCTTCAAGACATGCCTAGATCCCAAAGCATGCTGGGGAATGAGCTGCTACCACAGACACTGGCTTTAAGAGTTTCACCTTTCCCACATGAAAACAACAAAAGAGAAAAATACCAAATGCCTGTCACCAGCCAGGTTTGGTTCTTTGAAGACTCTAAGTGCAGAAGGTGACGATGGAGAGGAACCAGTGAAAGTGTCTTGGTAAAGAAGGGGAAAGGGAAGAGGAAGCGGAAGAAGGAAGAAGGAGGAGGAGAGGAAGAAGAAGAAAGAAGGAGAAAAAGAAGACATGTACAACAAAGGACACAATGTAATAACAATTTCTTTAGGTTCGTTTTGTGGCCAGCTAGTAGAAAAAAATACCTAGAAACTCTTGCCACAGGAAAGTGAACACTTCTCTTTCCATGAAAGCCAAATATAATTAACATGCTTGGGATCTTGTAAAAGAGCATGCTAAGTCTCTTTTAAGTTAGCTTTGAAAAGAAGCACCTTAATGCTATCAAATTGACTTGTGATGATTTTTGTACACCTATAATTGTAATAAAATTCATTAAGAAAAAAATTGCTGAACTTCTAGATAAAAAGAAAAGAAGCACCTTTTGGATGCTTGGGTGTTACATAGAAGTTCTGTTTCCCTTTTTTTTTTTTTTTTCAATAGTCTAAATAAGATATACAACCATGCATAAGCCCTGGTAGGAATAATGAAACAAATCCTCCCCAAAGTGTAGAACAAAGGTAAATTTTCAGAGCCATTAATTTGATGGTCAGAAGCTCAAGGAAGGAGAAATCACTCATACAGAAGCTTCTGAGGGCAGAACAAAGTACAGCCTGGGTCAAAATTAATTTAACTAAAATGACTGCATATGATTACCAAGTAGAATGAGTAACATGGGGCAGAGGTGAGGGTAAGAGAAAGGCTACAGGGTGTGGGGATATATATTCTCTGGCCAAAACATTCTTGTTGGTTCAAAGCCAAGTTGGCAGATCTAAAGGGAGGGGAAAGGATTTCCCCAGCTCCCACCCTTCTCAATTTATCACTGTCAGCAGGTCATCAGGCTAAAGGCTGAGGCTGGATTTTTAAAGGACCGGATATGAGCCAGTTGCAGCTACACAAGCTAAGATAACAATATGGGTAATTAAATTCCAGGATCCCGAGCATAAGTTGATTTTATCCTAGAGTCAGAAAGGAATTCCCCTCCCTTCTCCTCCTACTAAACTTGGGATCCATCCCAACCACAGCATTCAGCAGGTGCCATGCTCCAGACTGGTTTTTGGCTGGAGTCCCCAGGGCAGCCTCTGAAATCCTCTGGTACAAAAGCTGTAAGTGAAGCTGCTCTTGCTGAGGGTCTGTACCCTCTCCTTGACTACTGCCACCATGTGTTAGAGACAAACATAGCTCACTTTCTAAGACCAGCCTAGGAAGGAGAAGAAAGAAAATGAATCTTGGCCACAGTTTTTCTGCAAATGGGAGTGAGCCCTGGGTAGCCAAACACACACACACACACACACACACACACACACACACACACACACACACAAACACACTCACGCACGAAGGTGAATACAATCTTATCAGTGTGGATTTTAAAACCTCTAAAAATATGGCTTCATGTTGAATTAGCCTGAACCTATCTTTCCAACACTTTCTCCCATGTTATTCCCCACATGCTCGAAAAAAAAAAAAAATTTGAACCATCTCTTATTTTCTAAATATGCATTTGTGTTGTTGCTGTTGTTAATTTCTGAGCTCTTCTTCATGTTTCTCTTATTACCTGGATTACTCCTCCTTTCCAGTCTCTCTCAAAATACTTCATGTTGCTTCAAAACCTATCTTAAATGCTCTGCCAACATGAAGCCTGTGGCAAAGGCTGTTAGGTGGTCAACAATCACACCTGTGTTTTTGGACGCACAGCTGGACCACCTCTCTCAAGTTTCGCTGTGGCCACATGTGGAGTAGCCAATGGAACTTGAGCAGAAATGTTGAATACTTTTTTCCAATCTGGCTTATAAGACTTTCCCTCTTTATAAACAAATGGGACCTAATCAAACCTACAAGCTTTTGCACAGCAAAGGAAACCATAGACAAAACAAAAGGGAATCTATGGAATGGAAAGAAATATTAGCAAATTATGCAACTGACAAGTGCTTGATTTCCAAAATATATAAACTGTCCATATGACTCAATATCAAAAAAATAAACCACCCAGTCAAAAAATGAGCAAAAGCCCTAAACAGACATTTCTCCAAAGAAGACTTATAGATGGCCTATAGGCATATGAAAAGATGCTCATTATCACTAATTATTAGAAAAATGCCAGTCAAAACCACAATGAAAAACCTCAACCAAGCTACAATGAAAACTACAATAAAAACCTCTCACTAGTCAGAATGTCCATCATTAAAGAGTCTACAAATAATAAATGCTGGAGAGGATGTGGAGAAAAAGTAACCTTCTTATACTGTTGGTGGGAATGTAAGTTGGTGTGCAGGCACTATGGAAAACAGCATGGAGTTTCCTCAAACAATTAAAAATAGAACTACCATATGATCCAGCAATCCCACTCCTGGCCATATACTCAGACAAAGCTCTAATTTGAAAAGATCATGCACCCTTATGTTCACAGCAGCACTGTTCACAATAGTGAATAGCCAAGACATATGAAAAAAACTAAAAATGTCCACCAGATGGATGGATTAAGAAGATGTGGTACATGTATACAATGGAATACTATTCAACCATAACAAAGCACAAAATAATGCCATTTGTAGCAACATGAATGCAACTAGAGATCATCATATTAAGTGAAATAAATCAGAAAGAGAAAGACCAATGCCATATGACATCACTTTTATGTGGAATCTAAAATATGGCACAAATGAACCTATCTACAAAACAGAAACAGATTCTCAGACATGGAGAACAGACTTGTGATTGCCAATGGGGAAGGGTGGAAGGCAAGAGAAGGACTGGAAGTTTGGGATTAGCAAAGGCATATTATTATATAAAGGATGGATAAACAATACTGTCCTACTGTACAGCATAGGGAATATACTCAGTATCCTGTGATAAACCTTAACGGAAAATAATATGAAAAAGAATATCACTGAATCACTTTGCTGTACATGAGAAACTAACAAAACATTGTAAACCAACTATACTTCAGTAAAACTTAAAAAAAAAAAAAAACTTCCCATCCTCCATGATCTCTCTCCTTTGTCACTTTAATGAGGACAAGCCCAGCAATTCTAGAAACTACATGTCAGAGATGGTTAGTCTCCCAGATGGAAGGATCTGGATCTCTGAATCACCATGTGGAGCAGAATTAATCACCAGTCAGAAACACCTGTTTTTAACTTTTAATGATTGAGAAATACCTTTTGCTGTGTTTAAGTCACTGTACATTTGGGGATTAATTTTGTAGCAGCAGCTCCCATACTGTAACAAATACAAGTCTCTCTTCAATGCCATAATTGACCCAAAGTAACACTTCCTGCCCCTATACTTCCTCTCACTTGGGAGGGGGTCTTTCTGTTCACATTTTCAGTGTATATGCTGTTACCTCCTTAACACTTGCCCTCCACGCACAGACACAACTACCACCACCAATGTGCTAGAAGTTCCTTGAGGGCACGGACTGTGTCTTCCATACCTTCACAGTTCTTCTGTGTCCAGGATAACACAGTACCTTGTCAGACTTGCCCTCAATATGTTCTGTATGATTTCGGTTGACTAAGATCTATTACTTAAGGAATGTTGTTGAATAGCAAAGGGAAAATTGTCTCCATTTTATGGTCTCTTCTCATTGTAGTTTCTTTACACCATACTGAAATATAATTAAGTAATTTCTGCATGTTCCATTTAAATTAGTCATTTTAAGCAAAGAGAATTTCTCCAGGTATTAATTAGTGGGGACATCAGGATAAGACAAAAGCATTTCTTGAAGATAAAGGTCGGTCTCACAGGATTAGGGTAGTGACTATATGAGAATCAAAAGTCAGGGGAGCCGAAGGATGTTATTTCTATTTTACAAGTCTGGAGGTCACCTTACCCTCATGTGCTCCAACAAGATTCCAGAAACGAAAGCATCCTAAAAGATTCCTCAAAGCTCACTACATGGGGAGGTGCTAGCTTATCCATCTTTGTGCCTCCCACATCCAGCACAGTGCATGCCCATAGTAGGTATTAAAAGATGTTGACCTAATTATACAGCACTACATCATGGTATGCAATCATATTCTACTGGAATATCAATGGTTATTAATGACTCGCTTTTACCCTGCAAGAGAACAGCCAAATAAACAATGACTAATTATGTCAAGTACATGAGGCATAATCAGCTGCTCCTGGAATCTTTTTTTTTTAATGAATTTTATTACATGTAGAGTTGTACAATGATCATCACAACCCAGTTTTATAGCATTTCCATCCCAAACCCCTAGAGCATCCCCCCACCGCCCCCTGCTCCTGGAATCTTACCTTAAGAAAGTTGCAATAGGAGTTCCCGTCGTGGCTCAAGTGGTTAACGAATCCGACTAGGAACCATGAGGTTGCGGGTTTGATCCCTGGCATCGCTCAGTGGGTTAGTGATCCGGCTCGGATCCCGCGTTGCTGTGGCTGTGGCGTAGGCCGGCGGCTACAGCTCCTGTTAGACCCCTAGCCTGGGAACCTCCATATACTGCAGGTGCGGCCCTAGATAAGGCAAAAAGACAAAAAAAAGAGAAAGTTGCAAAAAATTTAAAGAGGACAAGATCCAGGTCCCTCTTCCTTTGGTTTATCTTCAAATGTGTACTTTCTTAAGAAAGAGCTTAGCAGCCCTCTTGGTTCTATTTCTACACATTGAACTCTCAGCCCCCCATCTTTTCTTGGCCACACCCACTGCATATGAAAGTTGCTGGGCCAGGGATCAAATCTACACCACAGCAGCAACCCCAAAGTGCTGCAGTGACAACAATTAACCCTCTGAGTCACAAAGAAACTCCTCTCAGCCCATTTTAAAAAGCCTCCAGGAGTTCCTGTTGTGGCACAGCATAAATGAATCTGACTAGGAGCCATGAGGTTGTGGGTTTGAACCCTGGCCTTGCTCAGTGGGTTAAGGAGCCAGTGTTGCCATGAACTGTGGTGTAGGTCGCAGATGCGGCTCTGATCCAGCGTTGCTGTGGCTGTGGCGTAGGTCGGCCACTGTAGCTCCGATTCGACCCCTAGCCTGGAAACATCCATATGCTGTGGGTGCAGTCCTAAAAAAAAGGCACACACACAAAATAAAAAAAAAATAAAAAAATTTTAAAAAGCCTCCATCTGCACAGGTTAGGAGACGATAGATATTTGCCTCACATATATCTAACAAAAGATTTATAGGTATTCTACATACAAAAACTCCTACAAATCAATAAAAAAGGCAATTAACTTTTAAAAAATAGGCAAAAACCTGGAATAGACTATTTACAAAAGAAGACAGTCAAATGACTGATTAGCATATGAAAAAATGCTGGAAAGAGTGGTATTGTCAAGTGCTGGTAAAGATTTGGAATTTCATGTACTGTTAAAGGAATGTAAGTCAGTACTGATTATGGTATATTTATTTATATGATATAGTTACACAAAAAGAATAGCACAGAACAAAGAAAATGAACAAACCAGCACTATATAGAACACTATGAACATAACATCTCATAAACATAACATCGACTAAAAGTAAGTCAGAGGAACATATACTGTGTGACTCCATTCACACAGAGTTCAAAAATAGGCTGATCATCTACATTGGTCTAGGCAATTATCTTTTAGATCTGACACCAAAACCACAGGCAACAATAGCAAACAAACAAGCAAATAAATAAGAAACGAGTGGGACTACATAAACTCAAAAATTACTGCCCAGCAAAGGAAACAATCCACAAAATGAAAACCTATGGATTGGGAGAAAATATCTGCAAACCCTATATCCAATAAGGCGTTAATATCCAAAATATATAAGGAATGCTTACAACTCAATAGCAGGAAGACAAAAAAAAAATATATATATATATATATAACAAACAATGCAATAAAAAAATGGGCAAGGGATAAAAACAGGAAAATAAATTTTTCTGAAGACATACAGATGACCAACAGATATATGAAAAGATGCTCAACATCACTAATCATCAGAAAAATGGCAATCAAAATCACACTGAGAAATCACTTCACACATATTAGAATGGCTGTCATCAAAAAGACAAGAGCTAAGAGCCAGTGTGGATATGGAGAAAAGGGAACCATTGTGCACTGTTGGTGGGAGTGTAAATTGGTACAGTCACCCTGGAAAATGGCATGGAGGGTCCTCAAAAAGTTAAAAAAGAACTATCATATGATCCAGCTCCACTTCTGGGTATTTATCCAAGGGAAATGAAAACAGGATCTCAAAAAGTTATCTGTACTTACACTTTCACTGCATCTTCATCTGCAATAGCCAACTTATGGAAACAACCTACGTGTCTGTCCATTGACAGATAAATGGATAAAGAAGATGTGGTATACAAATACGATGAATAAAAAAGAAGAAAATTCTGCCATTTGCAACAACTTGGATGAATCTGGAGGGCACTCTGCTGAGGGCATTCTGCTAAGTAAAATAAGTCAGAGAGAAACAAATACTGTAGAGTATCACTTATACCTGTAATCTAAAAAAAAAAAGAAAGAAAGGAAAAAAAAAAAAGACAAACTCATAGAAACAAAGAGTAGATGGGTGATTACCAGGGACTGAGGGTGTGGGGAAATGAAGAGATGTTGGTGAGAGGGTACAAATTTCCATTGATGAGTGACTAAGTTTTAAATATCTAACGTATGGCTTGGTAACTATAGTTATTAATATGTGTTGTACACTTGAAATTTACTGGGGGTAATTCTCACCAAAAAAATTTAACTATGTTTAAGGTGATGAATGAGTTAACTGACTTGTGATAATCATTTCACAATGTGTATGAGTATCAAATCATCATGTTGTACACTTTGAATATATTACAGCCTATTTGTTAATTATACCTCAATCAAGCTGGGAAAAAATAACCAGCAAAGCTAGTCACTGGTGACAGAAGTCAGAACAGAGGTTATCTCTGGGGAGGAGGGGGAGGCAGTGGTTGGAATGGGGATCAAGGGAGCTTCAGGAATGCTGTTCCGTTTTTTTGCTTTTTTTTTTTTTAGGGCCACACCCATGGCATATGGAGGTTCCCAGGCTAGGGCTCGAATCAGAGCTACAGCTGCCAGTCTACACCACAGCCACAGCAACGCAGGATCCGAGCCATGTCTGCAATCTACACCACAGCTCACAGCAAGGCCAGATCTTTAACCCACTGAGCGAGGGCAAGGACTGAACCCTCAACCTTATGATTACTAGCTGGATTCATTTCCACTGTGCCACAATGGGAATCCCTGTTCTGTTTCTTGATCTACAATGATTGTTACATGGGTATGTTCACTTTGTGAAAAGTGCTGGAGCTGTGTATGAGTTGTGCCTTTTAAAATATACATTATGCTTCAACTAAACATCTGTTTAAAAGCAAAAGTTCTCTGTAGTATTTATGACTGAGTACCTGTTTGAATTAACCATGTTTATGGCATCCCAAGAAACAAACTATTGAAGGTGGAGTTTAACGGCATTGGGGACATGCTGGTTAATGTCTAGGGGGACATGTAACAAAACTGCCCACAAGTTAATCCTTCAGTATTTTTACATCGATGAGTTCACTCTCAGATCCCTTCTTTGATATCTAGCACTGGTGACTGGAGCTGCTCTGAGGTAAAAGGTTTACGAGAGTTTGCACTTTAAAAGCATTTCTAAGGCAGCCTACTCGGCTGACAAACAAGAATCAAGCAGAGTTCGGTGAGGCTTTGTTTTCCAATACCAATCTCCAAGTCCACTCTTCGATTCATCTTTTGCATGAAGCAACCCACACTTTCAGGTGAAATAAATACAAAACATGAGGCTGTAACAGTAAGATAACCACAAACGTTTTCACCAAATATATATAGGCTTTAGCAGAGAGCTACTTGTTCCTGGGACCTGAAGAATCTCAGCCTGGTCTGCATCTCAAAACTTGCACATTAAAAAACACCTCCCTTGCCTGTCTTATCAGGGACGTCATAAGGACCAATGAGATGGTTTATAAAGAAAAAAAAAAGTCATCTACCCACTTCAAAATGTTCTACAGCATTACAACATTACTACTGTTCTAGGTATTAGATCTTTCACTTAACCTAAAGGGAAATGAACAGATCATTTAAAGAACATTTATAAGAAAAAGCAAGATATAACTGCATGCCTCAGGCTCTCTATAAAATTCTAGATTTTGGCCAGTTGTAAAACAAGCCCAGGGGCCTTTGCTGCTTTATCTAAAAGCTTCTGCTCTTTCATTTTAAGAGGTGCTCTGGGGGGGAGAAACAGGATCATTCCCAGTTAGATTTTAAATTTTGTTAGGAAACATAAGGCAGGCACATTTCTGAGCATCTTTTACTTAAAAGGCAAAAGCTGGCTTTGGGAAATTGACCAAAGATCCAAGAAAAAAAATACATAAAATTGAAGGACTCATAGGTTTGCTCTCTTAAGCTGGTAAATGATCTGGAACCCTAGGTCTGGGAATTAACAAGTGTCTGTATTTAGCATCTTGATGCTTGAGCACTTTGATGTAAACTGTTTCTGGTTCTAATTCTTTTCAAAGAAAAATTGTTGAGGGGTTAGGGCTGGCAAATTTTAAGCCCCAAGGCTTCCAGTTAAGCTGAGCAAGGGACGACTATCAGCTGTCCTTCAGATTCCCATGAGATTGCTCTCAGGAGACAGCAGTGAATCAACTTATCATTTTGTTTGGCTTTGAATTTTAAAGTGTGTTGACACTTTATTGAAGCTGCGTCTCCAACCTACACCACAGCTCACGGCAACTCCAGATCATTAATCCACTGAGCGAGGCCAGGGATCGAACCTGCAACCTCATGGTTCCTAGTCGGATTCGTTAGCCATTGAGCCATGACGGGAACTCCTGAAGCTTTTTTTTAAAAGCCTGTATAATACCTTTGGAAGATTTAGAATCGCTTCCTTTGCTCCTATAGACAAAAAGTAGTAAATATGAACTGACATGACAGCTCTAACCCAGGAGATAACACATTTCACTAAACAGAGCTTCTCTTTGTTTTCCTTTTTTGGCCATGTCCCCAACATATGGAAGTTCCTGGGCCAGGAATCAAACCCATGACACAGAACGACCTGAGCCACAGCAGTGACAACTGCCTTAACATGCTGAGCTACATGAGAACTCAAAAGTTTCTCTTTTTTAAAACCCCTTCTGCATTTCCTCTTCCGGATTCCCTTAGCATCTCTTCCTAGATGGGGACTACAAAATCTTACTGAGCTTGTGTTGTAAAACAGGACAGAAGGGATGCCTGGACCTAGAACAGTAAAAAAAATAGACAGCACCTATACACGGATACTAATTTTAAAGAAAGAACAAAACGCAGAGAAAACAAGTCTTTGCGTAATGCTGCATCACCATTCTATGGGTAATGCCATGAGCAGAGGTAAACACTGAAATATTACGTCATTATCCATTTTCCCAAAGATCTGCAGCCTAATGTATGACCCAGGGTGCTGTTTCCCAGGAAGCCAGGTTGAATCATCAGCTGGCCACCTCTAAATGGCATCAAGAGACATAAAAACAGCCACCCCACCCGAAAGGTACTACACATTCTAGGCTGTGCTTACCCGCCTTCCAGAATGTCCATTCTTTTCTTTTAACTGCCACACCTGCAGCATATGGACATTCCAGAGCTAGGGGTCAAATTGGAGCTGCAGCTGAGGTGACAGTCACACAGCCACAGCAACACCAGATCTGAGACTCATCTGTGACCTATGCCACAGCTTGTGACCACACCAGATCCTTGATCCACTGAGCAAGGCCAGTGATTGAACCTACATCCTCACAGACACTAGGTCAGGCTCTTAACCTCTGAGCCACAACGGGAACCCCTAGGAGGTCCATTCTTAGTCAAGGTTGGATTCAGTTTTGCAGATAAGTATAATGAAAGCTCATGCCATGTTAATTCTGCCCTAACAATTTCTCTTTTTTAAAAGTTTTGATTTATGAGACACAGTTATGAGGAAAGAAACTACTGAAAAAGTTGATGTCCTTTTGTGGGAAGTGATGTTTACTGCACAAGGTAAAGCTGAGTGAATGAGAAAGGTAGGCAGACACAAACTGCCGTGGAATCAAGTTCAGATGCCCTTGCATGGACGAAAGGATGGATTCTGAATTCTGATTGCCTGAGTCCCTATCCAGCTCCACCCCTTCTTGGTTGGGTGACCTTAGCCAAGTTACTTAAACTCCATAAGCCCGGCTCTTTCAACTGTGCAATAGAGTAACAGTGAATCTCCTCATTCAGGGAGGACTCAATGGGGTGACCCTTGGGAATTCCCAAGCACCCAGAGCAGTCCACAGACAGCAGCAACAGCTCCTGGCTCTGGTACCTCCCCAGGGGCTGTTTCCTGCACTTTCCTTTATCCTCCTCGTATTTCAGTGGCGCCTCTTAAAGCATCACGTAGCTTCAGATCCTGGCACACCAGTTCACTTAGAGAGGGGTACTCTCTATGTCAGAGTCTCCAGAGGAATAGATGACACACAAGTTGAGTAATTTGAGAGGAGTCTAATACAGGAACTCTTTACACAGGTGTGGGCCATGGAGAAGGGAAGCACAACTGGCAGGACAGAACCCCCGGGGCGAGTAACATCAGGGCTGGCATCACCCCATCCCGAGACTCATTCCTGGACCCAGAAGCAGAGCTGGGTGGAGAGGGCTGCCCAGCAGGGGCCATGACCTTCAGAAGAGCCATGCTGCCAGCCCACAGAAACCCAACGGGGAGAAGAGTCAATTTCTGACCGTATTTTCCTCCATCTGTGGTACTGCAGTGCTCCCAACTGTCCAAACCCAACTGAAATCAGGAGGGAAGACGAGCCAGTCGATACCGTCCATAGAGATCACCTTGAAGGACAGTGTAGGGAGGTGGGGGAGGGGGTCTTGGAAGCAAATGGAAGATACCGAGCACATTCTTCATCCATCCCCCTAGACTCGGGCTACTTCCAATCGTCCAGGTTAATTAGTCCAGTCCCTTCTTTGTGCTGCCTCAGCAAACCCCACAAGTTACAACGCAGCACAGGGGTCTTGCATTAGACGCTGGGACAGTTGACTGCTTCTAACCTGTGAGTGCCTGGAGGAGAAGGGCTCTGACCACATACTTAATAGCATTTCTTAATTCCACGCAAGTATCGTGGGGTCTATCAGAACACAGACTTCTCCTAAATGGGTACAAACGTCATTTAGATTCCAGAACTAAGTCCTTCAAATACCACAAGCAAGTACATAAAACCACTGAAAGCTCAGGATAAAGTTAACTTATGGTGGATGAATTTCCAAATGGAATTACAGCCAAATAGTTGTCTGAAAAGATGGATAGCCTGACTTCCAAATAAGTGTATGTTAGTTTACCAAGTCCAGTACTGTCGGTTTATTGTGAAAAGGGAGATTATGATAAAACTGTTTTCTCTTTACCTTTGTGGGATTTCTCAGAATTAAATACTCATTTCAGTGTCAAACTTTCAAGAGAAGACAGGGTACCTATTCGTCACGTTTACAAGCAGCACCTCGTGGGGCTGATGTTTTGTGTAGCATGTCCTGGAGAACACTGCTTAAGACAAGGCAAGAAATGTAGTCTTTTATATGGCGGTGGCAGCGCTGTGCTTCGAAGGACTTTACTCCCACTGAACACTTCTTTTTCTTCTTCTTTTTTTTTGCTTTTTAGGGCCTCATTCGTGGCATATGGATGTTCCCAGGCTAAGGGTCCAATCGGAACTTGCACCTGCCGGCTTACACCACAGCCACAGCAATGTGGGATCCAAGTCTCGTCTGCGACCTATGCCTTAACCCATTGAGTGGGGCCTGGGATCGAACCCGCATCCTCACTGTTACTAGTCGGGTTCATTACCATTGAACCCCGATGGGAACTTCCCACTGAATACTTCTGAAGAGCAAGAGAGAAAGAACACACCAGTGGGTCTTAAGTCACCTCAAGGATTCTCAGGAAGATGCCTTTCCAGGAGAGCCTTGAGAGATGAGTTAAGCATGAAGGGCATATTCCAGGGAAGCAGATACCAGTCTTCCAGGAAACTCTGAGCTCAGCAGAGCGAGGCAGCCCAGGGGCCAGGCCAGCAGAGGAAGCTGACAGCAGGGCTCTTCTCTCTCTGCGTCTGGTCCTGGGGGTCAGTCCCTAGGGAGGCACCAAGGGAAGAGGTAGAAGACGGGGAAGCAGCTGTCTGCGTTCAGGGTGACCCAAGCAATGGGATGGACTCTCTCAGAGGACTTAGTCGTCTCTGGGGGACAGGACCAAAATAGGTTGGTGGGAACAGGCAGTTCCTGAAATTAATCGAAGAAGCAGAGCCTCCTCGGGGAATCGGAATGCCACTCGACTGCTCTGATCCCCTTCTCCGAGACTGAGGCACAGAACTGTTTCTCTGTGTGGAATCATTCCATGTTTTCGGACAATGCTGGGCCCTGACTGGGGACCCACAGAGGAGGGACAGGGTCGGGGGAGGACATGATGTCTTCTGGACATTGAGAACCACCAAAGGGGCACGGTCTTGTGTGGGAGTTCTTCTTGTGGCTCCGCAGGTTAATAACCCAACATCCTCTCCATGAGGATGCAGGTTCAATCCCTGGCCTCGCTCAGTGGGTTAAGGATCCGGTGTTGCCAGGGGCTGCTGTGTAGGTCACAGACGAGTCTCGGATCCCAGGTGGCTGTGGCTGTGGTACTGGCTGGCAGTTGCAGCTCTGATTTGATCCCTAGCCTGAGAAATCCCATATGCCACAGGTATGGCTCTAAAAAAAAAAAAATGAGATTCCCATTTCCCTCAGGGAGGGACAAGGCAGTAGGAGCACCACCCTTCGTATCAGCCCAGGAGCTGCAGCCCCAGCAGCGCCTTTGTGTTAAAGGTACTACATCATCTGTCTTCAAGACCCAATAATTTTCAGTTCTCAAAAAGTGTTGTAGCACACTGCTTTTCTTAGGAGAGAGTACTTAAATACCATCTGCTGAAACACTGTCATGATAAATATTTACTTGCAAGTGTCCTCAGTGTGACCACTGCCCCCTTGGGATGTAGGATCCTTACGCAGTATTCAGCCTGTGCAACTGGATGTTGCAGCTCTCCACCAGCTTCACTTGAATGTAGCCAGAGTAGAAGCTATGGCTCTCAAGTCCCTTAAACCTGTTCCTGGTGTAGCAGGGGTGGAGCACAGCCTTCCCAATAGTCATATGACTAAGGATGGACCCCAAAGCCTTTCACAGTCTTTGAACTGTTGAAGATACAGTTTTAAACGATATTTTATTTTCTTGGGCCGTAATACTTCTAATAGCATTCGGAAGTGATGAACTCTGTGAGTGTGCAAGTGTGAGGCCTCAACCCATGGCAAACTAAACATAATAAAAGACAACCACATCTCATGTAAAAATTGACTTTTTGCTTTAAAAGAATCTCGAAGGTATTCTTATAATTTTGTTTTTGAAATGAGGCTACAAGTCACTCATTTAATTAACAAGATTTCCCACCTATGCTGCACACTCTGGAATCCTTTCAAAATAAGAATATATATATTACAAATTATTTTCAAGTGTTATGATTACTTGGTTGCTAAATTTAATAATAAAGTGACAAGATGTTACATTTTTACACATTAAACTAGTTTAATATGTAATTTTCTTCATTTTGGAGCTAACAGAGTTGACCCTTGAACAATGCAGGCAGGTAGGGGCACCCAACACCTCTGCAGCTGGAAAACCCACGTGTAATTTTACAGTTGGCCCTCTGTATCCACTGTTTGGCATGCAGAGATTCAGTCAATCTCAGATTGTGTACCACTGCAGTACACATTTAGCAAGTGAAATCCTCCTAAAAGTGGATCCCTCCTATAAGTGGATCCGTGCAGTTCAAATCCACCTTGCTCAAGGGTCAACCTTAATTGTTTTAGGGTCTCTGTCTTTAAGTCAGTGAGTATCAAAGGCCCTAGGCAAGAGGTGGAAAATGTCAGTAGCGATTAAACGACTCAGGTACATGTGGCTAAGTGTGTGCATATATGTGTGTATGTGTGGGGTGTGGGCGTGGGTGTTGGGAAGGGAAGGTGGTGGAACCCTTGGGAGTTTCTTTGGTTATTTTTTGTTTTCTTTTTGACCTCGCACACAGCAGTGGAAGTTCCCAGGCTGGGGATCCAACCAGGGCCACAGCAGTGACAATGCTGGATCCCTAACCACCAGGCCACCAGGGAATTCCAGAACCTTGGGGAATTTCTTGCACAACAAGGTTTAAGGAGAATGCTTCATCTTTTCTTCCACTTTATCTCCACAATATTCTTCATATACCATACTTATTTTCAGCAGGTCCTACAAATATATTTCTGAACATTCCATCCCCAAATCCTCTCAGGCAGCTCCCATTTTTTCTGCCAGTATCCAGTGCAGTTAATTATGCCCATCTGGAAAGCAAAAAATGGATGCACGCAACCCCAGTACACTAACCTGGCACTAGGCTACTGACTGAGTTTCCTAGAAAAATCCCAAGGCAATGCTCCAAGGGTGAGAAAAAGATATGGATAGTCACTTACACTAGACTTTCTAGCTGGATAAAATATGACAGTTAGGGTTATTTTTTTTATCCTTCATGAAACCAAGTGTGCATATTCAACCCAATTAAAAGTAGCAAAATGACTTGATATAATGTAAACTTTTATAAACTTAGAGTAAGATGACATCTGTGGGGTACTCAGAACTTTTCAAGGTCTCACTTAGCACACAAGCTTGGAAAAGTTTCCCTCTTCTTTTGTCTAGCTGGTGGTGCTAATTTACTCAGTTTCACAGAACAGGCCACGTTTCCTACACTTTCTTTCTTTCTTTTTTTGTCTTTTTGCCTTTATCTAGAGCCGCACCTGCGGCATATGGAGGTTCCCAGGCTAGGGGTCTAACAGGAGCTGTAGCCGCCAGCCTTCACCACAGCCACAGCAATGCGGGCTCCGAGCCGCGTCTGCAACCCACACCACAGCTCACGGCAACGCCAGATCCTTAACCCACTGAGCGAGGCCAGGAATCGAACCCGCAACCTCATGGTTCTTAGTCGGATTCATTAACCACTGAGCCACGAAGGGAACTACTACACTTTCTTGATAATAACAATCATTGGGGGTACTTACTAATTCCTAGGCCCCTCCATGAGAATATCTTGAATTAGTAGGTCTTATTTAGGGCTTAGGTGTCTATACTTATAACAAGTAGTGGTTTTTTTGTTTGTTTGTTTGTTTGTTTTAAATGGCCACACCCAAGGCATATGAAAGTTTCCAGGCTAGGGGTTGAATTGAAGCCGTAACTGCCGACCTACACCACAGCCACAGCAATGCCAGATCCAAGCCATGTCTGTGACATATGCCATAGCTTGTGGCAATGCCAGATCCTTAACCCACTGAGAGAGACCAGGGATCAAACCCACATCCTCACAGAGTCTATGTCAGGTCCTTAACCCGATGAGCCACAAAGGGAACTCCTCAAGTAGTGTTTTTTATTTCTAGAAGACTCTTATTCTAAGAGGATTTATAAAGAAACTCTAAGATAAGACAAACTGTAGGTAAATGATAGTGACCAATTAACCTATGCAACAGTTTTAACATGTCAGTGTTAACAACAGTGTTAACGATGTCAAAATGTTAACAACCAAATTTTGATGCATGCATTGCACAATGCTTAAGAAGTGCTCAGAAGATATTACCTGATTGGGAATCCAGACTCAACTCGACCTTGAACATCAAGGGTTAGCCTAGATGTAAGCCTGTCGTGTGAGAATACAGATGATGGCAATCAAACCCTGGCAGGCTGAGGTTCGGCTCTCACCTCAACAGGGCGCTTTCCGCAAATGTGAACACAACAACCAGCCTCTCAGTCTGTTAAGTATGGTACTGTCTTTGAAATCTGACAAGCCTGGCCTCAAAGCACAGCTTTTGATTCTGTGACCCTCATTATTTGGGGTTGACCTCTAAGAAACTGGAATAACAATAATATCTGCTACCAAGAGGAGCTGGGTTTACTTCCCCACTCATTTCTCATGCAGTGTTCTAGGGAGCTCGTGCAGCAGAGCGGAACAAGCTTGGGCGTCTTGGGTGGACCAATCTGGGTTGAAATCCTGACTCCACCTTTTACTAACTTTCACAGGTTGTCACTGTATTTCTTTTTTTCCTTTTTTTGTCTTTTTCTTTTCTTCCTCTTTTTTTTTTTTTTTTTTTTTTGTCTTTTTACAGCTGCACCTGCCACATATGGAGGTTCCCAGACTAGGGGTCTAATCGGAGCTATTGCTGCAGGCCTACACCAGGGCCACAGCAATGCCAGATCTGAGCCATGTCTGCAACCTACAGCACAGCTCACAGCAACTCCAGATCGTTAACCTACTGAGCGATGCCAGGGATCGAACCCACAACCTCATGGTTGGTTCCTAGTCAGATTCGTTTCCGCTGTGCTACGACGGGAACTCCAAGTCACTGCATTTCTGTGAGTCTCATGTTCCCATAGGAAGAAATGAGGGCGGTCATGACACACAGTAAACAAGCCAGAAGAGCTGCATGATTTAGTAGGCAGGAATCCTCAGTTGGGGAACGTGGGTGTTCTGAAGGCTTCCAAGAAAAGCGACTCAGCCATTGGTGATGGCCTGCGAGGAAATGGGAACTGCCAGAGGGGTGGGACTCTGAGAGATGGCGTGTGGGATCAGGACTGGCCACCACCTCACTCCTACCCACTGTGGACTGGAACGGAGCGTTTCCTAGGAAGGTGCTGCATGTGAACTGAAAGGGCTATGACCTTGGGAGCCCCAGGACACTCCCAGCTGAGCTTGACATCAAGCAAAAGTCTGTCTTCCCTTGAAGAAATACTCCCCAGTTTTACCTTCCAGGGACTCCATAGGCTAATAGGTTTCAGATAAGCCACACTTTCTGCCCTCCCAGAACTCAGGGACACAGCTTCCCTCACTTGAGCTAGCTGACTTTTAAATGTTTTTAAGTTTCAGCTTCTGATCAGGTTCTCCAGACCCCCAGAGGTTCCTTGAAGGTGACACAATCAACACCGCCCCCCCCCCCATCCCACCAGGTGCTTCTTCTGCTATCCTGTAGCCCCGTGCAAGACATCGTTGTCATGGTCCATCTCTCCCAGCAGCTTCAGGAGGACAAGGGCTATGTCCTCTCTGAAGGCCAGCTCCTAGCACAGGGCCACATACTGAGCATGTATTGAGGGATATTGATTGATGGAAAAATGACCTCTGGGCTACATTCCTTTGTGTGTGTCTGTGTATGTGTGTGTGTGTGTGTCTTTTTAGGACTGAACCCATGGCATATGGAAGTTCCCAGGCTAGGGGTCCAACTGGAGCTGTAGCTGCCGGCCTACACCACAGCCACGGCAACGCCAGGTCTGAGCCACATCTGTGACCTACACCACAGCTCACAGCAACACTGGATTCTTAACCCACTAAGTGAGGTCAGGGATCAAAACCACATTTTCACGGGTGCTAGTCAGTTTGTTACCGCTAAGCCACAATGGGAACTCCTTAGGCTACATTCTAATGGGTATCAGAAAGGATTATCAGAAACTCAGAGACGGTTCTAATAGGCAGAGAATCACTGCAGGGAGAATGGATGATCCTGGTGGGAGTGGCCTGTGCCTGTGAACACAAAAGCAGTTCAAGAACCTCTGACCTAATGGAGAAGAGAAGGGAGGTCCAAACCAGTGCAGGTTTGTTAATGAAATTAGCACGGGGCTCTGGGGTACTGGACAGGTGCCTCTGGCTGGGGGTAGGGCTCTGCCCTTGAGGTGCGGTGGCCCCAAGGGATGTCCCATTCAGGCTTGCCTGAGTGTCCCGCCAACACCCCCCTGGCCTGGATGATTCAGCTCCCTGGTTGCCCTGGCAACGTGGCTGATGCAGGACTTGTCTGAACAGAAGGGCAGGAACTTGAAGGATACACACTGTTGGGTTTCTGTCACGTGGACCTCTCCTGCAGGACTTTGTTTCCTGGGAAATGCCGCTCAAGCGGGTGGAATTCAAAGGAGCAAGTGAGTGTAAGATCAGCCGGAACCAGAGGAGACAATCTATGTACCTGCAAGTGGAAGCTCCCCCTCCCCTCAAGGCCCCTCTCTCTTTTCCCTCACCCCAGACTCAGCCGCCTCTTTCCCTCTGAATTCTAACTCAGAACTGACAGCAGTGCTCTCTTTCCTGCCGCCCTCGTTGGTGCCGTAGCTCTAGGAGCAGAGCGTGGACTCACGGGGAAGGGAGTCAGGAAAGCGGTGGGGCAGAGCAGATGCTGAATGAGCACCGACCTAAGAGCAGGCTCTGTGCTCGGTACTCCCCTAGGTTAATGCACCGACTCCTCCCAGCAAGTCCTCGAGGCAGGAATTACCATTTTCCTCATCACTTACCAGTGGCACTAAAGAGCCCCTCGGTACTGCAATTTACTTCCATGAAACTTCTGTAGGTTTGCAATAAACCCTTTCTTTGTTCTGGCTCTATGCTAGATTCAACCTTGGCCACTGAAATGCCTGGATTTAAACAACCATTATCACTAGACTACAGACCGCAAAACCGAGGTACCAAGAGATTAATTCATTTGTCCAATGCCATAACTGATAAGTGGCTGGGGTGGGGATTCGGGCCCTGACCTGACTAATTCCAGAACCTATTCTCTGTACAACAAATTGTGCCAAGACATTCTTCGGGGCTGCTCAGAATACTTCTGGATGTGTTTTTGCCTCTAAAGAAATTCTGTTTGTAATAAAAGGAGTGCTGGATCAGAGCACTTACTTGCTCTGATAGGAAATTCTTGCTGTAAAGAGCAGAACTATAGCTATCTTCTGGCAGCAGTTGTGCTAATAATAACAGCTGACAGGTATCAAGCATTTACTATGCATCAGGCTCTGTCCTCAACACGTTAAAATGGACTTAACCACATTTATTTTCCCTGTGTTTAGATAAGACATCGGGCCTCAGCGAGGTTAGATACCGTGCCCAGGGTCTCAGAGCTGGGAAGAGAAAGCTCTGTGGTTCAAGGCCGCCCTCTCTGAACTCAAGACCTCGTGCTGAATGGAGACAAATGCAGATAAGGCTCATCTGAAATCTTAAGGAAGCCATGGTCGCCTCGCTGCAGCCATCACAATAATTCCTAACAGGGTGGGGAATGAATGTCAGGATGAATGTCAGGATGGATAAATTGTGACACTGTGACTCCAAGTCAGAAGGCCAGGTTGTGAGATAGCCTTTTAGTGAAAACGAAGAGGCTAACAGCACGAGGCAGTGAGCATGGTCCTCTGAGGTTTTCCTCCCCGGAGCTCTGCGCCAGCAACTCCCTGTGATTTATGCTTCCAAGTGACACAGAGCTTGCAGGCACCAGCTCGGCAGTAGCGAAGGAAATGGATGGACTGCCTGGGGATGTTTTCCCTGCACGCACACGTTCCCTTAAAAGGCCTCGGGTGTATATACAGTTCTGACAGGAGGGCAGGACCAAATAACGGTGGGGCCTCTCTTTCCCTTATATGGTCAAGTATGACAATGGCACCCTCCCTCCTAATTTATGAAGCGCACAAGTGGAGGAATGTCGATCAGGAGACATGGGGCTGTTTCACCGAGAGAAGATATAAAGCTCATCGTGCTGGCAAAGGACTTACAAGACCAAGTGAAACAGCATGCATGCTTGCTGAGGCTTTTTTTTTTTTACTCTGAAGAATAAACACTTTTGTTCCTCTCTCAAATATCAACATGTCTTAAAGCCAAAGAATATGCCCAACTCCCCCCAAGTATCACAGAAAGAGAAAAATAAAGCAAGAATCAAAACTTATAGAAGGTCACCTTCCTGCCTTTACCCCCTCTGGCACTAGCCTTTGTTTCCTCATTCAATACACATACACACACACACACACACACACACACACCACACACACACACACACATATACACACACACACACCACAACCAATCAAGAACCTGAAGAAGAAGGGCAATTTCATTCGAAATGTAACACAGAAATAGGACACCGTACTATTGAGAATCAGATACAAAGAGTTCTTATCTATAAAGGGGCTTTGTCATGCTGTTAGAAGCTATAAGCCAAGTTTTCCCACCAATCTCTGTCCTAAGATAGAAACCAATAAAGACAAGAGGGTGTATCAAATGAGAATGTATGGAGAAGTGCTTTGTACATCAAAAATCATATCCTCAGTTGACTCAAACACTGTGTTAATGTCCTCTTAGAACTGTAAATTTTAAGTGACTATTGTTTTGTGTTTTATTTAATACCTAAGGAGGTTTCTTGGATATAAGGAACCATGTTACATCACTGTTTAAATTATTTTCACCCTGGCTATTCTTTTTTTTTGTCTTTTTTGTCATTTTTTAGGGCCGCACCGACAGCATATGGAGGTTCCCAGGCTAGGGGTCCAATTGGAGCTGTAGCCACAGATCTATGCCACAGCCACAGCCACAGCAATGCCAGATCCGAGCCGCATCTGTGACCTACACCACAGCTCACGGCAACACCGGATCCTCAATTCACTGAGCGAGGCCAGGGATCAAACCCGCAACCTCATGGTTCCTAGTGGGATTCGTTTCCACCGAGCCACGACAGGAACTCCCCACCCCGGCTATTCTTCACTTCGTTTAGTCAGGACTCTGAATCTAGTTGGAGTGTATCCTGGTCCAAATGAACAAATTCCTTTTTTTTTTTTTTTTGGTCCTTTTTATGGCTGCACCGGTGGCATATGGAGGTTCCCAGGCTAGGGGTCTAATTGAAGCTGTAGCCACTGGCCTACACCACAGCAACATGGGATCCAAGCCGCTGCGCCACGATGGGAACTCCAAATGACCAAATTCTTTCATCTGGTCTCGAAAAGCCAAGGAACACTATAGGTTTTAAATCCACACTATACAAGCTAGTGGACAGAAGAGTCAGGCATTTCATACACATAAAGCATATACCCTCACCATTTGCAGACAACATGTATGCAGAGAGCACCTCGAGTAAAATACTCTTAAAAAGCCCTTGGAGATCACCGCACAGAGCGTGCCATGCAAATTACAAGACTCAAGAAAACAATCGACCGTGTAGCCTTCAAGGTAGCTCCCCAAATGAGATGTGTTTAATGTAAAAGTGCAGCCTGGAGGCTGAATTTCTTAAAACCGGAAATCTAGAGATCAGACTCTGCTCATGTCCTCACCTAAGAAGATCTACCAGGAGTTCACTTCATGGCTCAGAGGTTAATGAACCCGACTAGGATCCACGAGGATGCAGGTTTGATCCCTGGCCTCGTTCAGTGGGTTAAGAATCTGGTATTGCTGTGTCTGTGGTGTAGGCCAGTAGCTGTAGCTACAGTTCAACCCCTAGCCTGGGAACCTCCACATGCCAAGGGTGCAGCCCTAAAAAGAAAAGCAAACAATAAAAAAAAAAAATCTACCATTGGCACAATAAGGAAAGCTCTCAAGGTGCTCATGGCTGACTCTACCCAACAGCTTTATCCCATGGATACATCTGAGGCGGAGAGAGTGAGAGGAGGCAGGAGATAATGCTGGAGCCCTGCGTGGCTCTGTCTCTTGCACCCAATAGACAGGCAGCTGAGCCCTGGCTACCGTGGTGTCCACTGTCTTATCAGCATCTTCCCACTCTCTAGAGGGCCTGCAGGGGGAGCTTTCAGAGGCATGTTGGTTGCCATAATTTAAACACTTTGAATACCTGCAGCTCCAGCTAAGGGGGTTCCCTTTTGTTTGACTGAAAACCAAACAGCAGGTATGCAAGTCTGTAGGCTGGATCACCTGGATCAGAACTGACCATTTCCTTTAAAATGTTTATGCCTAGGCTCCTCCCAGCATGGCTGAATCTGAATCTCTGGGGAGAGGTTTTGGAATCTGCTTTTTTTTTTTTTTTTT
>PVHT020000022.1:4044438-4057129 GCA_004024745.2 Catagonus wagneri
GGGGTTGGGTGAGTGAAGATATCCTTGTTAAAAAAGCAGATTCCAGAACCACTGCTATAAGCACTTCAAGAAATCCCGGTTCATTTAACACAGTCTTATATCCAGCTAAGGAATACAGTCATGACCCTGGCCCCAAAGTGTACTTCTTCTAAGGTGTGTACCACATAGAGATCTTAGGGAACAGCTCATCCAATCTCTTCATTATTGAAATAAGGAAAGCAGAGGTCCAGGAAGAGTAACTGACTTGCTGTAGGGTCTTATTGCCAGCGTACATAGAACCCTTTGAAAATTCTGGTCCCAGTCCAGGTCCTAGACTACTGCTTGTTCTGCCATAATACTCAACACCTTCCCCACCCTTCCCCGCACCATACCTGCACCCAAACACACACTATTTAGAGCTATTTTAAAATGCAGAATAAGGAATTCCTGTTGTGGCTCAGCGGGTTACAAACCCTACTGGTATCCATGAGGATGCAAGTTCAATCCTTGGCATCGCTCAGTGGGTTAAAGATCAGGTGATGCCATGACCTGTGGTGTAGGTTGCAGACGCAGCTCAGATCCCATGTTGCTGTGGCCGTGGTGTAGGCTGGCAGTTGCAGCTCAGATTCAACCCTTGGCCTGGGAACTCACGTATGCTGCAGGTGCAGCCCTAAAAAGCAAAAAAATAAAAAATAAAATAAAGTAAATGAAATGCAGAAAACCCACCATGGTGACCTGGAAATTGTTGTTTCCATCTGTCCAATATCCAGCTGCTCATGGAAACAGAACTCACTCCCTTCTCACTGCTTTTCACTCAAGGTGATATCCTCTCCCCTGACCAAACTGCAAGCTTATGACTGACTCATCCTGGGCTGAGCCTCCAGTGAAGTGCAACGGGGAAAATGCATGAAGTTTCTTTCTAGATCTGGAAGGCAATTCTCTAAGAGGATTGCCTACACATGATTCCTGCCAACTGGGTTCCTATTAATGTTTGTTGTTGTTGTAGTTCTTTGATCTGTGGATTTTTTCTTTCCCATTATAGCTTATTAAAAGATATTGAATATAGTTCCCTGAATTATACAGTAAATCTGTGTTATCTATTTTATATATGTTAGCATGCCTCTATTAATCCCGTACTTCCAATTTATCCCTATGCCCCTTTCCCTTTTGGTATCTATGAATTTGTTTCCTACATCTGTGAGGCTGTTTGTTTTTGTACATATGTTCGTTTGTATCATTTTTTTAGATTCCACAAATAAGTGATATTATATGGTATTTGTCTTTCTCTGTCAGGCTTACTTCATTTAGTATGATAATCTCTAGGTCTATCCATGTTGCTGAAAATGGTATTATTTCATTCTTTTTACGCTGAGTAATATTCCACTGTACACCCCCACACACATATTTTCTATATCCATTTATCTGTCAATAAACATTTAGGTGGCTTCCATGTTTTGGCTATTGTAAATAGTGTTTGTATGAACATTGGAGTGCATGTATCTTTTTGAATTAATTTTCATCTTTTCCAGATATATGTCCAGGAGCGGGACTGCTGAATCATATGGCAACTTTTTTTTTAGTTTTCAAGGAACCTCCAGACTGTTTTCCATAGTGGTAGTTTTACCAATTTACATTCCCACCAACAGTGTAGGAAAGTTCCCTTTTTTCCCCACTCTCCACCATGTATCATTTGTAGACTTTCTGATGATGGCCACTCTGATCCCAAGTTCCTATCATTTTCGAGACCAGTTTTTCCTTTGATTCTGAGAGTTACTCCTTATCCTTACATTGAATTCCTTTTAAGTAGCCTAAAATTGGTCTGTCACTTATATGTCAAGAACCCTACATGACCCCTGCTTCCTTAACCCCAAACCATAAATGCACAAGCCTTTGATTCATTCCTATGGAAAGGGAGGTTGGGGCTAAATATCTTTTTTTTTTTTCTCCTTTGGAAACAAGAGGATATAAGACTTAGCAGTTGGATGACTGGGGGTGCAGTATTGAAAACCTTTGTCTCCGTCAATACTCACCATTCTACTCTTTCAAAAAAGCCTAGTATTTTGCCTTTGATCCCCAAACACCCCATCCCTAAACTAAAAGGCTTAAGACACTATCTGTGCAGCCGAAAATAGAAATAGTCATGAACCCACAACTGCAAAGTGATCCAAGTGACTCTTCTAAGTAGTGCATGCAATCTCAAAACCCAGTGCCAAGAAGTTATTGGGCTCACCACATCTGCGCAAGTAGACAGAGTCTCCTCCTTGTCAGTCTGGGTTTTATCTTTAATGTCCTCTCCCCAGGGTAGCGCTATGGCCCCTGACATCTGCGTGCAATTTCCACATAAAGGAGCAAGGCTCCGTTATTTTAAAGCCATAAGTGCCATTAAGGGGTCTTCCTGCCAAAACCCATATGGCTCTTTTGTTACAAAGCTATACAAATATTTGTGTTTTCTGTTTGACTTGGCAGCAAGGCAGATTTTCAGACTTTCTACTGCTCTTGCTTTGAAACGGCTGCCTGCTTCCTGCTGCAGGTTACTGATTCTTTACTGTGATTCTCTAAAATAAGTTCTAAGTTTTTGGAGGGAAGTTCCAAAACACTGTTGTTTAAGAGGCCCACCATTGAGATGTTGCTCCAGAGAAGTGGTAGACAACCCAGGCAGCATCTCAGCATTAAGAGGAAAGCTTTAAAATGTATTTTGATTGTTTATTTATTAGTATTAATTTATTTGGCCATGCCCACAGCATGTAGAAGTTCCCTAGCCAGGGATCCAACCTGAGCCACAGCAGCCACAGTAGCAACAATGTGAGATTCTTAACCCACTGTGCCACAAGGGAACTCCAGTACTTCAATTTTTTAAATTAACCTACAGTGAAGTGGACTTTTGGTGTGTTCTGTTCCATTTATTCTGACGTATGTATAGACTGATGTAACTAGCCCCACAATCAGGAGACAAAACACTCCCATTACTCTCCAGAAACACTCCTGGACAGTCATAACCTATTCCGAACCCCTGACCCCTGTAACAACTTCTCTGGTTTCCTCTCTTTGTCTTTTTGAATACCATATAAGTGGATTCACACAGTGTATGACATTTTGAATCAGGCGCCTTTAACTCAGTATAACCATCTGAGATTCATCCAAGTTGTTGTGTATATCAGTAGTTCCATTTTATTGCCAAGTAGTATTCCATTGTATGGATATATCACAGTTTATTTATCCATTCACCTGTTGAAGGACTGTGAGTTATTTCCTCTTGGGGAATATTATGACTCCAACTGCTATAAATATCTGTGCCCAGGTTTTGGGATAAACATGAGGTTTCAGTTCTCTAGAATAAATACATAGGAGTAAGATTACAGAGTCATACGGTAATCGCCTGTTTAGCTTTATAAACAATGGACAAACTGTTTTCCAGAGCAGCTGTAGGTCCCATTTGGCATTTCCAACAACAGTGCAAGAGAGTTCCAGATGTGCATCCTTATCAGCACTTGGTATTAACAGGATTTTTTATTTTAGCCATTCTAATTATTATGTAGTGGTATCTCACCCTGGTTTGAATTTGCATCTCCTAAAGGCTAATGATGTTGAATATCTTTTGATGTGCTTATTTAGTACCCATACATTCCCCTTTAAGTCAAATGTTTTGCCCACTCTTAACTGGATTGACTGTTCCAATTCATCTAATATGTTGAAAAGTTATACTTTCTTTTATGAATTGCTTTAGCACTTTGGTAAAAAATCAACTGGCAGAGTTCCCATCATGGCCCAGAGGGTTAAGAACCCTGACTAGTATTCACGAGGATATGGGTTCTATCCCTGGTCTCGCTCAGTGGGTTAAGGATCCAGCGTTGCTGTGAGCAGTGGTATAGGTCACAGACACAGCTCATATCTGGCATTGCTGTGGCTGTGGCATAGGCTGGCAGCTACAGCTCCAATTCAACCCCTAGCTTGGGAACTTCCATATCTCTTAGATGTGGCCCTAAAAAGAAAAAAAAGAATCAACCGGCTATATTTATTTATGCTATTTCAGCACTCTCTATTGTTTCTCATTGTTCTGTATGTCTATCCCTTTGCCAATACCACATCACTTTCTGATAATCAAAAAATGTGCTTCTTCCAGTTTTATTCTTTTTTTTTCAAAATTGTTTTGCCTATTCTAGTTCCTTTGCCTTTCAACATAAATTTTAGAATTGGTCTGTCTATATCTACCAAAATCCTGTGGGAATATTTATTGGAATTGCATTATATTGATATATCAACTTGAAAATAAATGACATCTAGGCTGTGTTGAGTTTTCCAACTCATGGACATGTTATGTTATGTTTTGATCAATGTTTTGCAATTTTTAGTATATAGAACTTATATAGGTTTCATTAAATTTATAGCTAGGTATTTTATTTTGTTTGAGCACTGTAAATAGTATTGCTTTTTTATTTTCATTTCAGATTCCAACTGAACATTGATTGTATACAGAAATATAATTGACTTTGGAGCAGCAACTTTGTATCCTCTGATCTTCCTTTGTTAATTCTAGGACTTTTTACTGGATTTCTTGTGATTTTGTATGCGGATAATCATGTCACCTGTGACTAGGAACAGCCTTATTTCTTCCTTTCCACTCTATATGCCTTTTCATGCCTTATCACATTGGCTAAGACTTCTAGTACAATGTTGATTAGTAGTAGTGAATGTGGACAGCCATGTCTTATTCCTGATCTCAAGTGGGGGAGCATTCAGTTTTTTACCATTAACTATAATTTTAGCTTCAGGATATTCTGTAGATGCCCTTTATTAGATCAAAGTTCTCATCTAAGTTTAAGTGAATGTTGACTTTTTGTCAAATAATTTTGTCTTAATTGACATGATCTTTAAACTGCTAATAAAGTAGATTACACTGATTGATTTTTGAATATTAAATCAGCTCAAGACAAACCCCAGATTTTTCTTATCATATATTGCTACATTTTTATATTTGTATTTTGTTAAGGATCTTTATAAGTTTATAAAGGATATCGGTCCATATTTTCCTCTTCTTATACCACCTTTGTCTAGTTTTAGTTTCAGAGTAATGCTGGCCTTGTAAAATGTGTTGGGAGGTGTTTCATCCTGTTCGATTTTCCGGAAGAGATTGTGTAAAATTTTCTTTCTAATATTTGGAATAATTCATCAAAACATCCACTTGCACTTGAAGGTTTATTTTTTGAAAGGTTTTAAACCATGGATTCAATTTTCTCACTAGCCACATAAATGTTCAAATTACCTATTTTATTCTGGGTGAGTATTGATCATTTGCATTATTTGAAGAATAGCCATTTCATTTAGGCTGCTTAATTCATTCATTAAGAGTTGTTATTTTCCTTTTAATGTCTAAAGATTCCGTAGTGATATTTTCATTCCTGATCCTTATAATTTGTGCCCGCTCTTTCTTGTTGTCATTCTTACTAGATTATCCATTTTATTCATCTTTTCAAAGAACCAGCTTTTGAATGGTGATTTTTTAATTGTTTTACTTTTCAATATCATTGGATTTTGTACTTAACTTTACTATTTCTTGTCTTCTCCTTGATTTGTATTTATTTTGCTCCCTTTTTTTCTAGTTTCTTAAGGTAGAAGCACAGAATACTAATTTGAAAGCTGTCTTCTTTTTAATATAAGAATTTGATGCTATAATTTCCCCCCTTTTTTAATGCTTTATATGCATCCCACAAAACTTTGTTGTTGTGTGTGTCTTTATTTTCATTTATTTCAAAATATTTTGTATGTTCCTTGAAACTTTCTCTTTGATCCACAGATTATTAGGAGCATATTGTTTAAATTCCAAATATTTAGAGATTTTCCTTTTATCATTTCATTACCAATTCTTAGTCTAATTCCTTTATGGTCAGAGAACATACAATTCTTTTACGTTTTGTTTTTCATTTTTGTTTTTAATGCCCAGGATAGTTTAGCTGGGTGAATGTTCCATGCCCTTGAAAAAGAATACACAGTTTGCCGATGTTGTAAAAGTATTCTATAAATGCCAATAACACACAGTTGATGGATTGTGTTGTTCATTATTTCCATATCCTTGCTTATTTTCTGTCTAATCTATCTGGTTTTGTCTGTTCTGTCAGTTTCTGAGAGGAAGTTGTTGATTTCTCCAACTGAAATTTTGGATTTCTCTACTTCCCTTTCCTGTTCTGCCCATTTTTCATGTACCTTAAAATTATGGCATTAGGAGAATACTTAGGATTATTATTTTTTTAGTAAACAGACCTATTGCAATTTCAATTTTCAAAGACTTTGCAGTGCTGCTGATTTCTTAAAGCCAACGTGCACTGTTTAAGGCCATATCTGCGCACACTCAGCCTAAAGGTGAACCTTGTAGTTTATACATAATTTGAGGGTCATTTTTCCTGACTCCACCCTCTTTTTGATATCCCTTTTAACTTTCCAGCTTCCCTGGGGCTCTTTTTGGTACTCTGGCCAGAAAATTGGCATTTACTTCCCATGTCTTCCCCTGTTTAGGGGGGTAGAGAGAGTCAAACAGCAGGAAGACAGAGAAAGAAAAAAGAAAATCAATGGTGTTTTTCCCTACTTTCCTGGAACTACTTCTCCAAGTGAGACGACTCTGTCCTTTCCCTCTAAATTTTAGGCTCCTATTGGCTACCTTTCCACTTCGGCTACTGCAGCCTTGAACTTCTTGGGCGCTATGACACAAGAGACTGGGAAAAAGAGAGGAAAAAAGAAAAGTGGAGAATTTCCTCATGAAAACTGGCCCCTTGAGCCTGAAGTAGAGGGCTTATCCCAGAGTTCTGTCTGTGCTGAAGTTCACTTTCAGTTTTTAGGCTGCCTTGAGTTCAAGCTAAAGGAGACTGGATATATACAAAAGGTAAACTCATTACCAGTTTGGTGGTACTTTAAGTTCTGGTCTTCTTTCCCAATCTGTCTGCTACTATTTGTTTTTCAAAGTCTTCAAATAGCTATGCCATATGCTTATCCAGATTTTATAGCTGTCTTCAGTGGAACACAGGGTGGATAAAATGTGTTTACTCCATCTTACTTAAAATCAGAAACAAAAGGGAAACTTTTTAAACCTTCAGATTCCCTGGCTCCACACCAGACCTACTGGCTCCTAAAGGGGAATTGGGAAGTGGGGGACAAAATGTGGATTTTTGGAGATGTTGATGCACAACAGCTGTGGAGAGCCATTTTCTCAGAATATGGTCAAGCCACCACAGATTACCTACAGCCGCTCGGATTCTACCCCAGATCACTCTGATCACTGTTGATATTCAAGAACTCTGGGTCCTTAATCAAAGATTGCAAACTCAAATGCCAACAGGATACACAGGTTAAGCATCCAGTTGCTCAGATAACACCAGAGAGTGATGGGGGCAGCGGCGAACTAGAAAGTACATCTCCATTTGGGGCAGCCTCCACTAAGCTCCAAACAACTACTCCTATGGAGGAATGCAGATCCAGTGGTATCAGAACTGCAATTTTTCAATAAAACAGCAACAATATTTTGATACAAAATCTCCCAATTTTTAAATGGTAGCAAAATAATTCAAAAATAGAACTGCAGGACATCAGTTTTCTGGTTTTGGTCTAGAGAGAAACAGGTAGCATTTCTATAAAGTAATTTGGTTGTACATATATTTTGTGTGTGTGTGTGTGCCTGTGTGTGTGTTCCTTTGAAAAGTCTAATCTTTGTCCTTGAATACCTGGAAATCCCCTACATGTAACCAAAATATTCATTGTTTGGAAACTTTATGGTGCAGCAACATGTATAAAGTATAACACCCCTTTGGAAAGAGTTATTTACCGACTTACAGACTGTTGTTCATGACCTGGACTGTCTGAAGTATGATTAAAAATTTCTTTACCTTTAAAGCATATAATTTAATGGAACTTTCCAAGCTTCCTTTTCCCCCACTAATAGTATCTTTCATCAAATCCTCTTCGTCCAACAAGAACCCAGAGGAAATGGAGCAAGGGGAGGAAATTAGCAAGAGAAAGAAAAATCTCAAAAATTATTTAATATATGTTGCCAGAAATTTTTAATTTGCAAGGTACTGAAGGGTATGCGACATGTCTCATTTGACTTTCATTTCAAAGTGATGTGACCTGACAGGGATAATGAAGTGAAACATTAGCTATTCACATTTATATATACAAACCACTTCTCAGTTATTGTCAATAACAGAAAATCAGGAGTTAGTTATGTATAAATATGACACCATATTTTAATTTTAGTGAAGAAATTCATTAATAAATATGAATTTACACTTAGTTCCAAGCTGGTTCATTTAACTGGTGAGAACATATTGCTATCAAAACTGAAGTTAAACACCTAAATATGACAGGAAACACATCTGAGTGCACAGATTAGAGTAAAAAGTTTGGGCTTCAGGGTCAGATAAACTTGAATCCGAACTCCAGCTCCCTCACTTACTAGAATATGACTTTGAACCTTGGTTTCTTTGTCTGTCCAATGCAGTTAATAATGAAAGTTTTAAACTCAGCTTTCCTGGTTGCAAGGAACAAAGGCTCATCTCAAGTTACCTCAAATAATAGGGTACAATTTTGTGGGATGAAGTAGTTTGTAAGAGTACATTTCAGAATGAGAACACAGAAATTTTGACCATGAGGCCAAGCTTTAAAAGGAATCCAGGAAACACTGAACCACAAGGCTGCACAAACGTACACTGTTAAAATCCAAAAAGGAAATATGGCTGGTCATGACTTTGTCATGACCTTGACCCAGATACTCCTTCCCACTGGAATCCTTATATTCCATTCCATATGTATTGTTTCTCCTTTATCTTCTAGGTTCTGTTTTCTCATTACACTCTCTATGGCTTACCTGTAACTTCTACTCACTCGTGAACCATCAAGATCTCACCAGATTCCTTCTATCTTAGGACCTAACAGCTTCTGTTTCTGCTCCTGGTTCTTACACTATTCAAATTAATAAATTCAACATGATTTTTAAAAGAAATTCAACTCTTTTAATTTCCTGTTTATGAAGACCTTTTTGACCCATTTCAAGGGATACCGACCATTCTGTGAATAGGCCGGATTTGAGCTGATTGCTCATCTTTAGCGTAACCTATTATGGCTCAAATTCATTTAAAAATCAAATGAATACCATTCTTTGGCACGATGTGTGATGAGCAACTCACCCTGGTTAGATTCCAACATCACAGAGGGATCAATATTCTAACAGTAGGTTAGAACAAGATTTCGACCCTTTAACAAAGGTTTCAGACCATTGGCTAACTTGCACACGGATGATTTACAAATACCCTTTCACAGAGCAGGTGTAAACTCATCCCATCAAGGCAAACCCTAAACCATACTTGTGTGGGTTTGAACAGATTTCAAATCCACTTTGACACTGGCTTTGTTAAACCAGGCCTATTTCCTCCACGGACTCTGAGGGACTGGTGAACACTATATTTTCCAGAAAATGGTTCCAGACATCAGCAGACTTGTTCAGTTGAGTAAATAAAGAGTAAAATCCCCCTCATTCTACCTTTCCCCTTCTTTTGGCTCTAAGCCCTCAATAAGCAGAGGGTTGAAAGAAACCAAACCAACATCTTTCCCAACCTCTTTATTTTATTTATGCATTTGATTTTTACAAGGTTCAGTGAGCACAACACAGCCTTTAAATGGAAGATTACCATCACATGAGTGCTATATCTGACTTGGAACTTGATTAAAACCAAATCTGTTCGTTGACCGCCAGGTCAAGTATGCCCTATTCAAGTACCGGGGAATGCTGAAGAGTACACATAAACACATAGCCATCAAACTGATTAGAACTGGACAAAATAAACAAAATCTGGCCTAAATGGGAGTTTGTTCGGTAACGTCTCTCAGCTTTGTAAACGCCCTGAAAGAAAAACTCACAGCTTGAATGTCTCAAAAGGATCTTCAGGGAGGGTCGGGGGAGTTGATAATGGATTTATTTCTTAATCAAAACTAAATCAGAAGGAACTCAAATTACCCTTTGCTCTCTGCAATCTTTTAGAGAGGAGATTTTCATATATTGGTTGGGGACAGCCCTAAATAATTTTCTGAAAGTGGGCATCATCAATTTGTAAATGTAAAGATTCCTGAGCCACTGGAACTCAGAGATCACCATCTTCTCCACTCCTCTCATTTCACAGAGAGGAAGCCAAAACAAAGGAGAGAAGAAGCCGCTTCCTCGAAGTACACAACTAGGTAACAGAGTTCATATTAGAGCCCATGCCTTTTGAGGCAAAAGCTTTCTTCTCTGGGGAGGGGCGTTAATTCTGCAGCAGAAATGACAATTTTGAAAGCACACTCTGCACAGTGTAAAGCACAAATTACACTTTTCGGAGCCAATAGTACAGAAATACTAGTAAAAATTTGCAAAAACCATACAGGCCAGGATACCCACTGCACCAGTGTCCGTAGAATGAAAAATTAAAAGCCCACCTACGTGTACAATGGCGGGTGAATTTATGAGTATAAGATTCCCTTATTATGCAATGCAATACAACAGCTGTTAAAAATACAGTATATTTAAATGTTCTGACATGGATTGTCACGACAAACTGTAAAGAGAAAAAGGCAATTTTCAGATCAAAGAGTGAGTATGACCTCATTTTTTTGTTTGTTTAAAAAACAAATTAAAACTGTGTGTGCCTGTGTGTGTGTGTGTGTGTGTGTGTGTGTGTAGTGTCTGGGAAGACACACATCACTGTTTATGGTGGCTAAGCATAGAGGGAGGAATTTTTAAAAAACAAAAAGGCTCCCACAAGAATAATAAAATAACCTGAGAACATGTTAATAACCGAGGCATATTGCATTCAGGAAAGGCTCCTGGGCTGCAAACAGTTTACCACACATGAGCAGTGGGAACTCCGAGGGTGGATGGGATGGTGGGGGGCGGAGGGGTTGCTTTGGCACTGCATTGACCTCCAGCAGCCACCAGCATCTCTTCATTCTGATGTGAAAATGATGTTCTCTCCATCTCACACAAAATGATTTTCAAATCCAAGTTTCTTTTTCCCCAGGACTCCCCTTCCAACCAGCTGCCTCCTTTAGCTATTCCTAGAGGGAAATTCTAGAAAACCACGGCACAGACTCCTGGAAAATCCATACTCCTTATGAGATAGAAGAGACTTTGATTCTTAATAGTGCATTTTGCCCCTATATCTGTTACAATTCTAGAAGAAGATTATAAATGTACTGAGGTTTCTCTGAGCACACATTCCATTGCCGTGGACTTAAGAACCATGGATAAGTTGCCTCTTTTGGAAAGCTTAACCTAAGCTAAGTAAAGCAAGAGCTTTAATAGCTGTATTAAATCTCTATGTTCTTTTTTAAAATGCTTTTGAGACAGAAACAAAATTTATTATTATTGGAGTATTCCTAGCCTCACTCTGAACCCTGGAGAGGCCTCTGCTCCTCAGTAAAGATAATTTCTTCTCTGCCTGCTTAGTGTCTCCTCTTTACCTAGCCTCTAAAGAGATTTTTTTAACCTTGCCAACTGAAGAGTTGGGTTCCCGTGATTTAAAAAAAAAAAATGGAAGAAAGGCGTAGGACTAGGAAGACAGAATTAAGTGGTAAAAAAGAATGGAGAGCACTGGGGAGACATAGAAAAGACATATCTAGGTGGTCTCCAAAAATAAGGAAATGGAAGAGCAAGGTAATAAGAATCTCAGGAAAGATCTGTACATTGGATCCCCTTCAATATGTTCTGAGAACTGCAAGCAAAATTTAGAACCACTGTTCATTTGCTTTTGATTGTTTCTTTGAACGTTACACTGCCCTGTGACTTGATCACATAAGACCAGAATTTATTCAGGTTATAATATATTATAACGTATTCCAGAGGAACAGGCAAGCATGATATTCATAGAACTGTATTTAAAAGATCTAAGGTGAGAACCAATAAGGAAATAGTGGATTGAAACTATACTATAGAGCAAATGAACCTAAAAGACATATTTGGAACACTCCATCCAACAATAGCAGAATATGTATTTTACTCAAGTGCACATGAAATATTTTCCAAGACAGATCATGTTAGGCCCCAAAACAAATCTAAACAAATTTAAGAAGACAGAAAATTATAGCAGGTATCTTTTCGGACCACAATGTTATGAAATTAGAAATCAATAACCAGAAGAAAGCTAAAAAATTCCCAATAAACAACACCCTTCTGAACAAAAAATGAATCAAAGAAGAAATCAAAAAGGAAATTTAAAAAATCTTGGGACAAATGGAAATGAAGGCAGGAAAAGTAGTTTTAAGATGAAAGTTTATAACTATAAATGCGTACACTAAGATGAAAGAAAGTTCTCAAATAAACAACCTAACATTACACCCCAAGGGATTGGAAAAAGAAAAGCAAACGTGCAAATGATTCAACTGACAAGGGATTAATCTCCGAAATTTACAAACACCTCCTACAGCTCAACACCAAAGAAACAAACCCCATCCAAAAATGGGCAGAGGATCTAGGCAGACAATTCTCCAAAGAAGACATGCAGATGGCAAATAAACACATGAAAAGATGTTCAACATGGCTCCTCATTAGAGAAATGCAAATCAAAACCACTATGAGGTACCACCTTACACCAGCCAGAATGGCCATCATCAAAAAGTCTACAAACAATAAGTGCTGGAGAGGGTGTGGAGAAAAACGATCCCTATTACACTGTTGGTGGGAATGCAAACTGGTGCAACCACT
>PVHT020000022.1:4058129-4131350 GCA_004024745.2 Catagonus wagneri
CATGCGAAGTGAAACCAGTCAGACAATTAGACAGCAACACCCAATGCTACCGCTTACATGTGGAAACTAAAAAGACACAATGAACCTCTTTGCAGAACAGAGAATGACTCACAGACTTTGGAAAACCTTGGTTTTTCAAATAAGACAATCTGGGGGGTGGGGGGATGCACTGTGGGTTTGGGATACAAAATCTATAAAATTGACTTGTGATGACTTATGTACACCTATACTTGAAATAAAATCCATTAAGTAAAAAAAAAAGAAAAGAAAAGCAAACAAAGCTTAAAGCTAGCAGAAGGAAGGACATAATAAAGACTGGAGAAGTAATAAGTGAAAAGAGAAACAATAGAAAAAATGAACAAAACTAAAAGTTGATTCTTTGAAAAGATAAACCGTATTGTCAAACCTTTAGCTAGACTTACAAAGAAAAAACAGAGAGGACTCAAATAAATAAAACTATGAATGAAAGAGGAGACATTAACAGCTGATACCACAGAAATACCAAGGGTCGTAAGAGACTACTAGGAAAAATTATTTGCCAGCAAACTGAATAAAAGAGAGAAATGGATAAGTTCCTAGAAAAATACAACCTTCTAAGACTGAATTATAGATAAACAGAAAATCTGAACACACCAATGAGTGAAGACATTAAATCATTAATCAAAAATTTCCAACAAAGAAAAGCCCAGGATCAGGTGGTTTCACTGGTTATCTCCATCAAATATTTAAAGAAGTAATGCCAGTCTTTTCCACATTCTTCCAAACAGCTGAAAAGGAGAGAATACTTCAAAATTCATTTTATGAGACCAGCATTACCCTGACACCAAAGCCAGATTAGACACCGTAAGAAAAGAAAACCGCAAGCCAATACCCTTGATAAATGTGGCTGCAAAAATCCTCAACAAAATAGTAGCAAACCAAGTTCAACAGCACATTAGAAGGACCATGTACCTTGATCAAGTAGGATTCATCCCGAGATACAAGTATCATTCAACATATGCGAATCAATGTGACACATCATGTTAAGACAACGAGATAAAAACAATATTATCTTCTCAGATGCAGAAAAAGCATTTGACAAAATTCAGCATCCATTCACGATAAAAACTCAACAAATTAGGTACAGAAGAAATACACTTCAACATCATAAAGGTCAGGCCTGAAAAGCCCACAATTAACATCATACTCAATACTGAAAGATTGAAAGCTTTTCCTCTAAGATCAGGAACAAGACAAAAGTACCCAACAAAGTACTGTTGTAACCAGAGAGTTGTAACCAGGGCAATCAGGCAAGGGAAAGAAACGAAAGGCACCCAAATTAGAACGAAAGAAGCAAAAACATCTTTGTTTGGAAATGACGGTATCTTATACATAGGAAACTCTAAAGACTCCACCAAAAAAAACCCGTTAGACCTAATCACTGAATTCAATAAAGCTGGGATACAAAATCAACAAACAAAAGCCTATTTTGTTTCTTAATATTAACAATCTGAAAAAAAAAACTCCATTTATAATAGCATCAAAAAATAAATCCTTATTATGTGAAATCTTTAAAAAAAGAAATTATTGAAAGAGAGAGTAGACCGATGGTTGCCAGGGGTTTTGAGAGGATTGAGGGAAATGAGTGAAGTTGGTCAAAAGGTATAAACATTCAGTTATAAGGGAGATAAGTCCATTGATGTAGTGTAGAGCACTCACTGTGTTAATAGTTAATAATGTGTTGTAGACTTATAAGTTGCTAAGAGAATAGATCTTAAAAGTTCTCATCACAAAAGAAAATAGTAACCATGAGACGACAGATGTGGTAACTAACGTTATTGTGGTAATTATTTCTCAATATATACGTACATTAAACCATCACATTGTACACCTAAAACTTACACAATGTTATATGTCAATTCTATCTCTATACAGCTGGAGAAGAAAAAGTCATGGTGTAAAATTCATTACAAAAATTATTGATAAAATTTAAATATTTGATGCATATGTGCATATTATGATCAATTACTCTAACTTGAAAAGACAACGAAATTCTAACAAAGAATGAAGTGAGAAAATAATCTTCTAATTAGAAAAGAGCAATCACCTAAAAGTTTTCAAACTTTCTGGATGTGTTGGTTTCTTATAAAAGAAATAAGATATGAAGTACATACATATAGAGGTATGGGAAAAGAAATCTGAGATTTTTCTTAAAATAAAAAAGTTGAAGCCATTTTTACACCTGGAAACTGGCTACAAGTCTAAATCAGAAACACTACTCAAGAAAATTTGATTCCTGAGAAGTTGATGGATGAATTTAATGTCACTGGGCCTTGAGAAAATCAGGACTAAATTAGGAAATAAGAACATTTGAAGGTCAGTGAGGAAAGCACATAAATGCTCCCCTGATTTTTGCTTTAAATTCTTTATCTCTGATATTAATGATATGGTAGAATAGATTACAAATAATGAAAACATCTGTTAAGTAGAATTTATTTTAATAGAGTAAACATTCTGGAAAGGAAAAGTATAAAATGCTTTCATTTGATTATCCCTGACACATGGAGCTGTTTAGGCCCAGGGCCATAGCTTACTTATGTACATCCACTGCAAGCACAAGAATTGGGATATGAAATAAAACAAAAACAGGTGGAAAATTCAACCTGTAGAATGATGACAAATATCTCAAGGTTAAATTTCAAAACTGTAGAGAAGACAAAAGGAAACTGTGTATTTCCAAAAGTATTCATTCTTGAGAGCTATTTTAATAATGTATGCTTATTTTTCAGGGTATTTCTCCATCCCAAATGATATATATCAAGATAACAACAGAAGTTTTTCAACTGGGTTTTGCCTTTCAAACAAAGCCCAAGGGTATTAGGAGAACAAAGCAGATAATAACTAACCTCAGATGCCCAGATTCTGTTCTTCCTCCCAGCTACACCGACAGAGTCCTATTCTAGATCCCTGGCATTCTTCCCTGGGTAACAGGGTTGTCAGGTTCAAGTCCATCGTCCCTGGCTCTTGTTCAAAGGATGAGTGTGGAAGACAGGATAAAAAGAAACTGTCTTAAATTGCAACAACGTAGATTATATCTCAGAAAGATTTCAGAACTGTGATACCATGAAACTCTGGGATGGAGGCCTGAGAAAAACTGTGGCCTGTTCTTCTCCAGATGTTGGGACAAAAAAAAAAAAAAAATGAGTGCTCTTTAATCCAAGACAGTATAACTCATAGGAACCAATGAAAAATTATACTTGAGGGAAATTTTTCACCACGTTTCATTCCAAATGTATTTCATACGATTTCATTCCAAAATATACTTGTTTCATTAACTTCCAAAAACACTGACAGAGAACATTGTCAGGCAGTGAATTTTGTCTTCTGTGGGATATATGAGCAAAAAATACTGCTTGAAGGCAAAATATTAATTGGCAGTTTGGATTGACTCTTTGAGGTAAGTTTGTGCTTTATGAACCTTGTGTTAGCAGGAAGTATAGCGATATTCTACTGTTTTAGAATCCGGATTAATTTTTTTGGTTGGTTGATTGGTTAGTTGGTTGGATGGTTGATTATTTTTGATGATTGGTTGTATTTACTTTTGCAGAAGTTAAGAAAATGTAAACTCCCCGTGGTCAGCATGCATTTAGTTTAATTAGAGCTCTGTCTCACTTCAGAGGCAAAAAATTAATATTTTCTTGAGACCCTTAAGATGATCATGGAAACTAAAAACCTACTATGTGCTGGGAACTGTTCTAAATACTTTAGAGTATTATAATAATCTATAGCGAGACTAGTATAATCCTTAAAACAGTACAATTACTGAAACAGACCCTAAAATGTTTTATCCAGGTACCTTGAACCACTGGACAAATCTAAACCAAGACAAGGTTCATCTCCATTTTGCAGATAAGGAAAGCAAAGGACAGGAAAGTTAGAAGGTGTGTCTGTAAGTAACAGAGTCAGGGTCTGAACCCAGCCCCGCACAATTCCACTCCACAGTTATATGGCAGTAAGTCTATGCAGGAAATCTGAATTGTGAGGCGTATTCTCCAAAACACACATACACATAGAAATGCCTTAAGTTTCATCAGATTTATGTGCATGTGAGGTTGCAGAATGTGAAAGAGATAGCAACTTCCAGGGAAACTGGGTCTCCAGCAGCTGCTCTGAATTAACCTGAAGAGCCAACTTTAAGAAATGAGAAGCACAGAGCAGCTTCCTCTAACAGGCACTCCTGGAAATCCTGATTCCGTGCAGAATCACAAACTCTATATTTCCATACGTCTGACAGGTTATTAGCTTGCAGCTGAAACACAGAATGTGATCTTGGCTTGGGGGAAACAGGAATTAGCGTGCCTGCCTGCAAGCCAGTCAACAAAGGCAAACAAAAGAAGACACACAGGCACTTTTGAAATAGGAGGCGAAATAAAAAAGTTGGAAAGCCTTGGCTCATCAGTAAAAAGCTGGAATATGAAACCATCTATGAGTGGTCAAAAATAAATCAAACACCCACAATACCTCTAAATACATCTGCACATATGAAATTACAACTAATACCCCATGCAAGATAACTGTGCTAGATCCCTTGTCCTGTTGACATTTAAAACTTGCAGATTACCATGTCTAATCACATGTGACAAATCCATATATGTACATGTAACCTGGTCACCACATGGTGCAGCTGGAAAATTTGACAGAAATCTGTAAACCAGCTATAATGCAAAAGTAAAAATAAAAAAGTTGATTTACAAATAAAAATAAAAAATAAAACTTGCAGATTGTTAACACTCTGTCTTAACAGAGGAAAACTCCTTAGTCCCACTTGGTTAAGTGGCAATCTTGAGCAAAAAGTATCTTGCTGATCAAATTAGAACAATTAAATATTACCAAATTGAGTTTCATGTGTAAGTTCAAGTGCATTTATTTTTACCCAATTTTACAGATGATTGTACTACAATATATAATAAAGTATATAATTTTTAGCCCAGTCTGGGTAGCTTTTGAACAGAGGCTTGTAAAAGGAAAGGTGCACTATTCTCTCTCATAAAGAGAACTCCAAGTCATTGCTCAATAGTGTGATGTCCAACAAGAAATAATCTGGGGTCTGAAAAACTTGTCACAGTTCTCTGAGAGTTTCCACAGAAAACAATGGCAATTAGAATTCTGGAACAGAGCTGCCCTCATCGACCATCTCGGCCCTCAGAGTTCAAGCTAAACCACCCCATAAGAGGCTTCTTCATAGCAGACCCAAGACTGGCTTTCAGCCAGCCTTCCATAAATTACATAGACTCCCAAGGAATCAGCTGCAAAACAACCCAGGGTCTGAGGCCAAGGAAAACTTTTCAGAACTGTTTACTCAATTTCAATTCCCCTTATCAAAGTTTTCCAGCACTAGGCAAGTGGCGTACATACAACATTTAGATACGGACTTCTTCATATGCAAGTCAAAAGCTGAGAACTCTGGTCTTTCCTTAATGGGCTGGAGACCACAGCATCTATGCCCACGGCAGGTGGCCTTATGATGATGCCCCATAGGATCAAACGGAGATTTTCTGCTCCAGAGGAAATCTGGAAACCCTCCCTAGCGCGGCTGGGTCAAGGAACTTTGTTTTCACATCCTGGCTCTTACAGCACCGTCTGGAGTTCTCTGACACGGGATATGGTTTATCAAGCAAGGCAGCGCAGGCCCCTTCTGTCATCTCAACCTCTCTGTAACAAGATCTTGGTAACAGAACGACAGATATTAGAGGGCAGATGATTAAAATATTTGACCAGAGCAAGAGCCTTCCCTGAAATCAGACTACATGGGTCAGGCCAGCTCCATTATTTAACCCCTTCTCCGGGTGTTCACAGATTGCGGACCCAGGACTTCCACTGCTCTTAGAGCAAGGAGGCCACCTGTGCTGCATTTGCCTCCCTGTCTCCAGTTTCTAGCACCAGTGTCTGGCGCTTTTAACAACTCTTCGATGGAGTCGAAGACAAGTCAGGTGATTGTAAGGAGCCCATTCCGTATTAGCCATCTGCTCAGTTTATTTCCACCAAACGATCATTCACTGGGATTTTTTTTTTTTTTTGTCTTTTTGCCTATTAATAGGGCCACACTCTCAGCATATGGAGGTTCTCAGGCTAGGGGTCTAACAGGAGCTGCAGCTGCCGGCCTACACCAGAGCCACAGCAACGCGGGATCCAAGCTGCGTCTGCAACCTACACCACAGCTCACGGCAACGCCGGATCCTTAACCCACTGAGCAAGGCCAGGGATCAAACCCACAACCTCATAGTTCGTAGTCGGATTCGTTAACCACTGAGCCACGACAGGAACTCCATTCATTCACTGAGCTCTTATGACAGGCCAGGCCACGCTAGGATGCACAGATGATTAAGGCACGGCCCTGCCCTACCTTAATCTGGGGGGGGAAGCCTCAGGGTTGAATAGTTTTGATGGAGCCTAAAGAGGGAAATATGGCCACCAAATGTAGATTCTGAATCCTGCTGGCTGCTTTCAAGAGGGCATTTAAGCATTCTGTGACATTCTAGGAAAGTTACCAAAGGGAGGGGTATTTGGATGAAGGAAAAAGCTACAGGGTAGATAAAAAATGTTCATTCACTTTGACTCCATAATCTCTCCTCTGGAACCAGTCCCAGAGAAATTGGTCCAAGAAAAAATAAAAAAGCCTAAATGTACAAAGATGTTTTTCACTATATTATTATAATAGGGAACAACTGTAAACCATTTAAATGTCCGTCAATAGAAGAAAAGCTAGTAAATTACAGCACAACCTAATGTTAGATGTAAAAAGTAGAACTCCAATTTGTATAAGGTACCGTGATTGGAACCAGATATACATAAACAAAGATCAGAAAGGAACTAAAAGTAACTATACGGGTGTATAAGGAACCTGAAAATTAGAAGCTGGTTTTACATATTCTCTTATCGGATACTCACAACAACCCTGGGAATTAAGTAGTATGATTACGAAGCCACATTTTCCTTCATGTCTGAGGAACGGAGATTCTGGAAGATAAGTGACTTGTCCAAGGTCAGAACAGAAAACTTAAACACAAGAAAGACAGCTAATCTCCAGGTCCCTCTTTCCGTTATACTGCTCTGCTTCTGGAAAATGCAAATCGTTGCTGGTCTAGAATAGGTGAAACATTTGCTAGATTTTAATTGTCAGTATACATCTCTAAATAATTGCAAGTGCTTTAAAGTCAAACTGATTTTTAAAAAATATATCCACAATAGTACTGAGGGATTTCACATGCCAAAGAACAACAATAATCAATTTTGCTGAGAGCCAGGAGGTGTTTCTTTTCCATCTAAAACCGTAAAATCAGGGTAGTGCAAATCCTAGCCTGCTTTCCATACAAATTCATCTTGATCCCAGCTGTAGAAAGCCATTTGGGGCATCCCCTTGTCACTTTTTGTGTCCTGGCTTTACTGGCAGTGAAAGCTAAAACTCTGCTTTAATATATATGTCAATAGAAGTCGCTAAGGTGTTATCATACTGTTTGACCAAGAGATACGATCGCTTCAAGATGGTTTTCCTCCCACATGCCAAGCAGAAAACCATTTAATCTTAATGTCCAGCTCTGAGCCGTGCTGCATTAAAACTATCTCTGGAATTTAGGCATCTTAACTCCAAAACAGGACAATGCTCAGGACAGGATTTGATCCAACCGCCACATTCTCTGAGAGTATGCTCTTGACTTCCCCCCTACCCCTTATGTATATTTAGGGACGTAATAGCAAATACACTTTTGCAAAATTCCAAGTCCACTTCCTGCAAGCTACACACACACTTGGAAGCCTCTTCAACTCCCATTACCAGCAATAGTATCTTGGAATTTGCATTACTCTCCATCTCACCTCTCTCTCCTCCTTTCACGATGGATTGGATTGTTATGGCATCATTAACCAGATGGGACAATTTCAGTGTGAGCCTTGCCTGTCATCTTTGGAAAACAATATAGCAATTGGGATGCTTCCACCATGTCTTCAAGGGAGCTGCCTCTCTTGTTCTCTCTCTTTTTTTTTTTTTCCCCTCACTGCTGTAAAAGCTTTAACGAGTCTGGCTTTTTCCTAAGCTTGTCCTTTAGCCTGCCGAAGGGCAGAAAAGAAGGATAAGGAGCTCCTGTTGTGGCTCCTCAGCAGGTTAAGAACCTGACATAGTGTCCCTGAGGATGCAGGTTCGATCCTTGGCCTCGTTCAGTGGATTAAGGATCTGGTGTTGCCGCAAGCTGTACCACAGGTTGCAGACGAGGCTCGGATCCACTGTTGCTGTGACCGTGGTGTAGGCCTGCAGCTACAGCTCTGATTCGACCTCTAGCCTGGGAACTTCCATATGCCACAGGTGCGGCCTTAAAAAAGAAAAAAGAAGAAAGAAAGAAAACGAGAATGAGTTGACCTAGACTAGAAAGAGCATACAGAAAACTCCTCAAAAAAAAAAAAAAAGGATCTCTCATTATAATTCTTGATTTAATTATTTATTTAGAATAAGAAACTTCTTCTTTTTTTTGGTCTTTTTGCCTTATCTAGGGCCGCACCCGCGGCATATGGAGGTTCCCAGGCTAGGGGTCTAACAGGAGCTGTAGCTGCCGGCCTACGCTACAGCCACAGCAACGCGGGATCCAAGCCGCGTCTGCCACCTACACCACAGCTCACGGCAACGCCGGATCCTTAACCCACTGAGCAAGGCCAGGGATCGAACCCGCAACCTCATGGTTCCTAGTCGGATTCGTTAACCACTGAGCCACGACGGGAACTCCCGAAACTTCATTTTTTTAATGAATGGCAAATGAATAGCTAGAGACTTACACCAAACTTGCCTTGCTAGAAATGTGTTTAATCACATAATAATGTCAATTTCAGAAAAAGAAGGAAGAAGGTCATTTTTGGACACTGGAAGACACGTCAGAGTAGGGAGGGCAACTTGAAACCAGAGTGTCAGGTTTTGGAAGGGATCTTTAAAATCTGATAGTTCAACCTCCTTCCTAATATAAAATCCCTCTCGTGAAATCTACGACAATGGAGCTGACTAGCTTCTGAGGGCTTCAGAGCCTCCCTTTCAAGGAGGTCCATTTAAATTTTTTGCAGAGCAGGATTAATAGTTAAAGTTTCTCTTATATTGAGTCAAATTCTGTCTTTCCCTAAAACTACTACCAGCATCAGTCCTCTGATTAATGCAGAATAAACCTATTACTTTTGCACTTGATGGCTTAGGTTAAGATTTCTCCCAAGTGGTTCCCAAGGAAGCCTAGTGCCCTAAGAGATGTGAATAGGTGGTAGTTCATTTCTCAGATAAGACTGGGAAAGACTGCATTATATACCCCTCTATTGCAGAATCACAGCAACTATTAAAGGCTGTAAAAAGTTTTAAAAATACATACCGAAAAACCCCTCTATTTTACCTTTATTCCATCATTTTCAAACTTATTTTGCCTACGGAACCCCTCTGCCTTGTTTTGGAACATCCACCAACATTTCTCAGGAGCAGTGTTCTGAGGAACAACATGCGAATTGCAAAGCTGAGCCTCTCCTTTACCAGACCTCTCCGGTTTTCTCAGGAGCTTCTCCTAGGAAAAATTTCCAGACATTTCCCCATCCTTGTCCATCATGAGGTCAAGGGGTGCCCAAAGGGCAGATGTGGGCAGCAAGAAGTGAGAAGAGGAGCTCGGAAATGATATTAGGCGAGAAATGGCCAGAAACTGCATCTCCTTCCAATTTTCTCAAGGGACATGGCAGAAGTCACATCTGGGTGATTTTTTTTCTTTTCTTTTCTAGGGTTGCATCTGCAGCATATGGAAGTTCCCAGGCTAGGGGTCGAATTGGAGTTGCAGCTGCCAGCCGGTGCCACGGCCACAACACCACCAGATCGAAGCTGCATATGCAACCTACCCCACAGCTCACGGCAACGCTGGATCCCCGACACACTGAGCGAGACCAGGGATCAAACCCGCATCCTCACGGATACTACTCGGATTCATTTCCCCTGCGCCACAACGGGGAACCCCCTAAACGATTCTGAAAGTAAACACAGCCTCCTCAAATTCAGCCCTGAATTCCCCATCTAGGTTAATTCTGTCTCCCCAGTGAGGCCCTAGGTCCTTATCCACTCTCCACTCCTCCCATAGCAAGGCCAGAAAAAAGGGAAGAAAGAAGTAGAGTTAGGTATCTCCACCCACACTTGGTAGAGTATTTGAGGGTAATGTCTCTAATTATTCATGGAATGCTCAAGGACCTTAGCCCCCAAAGAAAAGAAAGCCTGAGAGAAGGAGCCTGCCTGAAATGCCGGTCACTCCCACATTATCCCTGATTCAAATCATGCCTCTGCAAAACCTTTAAGTCCTGCTGCTTAGAGCCTTCTCTCTTCAAAGGAGCTTTGCTACTCTTATATTCAGATCATTGTGTGTTTTTTAAAGTATTTTTGCCTCTGCAGGATGCTTTTATCCTATAACTATTTTCCTATTAGTATGTTGATTTATTTCCTTTAATGATCTCATCTACATGTTTACTTTTTTCACTCTTCAAAATGGGGAAGAAAGGGCACCAGAGCATAAAGAGAATCTTGAAGAGCAGCAGAGCAGCCAAGGAAGGGGGGTGCTTTTGCCCCACGCTCATTATCTCCTTCAATCCCTCCCAATAATTTAACTACATCTGTGAACAAAAACTGAGTCCTGGAGTTTCGTCATGGCTCAGTGGTTAACGAATCCGACTAACAACCATGAGGTTGAGGGTTTGATCCCTGGTCTTGCTCAGTGGGTTAAGGATCCGGCATTGCCGTGAGCTGTGGTGTGGGTTGCAGACATGGCTCGGATCCTGCATTGCTGTGGCTGTGGTGAAGCCCAGAAGCTACAGCTCCTGTTAGACCCCTAGCCTGGGAACCTCTACATGCCACAGGTGCGGCCCTAAAACAACAAAAGGCAAAAAAAAAAAAAAAAAAAAAAAAAAAAAAAAAAAAAAAAAAACTGAGTCCTTGCTATATACAAAGGGAGGTTCAATTCTTCTACACCCCTTGTGAAAAGACTGTGATGGCTAAAAACATGATACAGACATTTTGGAAGCAATCAATGCTATTAAATACATTGTCATCACATCATTATTTTATTGTTGCTGGAGATTTTTTTCCCTTACTTGCTCTGTCAAAAGTTAGGAGAATTACAGTAAGTTTCCTCAAATCTATAGAGTTTCTTTTAAAAAAGTATTGCATATTTAAGAATATTTCTACATTTTGAGGCTGTTACTTGATACATAAACATGCATGAAAGTTATTTGAAAACAATAAAAATATCTTCATTGCTTCATTTAACACTTTCTACCTTGATTTCTGCTTTTCCTTCTTTTTTTCTCCTAATTTTTAATACATATTTGCCTAGTGTCTTACTTTTAACTATTTAAACTCCATTCTGAGAGTCTTTATTCTTTAAAAAGACATATTAGCAATTCCTGTCGTGGCTTAGCAGTAATGAACCTGCCTAGTATCTATGAGGACACCGGGTTTGAGCCCTGGCCTTGCTCAGTGGGTTAAGTATCCAGCATTGCTGTAAGCTGTGATGTAGGTCACAGATGCGGCTTGGATCCCGCATTGCTTGGCTCTGGCGTAGGCCTGTAGCTACAGCTCTGATTCAACCCCTAGCCTGGGAATTTCCATATGCTGCGGTTGTGGCCGTAAAAAAGAAAAAAAAAGATATATTAATTTATTTACATTTACAATCCATACATGGACACAAATTCCTTCTATCATCTTGCTCTGTACTTTATACTTGCTTGCCAATTCTTATAGTATTGTTACAGTATCTCAGTTACTGATTTTATTTTCTTTAGTGGCTTGGCAGAAATATACCCCATTCTTAATACTATCTGCAGTTTATTAACTCAACACATACTTGTTGAGTATTTACACTGTGCAGGTACTGGAAAATTTGCTTTAAACTTGAAAAAACTTAAAATCAGAACGCAATGTTTTAAAATAAGGTTAGGAGTAATTTTTCCTCCACGCCGACACTTTAAAAGGTTGGCATTTTGATCATTTCATCAACAGCCTTTAACTGCTCATTTCTATTCTTAATATGGGTAACGTAAACTAAGTTAAAACTCATCACTTGACTCTCATACTTGTTCTGAACCTCAATACAGATGTTTAAGTCTTTCCGCAGATGTAACTGAAATGTTAAGATCTCAGGGACAGAAAAAACAAATGTAGAACTGTCTCACTTTCTAAGTTCCAAAGAATTTTCAACATGCTGTTTTCCACTGCCTTTTAAAATTGGAAAGCCCATTAAGCATATAGTACAACGCAGTCGTTTAAAATCATCCCCAATTCCTCCACGATTAAGAACTTGGGCAATTACTTCCTATCCTTAATTTTTTAAAGACACAATGACTCATATAAGATAACAAGTAAGCAGAACTCAGAATTCGTCATATGTAAATGCAATACTAATGAGTTCAGATTTAGATTGCAGTCTTCCTCAGTATGGTTTCTATAAAATCAAGCCTGAGTTTTTATTTCATTCATGTTTATTGCATGATAATATTTATGTTATTCCATTTTATAGATCCAAGCTGAGATCTGGCAAACTCAAGCACTATAAAACATCTGGTTGCTTACTCTAAGCTTTAAAAGAGGATTTTAAGAAGAAAAACATTTGTTAGCCAAACTTTCCAAAAATCTGCTCCAGAACATTAGATCCCAAACTTTGCTAAACTGCTTCTTTTAATTAAGTCTTCAAGTAGATTCAGGATACTCTCAAAACTGTACCTTGTTTTAAAACAGGCTAACCTCCAATGGGGAGGGGAGGAAAGAGTGGAATGGACTGCGAGATGAAGTGAGTTAGTAGATGCAAACTACTACATTTAGAATGGACAAACAACAAAGTCCTACTAAATAGGGTATAGCTTGGGGAACTATATCTAACCTCTTGGGATAGACCATGATGGAAGATAATTTAAGAAAAGAAATGTACATATGTATATGTACGTATATGAATGACTGGGCCACTTTGCTGTACAGCACAAATTGGTACAACGTTGTAAATCAACTGTACTTAAATACATAAATGTATAATGTGTGTGTGTGTGTGCGCGTGTGTGTGTATAGCAGGGTAACCAAATTTACAGATGTATAAGTTTACTAAATATTCATTTAAAATCTTATATTGTCTTTCTTTTCTACAAACTGCTGGTTACCACAGGGAAAAGTGGGGGAGGGATAATTAAGGAGCTGGGGGTTAACGGGTACACACTACTACATACAAAATAGATACCCAACAAGGGCCTACTGTATAGCACAGGCTATACTCAATAGTCTGTAATTACCTGTATAGGAAAGGAATCTGAGAGAGAGAGAGAGAGAGAGAGTGTGTGTGTGTGTGTGTGTGTGTGCGCACATGTAAATGAATCACTCTACTGTATACATGAAACTAATACAGTAAATAAATAAGCTAATAAAACTATGTGTGTTTTGCTGTTTTGCCCATAAAATGTCCAGTAATGAGTACTTCATATATTTATGGAGAATTATGAGCTGCCACAAAGCTTTAAAACTTTTTTAAAAAAAACCCTCAAGACCTATTATTTTCCATTCATCCTCTCTCTCAAACAACTGAAAGTACACATGATAGTGGCTGTGTCTCCTTCCTAATTAAAGAAATAATAACATGCTACAGAACTGAGATCAATTATGTGTTCTGTTAAATCAAATTTATTTACAAGATTCCTTTAATTTGATTTTTCTGCCAAAATCACAAAGGGGAAGTTTATTTCTGCATACACAGGGGGAGGTGAGGGGAGGTCAAAGCATGAAGTGAAAGTTAACAGACATTGTAAAACAGTCCACCCAATCAGGACCCCATTCTCTCTTTTCCATCAACTCTAAGCTTGCAGAGCCTAGCTCCTTACCCCGTGTCAGTCTCTCCTCTGAACTTCCATCTCCCCCCACCTCCATCCTCCTTCAGACCCTGACACCCAAATCAAGAGGCCCTGGGATGGTAGGAAGGGATCCAGGCAGGTAACCTGCTAGGAAGGGGTCCTGAAGGGAAAGAGAAGAGGATCCTGACGAGGGGGCGGGTCATGCCCCACTCCCACCAGTGGGCTGATTAAACCGACTCCCCTGGGCTCAGACAGGATTAGGTGAGGTGCCAAAGGCCCGGCCCCTCACAGGGCAGGCACGTCAAGAGAGCGGTGAGTCAGCCGGACAAAGAGAGGAGACGAGGTGAGAGAAACACAAGCAGCCTGCAGTGGCCACGCAGAGCCTAGTTCTCTTCTTTCTTGAACACAAGGCATCCTTTCTTTTATCGCCCTTTCAGTTCGGGACAAGCTATCAGTGACAGGGTCTGATTTCCAAAGCGCTTCTCTCTCACACCCTCAGTGCAACAGGATGTTAACCAAAAGGTCTGTGAGCTAAAAATAAGGCCACTTGTCAGTCAAGGCGACAACAGGGGCAGAGGGGGTTCAGAGCCCAGGAGGCCTCTGTTTAAGCCGAGGCTGAGTGGGAGGCGACAGAAACTTCGGGAGGGGGCAAATCCTCAGGGGACTCTTTCCTCTCAGCTCACAGGCGTAAATAACATTCCAGCGGATCTGCCCAGGGAAATGGGACACTGGGTTGGAGCAAGGAGATCTGACCTCTGGAGTTCAAAGACACCTGAGGTGCCTCTGGCCAAATAAATGATGGGACCCTGCAAGCGGGTAAGTGTAACACCGTAACCCAGGGAGTGGAGAGAACAAAGCGGAGAGAAGGGTCCCTCATCACCCCAAGAAGAACAGCTCTGGCTCTTATCAGGACAGAAACAGAGCCAAAAGGAGAGATCGAAGGCAGGAAAATTAATTCTCTCTTCCCTGGGGTGTCAGAGAGGGCTTTGGCCACTGTGCATCCCAAATGAAGTGTCAGCCAGGCAGGGAGCAGTTACTGATGAAGATTCCATAATAGAAAATGAAGCTGAAGCTCCCCCAAGAAGCCAGGGGCAGGGGAGAGACATAGTCCAACTGAGGCAGAGCTGAGAGGCTTTTCCTGGCTCCCTGCAAGATCTGGCAGATGCCATCAAACCCTGGAAAATGTGGGTGACAACACAGAAGAAAAATCTTTCTTGGCAGCCATTGAAAGAAAGAAGGCCTCAGCAGCTACAGTTGAAGTCAACAGGTTTTGAAGACAGGCTTTTTGACCCAGCACTTAGTAACATTCAAATGCTTTCAGCCTCTTCTTGCTTGACAGGCATATCATGTACCTTTTCCAGCACTAATTTCACCTCTCATTATAACTTTGGGGTTAAAAAATGCCTCATATTTTGGATATTGCCATGAATGAAGGAAATGAGAAGGTGTGTGATTCAATATTTTATGAAAAAGGTCATCCACGCACTTGATCAAAATTCTCATAGACACACACACACACACACACACACACACACACACACACACGAATAATACCCAGCCATAAAAAGAATGAAACGATGCCATTTGCACTTACATGAATGGATCTAGAGATTATCACACTAAGTGAAGTAAGTCAGAAAGAGAAAGACAAATACCATATAGTATCACTGATATGTGGAAGCTACAATATGACACACATGAAATTACCTATGAAAAAGAAACAGACATGGAGAACAGACTTGTGGTTGCCAACGGGGAGGAGGGTAGGGGAGAGATGGAGTAGGAGTTTGGGGTTAGCAGATGCAAACTAGCACATATAGAATAGATAAACAACAAGGTCTTATTGTATAATACAGAGAACTATATTCAATATCCTGTGATAAAATAAAATGGAAAAGAATATGAAAGGGATACACATAAAATAAAATGTTTCCCTTTAACATTAAAAAAAAAAGAGATATTTGCTGTTCATAAAAGTTCAACTTTGCTATCTGAAAAAATAAGTAAATAAATCTCTACAAATGGAGATGCAGCACAAGCATTTCCTCTACCCCCCAGGGCCCAGGAGAGCACACTTCCTCACTCTCTGACTCTCACTGCTTTTTCCCGGAGGTCCCCCAGGTTTGGCAGAGACCTAGGGATGAGTGAAGGGCTATTACACATGCTTCTCAGCAAGAGTGGCCTGAGAGCTAAAGGTATAACCTGCTGTCAAAGAAAGGACTCCAAATATAGGCTGTCACTATGTCTCGCCATTTTTTTGACAAGGAAATGCTATTTCATGAGACCTTCTGCTAAACCTGAACTTAATTTAACTCTAGGGAATTCCCGTTGTGGTGCAGTGGAAAAGAATCTGAGGATGCAGGTTTGATCCCTGGCCTCACTCAGTGAGTTAAGGATCTGGTGTTGCTGTGAACTGTGGTGTAGGTTGCAGACAAAGCTCAGATCCCACATTGCTGTGGCTGTGGCGTAGGCTAGCAGCTGCAGCTCCGATTCGACTCCTAGCCTGGGAACTTCCATATGCTGTGGGTATGGCCCTAAAAAGCTCTATCTACGTGATGCATCTTTGCTGCAGACATTAGAAAGATACCAGCAGCCTGCAGACTGGGAGGGTGGCTATCAGGATGGAGAACCAAGCAAGAGGAAGGCTACTTATGGGACCTCAGCTCACCCAGTCTTCACACCTCCCATTGGTATTTGATCCTGGCTTTCCAGCCAACCTGCTGAACCCCAGGAGGAAAGAAAGAATCTGTCAACATTCAGAGCTGAGGAGGAAATAGCATTTTTGAGATAAAATTCCCTTTGTGGCAGATGTATATTTTGCTGGCTTAATCAAGGGTCTTTTCTCAACAAAGTTGCACAGCAGTAGATTTCACAAAATAACAAAAATCACACACAATCGTGAAAGCTAGAAGCACTCCCTTGGAGATTTCCTGCTTAGAGGAAACCGAGATAAAGTTCTAGAGCTGGGCGTGTTTCTGAGTTACCCCAAAAGACTCATATCAAGTTTCTCTGTGTGCTTTAATTTTCTCATCATGTACTTTTCATAAGAAGCCAGGCACAAATATACGGATCTGCATATTCAGGGGAAATCTAGGGCTTTAAAATATATCAAGACCAAATGAGAAGAAAGAGAATAAAAATTCCTGATGTCTTAGTTTGTGTTTCCCCAGGAGCAGACCTGAATCCTAAAGCAAGGATTCAAGTGCACACCTTGATCTGTGGGGGAAGGAAGGAAGTGGAGAGGGCAGAGGCTGGGGACAAGGGAAGTAAGACTGGAGGGCAGAGAGCTAATAAGGAGATCAGGTTCTCCGGGTTATCACCACAGGTGACTGAAACTTAAGCCTGCAAAGAAGCTCCGGGAACCTGTAAAAACACACCTCGCAGGATCCTGCTGAGAGGGAAGGGAGCTGGGGTATTTATACACCAACACTCATCAGGCACTTGTGCAGGAATGAGCCATCCATAACTCTTTCTGTGGACACCCTTGGCCTCAAAGCACTTCACCTAACATTTAATTTTTTCATACTGTTGCAGTGTATGTGGGGTTGTTTTTTTTTTTTTTTTTTTTTTTTTGAGGATGGCAGGAAGTCACTGGCTAATCAATACTCAGATAGGCAGAGCAGTTGTAGAAGGAATTCCTCAGATCTTACATCTTTCCAGAAGCATGCACAGTTTATTTCCGATCTGACAGCAATGCCACTCACTTTGAACTCTCCAGAGGCTCCTACTTGGCTCTTCTACCTGACTTTTGAATGTCAGATATTTTTGAACAGTGTAAGATACCAACTTGACTTCTTTAGATATTCAAAAATGAGACAGTTTTACCCTGCAAAACCAATTCCATTATGCTAAAGCGGCAGCGTCTTTAATCAATTCGAGGTAGTAATTCTGAAGGTGGGGAGTCGAGGCAGATCTATCTTAAGAGCTAGATGACAATCTCTAAAATTGTGTGTGTGAGTGATGTGAGCTGTATGTCTGCATACTTCGTTCCCAGATATTTTGATATGTCTGGGGAGAATCCTCTTCCACGGGGAGCCATTCTTATTCATGCGAGTGGATGTGGTGTAGAAAGAAGACTGAGAAGGGTACACCCAAAATTGAAACCCAGAATAGAAATGTGAGGACAGAAAGAAAACATAAAGAAAAAAAAGAGTCATGAAGAGAGAGCCAGATGGATTAGATAGAAATGTCTCTCTTTTAATGAGAAGGAGCCCCAGGATACTCTCAAATAATGGTGCTTGTTATGTCCTTATTTTGACAAATGGGGCCGTGTTGCGCTGCCTGTCCAAACAGTCCTGCTCTCAGGCCCAGCCCTGGCTTGAGAAATGGAACCCACACAATCACAGCAGGTTTCCTACCACATTGCTCATGTTGATGTTGGAGCAGATGAAAGCAGATGTTTCCTGTCAAACTGTGAATCTCTCCCCAAAGCGCACATCAGCGTCCTCCATCTCTTCAAGCCACACATAAGACCAGGGGCCTCTGTGCAACTGGATTTCTCCTTCGCCTCACTGTTGCATTGGCTAGATCAGTTACCCCCGCACCACGGGCTTTGGAATACTGTGTTATTCTCATAAATGGAACATGGCACAGACTTTAATAAAAGGGAGAGGCTGTTAAGAAAATGGCCCCTGGAGCCAATTAGTGGAAATCTAGTCTCTGACATGTAGCTGCCACGACTAGTGGACATTGTTTTTGTTTTGGGTTTTTTGTTGTTGTTGTTGTTGTTGTTGTTTTGTGTTTTGTTTTGTTTTTGTTTTTGATTTGCTTTTTAGGGCTGCACCTGAGGCATATGGAAGTTCCCAGGCTAGGGGTCGAATCAGAACTGCAATTGCCAGCCTATACCATAGCTCACAGCAATGCCAGATCCTTAACCCACTGAGCGAGGCCAGAAATCAAACCCACTTCCTCATAGATACTAGTAGGGTTCATAATCCGCTGAGCTACAACAGGAACTCCCTAGTGGACAATCTTGGCTTAAAAATACCTACCTTTGGGGGGTGAAGGGGGACCCAGAGTATGAGCCCTGAGATCTAGAAACCCTCTTGGAAATGGGTCCCGATAAAAAAACAAGTTATTACAGTAACAAATAAAATGCATCTGATAAAAAAAAAAGAAAAAGAAAAGAAATGGGCCCCGTCAACAAAAGATGATTTCATCCACTAAGGAAAACCTAGCCTCTTGTGGAGAAAATTTGGCAAGTCTACAGCAGTGAACCCTTTCCTATTTTAGGAAATAGAGAACACTGAATAAACAGAATGTAGTAAATATTAGCATGTGATATTTGTCAGAATCACACTATAAGTGTCTGTTAACTCTATGACTCTCAACTAAGGTATCATGAAGCATAGTATGCTTCCAGTTGCCAGAAACATTCTGATTTACAGAAAGCATTTCCTTCAACAAAGAATCCAGTAAAATTGAAGATTCAGATGAGGGAGGAAAAAATAAAGTAGACTATGTTAGTAAGTAATAAAAACAGATGTATCCATTGAGCACTTATTCTGTGCTGTTCACTTTATATGCGTCATCCCATTCGACCTGCACATCAACCAGATGAGGTTAAGTCCTCTAAGGTTCATTTGACGGATGAGACAACAAGCACAGAGAGATTAAGTAACTTCCCTACATTCATACAGCTAAGTCATGGGAGAGCTCTGACACTTGAACCCAGGTCTTTGTGAAGTTAAAGCTCGTACTCTTTACCACAATACTGTAGCACCTTTTGGCTCACCAAGGATGGTTTGCTCCAGAACGTTTCCTTTTCCTGACCTGACACATCCCCGCTTACAACAATGAGCAACTACTATGGTCAAAGCATTACACTCAGATGGAAAAAGAAAGATAAAGAATAAAAGGTGGTCCCTGATCTCAAGAGCCTGTTCAAGGTTTTCCCATGAAACACATTCATAACCTAAGAGAAGAAAGTTCCATTACAGCCACAAGTCTCGATCCTGGTCCAGGCCAGCATAAATGGTTTCCTCTTAGCACTTTCATGGTCCCTATTATGGGCATTCCTCATATTGCAATGTAAGTGTTACTCGGGCTGTCTCTTTCACTAAGTCATATATTTTTTTGATGGCAAACATGAGTTTTATTCACCTATAACACCATCTGAGCCAGAGAAAGTATTCAACAAATGTTTACTGACGAGTAAATGAACAAACTGTAATAAGCAAGTGACGTCAAAGGCAATGGCATTTTCAGGAAACGTCTGTAATTCTACAATGTCCTTTAATGATCAACGTGGTAGCTACTGACAGTTGACACCCAAAGTCATTCACACTGACTCCCTCATTAACTTAATAATGACTTACTATTATTTATCCTCAGCAAAAATGAATGTACTAAAGAAAAAAAAAACACCAGACTGTATGGTTGCCAGAAAAGTTTTCTTGACTTTGAAAAAACACATAAATGAAAGGCATTATTTTCTTCCATAGGATCACATCAGATGTAGGGGAAATAGCTGGAATTGCTGAAGTCGTTCCATGAATAAAGCTCATTAAGGACAAGGACCACACCCTGGAGATGACAAAACCTAGTTCCTCAATGAGGAGACCAAGGCAATGAATCAGCGGCCCCCCTCTTGGAGCTAGTCCTTTCTAGAAGTTTTAATACATGAGCTATACCCCTCTCTTACTGTTTATGTTATTTAGAGTTCAGTTTTCTGTTCCTTGAAACTAAAAATCACCTTGTTTCCACCCAAAAGTCTGGCTTCCCAATCTTTGTGGCTACATTTTAACTCCATAGATCAGGATCGATGTTAGCGGGTTCCTCCTGCTCTGAGCATCAGTTTACTTATTTATAAGGAATGAACACTTTTCTCATTAGGTTCCGAGTTGCTATATCTTTTATCTTTTCTTTGGTAGATAAGGAATATCTTATCCTCTTCCTCATCATCATCATTAATACCATCATCATTTACATCATCATCCTAACTTCTCTAGTCTAAAGAAAAGAAAAAAATATTTTCATGTCAAAGATAGAGAAAACAACATTTTATGTCTGCATAGGCTACAATATTCTACACAGAATGTTTAGGACTTTCTCTAAACCTATGACAGAGATTGCTAGCTGTCGTTCTATAATTATTCTCCCCTTCTTTCTTGATAAGAAAACCTTTGACTTTGAGCTGTCCACATGGCCGTTCAGAGAGAAAACTCCATTTCCCAGCTTCCCCTGCAGCTAGATGTGGCCATATCCTTAAGTTCTGGCCAGTAGGATATAAGCAAAGGCAACAGGTGTTCACTCTGTGAAGCTCTTTAAAAGACGGCGTATCTTTCTCTGCTCTTCCTTTTGCCCTTCTGTATCCTTTACTCCATGAGCTGCATAAAATGCAGACCTGATGGTTGGAGTTCCTGCAGTCTTGAAACATGAGGTCTAGCGCTACACCCAAAGGAGGCAGAGCAATAAGCCAGAAGGAATGTGAGCCTCTCGGAGCTCCGTGGAGAAGGGCCACTCCACCAGCCCTGGCCTCATCCCTTCTAAATGGGAAGAGCCAGGCTTTGAGAAGCAGTAAGGATGGAAGGTAAAGTCAGATGCTCGCACACAGAGCTCCTTTTCTGTTTTATTCTACTGCGTCTTCATGAGAGCTCCCTCTAGTCCCCCCTCCCTGGCTCAATGTCATGCCCATCCAGAGCTCAACACAGCCTCTGATCTCTAACGTACTCTAGGAGTTGGCCTCAGATTGAAGTTTCCTGTATAAATCCAAACAGCCATGCCCAAATCCACTCTCATTCTCAAATTTCTCCTGCTCCTGGCACCCACTTGCTTTGATAGGATTCACATAAATAAACCTCACTGGGGAGGACCAGCCACCCTTCCACCCCCAAGCCTCTCCCTGACGCACCAGAGGAACTGGCTAATGAGTTTGCAGACAAAAGGACTACAGAAGAGCTTGTAAACTTTTAAAAAGTCACTAAAAAGCAGGAAAGAACCATCATAACAATAAATTTGGATTGAGATGCTAAGTGTTAAAAAAGGAAGTAGTTAGCATTATATTAGGAACAAAGAAAGTCACTTTCACAAATCTCTCCTCTGTCTCTCATCCCTACACACAGGTATATCACAGAGCAATACATCTGGTCATAGCGATTCTCTTATTTTGCTTGTCTAGATTTGGGCTGAACAGATTATGAAATAGGCAAGTGCTTACATTACGCACACAAATCACATTATATGTTTTAATGGGACGTGTATATAACACAACATCAAAGTCCTATCATTAGAGTTAGCAGTGGGGAAAAATACCTTTGAGCTCTGTATGGAGGTTTAATGATTCTGACCAAAAACCAGTCAGACACACGTATATTTTAAAAGAAAAAAAGAAATCCTATGTTTTACCAGAAAGACAATTTTTCTAAAGACATGGGTCCAAGAGTCCAAGGTCCAAATGCGCCTATGAACAAAGAACTTCTCATCTGTAACAACTTGATGGGATTTTAATAAAAAGGCAATCAAATGGCAATGGGTCTAATCCTGGATCCCTAGTTGAAAGGTTCCGTATATACCTAGAGAACAGCTAAAGAAAGTTAACAATTATTACTTACAAAGTGATCTGAAAAATGACAGAACATAGATATTTGAGGGCCACAGAGTAGTCCTCTGAAGCTTTGTTGTGCTGTGAAATGTGAGGAGCACCCATAGAAAGGAGCACCACTCCACCACTGTTACATACACAGGGGACATGGGATCTCACTGTAGCCACTGGTTAAAGTTGAGTCCTGCTTCCTTAGTGTGGAAGATGGGAGAGTAGTCACTAGAATCCACTGCCCATCCTTGAGTCTATTATTTATAAAACTCCATCATCATGGTAATAACAGCTTAACTTCCTCGAGCTCTTACTACGGGTGGCACTGCGCTAAGCACTGTCCAAACATTTCTTCAATTAATCCCAACGAGAGCAGTGCAGTGATTATGTCATTTAGCAGGAAAGACTCTGATTAGGTAACCAGCCCAAAGCCACTGAGCCAGAGAGCAGAGGATTCAAAACCCAGGTCATCTGAATGCAGAGGCCAATGAAGGTCAAAGAGGACAAAGACCCACCTCGTACAAGAACACACTTGCACAGGCAGAAAAGTTTACACTCCTTAACCTATGTCCCATCTATCTAGCACACACCCTCTCTCTCTCTTCCTCCCACTCCTAAATTTAACTAGAAGAATCTGTGTAAGGCAATCTGCTGGATACAATGTCATGATTTGGAAACACTCTCCAAAGTCTATCTCTAACATTCGGACTGAAGTCCTGAACCTCTCTGAATCTAGCAGAATACCTTGCACAGAGAATATTAATAAATTTTGTTGATGGTGAAGTTTAACAAAGGAAGAAAGGATGTAGAAAAGAAGAGGAACTTCTTCAGTGTATCTAGAACCTAGCAGTGTGCTTGGCACACAGCAGGTGTTATGAGGAGTTCCCTTCGTGTCTCAGTGGTTAATGAACCCAACTAGGATCCATGAGGACGTGGGTTTGATCCCTCGCCTCACTCGGTGGGTTAAAGACCCGGCACTGCCGTGAGCTGTGGTGTAGGTCAAGGACTTGGCTTGGACCCCGTGTTGCTATGGCTGTGGTGTAGACTGGCAGCTGTAGCTCCAATTCAACCCCTAGCCTGGGAACTTCCATATGCCACAGGCATGGTCCTAAAAGGTAAAAAAAAATGGTTTTTGAAAAATGACAAAGTGGAAGGAAGGTAGTTGAGAAAGGGAGGGAATAAAGGAAGGAGAAAGGAAAGAAGCAAAGAAGGAAAGAGGGAAATAGCAAGAGAAATGGAGGAAGAGGTAGAGAGGGGAGGATGGGAAAGAAAGATAGATGAGTCCTAGAGCACATGCAAGGACCAGAGGTAAGCACCACCATTCTAATTCCAACACTACTGTCAGTCATTGCGAAGGGACAGGGGGTCTGCGGGGGTATGAGGAGGTAACAAGAAGAAGGGCATCTTGACTTCTTAAGTACGTCCTGAATCCTCCCCCTAGAACTACACCCCAGTGCACTCACGTAGCTCACATCCCTTTGCCACCTATTGGGTCCCGGGTTGCTCCCATTACTCTATCTGGAAGGAGAAAGAAAACATCTTGCCGTGGAGGACAACTGCATCCATTCTCTGTCACTTGGCTTGGGGAGGAATGATTGTCTTCTCAGCGCCACTTAATAAAGGGAAAGAGCTTAAAATTTTCAGCCTTTCTTACCCTTCATGGCCTCAGTGGGTCAAAGATGATATAAACCACCACCAAAATCAAGACTCAAGGAGATGTTCTCAGTTTGCTTTTTTCTAGAAAAAAGCTTTATCACAAACACACACACACACACCTTTATCCTCCTAGTTTAGGATTAACATATAAACACTACTATATAGAAAATAGATAACTAACAAGGACAGGAGTTACTGTATAACATAGGGAACTATACTCAATATTCTGTAATAACTTACAAGAGAAAAGAATCTGAAAAAAATGTATGCGTGTACACATATAACTGAATCACTGTGCTATACACCTGAAACTAATACATTATATATCAACTATACTTCAATATAAAAAACACCCTATCCTCCTAGACAAAGTACTGTAAGAAGGTGAGGTGTGGAAATCTTGCAGACATTTGCTCCCACAAAAGAAGAGCCCCTGGGGAGCAAGAGGCAGGGAACCTGAGGATGAAAGTGATACCTTCTAAGACAAAGCACAGAGGGAATATTCAGGTGTCACAGAGCCGCTGAATCAAGGTTCATCTGAGGCCAACTCTACTTCACTTAGTGTGGACTGACACATTCCTTTTATTGTTTGGGTTCCATTTCAGCTGGTTCTCTCTCATTTGCAGCACAATGACCCTGAATGATGCAATCTCTCTGTGGGTCCTTTTGCTTTCTTAAATATGGACACCCACTGACCAAACAGTTTTCTTCCATGCTAGAATATAAACCACTGACGCAATCGGGGATTTTTTTTTTGTCTTTTCCCTTTTCTAGAGCCGCACCCACGGCATGTGGAGGTTCCCAGGCTAGGGGTCTAATCGGAGCTACAGCTGCCGGCCTTCGCCACAGCTACAGCAACGCGGGATCCGAGCCGCATCTGCAACCTACACCACAGCTCACGGCAACGCCCTGGATCCTTAACCCACTGAGCGAGGCCAGGGATCGAACCCGCAACCTCATGGTTCCTAGTCGGATTCGTTAACCACTGAGCCACGACGGGAACGCCCGGGGATTCTAAAATAACCTGGAATTCCAAATGACAAACTTAAACCTCAGGCAGAATCCTGATGAGAGAAAAGGTGAATGGATTTTCAGGTCTGATTTCTATACTCCCCTGTATGGGGCATATTGACAGGGGCTGACACAACGTCTTCTTTTTCGATGCATGGATATCCTATACCCAACTGTTAACACATTATTTACCAAAGGATCCCACTGTACTTACTTTGTACATACTTAGTTGGTATCTTTTATTTTTCTGATCATCAGTGTTGTCTGCATGAGTTTAAAAGCTCTTAGAAGGAACCGTACCAGTTTAACCCACTTTACATGTCATTGAGAAAGTTCTGCTGAAAACTGAGAAAGGTTTTTTTCATGCAGCCACTGCTGATCTTACTATTTCAAGCAGATCCCGAGGTAAGGGCATAAAATTCAAACGTTGCCTTGATCGCCAGTCAACATTTTCCTGGAAGTCTTAAATTAAAGCCAGGAACTGCTTCTTCCAGAGCTTTACTGAACAGTAGTGATGTTCAAGGTCAAAGTTACAAGACGTCTTGGGATCGAAATTAATTATGCTTCTCTGAAGTCATCCACCACACTCAGAGTTACCCTCCAAGACACACAGCAATAGATACAAATGACTTTCACCCACGATACAATCAGAAGGTTCTCCTGCTCTCAGCAATAAGGAAGAACAAAGAAATAATGAGACTTGGAATTAGACAATCTGGTCCAAGTCCCAACTGCTTCCATCTTGATGAACAACCTTAGACAAGTTATTTAATTTCCCAATATCAATTTTTTTCTCTAAATAAAATGTCAAAATAGCATTTGATGCCAATACTTCGAAGGGTTTGTGTGAACATCGAACAGGATACTCTAATGGAATCCACTGTAACTGAAAATGCATTCACCCTCTCACTCTTTGCTGAGTAAGCAAAACTTTGTGGCAGTTTTTTGATTCCCCTGTGAATCTTTCTTAGATATTATTCTTCCCTCAGCCTGATGGGTAAGTGAAACTGATGACAGTAAGCAATTTAAGCAGTGTTCCAAGAAGTTCCACTTAACCCCACCCCAAGAGATTAGAATTTAAGATCCATTTGAAAAAAACCTTTTTTTTTCTTTTGGTGAGAGTTACAAAACTCAAAGCTTATAGTAAAAGCACATTTTTTGTACAAAAAGCCTTTTCCCTCCAGAAAGATCTTCAAGCCTAAGATAATTTATCATTATCCTCTGTCATTTAAAAGCATTGTCAAGTGCCAAGTTCTCTGGCTGCTTGACAAAGCATACAGTTCAGAGTTATGCTAGGCTATCCCATCTTCCTTATATCTTTTATGCCACCAATAAAGTTGACTAATGACTGAAATCTTAGAACTTCCAACTCTAAATGTAAGTCACTTCCAAGACAAGACTGCAGGTAGTGTATCGATGCTTCGGCTTATACACAGAGGGAGCCAGTGGATAGTGAGTCCAAAGACTCACCTTAACCCAGCCAGTGTTTACTGATGGTTTGATAAATGCCAACATTGATGCTGGGAACTGGAGTCCTTCAAAGAGAGTCATGACCCCTGACCACAATCATAAAGGAAGACCCAAGAGAAGTGCTTTGTTTGGTTTTCAAATAAATAGGGTTTGATTATTTTTTCACCTTTATAACTGACATCAAATAAAATTCACCAATTTTAAGCATTCAGTTCCATGAATCTCAACAGATAAATAAACACAAATGGAGTTAACCTATAGTTAACCTATATGGGAAAAGAATCTGAAAAGGAACAGATATAGATATATATAGATATATATATATAGATATAGATATATATAGATATATATATATATGATTTACTTTGCTGTACACCAGAAACTAACACAACCTTCTAAGTCAACTATATCCGGTAAAATTTATTTAAAATATATGTGTATATATACGTGTGTGTGTGTATATATATATATATACACACACACACATGCACACAGAGTTCTGCATACACCATCATAGTTAAGATATAGAATGTTATTATCAGCCCAAAAAGTTAACTCATGTCCCTTTGCAGTCATAAATGGGATTGATTTTTAAAGTGTATAAATATTTTAAGTCACAAGAAAAAAAAAGATATAAGGTTATTTAACCAAACAGACCCTCCCAAAACCAAAACTGAGATTATAAATAAAGGCAAGTCATGAATTCAACATTCCCACTGGAGGGCAACTGCATGCTGCTTAATTTTATGCTCTAGAGGAGATGGCATTGAAACTATTGCTTAAAATGATCTTTAATTCCCAATCACCCTGGGAAGAAAGGAATGTCTTTCCACACTGGCAGAATCTACCAATGGTCAAAATTACTTACCAGATGCCAACAAGTGCCAAGTCAGTGGAAGGGCTGAGAAGAGGATGCTGGACACCCCTAACAATGACTACGGGAGTTCCCCTCGTGGTTCATCAGTAATGAACCCAACTAGGATCCATGAGGATGTGGGTTTGATCCCTGGCCTTGCTCAGTGGGTTAAGTATCTGGCATTGCCTTGAGTTGTGGTATAGGTCATAGACGTGGCTTAGATCTTGTGTTGCTGTGGCACAGGCCAGCGGCTATGGCTCCGATTCAACTCCTGAGCTGGGGACTTCCATGTGCCACAGGTGTGCCCCTAAAAAGCAAAAAAAAAAAAAAAAAAAATGACTAGGGTTTTCTAGAAACAGAACCAAAGAGTGGCAGAGTCCTTGCAAACATAGCAGGCCAGAGAAAGACGATTCCTCAAAATGGTCTGTCTTTGAGTTCACAGGAAAGAATGATGATGACTATGTATTTTGGAACTCAAGTCACTCAGTCCTCATCCAAAAGTGTTCTTCTGATCAACACAGACAGGAGAAACCCAAGATGGCTCAAGAGATGGCCTATCCAACATCTCCAAAACTATTGCAGCTTCTAGCCTTAAATGTTATCAATGTATTCCTCTCACTTTAGCTAATTTATTTATAAGGGTCTTCCACTAAACAAAGTCATGAAATCACTTTCTCATCTGATATCATGTCTTAGAAATACTGACATGCAGGCTTGAATCCCTGCCAGCATTCTATCCAGGAGGTCAACACAAAAAGCACCGAAGAAGGCAATGCTAGGTATCCTCTAAATGTCCTAGAAAGAAATCCACTTCTCATTCTACTTAGCAAGGCAAGAAATAAAGAAACCTGAGCTTAAGCTGAAGCTGTGGTGAGTTTGAAGTTACTGACTAGGAAATAACTGCTATGTTGTTGCTTCCTTTTACCTCATTTTATTGTTATAATCAACACTCATATATCATTAGAAAAATACAACTCACTACCAACTTACCTAAATATAAACGAAAACCATAAGTCAGGCACAGTTTTATCATACCCATTCATTTCCTTCTTATCCTTCAGTATACTTTTTTGTACAACCAGGTGATGGCACAGACAAATTTATTTTGTACAAAAGTCAAAAGAACCTTGTTTTTAGTTCATGGTAGTTAACTTTTAGAATTATGTGATTAGATCTGTGGAGTTCTAGTTACATATTCTCCCAAGTAAAAAGTATCCAAAAAGAGGAAAAAAATCTCATTCATTCATTTAGTAAGTATTTACTGAGAACCTATCTATGCTTTTGGGGGGCTCACTAGACATTAGGAAACAGACAAGTACCTGTGTTCAATGACTGTGACAACTGTGATAAAGGGATCTCGGAAGAGCAAGTCCCACATGCTGCTTTGGGGTAGAGGAACATGACGTTAAAGGAGTACTTACAAAGGTCATGCTGACTCAAGTCCTGTAAGGTCAGGAAGAACAAAGCAGGGTGTGGGATGGGACAAAGAAAGCAGGAGATGCAAAGGCACATCAGTGTGAGAGGTCATCATATTTGGGAAACTAGGAAATTTTTGTCTGACAGAAATCTGTAAACCAGCTATAATGCAAAAAAAAATAAAATAAAAAAAAATAAATAAAAAAAGAAATTTATCCAGAAAAAAAAAAATTGGGGAAACTATAAGCAGCACAATATATCTAAGGGGCAGGATAAAAATGTAGACAAGGGTGAGACGTTCATTATCCAGAGATTATACACATTCTCGAATTAGGAGATGGGATCTCATTCTGCAGGCTTTTGAAGCCACCAAGACATTTTAAGCAAGGGAAGGACATGCATGGCTTTCTGCCCTAGAACAACTGACCTTGGGGGTGGTCCTGAAGATGGAATGAAGAAAAGGAGGTCTGGGGCCAAGGAGACCAGTTCGCTGACTATTGCACTAGTCCAAGCAAAAGGTTAGAAGAATCTGAACTAGGAAAATCAAATTAGGGATGGAGAGGAAAGAATCACTCAGGAAATATTTAAGGGATTTTACATGACTAATGGTGCACTGGGGACGAGGAAGAAGTGGAAGTCTACAATTATAACAGGTGATTCACTCAGACAATAAACATAAAGAAGAACAATATTTAGGGAAAAATCAAAAAAGTTGCTCTTCGCACATATTAAATTTGATTTATCTATGGCAGAGTTGTCTACTGACAGCAATTTGAATATAGAACTCAGGGGTAAGTTTTCATCTGAAGAAGAAAAGATGAAAATTAGAAGTGCCTAAAATAAACAAGGGTCTAATATTCAGAATATACAATAAATGCATGCAAATATACCAAAAATGGGGGGGAGAACCCTAAAGAGAAAAATAGGCAAATGACAGGAACAGACAGCTAATAGAAAGGAAACCCCAAAATTTCAAGCATCTGAAGAGATGCTCATTAGTGATACGAGAAATGAAAGTTCAGTACAGCAATGGTATGTCACTCTCTGTTCCACTAAGAGAAAATCAGAAAGCGAGACAATGAAAGCATTGGCCTGGGTTTGAAGATGCAAGAACTGGTGGGGGAAGCAGACCAGTAAAGCCATTTAAGAGTACAATCTAACACAGGATTTGATCAAATTAAGTAGACACACTGCCTCTGCCCCAGTAATTTTGCTCTTGGATACATATGTCAAAGAAATTCACACAAACCCCAAGGGGGCTGCTGGGCATCATTCACTGTTGCAAGAGGTAAGAGGCAGCCTGAGGGTTCAGTGCTGAGGGGACAAAAGTGACTTGTAGATAGACATCATGTTACCATGCAGCAGTGAGAAGCAACACACTAGATGTACACGTAGCCACTGCGAGGATCTTAACACAGTGGGAAAAAAATAAGAAACCAAATACAATCTAGTATACAGTACTAGTCACGATCATTTAAAATGCATGTAAATAAACCAACAACGTTCAAACAAAAGGAAACAATAAACACATCTGTGGTTGTCTATGGAGGGGGAGATAGACAAAGAAAACAGAAACGCATTAATTTTTTAATAATATGAGTTCCCCATTGGACAAATTATGAAAGGACTGTTCAATGATCAGCATGACTAATTCAACTCACTAGATCTGAGGTCCATATAACTGGAGAGGATAAGGTTGAGAGAAGAGCAAGTAGAGATTACCAAAAAGACTGGCCATTGTGTTGGTCATGCTGAATATTCTTCGTCTGTCCTCTTCCACCCTAGACTCTCCACCTCATTCGTTGCCCATCCCTGCCCTGTTCACTTCCCTACAAAGCTGAGCTTCACAGCTGGCCCTCTGGCTTCCAGTTGGGAGTGTTTTAAGTCAGGGTGAAGGGAGAAAAGAGATGGCATCTTCAAATGGATTTGCTGTTAAGAATTTTTTTTTTTTGGTCTTTTTGCCTTTTCTAGGGCCGCACTCGCAGCATATGGAGGTAGCCAGGCTAGGGGTAGAATAGGAGTTACAGCTGCTGGCCTACACCACAGCCACAGCAACATGGGATCTGAGCCATGTTTGTGACCTACACCACAGTTCACGGCAACACCGGATCGTTAACCCACTGAGCGAGGCCAGGGATCGAACCTGCAACCTCATGGTTCCTAGTCGGATTCATTAACCACTGAGTCACAACGGGAATTCCATGATGTTAAGAATTTAGTAAGTTTGGAGCTCCCTTTGTGGCGCAGCAGTTAACGAATCTGACTAGGAACCATGAGGTTGCAGGTTCGATCCCTGGCCTCGTTCAGTGGGTTAACAATCCGGTGTTGCCGTGAGCTGTGGTATAGGTCACAGACGCGGCTCGGATCCCGCATTGCTGCAGCTGTGGTATAGGCCAGCAGCTGTAGCTTCATTTCTACCCTTAGCCTGGGAACCTCCATATGCCGGGAGTGCGGCCCTAGAAAAGGCAAAAAGACAAAAAAAAAAAAAAAATTCTTAACAGCAAATCCTTTTGAAGATGCCATCTCTTTTCTCTCTTCACCCTGACTTAAAAAGCTATGGAGGGAGTTCCCATTGTGGCACAGCAGAAACCAACCCACCTAGTAACCATGAGTTGCAGGTTTGATCCCTGGCCTCACTCAGTAGGTTAAGGATCCAGCATTGCCATGAGCTGTGGTGTAGGTTGCAGACATGGCTCCGATCCTGCATTGCTGCGGCTGTGACGCAGGCCATCAGCTGTAGCTTCAATTTGACGCCTAGCCTGGGAACCTCCATATTCCATAGGTGTGGCCCTAAAAAGTAAAAAAAAAAAAAAGAGCTATGGAACATTTTAGGGCAATAACTAATACAATAAAGGGGTGTTTCTCTCTCCTTTTTTGTACTTTAATATACGCTAAAAACAAAAAACAACGGAATTCCCATGGTGGCTCAGTGGTTAAGGAATCTGACTAGCATCCATGAGGACACATGTTTGATATCTGGCCTTACATATACACTTGAACATACTTATCCACTAAGGCAAAAATAAGTCCTATCATTCTATAGCTCAAGGGATATATGAGAGACTGGACAAGTACATATTAGCTCACAACACTATCTCTTCCATTACTGCTATACAATCCTGACCAAGCTTGAAGACAAAATAGCACAGATCTAAAGGACACAGCAAGGACCAAGGTCATCCTACATCAGAAGATACTTGCCTATGTGCAGGATTAACACTCTCTGGATTCCAATGACCAGCTGAATAAATTCAAGATAAAGCTACAGTACGTATTTCAGATTGGAGATTGGCAACAAATAGCTGTAGACTATACTCCGAAAAATAAGTATTTTCCCACGTGTAATGGGTCATTTCTAATCTCAGCATCAGAGTCAGGTCCAACCACATGTTTCTGATGTTAGGTCCTACCCATAACCTCCTCAGAAAGTCCTTTCCTGGCTACCTTATCTAAGCAGGAGGCACCACACCTGCCAATTATTCTTACACCAAGTTCATTTCCCCTGAACATGTGGTACAACTTATGTTTCTATATTTTCTCTTTATTTATGATTTAGCTTCTCCATTAGACTGTAAGTTCCATCAGGGAAAAAGGACAGTTGTTTGGGACCTAGGAGGCCTTTAATAAGTATTTATTGAGTGCATAAATGGTGAACCACAGGAGTGACACAAAATGCAAAAAGAGAGAAGAGCACTGATTCCCTTCACCATCACGTTTCTGGGCGGTGGACCTTATGTGGCCTCCCTTGAGTCAAAACACACTCTGCAGATCTGGCTCCCTTGCAGGGCATACAAGGATGCTACCCCTGTCTGAGGCTCTAAACATCTGTAATGACGAGAGCTCAAGGCTGCGTGTGTTTGCCTTGTTTCACACAGCATTCAGCGCAGCCCCAAGCACAGATGGGCGCTTCATAAATATTATTGAAGGATGATGACACAGAGGATTATTTAATACCTCCTCGTGGGGTGGAGACAGAACTTGGGCCACAATTATACTTTGAATGTGCTTTACCCCTCAAATCATTTGAACCAAAATGATTTCAGCAACACAGATTCATCTGCAACCACAAATCAGACACATTCAGAATGACAAAGCCCCAAAGGATTGCCATTTTCAAGGTTGAAACTGTTATTATTCGGGGGGAAATGGAATCCTTGTTTTAGTGATGCTGCGGGAGCAGAAATTAAAGACACTGAAGATCCTCCCTCGGGAACAACAACTATCTGTGGACAATGGAAGTTTGTCTAATTCATCAGCTTCAAGGGTGAGGGGCCCCCTTATTCTGGAATCCCAGGAGTTAGGGCAAGCGTACCATTTAATGTGGCTCAGCCACTCAGTCATCGTTCTTCCAGGGCCTGGCATTTATGGGCACATTCTTACAATTTTATCAATTAAAAAAAAATAATAATAACCCCTATGGGAAACCACTGTCAAGAGAAAATGCTGAGGCTGCATTTATTTTACTAAGAAGAAAGAAGCGTATAAAGCATCCATCATGTGAATCCACCTGGGACTCTGCAAGAGCTCAAATACCCAAAACAAATCACCACGTTCAGAGCCCCACAGGATTCTGAACACCGACCAGCAAGCATGAATAATCCTTTTAAATGGTCACTTACGTATCAGAACAGGTCCTTTGTGAAATTTCTAAGCAAGGCCTTTGGTTTCTGACTGAAACAGAGATTTATTGGGCAGGGGGAGGGATAAAGTGAAATCAAGAACTACTGCGAAATTTCCACAAGAAAAGAGGACAAATGCTTTTTGTTGTCAGAATGAAACCAGCCCCTCCTGGCCAGGGTTTGGAAAGCCTGTGACTACCCCACAGAGAGCTGAGCAATACTCTAAGCTGGTTTCTCAGGGACCGTCCTGATCAAGTTGTAGTTACTGGGCAGATGGGACAGTTTCAAATCCTGGGCCACCTTCCTCCTAGCTGGGTAGGTCTGTGTAAGTCACTTGACCTCTCCAATAATTGGTTCAGCGTCTTTAATACGTTTAATACGTTGAGAGTAAGACCTACCCAATTACCTTACCAAATTATTGCAAAGATGAAGTTGTGTTCAAATTTTTTTAAATTCTAATTTATAAGATTATGCATAAGCAGAAGATGTTATTAAATATGCTCCCACAATATTAAATAACTTACATAGCACTCAGGATCCTTTATGACTCTAGGTTCTCCATTTCTAGAGACGGTCTGATTTTTGCTTCGCTCTCCACAGTTTTATGGAAACTGTAAACTTTTTTTTTTAAAGGAAAGAAATAAAGGCAAAGAGGGAAAATGTAATCATACATCCAATTCTTTGGTGCTATTAGGCAAGAATTTTAAACTGAGGTTGGTTCATTATCATGGAACTTGATATCAATATCACCCGAGGGCAGAAGTAACCTAGGGAACATCCAAAAGGCATGTAATTCATCTCCCTACTGGTGGAAGAATAAAAGACCAATTTACAGAAATCAGTTTTATTTCTAATAACTAGCAACAAACAACTGGAAAAGTAAATTTATAAAACTATTCCATTTACAAGAGCATCAAAATATATAAAATACGCATGATTAAATTTAACAAGAATTATATAAAGCATCCACACTAAACTACAAAGCATATGTAAGAGAAATTAACCTACAATGCATGTAAGAAAAATTAAAGAAAACATAATCAATTGAGAGATATATATCACATTTATGGAGTAAAAATCTCGATATTATTAAAATACAATGCTTCCCAAATTGCTCTGTGGAGTCAATATAATCTCAATCAAAATTTCACCAGGTTCTGGTAGACAAGTTGACTCTCAAACGTATGCAGAAAGGCAAAGGACCTAAGATACACAATTTTTCCAATGTGACAAAAAAGAGTTGAGGTTGTCACCTGATTTAAATATTTACTTTGAAACTTCAATAATGAAGGCAGTGTAACATTGGCAAAAGGATAGACAAATGAATCAATGAAAGTGAAGGTAGAATCTTGAAATAGACCCACATATACATGCTTAAGGGATTTTTAACAAATTCACGAAGGGAAAAGTAAATCCTTTTCTATTATGACTGAATGAGGGGGAAAAGTGAATTTGCCCCCTGCCTTATACCCCACACAAAAATTAATTCAAAATCATTATAGTCTTATATGTAAAAAATAAAAATTATAATGATTCTAGAAGAAAACACAGGGAAAACATCCTTTTGACCTTTGGGTAAGCAAAGATTTCTTACGGAGAACAAAAAAAAAAGTGTGCAAACTATGTAACAAATCAAAATTTTAAAGTTATGCTCATCAAAAGACACCATGAAGAACATGAAAAGGATAGTGATAGGGAGGAAGAAATACTTGATACATATATCTGACAAAAGATTTCTTATCTAGAGAATATAAAGAACTTCTATAAATCAATAAGACAAGCATTTTTTAATTGAACAAACACAATTTGAATAGGTCCATAAACAAAAAAAGTTCACAAATGGACAGCAAGATTTGATTTTTTTTTTTTTTAGGGCCGCACCTGCGACATGTGGAGGTTCCCAGGCTAGGGGTCTAACAGGAGCTGTAGCTGCTGGCTTTCGCCACAGCCACAGCCACGCCAGATCCAAGCCATGTCTGCAACCTACACCACAGCTCATGGCAACGCCGGATCATTAACCCACTGAGCAAGGCCAGGGATCGAACCCGCAACCTCATGGTTCCTAGTCGGATTCGTTAACCGCTGAGCCACGACGGGAACTCCGACAACAAGCATTTGAAAACGAGCTTATTAGGATGACACAAATCTAAACCGAAATGAAATAATATTTTGTACAACACTAGAATGGCTAAAACAAAAAAGACTGATGACACCACATGTTGATGAGGACATGAAGCAACTAGAACTCCATACAGTGCAAATAAGAGTGTGAGATGCAAAATAATTTGGCAGTTTCTTGTAAAATTAAATATATATCCACCCTACAATCAGCATTCTATCAGACAATAACCCTAGAGAAAAGTAAGTGTGTCTAAAAAAAAAGACTTGTGTGAGAATGCTTATAATGGCATGACTCATAGTAGCTGACAAATGGAAATAACCCGAATGTTCATAAACGGGAGACTGCAAAAATAAGCTATGAATATTCATACACTGCTACAAAGGAGAATGAACTAGTAATGCATGCAGTGGATGTGGATGAATCAAAAATACACATTAAGTGAAAAAAACAGTAACCAACGAGTAGGTGGTATATGATTCTATTTACGTGAAGTTCAAGAACAGGTAAAACCTAAATATGACAGAAGAAACTGTGACAATGGTTTGCCTAAGGGGCATTAGAAAGAGGACAGGGGAACTTTTGTGGGTGATGGGAGTGTTCTATATCTTATTCCGGGTGGTTGTTATTGGATATATACATTTTTCAAAACTCATTAGACCGTACCCTTAAGATTATGATTTCATTGCATATAAAATTTACTTTAGGAATGACTGAATGCCTGGTAACATGATGAAGAAACAACTACACAAATCCAAAAGGTGGGATTCTGCAAGACACCTGGTCAGGTCTCTTCAAAAACAGTTGTCATTAAGTAAAAGATAAAAGGATCCTGTGAGATTAAAAAAGGCTTAATGGATGGGTCTAACAACTAGATGCCCTGTATGATGTTGGATATTGTGCTGCTTTGGGCAGAAGATTCTTTAAAAGCATCCTGAGGACACTTGGAGGAAATTTGAATATAATCTTAGCTTTAGATGACATAAAAATATATTAACACAAAGGTGGAGATTGTTGATGGAGAAGAAAAGCAAGTTACAGAGCAGTTTGTACTTTCAGATCTCTTTCTGGTTTTATAAAAAAGCAAATACATGTTATACATACTATATATTATATTATGTATATTACATATGATTTATTACTGTATATATTATACATGTGCAGAAAGAGTTCCAAAGAAAATATATACTTATGCATTAATATAAGTAACTCAGGAAGAGATATGATATTTACATTTTCCTTTTTTCTGTTCTCTTTTTTTCAAATTTCCCCCAATGTCTCTTTTTTTTTAATTTACTGAAGTAGAGTTGATGTACAATGTTGATAATCTCTGCTGTACAACAAAGTGACTCAGTTATACATGTACACACATCCACTCTTTTTCAGATCATTTTCCCATATACGTTATCACAGAATATTGGGTAAAGTTCCCCATCCGTGTTGATCCAGTCATTCCATATACCACGTCGCACATAACTATCCACCATAACAAATACTGCCTCCACGATAATACATGTGGCTTGAAAATATCAGACTCTGAAATTCACTGTTTTATAAGACAAGGTAAAAGATGGATAAAAGCAGAAAGAAACCTCAGAATGTCTTATCTACTAAGTGAATCTCCCACGGGGCATTTTCCATGCATCTCTCATTCCATTCTCACAACAAACCTATAAGGTGTCATTTGTTTTTTACAGAACTAATAACGATACAAGTTAGCATTTTAACATAATATTATCCACCTCAAGACTTATGTTCTTTCCACCTCACGCGCTTAGCAAGTTCCCTTACTAAATATTTATGGAGTATTTACTACGAACCAGACATATTCTGTTGAACGTTCCGTAAGAATCACCTCATTCCTACCTCATAACCATCCCCGTAAGAATGATACCATGAGCATCCTCATTTGAAAGATAAGAAAACAGAGGTACAGAAACCAAGTAAGTCTCCCAAGTTCCAAAGCGTTAAGAAGTAGCAGAACCAAGAATCAAGTTCAGGACACCTGATCCTTCACCCCCCTACCAGTACACGCCACCATATCTGTAAGATCCCAGGCTTTCAACAAGTTCCCAGTGGAGCAGGGGAGAAGGAGTGACAGCTACCAGCAAAGCAGACATGGGCATCAAAGGCCGGCCATGAAGTTGATCATGGTGACCACCTTGCTTACCTGTCCAGGGCTGTGCTGGTGGGCATACTCCTCCCAAACCCTCGGACGCCCATCTGACGGAAATACGGAATGCAAGAGAGGTTGGCGGCAATGATGGCCAGCGAGTCGGAAGGGCTCACAAAAAAACCATTTTGGCCTAGGATCATATAACGGTCCTGCGGAAAGCAATATGCGAAAATGTTCAGACCAAGGCATCCGCCGCTAGCAGCCCATTCCCGTCATCGTTACAAACCACTTTACCGCCACCCCCACGTCTACAAAACTTGAATGAGGCCAAAGAGAGCATGGGAAATCAAAATCCCTGCATATTGTAGGGCCCAGGATCTTGACACAACGAGGAATACATCCCACCTGTCAGAGTAGAGATGACTTTCTCAGGCTTCAGTTGCCTCTATATTCTTTTGTTGTTGTCGTTTCTTTCTTTTTTGTCTTTTTAGGGCCACGACCGCAGCATATGGAGGTTCCCAGGCTAGGGGTTGAATTGGAGCTGTAGCCACTAACCTACACCACAGCCACAGTAACACGGGATCCGAGCTGTGTCTGCGACCTACACCATAACTCACGGCAAAACTTGATCTTTAACCCACTGAACGAGACCGGGGATTGAACCTGCATCCTCATGGATGCTAGTCAGATTCGTTTCTGCTGAGCCACCACAGGAACTCCAAACCTCTATATTCTTAATTTATACTTTCCTCCCAACCTAATGGAGATTATTGTTAAAATAGCTGATTCCTTACACGGTAATTTCAACAAAACCAGCCATAAGTAAAGACTGATTGCCTAATTTTTTAAAAAAAAGAAATAACCTCTTTATAACATCATGTTTACTTGGGAAAAGAAAAGTAATGGGCATTTAATTGCCATTAAACAGAAGGCCAGATGCAGAGCCAGTTGGGTCCTATGCCCAGAGCTATTCATTAATTCTCTGGTTTCCAGTACTTGGCTCATTACCTCGTAAAAGGATCAGCAGGTAGAAAACTCTCCTACTTACCCCATCAGCATCAAATGCAGCTCCAAATCCATATTCCCCTCCTTTCATAGCTTCCAGAAGGGTCGTTGCATATGTCAGATTGGGGTCAGGATGCTGCCCTCCAAAATCTTCCAGGGGAACACAGTTGATGGCAGAATTGGCTGGGGCACCCAGCTCATCACACAGGACTTTTCTCACGTAGGGTCCCATAACTTAAAAAAAAAAAAAAGATACACAGTAATGTGAGACCTTTACAGAATCCCCCAAGGGTGTTTTGTTCTACTGCAAGACAGGCTACTTAAGAGCATGGGGGGTGGGATACATTCCACACATTTTTTTCAAGACAGTAAGCAGAATAATACTTCAACTACTACTCACTGAGCATCTACTATGTGCCAGTAACTGTTAGACTCAGAGACATCATATTCAACAGTCTAATTATAGGAAATTTTTCTCCAAGACTTTTCTAAAATGTTGCCAGAAAGAAACTGACTACCTAACAATGATTCATTGTCTGTTACTTTTCATGTATTAAAAAGCTTTAACTAAATATATGCAAAAGTACTTAAAGGCTCTAGCGATGTTTTCTGTCTCTACAATTGTTTTAACTCTGCCAAGTGTATAATTAAGCACTGTAAACCATTGACGCATGTAAAACTAAGCTCATTTTACAAACTAAAAATGCTAGGCAGTTGTGTTTTCCAATTCAACAGACATTCATAGAGTGCCTAACACGGAACCCCTATATGAGGAGTGGAACACATCTAGGGACAAAAAGCACCCCTGTTCCTCCATTGCTGGGCTTTCAATATAGTCGTGGGATGAGTCAAATCAACAGATGAGTGATTGCAATGGTAAGACTAGTGCTATCCCATGTATATTTATGAAATAATGAGATCCAATAACTTGACAGAAGAAATGACCATAGGTAAGGCTTCAAGAAGGAGGCAGCATTTCAGGGAGGACTTGGAAGAATAGAAATCTGACAAGAGTGAAGATGCAGTCCAAATGGAGAGAATATCATGAGCAAGGGAATGAAGCCTGAGGTAGAACATACAGCACTTTGGAGGTGCACTATATAATCCTCTTGGCTGAAATGGATGAAAGTACTGCTTTCCTTTTTTTCCCCCACTAACACAAACCTGAAATAGTGAACATCTTATGATTTTGCCTGCCCAGCACCCTTTTCCCCTTCTTCTGGTAGCAGCATTTTGGGTTTCCTTTGGAGAACCAGTCCTTTTCCCATCTCAGGTCATGTGATCTGGGTGTGGCTAAATCCCATCTCCCCCAAGGCTGGGGAGGTAACCTAGGTATGCTGATTCATATTTTCCATCCCTCAATCAAATCAAATGATTCAGAAATGAACACATAGTACTAACTAGGCAATGAGGCTTGAATCCAGAAACATTGCTCAAGCCATTTAGAAAGAAAAGCTGTCTTCCCTCTAGACCAGATAATGCTAAGGCAAGAAATGGAAAGATCTCTTTTTTTCCTGGGGAATATAACCGGGCTAATAGGGAAGAATAAAATAGCCCAGCCAAAAGAACTTAAAAAAAAGCTTTTGGAAGATAAGTTCCATATGCAGGCTCAGAGATGCCAACAAAATTTTGAGTCCCTCACTCTTAAACCTGCCAGACAGCCAAGGACCACCAAACTTTTGAGAAATGCATTTAACATGAGACCAAAACAAGCAGAGTGATGAGCAGCCTAGAGGAAACAGAAACTACACTGGCAGAAGAAATATTTCTATGTATATATCAGTTATATCCTAAGAGAGATCAACAAGATGTGGCAGAATGGCTAAAATTGAAAAGACTGACAATACCAAGTGTTGGTGAGGACACAGAGAAACTGGAGCCTTCATACTCTGCTCGTAGTGAAATGATAGAGCCACTTTGGAAAACAGTTTGGCGGTTTGTTAATTAAACACATTATTTGACCCTGCAATCCCACTCCTAGATATTTATCCACAACAAAGGAAGTCATGTTTCCCCGTAAAGACTTGTTCCCAAATGTTTGCAGTAGTTTTGTTTGTAGTAGCCTAAATCTAGAAATAACCCTGTGAACAGATAAACAAATGGAAACTATTCAGTAATAATAAGAAATAACTACTGACACATACAATACCATGACTACATCTCTAAAACATTATGGCAAATAAAAGAAGCCTGAAGAAAAAGCTACATATCGTGTGCTTTCATTTACACAGCTTTCTGGAAAAGGGAAAACTATGGGGACAAAAGGCGCATGAGCGATTGCCAGGTAACAGGGGAAGGAGGAGTGTTATGACCACAAAGAACCACGAAAAAGACTTATTAAGGTCAGAGAAATATTCCATACCTTGATTGTCAGATATAGCCTACATGACTATATATGTTTGTCAAACCTCGTCAAACTGTGTACTCACAAGGTATCAATTTTACTGCATATAAATTATACCTCAGTGAACCTGACCTATTTTAAAAGATACAGACATAATAGGAAGCTATTTTTAAAAGGAGACTGTGTAAAAAAAAAAAAAAGAAGTGGGAAATTAAAAATATGACAGTAGAACTGAAAAACTTAATGGAAGGACTTAGCGATAAAACTGAGGAAACCTCCCAGAAAGTAGCCCAAAACAAAGAGAAGGAAAATGAGTGGTGGGATAAAAGAATAGGATGACTAAAGGATCAGTCCAGTAGGGGCAATATCTAAATAACAGCCATTCTAGAAAGAAAGGAAAGAGAAAATAATAGAAGAAATAATTCAAGAAGTAATTCAAGAAAATTTCCCATAATTAAAGGACACAAGTCTCCATATTAAAAGGACCCTCCAGGTGCACAATAGATGAAATCAGCCCCACACCAAGACTTAACTTTGTGAAAGGAAGGAATACTGAAGATTGGTCAAAGGCCCTCGAAGCCTCCAAAAAAGAAAGGTTTCATAACAGGGATTAAAAATTGGAACAGCATCAAATTTCTCAAGTTCAATAGGAATAGCCATAAGACAATGGAGCAATGCCCTCAAACTTCTGAAGGAAAATAATACCCAACCTAGGGTTCTATACACAGGTAAATATCAATTCAGAGTGAGCACAGAAAAGAAGGATTTTCAACCACCCAATGACTCAAAACATTTACCTCCCATGAGGTTTCTCTCTCAGAGTTCCTGGAGAACATGCCCCACTAAAATGTAGTAGTAAGTCAAAGGGATAAAAAAAGGGAAGACAAAGGATCCAGAAATAGGAGAGTCAGGATAAGAAAGGGATAAAGGGAATTACCAGATGACAATCAGTGGAGATTCCAGGAGAACAGCAGCTGAGAGAGAAATCAGTGCAGAGCAGAAGAGATCCCAGGTCTCCAGGAAAACAAATGAGAGAAGATTTTGACACTGGGCGAGTATGAGGGTTAATAACGGTAAATACACTTTAGAACTAAACAATGAGAAAACAAGACAATTACTAATTCCAAAGAAGAAAAATGTTGTGCTGTCAGGAAAATATAATTATAGTATTTTGCATGGTTCATCTGTGTTATGATAATATAGACACTGGATACAGATCTTATAAAATGATGTATAACTAGTTTAAGGAAGTGTGCTTTCAGGATTTAGTGAGTGGAGAGGGTGAAAAAGTAACAACCTCATCTTCCACAGTATGAAGTCAGTGACTCCCCAAACTGAAAAATCAATGAGGAGTAGTATATTCATAGCATTTAGTCACAGGGAGATAAATACTTTTTTAAAAACCCACTAAAAGAGGGTTTTTTTTGTTTTTTTGTTTTTTTTTTAATTTTGCCTTCGAAAAGTAGAAAATTGGGAAAAGGGGCTGGGAATGGATTTTTCCTAATATACTTGATCTACTTGACTTTTTAAATTATACACCTGTACTGTGATCAAAAAAATTCCTAAATGCCCATCAAGAGATGAATGGATTAACATGTGGTACATATATACAATGGAATACTACTCAACCACGAAAAAGAACAAAATAATGCCATTTGCAACAACATGGATACAACTAGATTCTTACACTAAGTGAAATAAGTGAGAAAGAGAAAGACAAATACCATATGATATCATATACACATGGATCTCAAATATGACACAAATGAACCCATCTACAAAACAGAAACAGACTTATGGACATAGAGGACAGACCTGTGGTTGCAAGGGGGGAGGAGGAAGGAAGTGGAATGAACTGGGAGTTTGGGGTTGGTAGATACAAACTGTTTCATTTAGAATGGATAAGCAATGATGTCCTACTGTACAGCACAGGGAACTATATACAGTCTCTTGGGACAGAACATGATGGAAGATAGTATGAGAAAAACAATGTGTGTGTGTGTGTGTGTGTGTGTGTGTGTGTATGAATGACTGGGTCACTTTGTTGTATAGCAGAAACTGACACACTATACCCTAATAAAAATAAAACTTTAAAAAATTCCAAGAATTTTTTTAATAACTAGTTTTGTTATCTTCACTCCACAACAGGCATAGCCTCAAAATTATTTGTTGAAACTTTGTTTTCATTTGCTTCAAAAGAAATTAGAGCCCTGAAGTTTTCCAGAGCATCTCAAACATCTGAACACGTATGTGAATCTCTACAAATCCAACCTTCCCCATAATCCCAGAAACCCAACACACATCGAGGTCTCCTCAACCATCTCTTGCCCACTATTTGGTGAACAATCATATACTTACCTCCATGCATGGCATCAACTCGGATCTTCAGCTGGCCGGGCCCGGTCAGCAAACTCTTGATGGTGTTAAAATCAAAGATGGTCCGAAGGAGGTTGAGATAGATATCCACTGGGTCCACTATCTCCACTGAGGACAGGAAAGCAAAAGCAGACACCCATGAAGGATACTTGGAAGCATAAAAAAGTACAGAATTATGATTCCATCATAACCCTACACGTTTATGTGGAAAGCAAAGTGACCATTTGCTGACAAAATCACAAGTTAAAGCACAATCAAGATGGTACAAACTTTGCAGGTGATCTAGGTCTAGATAAGGCAAAAAGACAAAAAAAATAATAATAAAATAAAAAATAAAAACAAACAAACCAAAAACCTCAGGAAGTTGCAAATTCTTCTTTGCAAGTAAAAAAATCAACCACAAGAATAAAGTGGTTAAGGAGTTCCCATTGTGGCTCAGCAGTTAACGAATCTGACTAGGAACCTTAAGGTTGCAGGTTCGATCCCTGGCATTGCTCAGTGGGTTAATGATCCGGCATTGCTGTGAGCTGCAGTGTAGGTTGCAGATGCAGTTCAGATCCTGCATTGCTATGGCTCTGAGGTAGGCCGGCAGCTACAGCTCTGATTAGACCCCTAGCCTGGGAACCTCCATACACCATGAGTGCAGCCCTACAAAAGGCAAAAAGACAAAAAAAAAAAAGAATAAAGTGGTTAAAATAAATTGGGCCTATTGTCTCTATTCCCACCCTCCTTTTACCACCTCCCTCCCCAAAACTACAAACATCCCAATGCTAAGAGGCATCTTGGCACACCCGCTCTGATGCTTCTTCTATGTGGATTGGCCAAAGAATGACTCAGCCATCCTGAAACAAATCGAGTAACCTCAGCAGTGACCCCCACTTTCCAAAGGCCGTGGAAAGTAGATCCAGGTTCTGAATTGGTGACAAAGGATGTATCTCGGAGGCTTCATGAGTCTCTTCAGTGCCCAGTCTAGTACCAGCGTCGGGATGAGTGCAGGATATTTAAAGATCCTCATTAAACACAAACATTCTCCAAAGTTCTGCACTACCCAAAGAGCAGGCATCCAAACAAGTCTTTTCTGTTTATTTAACAGATCCATAAAACCCAAAATCTATCAAATTTTTCAAATTTGGCAATCAGTAAATCATTAATATTCAGGAAATGCTTTTCCTAGAAGTGATAAATATTTTATTTTATGCACTAAAATTTGTCTATAAGCCTTTCTTTTTAAATTTGTACTTCAATTTTGAAACCTATGTGTGCTGTTTTCCACATTTTTCATACACATGCTATTTTGGAATCCCGATATATGTAAACCTGCACTAAATCTATCTTTAACAATTTTTAGTAAATCCAAGCGCAACATTTAATGGATGAGGTTTTAATATGTAATATGAAATTATCCCTTCATCCAGTCAAATACACATCTGAAAATATTTTTCCTTGCACTTGAATCAAGGTAGTATGTGTGTCTATACAAACATAATTACTTTTTAAGGAACACAGATAGTTTTTAATTACCTTTTGACATGAGGAGGATATTAATCTACAAAATAAATTAATTAAAAATTATCTAGGAGTTCCTTTGTGGTGCAGTGGGTTAAGGATCCAGTGTTGTCACTGCAGCAGCTTGGGTCTCTGCTGTGGCACAGGTTCGGCCACTGGCCCAGGAATTTCCACATGCTGTGGGCATGGCCAAGAAAAAGTTATCTATATGAACTATACACCTAAAAAGGATTAATATGGTAAACTTTACGTTACATACATTTTACCATAATAAAAAATTAATCTACAAAACTAAAGATTATGGCCTGAATATGTTTGAAGTTTTATTCGCTGTACCATACGGGATAATATTTTGGACAATTTAATTCTAGTTCTTTAATTCCTGAACTGTTACCTAAATACATTTGGCATTTATAGCAGATAACTATTTCTGCTATGACATTTGTACCAAACAGAAATGTAAAAAACAAATAAGTAGAATTCTATGAAAACTGAAAGTTCACATCACACAGTTTATGCTCTTCATCCTTTAAGATGAAATACCATAGACTGACTTGCTTCAAATTAACTCAAGATTTGCTCAACATTTAAAACAGTAAGAACATAGCATATAAATTATCCCAAACAATTATCTCCAAATTCTCCTTGGGAGCCAGAAAATACCTCTTTTCACCTCGTGGTATCTGTAGCATTGTAGAAAACAGCAAGCTAGCAAGGCGGCTGAAGCCATGGCCCTAAATCTGAGTTCACCAAAGATCTGGGTCTCTTGCACAGCTAATACAATTGTGAAAATACCAAAAATATATGAATAAATAAATATAATTTCTTCCTGGCAGTAATACCCGATTTTTCTTATTCATTCTTCAGTCCTTCCGGACATATGTAATAAAGTATCCTTCAATCATTTATTTAACATAAAATATTCCTTGATCTTAGTTATCAAGCTATCAAGTGGGTGTGCACGGACGCACGCGCGCGTGTGGGGGGGGGGGCACATGCCTGTGTGTGTATACAGGCTCCCAACTAGATTAATAAAAGCAGAAACCATTGCATCCAGTAGGTATTACACAATTTGTAATTAATTTCTGCTCATTAGCTAAGCAAACAACTGACTCAGAATCTTCCAAGAGGGCATGTGGAGCTGGTTTACTTTTGTTCTCTCTCCTTTTTTTTTGCTCTTAGGGCCACACTTGTGGTATTTGCAAGTTCCCAGGCTAGGGGTTGAATCAGAGCTCCAGCTGCAGGCCTACACCACAGCCCCAGCAATGCCAGATCTGAGCTGCATCTATGACCTACACTGCAGCTCATGGCAACGCCAGATCCTTAACCCGCTGAGAGAGGCCAGGGATCAAACCTACATCCTTATGGAATCTATGTCAGGTTCTTAACCCACTGAGCCACAATGGGAACTCTTGCCCAGCCTTTCTTATCACAATAAACAAAACCAACCTCCACCATCCAAAAAAAAAAATCTTCCAAGAAAAACGTGGTAGAGTCAGCCTATCACTGTGACTCAGAACAGTCCAGTTAGAGTTCTTTTCTGTTCCTAAAATACCATGTGGCCAGGAGCCAGGTATTTCTTCATTTTAATTTTTTGCTAAATTAAATTTCTTGTAAAATAAGGAGAACATCTTAACACAAATTGAATTTAAGCTTACAGGGGCACTAAAGGAGTTTAGAAGATGTTACTTTTATTGTTACTTGTATGCCTTCTAGGGAAAAGCAACAGGATAAAGCAGAGGGTAAAAAAAATGATATGCATGTGCATGGCATTAATATTGTTTATGGTTCAATATTAATCTACAAATTGAAAAATTATAATTTCAGGCCTCAGAAGTTGTACTCATCTATAATACAGAATAATTACTTTTGGCAACTTCATCCTTTTTTTAACCTTTTTTAAAAATTATAGTTGATTTCAATGTTGTGCCAATTTCAGTTATACAGCAAAGTGACCCAGTCATTCATATTTATACACATACACACACACACACACACACACACACACACACACACACACACATACACACACACACACACATCCCTTTCTGATATTATCTTCCATCGCTGTCTATCAGTCCTAGTTTTTTAATTCTGGAACCATTTTCCTATATCCATCTGGTACTTAGTGAATTCTTTTGTAAATCTCCTAACATGGACCGTTGTATAGAGCAGGTGATCAGTCACTGTGCATTGAATCAAGACAAACTACATGGTTCTGGCTTGGAAAAGAAACCCTGCCTTCCATGAGAAATTTTAATAGCCCCACTACCTTGTTGGGTCTCTTCTTAATTATCTAAAGTATTTCAGTATCTTCACCTTAATTGCTTAGAAAAGAGAAGGCACGGTTTGGCATTTCACAACCTATCCTTGGAACGCTGTAAGAGTCTGCCATGAAACATTCTCTATGTCAAAAATGATACAGAGTTTGGAAAGTGGTTTTTGAAAGTTGCCAGTTCTACATTTCTTGGCTGCTCTCATTATTCTCTGCACCACATTCAGATTACATCTATTTATCAAGTGCCACTCCTAAGACTGATAACTTAGTGGTTTTCCTCTGCACTATCCCCTGAAAACAAAACAAACAAACAAACAAAACAGACACACCCCCATCCATGGAGTTATCCTGACTTCTTCAGAATACAATTGCTCTATTACCTCTAAACGGTTTGAATTTGTTCTCCAGGTCAAATTCTTGTCTTCCTAGTCGAGACAGGTCAATTCGAAGGTCGGGGCATATAGCATATTCCTCAATAGTTTTGCTGATCTGATAGATTTTGTCTGAGACAACATCTGGTGCAGGACCTAAAATTTGAAAATAATATACCACCAATAATAAATTTGCTTAAAAAAGAAAATCCGCCAAGCAGGAGAAAGATTCATTTGCTCTCTAGACAACTGCCAATAGTTCCTAGTTCCATCAGATTCCTACCTCTTATCCCTCCACTGTGAAGGAAATGTGACCAGCCTCACCTGTTCCATGGAGGCCACAAACCTACATGTTTATTTGTTTTAATCCACTTGTAAGCCATGATACATCTTCCCTAAAAATAGTTTCACACCTGCCAGGGAGACCCGGTTATGTCATCAGCTTTATTCAGGATATGAGACACAAACAGGATATGCATTTGACAGAAGTGAGGGATTCCAGATCTAAACTGCAGCTCCCCAAGTGCACCTAGTGAAAGAAAATACGATTTCTACTCCCAAGTCTGCTGCCTTGTTGATGTGTAAGCTGACCGGGATAGGTTATTCGCCCCAAACTCACACTCTCTAGTGACTCCCAAGGTTTTAAAGTGAGGTTTGACTAAAAATATCTGATGCACATTCTCACAAGGTCAAGTGGACAATCAAATTGCGATAGGTTTTAAATGAATTCAATAGTTGTCTTTCAGTTTTTCTTTTCGTTTTAATTTTTATATAAATGCAAACCACTTTAGTTTTTTTTTTTTTTTTGCAAGTTTGGGAATCAAATAAATAAGTAGATTAAAATATTTAAGGTATAGGAGTTCCCATCGTGGCTCAGTAGTTAACGAATCCAACTAGGAACCATGAGATTGCAGGTTCGATCCCTGGCCTTGCTCAGTGGGTTAAGGATCCGGCGTTGCCGTGAGCTGTGGTGTAGGTTGCAGACGCGGCTCGGATCCCGCGTTGCTGTGGCTGTGTCGAAGGCTGATGGCTACAACTCCTTTTAGACCCCTAGTCTGGGAACTTCCATATGCTGCGGGTGTGGCCCTAGATAAGGCAAAAAGACAAAAAAAAAAAACCTAAGGTATAAATGATAGATAAGTAGGTAGATAGCTTTGTGCATTGATCTCACTCACCAGCTATATTATAACTTTCTACTAAACATAAATTATGTCTTGATTTCTTTTACATCCCAATTCTTGGAGCTGCACTGTTCAATTCAATAGTCCCTAGTCGCAAGTGGCTCTTGAGTACGTGAAATGTAACAGTCAAACTGACATGTGCTGTTATTATAAAATATATGCCAAATTTTGAAGAGTTAGTAGAAAAACAGAATTGATCCCCTTCATAATTTTACAGTAACACGGTGAAGTGATAATACTTTAGATATGTTAACTAAAATATGTTACTTATTTTATCTGCATCTTTTTACTTTTGATCTGTCTACTTGAAAATTTTTATTTACATATGTGACTCACAATATAGTTCTAGGGAGTTCCTATTGTGGTGCAGCAGAAATGAATCCAACTAGTATCCATGAGGACTCGATTCGATACCTGGCCTCACTCAGTGGATTAAGGATCCGGCGTTGCGTGAGCTGTGGTGTAGGTTGCAGACAAGGCTCGTATCCCAAGTTACTGCGACTGTAATCTAGGCCAGCAGCCATAGCTCTGACTGGACCCCTACCCTGGGAACTTCCATATGCTGCGGGTGTGGCCCTAAAAAAGGGAAAAAAACGAAATAATATATTTCTATTGGACAGTGCTGCCTTCAAGCATAGCGCTACTACCAACCCCCAATAAAGGCTCAACGAACATATAAAAAGGACTAACGACCAAACTCATCAGGTTGCAGACATCAAATGTGTGCAGAGTTTTTAATATATTATGCCTCAATAAAGCTGGGGCGGCAGGGAAGGAACAGAAATTGCACCATTTCAATAAAGAACCTAATAGATTTTATCCACATTTTCTTGTATAGCCAAAGTGAAGACCACAAAGAAATAAACAAAGCCTTCCTCAACTTCACTCCTTACCATTTTGCATTCTTTCACAAAACTTGAAAAATAAATAGTCTTACTCAGTTTTTGCATTTTTTTTTTTATGCTGGCCAGATGCCACGTGAATATCCCCCTGCCTCCCAGGCACCACATTATGTTCCTGGGCTGTTTACATTGCTTTTTTAAAAGCCTCCATCTGAGTTTGAATGCCAAAGTACAGTGATTTCCAAAAGTAAAAGGATCTAGCAGGCTAAATGCCACTCAACCAGCCACACTGATAACATCAACATCCTCTGCATTCCTTTGTACCTTCCCAGGTCTTGATACCTTTCTCTCCCACAACTTCCCTCTTCATTTTAGTCTATTTCTGGTACAGTCATACCAGATTATTCCCTCTTAAAATCCTTCGTTCAAAAATATCAAAGTTGAGTGTCTTCAGCCCACAAATTCCTACCCTCGTCTGCACCCTGGCTGAGCCGCTTCCTCATTCCCACACCACACCTGATGAATCATCATCACGTGATGAATCCCAGAGGCCAGGAGTCCATTCTCACCTCATTGCTCTCCTAATCTAGGAAGGACTCCACGGTCTAGCATTTGAGCCTTGCCTTGGTTCACATAATAACATAAGCCAACATTTGTTGAAACTTAACGCACACCGCATTTCACACCTTCCGTGGAATTTCACACTCACAAAAAACAGATGAAGTAGGCATTATTATTATCCTCAACTTCCAAATAAGGAAACTGAAGTTGGAAGAAGTGACCTTAACTAAGGTCACATCACTGGTAACTGACAGAGGCTGGGTTTGAATCCTAATAGTCTGATGTCAGCTCAGACACTCTTGGCAACTGCCAGCCCTCTTGATTCCGTGCCATGCCCACACTGCTCCTCTCAAGCCCAGGGCATCGCCGGTGTCTCCTCCGCTGCTGCCCTTCCCAGACTCTCCCACACATTGCTGAAAGCAGTCATGAAATTATACAAACTGGCTCCCCCAAAGAACGAGACTGCTTAATGTAACCTTGGTCCTCACAGCTCCTCGGGAATTGTTGACACATTTCCCAGAGGTCCTTTTAGAAAACATCTCCTCCCTTCCTTTCTTTCTTTCTTTCTTTCTTTCTTTCTTCCTTCCTTTCTTCCTTCCTTCCTTCCTTCCTTCCTTCCTTTCTTTTTTTTGGCTTTTTAGGGCCGCACCCAAGGCAAGTGGAAATTCCCAGGCTTGGGATCAAATCAGAGCTACAGTTGCCAGGCTATGCCACAGCCACAGCAATGAGGGATCCAAGGCACATCTGTGACCTACACCACAGTTCACGGCAACTCAGGATCCCCAACCCACCGAGCGAGGCCAGGGATCGAACCTGCATCCTCACGGACACTAGTCGGATTCTTTTCCACTGTACCACAAAGGAAACTCCCAGAAAACATCTCTTTTTATCCCAAGTCTCTTCTCTAACTTTGCCCCATTATCTTGGCAGGCAACATTTCTTCTTACTTTTTTTTTTTTTTGAAGATTTAGAGACACCAATTTCCCAAAACTTCCATTCCAAACCCCTCAAAGTGCTTCCTTCCCCACCTCTGCCTTCTTACTCAGAAGTTCTGCCCACTTCTGGGAATTTAGGTTCCCAGTGACCTCTACAGTTTATGAGTTCTGTGACACTGGTCAAGTTTTTTAAATCATTTTCATCCTCAGTGACTTCATCAGGTTGTTCTGAGGATGAAATGAGATGACGTATGTAAAGTTCTGAGTATGGAGCCTGACATACCATAAATATTCCAAAAAGTAAGTATTTTTATTATTGAGTCCTTTTGTCCTCCAGCATCTTCTCCTCTATCCTGTCCACTAAATAATTTAAAAGCAATGTAATTTCAGATGTTTCCCATTTCTCTGGATGCGCCAGCTAATTCTACACACATTTAATCCTTCAGCCTTTTAACTTACTGCGTAAGGTGCATTTGTACGACACCCAAAAGAACAGATGAATGTCTGCAACTTCAGACGAAGAATGTCATGGTAACACTTACTCTAAGTAGGAAGAAACCAACTGAATCTCTCTATGCCGCCAGGAATGCTAGTCTCATTAATGACACAAAGGCATACGAACATGAAGAATTAAACATAGCTAAAGGCAAGTGACAAGTTCAAGTTCCCCCTATTTAAGATATGACCAAACAGGTCTCATAACCTTCTATAATTTAGCGTACAAAATGAGTATTTAAAAAAATATCTTCTCTGGAGTTCCCATGTGGCGCAGCAGTTAACGAATCCAACTAGGAACCATGAGGTTGCGGGTTCGATCCCTGGCCTTGCTCAGTGGGTTAACGATCTGGCAATGCCGTGAGCCGTGGTGTAGGTTTGCAGATACGACTCGGATGTGGTGTTGCTGTGTCTGTGGCGTAGGCCAGAGGCTACAGCTCCAATTTGACCCCTAGCCTGGGAACTTCCATATGCCGCAGGTGCGGCCCTAAAAAGCAAAAAAAGAAAAGAAAAAATATCTTCTCCTTTTATGCCTCACAAGTTATCATAGAGATGACTAAGATGCTCTTGCAAAATATGAAGTCAGACATTAGTTCAAAGTTTGAGTACATCATTTAGTTTGGCCACTTCTATGTTACACTTCTCTACAAATTGCCATTTTGAGTCCATGAGACGTCCTGCATTATCCGTGTACAGAATACATGCACATTGCATATTTTTTCTTGAAATATTCAGCAGCTGCTGCAAGACAAGATGTGGCTCCTAGATGTGCTTTACAGTGAAACAGTTTCTTGAATCGCACCTTCAAAAACGAGGCTCTTTGTAAGGTGTGTTTTTTAAACACGATGTAAGTGAGTAATGTTCTTCCTTTGGACAAGGTCCAAAATGGCTGTGGGGGGGGGGGGTTGTCAATCATGACCTTCCCTTCAGGATATGATTTTTTCCCTGGGGCCAGGGATACTTCACAGTGATAACTGTTGTTGGTGAAAATTCAGCTTCCACCCATGCAAACAGGAAGACTCAGTGCTGTAGCTTAAAAGAGATTTAAGAGGCTTAACAACCAAATGCAATGCATGGTTCTGGGAAGAATCTGGGTTTGAACAAAACAGATGTAAACGACACTTGGGAGATGATTGGAAAATTCTCAATATAGATTAGATTTGAGACCGTATTAGAGAATTAGTGTTATTTTTGTCAGATGTGATCATGTAGTTATATGGAATATATCTCTATTTTAAAGAGATGCATTCAAAAATATTTAGGTGTGAAATGTCTTCATGCTGTAATTTGCCTTAAAATTCTTCGGGGGGAAAAAAATAAGCAAAATGGAAAAACAAAGTAATGGATACATGGTATCCATTTATTATCCTTCCTACCTTTATATATGTTCAAAATTTTTTTAATGTACCCCTTTACATATTTCCCACCTTACTAGGACTTCTAAACTACAAATTTCTATGAATATAAGTGGGAGTGCCCACTATGGCACAACGGGATTGGCCACATCTCTACAACACCATGACCAAGGTTCGATCCCTGGCCCGGCACAGTGGGTTAAAGGATCCAGTGTTGCAGCAACTGCAGTGTACTTCACAACTGCAGCTTGGAACTGCTCCCTGGACCAGGAGCTCCAACGTCCATGGGCAGCCAAGAAAGAAAAAAAGGAAAGAAAGAAAAAGCAAACTAATTCTAAGCATGCCAGTGAGAGAGTCAACACTAAAGGACGTATAGGAGAGAGTATAGGATTTATACTAAGAGTCATCTGTCTGACCCTGAGCGACCATGTGACCTGGAGCAAACAGCTTCACAGGGCTCTGATATGTTCACCTGTAAAATGACAGGAATCATCTAAATGACTTTGAGGACACATTCAGGCAAAAAAATAAAAAATAAATTATATTAAAAAAATAAAATAAAATACAGAGCCCTTCCGTGTCAGATAAGCATCAACAATTTAACCCTTTCACTGGGCTTAAGAGGGCAGGTGACCAAGATACCAAATGGGTTTGAGAGCCTGTCATGTCACCTTGGGCACCACGATGCTTAAATTTATGCATCAGATTGCTTGGGCCACAGATGGCCCAAAAGTTCAGTTAAACATTATTCTGGGTGTGTCTGTGAGGTTGTTTCTGGATGAGATTAACGTTTGAATCAGCAGACTGAGTAAAGCAGACTGCCCTCCTCAGTATGAGTGGGCTCCGTCCAACCCCCTGAAGACCTGGACAGGACAAAAAGCTGAGTAAGGGAGACTTCACTCTCCTCCTGCTTCCGGCTGACACGTTGGTCTCCTCCTGCCTTTAGACCTGGACTTAGACTGGAACTTATACCATCAGCTCTGCTGTTTCTCAGGCTTTCAGGCTCAGATCAGAGCTATACCATCAGCTCTTGACGGTGTCCAGTTTGCAAATCATAGACCGTGGGGCTTCTCAGCCTCCATAATCCCATGAGCCAATTCTTTATAATAAATCTCTTTACAGATCTTCCTCAAGTTTCTTTCTTTCTTTTTTTTAGGGCCACACACGCAGCATATGGAGGTTCCTGGGCTAGGGGTCAAATCGGATCTGTAGCCACCAGCCTATGCCACAGCCACAGCAACACCAGATCCGAGCCACGTCTGCGACCTATACCACAGCTCATGGCAACGCTGGATCCTTAACCCACTGAGCGAGGTCAGGGATGGAACCCATGTCCTCATGGATACTAGTAGGGACTAGTATCCCACTGAGCCACGATGGGAACTCCTCACTCAACTTTTGATGGAGTTATACCCAATAAACCCATTAGAAATTGAAAATATCATAAGACAAAGATGCATTTAATACACTTAACATCATGACTTAGCCTAGCCTATCTTAAATGTGCTCAGAACATGTACATTAGTACAGTTGGGCAAAATTATCTAACACAAAGTCTATTTTATGATAAAGCACTGAATATCTCATGTAATTTATTGAATACTGTACTAAAACGGAAAAGCAGAACAGATGAAGAGGTACAGAAGGGTTGTAAGTGTATCAGCTACTTACTCTCACGATTGGGTGGGAGCTGTGCTCCCTGTAGCTGCCCAGCATCATGACAATCATATCACTCACTGCCAGCCCAGGAAAAGATCAAAATGCAAAATGGAATGAAGTACAGTTTCTACTGAATGCATATTGCTTTCATATCATCATAAAGTCAAAAAATCTCTCAGAGGAACCATCGTTAAGTCCTACTGGTTCTGCTTCTCTGGAGAACTCTGACCAATACAGGCACCTCACTAGATTTTTCTGCACCATTTCCTCTCTGCCTTGCTTGTCTACCACCAGGGGGTCACTGTAAAACCACAACAATATAAGAGGAAAGAAATCATGACAACTAAGGCGTACTCTGAACCACATACCTCCATTGGCCACATTAAACTTCACTCCAAATTCTCCCCCTGGTCCTCCAGGGCAGTGGCTGGCTGTTAGGATGATTCCACCAGCTGCCTTGATCTTTCTGATAATGCAGGAAACAGCAGGTGTCGACAAGATGCCATTCTGTCCAATAATCAGTCGGCCAATCTAGATTAGCCAGAGGGGGGAAAAAAGAAAATCAATTCAGTTACATGAGACTGAAGTCCATTCTAATAAGAAAGTGTCTCAGGAGTTCCTGTCGTGGCTCAGTGCTTAACGAATCCGACTAGAAACCATGAGGTTGCAGGTTCGATCCCTGGCCTTGCTCAGTGGGTTAAGGATCCCACGTTGCCATGAGCTATGGTGTAGGTTGCAGACGCGGCTTGGATCCCATGTTGCGGTGGCTGTGGCGTAGGCCGGTGGCTGTAGCTCTGATTAGACTCCTAGCCCGGGAACCTCCACATGCTGCACGTGCGGCCCTAAAATGACAAAAGACAAAAAAAAAGAAAGAAAGAAAGTGTGTCAGACTCTGTTATCACACACTAATCTCTTGCAAAAAGAAGTGAGTGGGCTTCAGGTGGGAGGAGGTGGGGTGGGGGAGGGGTAGCTGCTCTCTCTGCTGCCCAGTGTCTCCAAGACCGTCTGGGACATCCACATCTTGTAGTCAGTTATCAACCTGTAAATGGGATCTGTCCCACCGATTTTCAGTAGCTTAAAATATCTGCTTCTAATGACCAAAGGGTTAGCTTGAATCACACAAGGTTTTAGTTTGTTACTGGCTCAGAAACTGCACGTGTACGTGCTGGAAATTACAAGGAAAAAAACAGAGAGCACTTCTCTGCTTCACCTTCCTTCTGTGCCTCAGCACAAGCTCACACAGCAGGGGCCTGATCTGCTTAACTGTACTCAGAAGGCCTACTCTCCTGAAGGCAGAAATTCTACTTCAGCCACTAAGTGACAGCATGTGCTTGGGACATTGGCAAAATCCAGCCATGTTAGGCAGAGATATGGAGGCCATCCACCGGTGTGGCCAGACTCTCTACAACTACAATGGACTTTTTAAAGAGAAAGCAGAGCCCTTCAGAGCACTGCAATGGAATATTACTCAGCCATAAAAAAGAATGAAATAGTGAAATCTGCAGCAACATGGATGGACCTAGAGATTATCATACTAAATGAAGTTAGACAGTGAGACACAAACATCATATGATATCAGTTAGGTGTGGAATCTAAAAAAGGATAGAAATGAACTTATTTGCAGAACAAAAACAGACTCACAGACTTTGAAAACTTATGGTTATCAAAAGGGACAGATGGGGGGAGCGAGGGGTGCACTGTGTGTTTGGGATGGAAATGTTCTAAAATTAGATTGTGACGGTGGTTGTACAACTATAAATATAATATAATTCACTGAAAAAAAAGAAAAAGAAATACTTTTTGTCCAAAGGAAAAAGTAAAATAAAATAGGGCCCAATGTTATCCAGTCCGGGCCTCTCAAACGTTGATACAAATTAGAATCATTAATGATGCCTAGGAGTTCCCACTGTGGTGCAGGGGAAAAGAATCCAACTAGGAACCATGAGGTTGGGGCTGCAATCCCTTGCATCACTCACTGGGTTGGGGATCCGGGGTTGCCATGAGCTGTGGTGCAGGTCGCAAATGTGGCTCGGATCCTGCACTGCTGTGGCTGTGGTGTAGGTCTGCAGCTGTAGCTCCAGTTTGACCCCTAGCCTGGGAACCTCCATATGCCGCGGGAAGTGCCCCCCCAAAAAAAAGCAAAAAAAAAAAAAGAAATGATGCCTAGAAAATTCTCCATACTAAGACTAATTATATTGGAATCTCCGGGTGGGGTCCCAGTAGTCATAGTTTTTAAAGCTCCACAGGTGTTCCCAACATTCAGGTGAGTTTGGTGATCAAACCCCCTCATTACTCAAAGGGCCGGGAGCATGAGCGTCACCTGTGAGCTTGGGCGAACCACAAAACCTCAGGCCCACCCCACACCTACTGAATGAGAATCACTATCTCAGCAAGATCCCCACTGCTTCTTCCCCCCCTTACTGGACATAATTCATCTGTCCAGCAAAGTCTGAGAAGTACTGATGTAGTCCAGAAGCCAAAACAAGCTCTTATGTCCAGCTCGACAGCAGAGTGACCCTGGCATGACTGGTAGCATTGCTAGAAGTAGGTCACTGACCAAATATGACAATGAAGAAAGATACAGGAAAAAAAAATGTTTTAAAAAGAACACAAGAGCTCCAGAAACAAAGCAGCTTTAGGATAGAAAGACCTACACACCACAACATCCCCAGAATACATATTTTCAAGGTGATGAGACTGTTTGTAAACAAATAAGCCTAATAATAGTAGTTAGATACCTATTGGAAACAAAATCAGCAGGGTTCTGTGATAGAAAATAATGGAGTATGAATTCTTATAATAACAAAAAACAATTATAATAACAATAGGTAAGGAAGAATGGATTTTATTCTAAGTACAGTGGGGATCCACTGAAGGATTTTAATCAGTAGAAGTAACCTGATGTCAGTTTTTGCTTTTTTTTTTCTTTTTAGGGCTGCACCTGCAGCATATGGAAGTTCCCAGGCTAGGGGTTGATTCAGAGCTGCAGCCGCCAGCCTACGCCGCAGCCACAGCCACGCAGGATCCGAGCCATGTCTCCAATCTACACCACAGTTCAAGGCAACGCCAGATCCCCAACCCAGTGAGCGAGGCCAGGGATCGAACCTGAATCCTCATGGATACCAGTCGGGTTTGTTAACCCTGAGCCACAATGGGAACTACTCAGTTACATTTTTAAAGATCACGAACAGAGTAATACAAATGATTTTAGTAAAAAACAAGTCATATTGAATCAGCAAAACACTCCCATGACTTTCCTCGTCCCCCACCAACCCAAGGTAAAGCCAAGGTCTTCCCAGTCTACTAGGCCCAGTCTGACCCCCATCACCTGTCCTTCTCCACCTCCCTCCCTCCCTCTGCTCCAGCCACAAGGCCAGTTTCCACGCACACATCAAGCATGCTCGGGGCCATGACATTTGCTCTTTCCTCTGCTTAGAGCACGCTTACCCAGGTACACATAAGCCTGCCGCTTCCTGTCCTTTGGGTTACTCTTTCAATGTCAACTAATCAAAGCTAGCACCCTTGACAGCCCTATATGGTGGAGGAACCATCAGTCCCTAATTTCCCTAGTGTCCTCTATTTTCTTTACCCTGTTTAGTCTTCTGTATTACACACAGTACCCCCCCCAATATCACCCATTTTATTTAATTCCCACTATATATAAGCTCAAAGGACTTTGTTTTTTTCACTGCCATGTTCTGAGAAAACAGAACCAACCTAGCACATAGTAAGTACACAGTAAATATATATTGAATGAATTAATTTAAAAAAACCAAGTTCCCTTCATGGCTCAGTGGTTAATGAACCTGACTAGGATCCTTGAGGATTTGGGTTCGATCCCTGGCCTCGCTCAGTGGGTTAAGGATCTGGTGTTGCCATGAGCTGTGGTATAGGTCACAAATGCGGTCTGGATCCCACAGCATCGCTGTGGCTGTGGCGAAGGCCAGTGGCTACAGCTCCGATTCAACCCCTAGCCTGGGAACCTCCACATATGGAAGGAAGGAAGGAAGGAAGGGAGGGAGGGAGGGAGGAAGGGAGGGAGGAAGGAAGGAAAGAAAGAGAGAAAGAGAGAAAGAAAAGAAAGGAAGGAAGAAAGAGACGAAAGAAAGAAAGAGAAGGAAGGAAGGAAAGAAAGAAAAAAGGAAGGAAGGAAGAATGAGTGATGAATGACTCATGAATGAATGGCTGTTGTGTGGAAAATGCATTAGAGAGTGGCAAGAACAGAAGGAGGAAGATCAGATGGGGGTCATCACAACAGAACTAAGTTTGGACAGTGTCTTGGACTAGACTAGTGCAGAAGACATCAAGAGAAGTGACTGTATTTGAACACATTTTTGGAAGGGGAATGAACAGAACGTGGGGGGAATGAACTGCGGAAGAGCAGTGCTACGCTAGCCAGCCTCCAAGATGTCCCCAGTCATCCCTGCCTCCTGGCATTCACGCCTCGGTGCGGTCCTCCCCTCCAGCGGTGCATAAGGCAGATCTTCGTGATTAGCAGAATATTGCAGAAGTGATGGTGTGGGACTTCCAAGGTGGGGCCGTCAAGGACACTGCCGCTTCTGCCTTGCTCTTGGATTGTTCATTCTGGGGCTGTGTCTGCAACCTACACCGCAGCTCACGGCAATGCCAGATCCCCAACCCATTGAGTGAGGCCAGGGGTCGAACCTGCATCCTCATGGATACCAGTCGGGTTTGTTAACCCTGAACCACAATGGGAACCACATTTTTAAAGATCACGAACAGAGCAATCCAAATGATTTTACTAAAAAACAAGTCATATCGAATCAGCAAAACACTCCCATAGCAGCCATCAAGTCACGAAGACACTCAAGGTGCCTCGTGTAGCCACCTGAATGGAGAGGAACTGAGGCCTCCCACAACATCCAACACCCACTTGCCAGTCACATAGGGGAGCCATCTTGGACTGGATCCTCCAACCCTTCCAGGCATCATATGTCAAAGCCCCCACCAATACGCAACTGTGACCAAGTCAAAAAAACCTACCTCCTGTCCCAGAGAAACTGTGAGCAATGGTTTTGTCATAACTTCTTACACAAAAATAGGAGTTCCTGTCATGGCTCAGTGGAAATGAATCCGACTAGGAACCATGAGGTTGCAGGTTCGATCCCTGGCCTCGCTCAGTGGGTTAAGGATTCGGCGTTGCCATGAGCTGTGGTGTAGGTTGCAGACGCGGCTCGGATCCCGCGTTGCTGTGGCTGTGGCGTAGGCCGGCGGCTGCAGCTCCTGTTAGACCCCTAGCCTGGGAACCTCCATACGCCACAGGTGCAGCCCTAGAAAAGGCAAAAAAAAGAAAGAAAAAGAAAGAAAGAGAGAGAGAGAAAGAAAGAAAGAAAGAAAGAAAAGATCTAGTTATGAGTCTTGCCTCTGCACCTGACCTAAGGTGAATCACATAGCTTCTCTGAGACTTGGTTCTTCAACTGCAAGGTCCAGAGAGTTCGGGGTCAGGAAAATTCACTTAAAATGAGATTATATAAACTCTTTGTGAAATTCAGAGTGACTCAAATCATGCAATTGCCTTCCCCCAACAGCCTCCCCTCTGGCCAAAGGCAAAATTCATTTTTAGACTTTAACTATCCCTTAAATTACCACTTCCACTTTCTGAAAAAGTCCCAGGGGTACTTTAAGCCACACACCGCTACCTTGTGAGGAAAAGGTGGTCTGATTACGTAATCGGCTTTGGTTTTGCTTACAGCACTGGAGCAGGCAACATCTGACTTTTATTCTGGAGTGAAACCCAGACCACAGCCTGGGGAGTTCTGAGCCGGTGGCACTCCGCTGCCCCCTCTCTGACCCTCCCCAGGGGCACTGGAGAACTGTCACTCCCACGGTCTGTCTTTGGCTGAAGGAAGGAACCCCTCCCGGTCTGGCAGAAGGTGTACCAACCTGGGTGGGCTTTACTGCCACTGAGGAACACCATCCTTCGGGTCTCAGCAGGCAAGGGGGCAAGGCGGATCCTTGTCTGCTGCGGCTTACACACACACAGAAGGCACACAGATATAGACCCAGCATCGACAGGTATCCAAGAAAACACTGTCACACTGGTGCCTTCAGACACACAGGTGAGGCACACACTTTCCCGGACACACAGACACACAGGCCCATCATGACACTGTCCCTACCCAGCCTTTTTCCTTTTTTTTTGTCTTTTTAGGGCCGCACCAAGTTCCCAGGCTAGGGGTTGAATTGGAGCCACAGCTGCCAGTCTACACCACAGTCACAGTGACATTATATCTGAGCCACTTCTATGCCACAGCTTGCGGCAGCCCCGGATCCTTAACCCACTGAGCAAGGCCAGGGATCGAACCAGCATCCTCATGGACACTATGCCGGGTCCTTAACCCGACGAGCCACAACGGGAACTCCCATCAGCCATGACTTCCAAACGCTTGGGGAAGGAAGGACGCTGCGGTAACAGTGTGGTTACTTATAACCTCTCTAAGTCTGTTCTGCTAACTAGATGCCAGTGCGCTCCACCAAGTCCTAAACCTCACCTCGACTGTGTCACTGTTTACTCCACCCATGAATGGGCATAGCGAGTGCCCCAAGAATCGATCTGCACTCCCACATGCCACATACCAGTGTCCCAAGAAAGAGAAAACCTGATTTCACAAAGCTTTCTATCAGCATGTCCATTCTTAACACCACATGCCATATACAACGAATTTTTTGATGATTTTATTTCTGATGGCTCCCTCTTCTCAGAACACTAATAACTACTCTTCTAAATTAGATTTAGTGTGAGTTCAGTTTCTAACTAGCTGAGATTAAAGTCCTAGAGTGCAGCAATATACACTTGAAACCCCGAGGCTAGAATCTCAGAGTAGACGCAGAATTCTGATTCCAGATGATTTTCCCCCAGTAACACAAGGCTAATGAAAGCAGGATTGTGTTCATATGTGAATTCTCTTAAAGAAGATCCCCCCTTTATGATTTGCTTTTACCTTTAAATAAGTCGTTAAAAAAAAAAAAAAGCCCCATGGAGAGAAAGGAAAAAGTAATAAGCATGACATTCTTCAATATCCCCTGCTCACTGCGTCACATCCCTGTAATTCCCAAAGTGAATCAGGGTGAGTGGAGAGGGCACTAAACAGAATCTTCCTTGATGGTTTGCAGAAAGAGTGCTGTACAGGACCACACAGCCACAGCCACATCCACCTACGAAGCACATGGGAAGTCATATACACAAAGATGCCTGTTTTTTGTCTTCTCCATTAAACAAAAAACAAAAACCAAAAAATCATGAAGAAAGCCCAGAGCCAAGCTGCTGTGGACAGCCGGGCTTCAGTGTCTCAGCCCCAGCTGTCAGAGAGGCATGCCAGCCCTTGACCGGTGCCGTCCATGAGTCAGCAGGAGAGGGCCAAGTGGAATTTTGAGAAATAACAAACTCAAGACATGCATGTGCTTATCCAAATGTCAAGGGACTTCTCCGTTTGCACGTGGCTAACTGTGCAGTTATACGCTCTGTTACATGGAGACCAAATGGGAGCGACCGAGCTCACCCTCAGCTGACTGTTCCCCTACAAGTCTGTACACACATACATTCAGGGGCTGGAAGCAGAGGTGAGAGTGCATTTGAACCAATTCCTAGCACTGAACAGGTGCAGAAAAGTCGCAGCCATCTAGAAGTTACGCCCCAGTTCTGTTCCTCAATCAGCTCCCCCAGTTGTCAAGATCTCATTGAGAAGACCCTGCAATCTAGCACTCCCTGGGTGCAAAATGGGGGCAATGAAATTGGAACGCATGTTTCTACTGGCAATTAGGTTACTCGGTCTTAAAAAATACTGAAATCTTTACTTTCAGATACAGAACTTGACTCACAGAAACAAGAAAGGGCTCTGTCTACTGCCATTTTATGAGGTGATCAACTGGATACCAGAATAAAAACTATTAGATCTGTCTTTCTGGATCAGGAAGGCAGTGCTGAATGCCCTGAGATAAGCTGAGATTTTGGGAAAGGAGGCAAAAACGGACTCGCCACCTACGGGCTATGTGACTTTGGACAAGATCCTAAATCCTCTGTATCTTGGTTTAGTTAACTAAAAGATGGAAGGTGGGAAAAAGGACATAGTCAAGGTCGAGTTCAGTGTATGATATTCAAAATTCTCAATATGTTTCCCTTGCCTTCTTTGCTGGTGTCATTTCTTAATTCTTAGTTATGAATTTCTAATACATAGTAGTTGAATGAATTTGTTTTACTAACCTGCAGTGGTTTTCTAATTACTATATGACATTACAATAGACATTACATTATGACATTATGACACTTTAATATAACATTACATAAGACATTTAGTACATGTAAGCAAGAAAATAAAAATCACCTGTAAACCTAAAAATGATCACTACAAACATTCCGGTGTCTACCCATTGTCTCTGTGTTACAATGTATCTCTCTCTCCATCTATTTCATTTACATATTTATATACTTTTACAAAAAAGATTGTTGTGCAGCCGACATCTTTCATGTAATATATCAGAGTCCTTCCCTGGAGTCTGCCTTTCCATGTCACTAAATATCTTTCCACAGCATGATTTTAGTGGCTGTATAGACTTCCATTATTTAAATGGACCATGGTTTATTGACCAATACAAAAGTGTTCTTTTACCTAAGTTTTTATAGGTGAAACTAAAACGTGTTTAAGGGGAGTTCCCTCTGTGGCTCAGCGGAAACGAATCAGACTAGGAACCATGGGGTTGTGGGTTCGATCCCTGGCCTCGCTCAGTTGGTTAAGGATCCGGCATTGTCGTGAGCTGTGGTGTAGGTCGCAGACATGGCTCGGATATGGCATTGCTGTGGCTGTGGCGTAGGTCGGCGGCTACAGCTCTGATTAGACCCCTAGCCTGGGAACTTCCATATGCTGCGGGTGCAGCCCTAAAAAGACAAAAGCCAAAAAAAAAAAAGTTTAAGGACTATACTCACACAATGGTATAAATTAAACTAAAAACAGCTTGCCACTAATTAAATAGAAAATGAGTTGGAACATGCCTATGTAAGTGCAACGTCTTCTTTCTTTAACCACCAAACCCGCTAAGAAACTGCTGAAGTCCATGGTGAGGACGGACAGGACCATGTCTGCAGCCTTAGCATGGCCCGGGTCTCCTTCTCTCATTGCCCCATGTTTGCCTCTGACTTGCACCGTCCACTGGCATGTCCCATGCAGGCTGCTAACTTACCCACGTGGCTGAGCTCACATCAGAGAGTTGTTATTGCAAGGTCCATTCCTGCCTGGAAGAGTAGGATTTACACTGCTTATGTTTCTTACTATTCGTCCATCCAACTCCAACACAGGTTCTTTTTATTATCATAGCAACACAGGTCATTAGGGAACACTCAGTCAACTCCTTCAACTCTATGGGTCTTCAAATATTTCTGACATCTGGGGCTCTGCTCTGCTCTCTTTTTGAACATATTAAGGTCAGAAGATCTGTCTTCGGTAGGGGGATGTCCTGTGCACATGAGCAGGCATATATGCTGCTTGCTAAACTACCTCAACGCTTAAGAACATTTTCCATCCGGCACCTTTATAAGTATACAGAAAAAACATATATGAATATATGTATATGTGTGTGTGTGTGTTTGTGTGTGTGTGTGTGTGTGTGTGTGTGTATATATATATATATATATTATATAAAACCAAAAAAAAATTCAGTATCTTTGGCACCTTTATGGGTACACAGAAAAAATATATATGAATACATGTGTGTGTATATATATATATGTATATATTTACCCAAAAGAAAAAATTCTATATCTTTGGCACCTTTATAAATGGAAGGTGTATATATATATATATATGTGTGTGTGTGTGTGTGTGTGTGTATATATATATATTCATACACATATTCCTATATATGTGTCTATATTGACCCAGAAAAATCTCAGTCTCTCTTTACAGCTATGTGTTTCTCAGTGTAGTCATCGCAATCAATTAAAATACATACGTATGGATCTTTAAATAAATTCCATCAGACCAGTATCTGTTTGGGAAAGAATTACTGCCCATTTGCTAAGTGCCTCCACCCCTTATACTATGTTCCAGTGAACTAAAGACCTTTGGCAACCGTAGATTTACAACTCAGCAAGATTAAATAATTTACTGTTATTTATGACAGCAAAGCTGGGTCTTCTGTATTATATTCCACATTAGCATCTGTCACTTTACATTTGGGAGAGCCTGTCCAAAAAAAGATTATGCCTTCTAACCAAACATTCAGCAAGGCTGCAGGAACAGGCACCCTGACAAACAGCCTGACAAAATACTTTAAAGCATCGCTAGAGCCTGCAGCTGTGCATTTTCATACTACTCGGCAGATGAGCGTGGAGTCCCTTCGCCTCTGCGTTGTCTGTTCCTCTGGGTAATCTCTCACATGGCCCAGTCCATTAGGCTTGAAAATCTTCATGAAATGAGCAGATTAAGATCTGGCCTCAGTTGGGGGCAGTGAATCTGGTAGAGAGGGGTGGGTCTGCTCTTGACACAGCCTGAGCCTCAGAAAGGTTTCAGGTTGAAAGGCGCAGCATTGACTCAGCTGATTCATAACAGAAAATAATGCAGAGACCATGTGGGAGAAAAAAAAAAAAGGTCCCTTACATTGAGTTGAAGTCTATGCCAGAGCAGCTGCTGGCAACTCAAGTACTGTGACAGGCTGTGTGTGCACGTGTGTCTGTGTGTTCATGAGTGTGTATGTGTGTGTGCACGTGTGTGCTGGGAGAGGATTGTGACTTGAGCAGTCGCCACCCAGGCTATAGCCAGCAGTGTGCAGGAATGCCAGGATCCAAGAGGAACCCCTATGAAAGCAACTGTGATCACCACTGGGCAGGCACCTCCCATCAGTAAGGCTACTAAGAACGAACAGCAGATGTGCACATGTCCTTCTTTTATTTTAATCAGAGGAAAATAGTTTGGTAATAATTGCATTCTATGAATCAACAAAATGATAATAATCCATTACCTCATTCAATGGTCCCCAAGCCCCTGGAGGATATGAGAGGCAAGTACTATGACTTTTCCTATTTTTATAAATGAGGAAACAAACCTCATTTATAATAGGTGACTCTCCCCGCGGTCATACAAGTTGCAAATGGTAGTACCATGATGAAAATTCAGAGCTTCTCCTTTGTCCTCCACCACTCTGTAGTAATGTGTTTAATTATGAAAGCCATGTGTAACATATGTGTGTGATTACTCAATAAAGAGAAGTACGTGAAATAGAAAGGTGGGTTCCCCCACCATCACACATACCCACGTACCCCAGATATATATTCACCATTAAATGTTTGACCTACGTGCTTCCAACCCTACTTTCAAAGACTAATTATAAACACAAAAGTGGGATTGTGTTGCACACGATCTTCTATTAACTGCTTTGTTTCATTTAACAAACTCTCATCTACCTCTTTCTCATGTCACGTATAGACTCATCTCCACTATTTATGGATATTCATGTGTTCCTGGTGTGGTCGTATCATAAATTATGAACCTGTTCTCTACGGCTGAACATACAAATTGGTTCCAAGTTTTTCTCTAGCAAAAGGCTGCTGTGAGTGTTCTTGTATCAAAACGTTTCCCCATTTATATTATAAACTTTAGCGCACAGAGTCTTAGATTTAGGGATTCCTAGATTATTGGACAAGTATTCTTTTAATTTAGCTATATACTGCCAAACTGCCTGACCAAAAAGTTGTATCAATTTTACCAGCAGTGTAAAGATATGACAATTTTCCAGCACCTACACCAGCTCTGAGCAGTTTCCATTTTTTTCAATTAATGGATTGTTTTTATTTGTATTTCTTTGGTTATTAAGGAGGCTGATCACCTTTTCATGCATTTGCAGTGGTTGTTGACAGTATTTCTTTTTAAACTGTTTGAATTTTCATATTGATTTGGAAAAGCTTTTCATATATTGTAGATAGTAACCACTCGTTGTGAAACCCTCCTCCCAGTATTTTGTGGGGCCTTGGGTCCAGCAGAATAAACTCTAGTTCCATGATTTCAAATCCTTTTCTCTTTTTTATTAAAAATGCCTAAATGTAGCTAGATATCCCTATCTACAAAACTGGACTCATTAGGAAAAAACAGCAGAAAGGCAATAATTATTCTATTTGTACCAAACACCTATTAGTAGGGTCTTGGAAAGGGAAAGAAAACTTTCTGGGATCTTATGCCAAGAAAAAGAATTTCTTCGGGGATTGAATGTTCCTGAAAATTTTTTTCTTCATACAAATAGAAGCATGACTGCAAAATTTGACGTCATTAACAACGTAGGAGCTGAAAGATATTTAAAGACTCAGAAAAGGTGGATTTTAACAAGTCCTGTGTATATTCTACATATCCTCGTATTCGTAACTAATGAGAGTCAAGTCAGATGAAAGAACCTAAAACTTTCCCTTGGCTACGCAAGTATAAACAGTAAAGGCACATTGGTCAAATCTTGAGTGTTTGCAATTAGCTGTCAAGGCTGTAGGCTAACAAAGGACACTGCAGCCCCTAGCTGTCTACCTTCAATTTAAAAATCCCTGGGAAATTTAGACCCTTTTATTTTCTCCCTATTATTCCCTAATAATCCTATTCAAATCCTATTACAGGTTGCATTGATGTCACTATTGTCTAACAGAAGAGTGGCCAGGGCTCAAAAGATGAAGGTTAGAGTTGGTGAAGCCAATACCTCTTCTTAGATTCCCCCCAAATAGGTTCCAACTTCTATTCCTCAAGGCTGTACAGAAACTAGCAAATCTCCAGAGTTCACAAAGGGAACAGATGTTTTATAGAAAATTCTTAGAGCAAGTTTCAGACATAATGTTGCTGATGTGTATCTGTCTTTTCAATAAACATCATTATGCTTTATCACAAGATTTAATAAAGCAGCTTAGCTAAAAATGCCATCTGGGTCCCTGGACACATTAAACAAAGCTTAAAATAACCCACCCCAGCAACTGGGAGGGCCCAGCTGTTCTCAAAATCTCTCCCACTCCTTTTACTTCCCCATAAAAAAAGTGAATGAAGCCTTAAGGCTAAGAGAGTCAAGAATGAACTGAAGCGAACAGGGAAATGGATGGAATCAAGGGCTCCCTAAAATTTACTCTTGTCATATAATAGATTTCCATTTTCCATCATTCAGAGATGAGAATTTGGGAAGGGAAGCAAGATAAAGTTATGGAGGTCTCTTTAGAGTTTTCTGATGTTTTATAAACTAGCCCCTTCTAATGTCTAGGCCACAGTAGCCTATTCCATTCATCGATTCTGTATACAAAGCAATCACCATCCGGTTATTTTTCCCTTCCAGAGACAGGACCTGGAGCCAGCCATGCCCAGATTTCTAGTCCATTCCAGGAAAGAGCCTTATGTGTTGAAGCACATGCTCCCTTCTCCTGTGTCTTTCTCCTTTCCTCTCTACTTGCCACCCACTGCCATATCCCACTCTGCTTCTCTTCCAACTATATGTTCCTTGACTTTGGGACCAAACCAAAATTTGTTCTCTAGATACTTCTCTTAAGTGCCAAGGCAAGTGTATTCTCATTCTTTGGAAACAAACAGCTCTTTGTAACCTGTCGGAATCTAATACCATCAGTGCCAGCATCTATCCAGAGGGCACACTCAAGTTTCTTGCAGAGGGCTTTCCTCCTATCATTTATTGTCTGCCTATAAAAGATATCACGAGGCATCGAGAAGCTCTTGAGTTCTGTAAGCTGCACTGTAGGCCAATTTTATTATCATTAATTCTTCCCATCATACGGCCATTACAGTGCATGGCTAGTCAACAAATGGATTTTCTCTTAGCTAAAACCTGTACCAGAGCTCTAAGTTGTTGTAGCCCATACACACAGTCAAATCATTATTATTGTAGATGTATTCAGTTGACCATAATAATACTCGCTGGCATTTCTTAGTGCTGTAGATGTTACAAAAGGCTTTCACAGGCAGTGCTTCATTTGATTCTCAGGATGATTCAGTGATGCTGTCATACCCAACTTATACAAGAGAAAACAAGTGGTTTCTAGGTATTTCAAGAGGTTAAAGCATCTGTGCTGCGACTTATATGGCAGAGCTAGGAAAAGAAGGCAAGCCCCCCTGGCTGCTGATACAATGCTTTCTCTACCATACCTCATTGCTTCCTTGGCTAAAGTCAAAAGAGGATACGATGAGCATGACAAGAAATCTGTTTTGGGTTTGCCAATTATGTACTTTTAGTATTTGGTGACCTGCCATTACCTCACCTACAGTTGCTTTAGGTTGTAACAGCCTGGCTCTATTAAAACACATACACACAGGGATTTTAAATGCTAAATTATAGAACTGTGCCATCCAGTGTATGGTAGCTACTGATCATCTGTGGCTATTTAAGTTTAAATCTTAATTAAAAGGAGTTAAAATGTGGAGTTCCTGTCGTGGCTCAGCCGTTGACGAACCCGACTAGTATCCATGAGGACTTGGGTTCGATCCCTGGCCTCATTCAGTGGATTAAGGATCCGGCATTGCTGTGAGCTGTGGTCTAGGCTGCAGACGTGGCTCGGATCCCGCATTGCTGTGGCTGTGATGTAGGCCAGCAGCTGTAGCTCCGATTAGATCCCTAGCCTGGGAACCTCCATATGCCATGGATGTGGCCCTAAAAAGCAAAAAAAAAAGAAAAAAAAAGAGTAAGTCCTGTTAGACAGTGCTGGCATGCAACATCAATTCACAGAAAGAAGACTTTAGAAAAAGTCAGTAGGTTCTTGAGGCAGACACACTGCTGTCATCTGTCCAACATTAAAGGTAGTTTAGGACTAAAGAAGAAAATTAAAGCAAAGAGGAAGAAGAAAGAGAGATGCCCTTAACCACAGATGGAGCCACCCAGAGAAGGCAAAGGCATTCCTGTCGCCATTATGATGCACATGGCTTGTCATCTCTTTAAGGCATTAGAATAAATTGATACATAGAAGATCTAAACCCCTGAGGAGGACCTTAAACAGATGGAAATAGAAATAGGAAAAAAAAATCAATTAGTTACAAAGTTTAATCACAGTTCATTTAAATAACGCTATTTACACTTTGTACCTAAGGAGTTATTTTTCTTTTGTGCTGTATAGCATGACACAGTTTGTATCTTTAAAGTTGGATTAAAATACTTCTGGGTATTTTTTTAAATTCACATAGCCCCATAAAAACTAATAAAAAAGGTAAAAGTATCTTTTTATTCCTCACTAATCTATTCAATTGATTATATAAAAGTCCAAGAATCCATAGTGATAGTCAAAAAAGCGAAAGCAAAACAAAACAAACTTCATATGTCATCAATGGAGGTGACTAGTTCAGTAAATTCTTACACTGAAAATTGGTAATTAAAAAAGGGAGAGACCAAGGGGGGGAGGGGGAGGGAAGGGATGGATTGGGAGTTTATGATTAAGAGATGCAAACTATTATACATGGGATGGATAAACAACAAGGTCCTACTGTACAGCACAGGGAACTATATTCAATATCCTGTGATAAACCATAATGGAAAAGAATATGAAAAAGAATGTGTGTATATATAAACATATATATATATATATATATATTAATTGAATCACTGCTGTATGGCAGAAATTAACACATTATAAATCAACTATATTTTAATAAAATTTTCAAAAACAATTTTAAAAAAGAGAGAAATAAAAATATATTCTGCCTTTCCAGGTGGCACTATATTACAAGATAATCAAAAAACCTAGTAGTGAGGAAAATGCCCCATTTATAGAAAAACATTAGCTAAAGCATGTAGATGGAATTAGAAAATTTAAAAATCAACATTTTGAAACCCCTAATGAAATAATCACCTCAAGCCAAGTATCATTAATGGATATTAAAACAGTTGGGAAAAGGTTGATAAGGAACTGATTTTTTTTAAAATGGGGGGGTTGAACCTGTGCCTCTGGGCTACAGCAGGAACTCTGGAAACTTAATATTCACATGGTACAAAGTTCACCCCATAGGCTACTGCCTAGTCCCAAAGGGAAAAGTAACGAATAATAGCACCACAGCTCTGTAATCATCTTAGCATATCATGAATGATGGAACCACCATAGATTGTTTCTTTGTATCTTGCAACTGAATACACACCATCACCTATGAAATAATCTTGTAAAAAAAATGCTGAGAAGCTTCCTGGTGGTGCAGCAGGTTAAGGATCCAGCATCATTACTGCTGTAGCTCTGGTTACTGCTGTGACACAGGTTCTGTCACTGGCCCGTGAACTTCCACGTGCCACAGGTGAGGCAAAAAAAAAAAAAAAAGCTGAACCTGAATCTAATTAAGCCTTTAGACTAATTTCTAGTTCATATACACTCAAATAGGAAACAGAAGGAAAAGCTAAAGGACACCGTAAAGAAGTAATCAGAAAATTCCAGAAAAGGTGTGAAGACATTCTATAGGACAACCAACCAACCTAGTCTCTTTAACAGATCAATTTAATTAACAAAATAAAAATAAAGAGGGGGATTCTTTCTAGGTTAGAAGAGACTTCAGACAAATGTAATGCATGCGTTCCTTGATTAGAAGAAACTAGGAGTTCCCCATCATGGCACAGCAGAAACAAATCCGACCAGGAACCATGAGGTTGTAGGTTCGATCCCTGGCCTTACTCAGTGGGTTAAGGATCCAGCGTTGCCGTGAGCTGTGGTGTAGGTTGCAGATGCGGCTCGGATCCCGCGTTGATGTGGCTGTGGTGTAGGCCGCAGACTTGGCTCAGATCTGGCATTGCTGTGGCTGCAGCATAGGCTGGCAGCTATAGCTCTAATTAGACCCTAGCCTGGGAACTTCCATGTGCCTCAGATTCGTCCCTAAAAAGACAAAAAGACAAAAAAAAAAAAGAAGAAACTAGTTTAAACAAATTAGGTATAAGAGCCATTTCAGAATAATTTAAGAAATCTGAATGTGGACAGGGTAGTAAATGATATAAAGAAGTATTTTCTTATTTTGTTTGGGATGTTAATGACACTAACTATCAAGGAAAATGTTCTTATTTTTTAGAGATCTATACTGAAAAACTTAGGGGTAAAATGTCATTTTCTTTAAACTGCTTTTTTATTCCCTCAAAAAGATGAAACAAATATAGAAAAATGTCAACAATCTAAGGTATGGGCATATGGATGTCATTAATCTATTCTCTCCACTTTTCTGAAAGCCTGAAAATTTCTTTATAAGAAAAAAATTTAAATCTCAAGTTGTACTAGTTTTTGTCTAAGAATCTATTCCAAGTTTTATGAGATATTAAAACATTAATAGTGTAGTTCATTATTTCAGAAATTCCAAAATTCTGTTCTTCTCCAGCAATTATATAATCAAAGAGCAACTAGGAGCAACTATCCCAGTTAAAAAAAAGGGCGGGGGAATTGCTTTATAAAATTAACTTTTTCAATCAAAACCAAGATTTTTCAGAGAGAGAAAGAGAGAATGCAGTCTATCTGGTCAGATTCAAGTCAGTTCAAAGAGAATGAATTCTATCTTCTACTACTTTTCTAGCCTGTTTATGAATATCCAATGGGAAACCCAAAAAAGGCCACAGCATTCTGAATCAAAGTTCCTCACTCCTGGGTATAATCAGCAGGCCAAGACAAGAGGCAAGTGCATCCCCATCAATTTCACTGACAGTGATTCCCTTTAAACCACCTTGTTCCTGAAGCCAGCCTTCTGATTATTCATTTCACTTTTGTAGAAGTTCCCAAGAAAGAGAACAAAATGAGGAAAAGACTGGTAAAACTGGCTGTTTAAAATTTTGATAGAAGTCAACCATCCCTTTCCACCACGCCCACCCATCTTAGAAGTGGTACTTTTTTTTTTCTGCCTTTTTTAGGGCTGCACCTGGCGCATATGGAGGTGTCTAGGCGAGGGGTCTAATCAAAGAGCGGTAGCCCCCAGGCTATGCCACAGCCACAGCCACGCGGGATACAAGCCACGTCTGCAACCTACACCACAGGTCACGGCAACGCCAGATCCTTAACCCACTGAGCGAGGCCAGGGATTGAACTCACAACCTCATGGTTCCTAATCGGTTTCGTTAACTGCTGAGCCATGAGGGGAACTCCCCCAGAAGTAGTACTTGAAGATTATTTAAGAGATGGTGCTTCTATGTGGACTTTAATTTATCATTCTGTCCTTCATGACAACTGCTACATCAAATCTGACTCTATTTTAAGCCTATATTAACATATGCTACGTATCTTCCCAAATAAACTCCGCTCTTAAAGTTGATAGTGTGTTTATCAGAGAAGACGCATTGAAGAGGTTGAAGAGTCCTTAGCATCAAGTGTGCCAAGAAATAACAAAGCATAATAATAATTTGTTCATGCAAATCAACGACTATAGCTTCAAAAACATCCTGACCCACAAGAAACATTGGACAGGCTATGTCTCTCTCACTCCTTGGAAAGACCCGCCCAGGAAAGAGTATGAAAGCTGCCACAGCTCTCCCAAGACTCATTATTCTCCATCATTCCATGGGAACAGCTTTGTCAAGACAGGAGTACAAGACCATTTGTCAGCCTCTCCACAAACCCCTGATTCAAGCCAACTTTCATCAATTCCCAAATGAGGAGCCAGAGAGAAGGTCCACTATCTTCAGCATCACCATCCGCTGGGGGCGGAGACGACCATACCACCACCCAGCTCATCCCTGCTCCACCCCCACCACCCC